>JAQSEB010000045.1:0-1200000 GCA_030063045.1 Pratylenchus scribneri
CCCCGTTAATAGAGAAGTACCTCGACTTTTTATAAAATTAATTATTAACAAGGCATTTTTAAATTCAATTTTTCAATTCATTTTATTTAAATTATATTTTTTAAATTTTTATAATTTGAGAATATTAGTTATTTTATTTACAACAATAAAAATTCCTAAACCAAGCAAAATGGTCAGAATTCGATGCTCAAATTGCAACCATTATTGTAAGTTTTTCATTTTTATGACATATATAAATACATTCATTTGGATTTTTGTGCAGATACAAAGGAAGAGCCCAAGAGTGTTTCCTACATCCTTGATTCTTGTTTACAATTAGTGTGTTTTGGGTTATTTCTTTTAATTGCTTACCCTTTTGTTCAAAATTGGTTTACACTCTTGGCATGGATATTTGTTGGCATGTTCATTATCTTTAGTGTGTTTTGCATCATTCCCGGTGCCTTGATTTATAACTGGTGTCTCACAACAGGGCGTTTAGTAACCAGTTGCCCCAATTGCCATTTCACTCCTGCCGTCACCCCTTGCGGGAATAAGATATGCCCAATTTCTAATGTTTGAATGAAATTTTCAAAAGAAGTAAAGAAAATGATGAATGGATTATGATTTGATTTTGTTAATTTCTTCAAACTTGAAAGAATTGTTTTCTAAATAAAAATTCGGAAATCTGCACTGGAATAAATTTAAATATTTTAACATTACATATAAAAATAATATAGTTGTTTGACATTTGCGGATGAACAAGGGTGTACCCAAAAAATCCGAAAAAATTAAGGGAGGCTTTACACTCTAAATTTACATATAAATTTTTTTGCCTTCATTTTTATCCCATGAAGACAATTTGTCCCACCGCTTTTTGCTCACGACAAATTTGCATGAAAAACGACAAATATTAGTTTTGGTCTGCGAATTTGGATTAGATTTTTCAAGTACACCGACATTCTCAGAAATCAAGCCATATATGTGTCTATCGTTTCTCAGAAGTCAAACCACAAATAATTTGTCGCTTTTTTCCTTTGTCGAGTGCTAATTTGGAATGGTCTCGCCGTCTATTTGGCCATGAAATACACAGATGGGCCAGCAAAAAAAAAATTAGCCCATTTCCTTATTGGATACCTTGTGCGTGCTTTTCTTAAAACAATTAAAATTCATTTAAAGTAAAAATGTAAAATGTTGCATTTCCTAAAAAAAGTGAAAAATTGAAAATTTTTCCAAATAAAATTAAAATTATATTTTAAGAAACGCGACATTTTACTCTTTTTAAGAAATGCGAAGTCGAGGGCACCTTTTTTTCTCACGGATACAACATATCAATGCATGGTTTTTTCTCACTCTTTATGCAATTTTTCTTTTCACAAAAGTCACAACCACCACAAGAAACTCTAATTTTACTTTACTTATTAGAATGAGAATATTTAATTGGTGTAGACTGTAGAGTGTAGACTATCTATTTATTTGCCATAAAATTTCATTTTCACATTAATTCCTTCTATTAAAAAGGATGGAAGAAGAATTGTTGAATTTTTTAATGGTCCATGGCAACATATTCATCTATTTTTCCATTTGCTTGAGTGCGCCATCCATTCTGCTATATTTGGCCGAAATTGTGACAATTTTAAGGCATAAATGCTTTCACAATTCCTTCCATGCACTTTTCATCTTCCGTGCTGTGCCAGTAAAATTTTTTACTAATTTAATTTTACTTACCAACAAAATATTTTTTTAAAAAAAACTTAGTTTTTGACTTCTAATAAATCCGAAATCAGTTTTAGACCCTTCATACTTTATACCAATTTGCAGATCTCATTGAATGATATATAAAATGTCATGGTTTGGCCCAAAATGAAAGAGTTTAAACCAAAACAGGAAAAATGATTTAATACACTTTAGTTTTGACCAAACCAGACAAATTATATATCAATTGAGGCATTTGATAAGATTTACAAATTAGTATAAGGTTTATAGGGTCTAAATCCGGTTTTGGATTTATTAGAAGTCAAAAACTATTTTATTGATAAAAAATATTTTTATTGGTATAAAAAATAATTTAGTTGGTAAAAAATATTTTATTTTTAATCCACAGGATCTTCTCTACACTTTTGATTCATATTATGGCACTCGTTTACCGAATATATTTGGCCATTTGCTTCTCAATTTCTACCAAAAATTGCCCAAATTTTGTTTGGCCCTATTTGCATTTCTCACCAATTATTCATTTCAAGCTGATAATTTGGCCACTGTTTTCATTCTATTGCATCGATTCACGGCCATCGCTTTCCCAATTCGTCATGAAAAAGTTGGAAAATTATTCATAATTTTAATAACATTTTTAAGCTTTGGACAAAATGGCTTTTGCCTTTGGCATTTTTGGTCATTTTTTGTCTGCCTTTATATGCAATTGAATTATTTAAAATTGAAGGAATAATTCTTGTGACTGAATCAAATAATGATGGCACTATTAAATTTATCATTGCTATTGCTGAGGCTCAAAATGTAATTTATCCATTTAATAAGGAAAAATATTAATTTACATAAAAAATGGCTGAATTTACATAAATTCTTTGTGTCAAAAATATTATATATATTTTTGAGGCAATACAACTTGGCCATAACTTTGTATTAGGGCTCATTGTTAAGTTCAGGGAAGGATGGGATTAAGTGCTAGAGGTTTGGTGTTAGGGATTTTTAAAGAAATCTGATTTAGCCAAATCATATGGCCTTAAAAATATAATATTTTTCGACAGGGAAGAATTTATGTAAATTCAGTCATTTTTATGTAAATTAATAGAGATTCATTTAATAATAATAATAAATTTAAATTATATATTATCAAGGGCACCTCCATAATCAAAAAGTATGTCAAAATTAATACAATTTCTTCGGTTCTCTTTCTATTGATTTGTACTTTTTTGAATTTGGCCTGTTTAATGGTTTATCGAAAAAATCAAAATAATTCCAATGAAGCTAGAACAGTGGAAAGGAAATTATTGGTTTATGCAATTTGCACATTTTTTGGTCATATGCTCATCGCAATTTTGATGGTCAATTCATTCAATTTTATTCAAATTTATATAAATATTTTATTCAGATTTGCACTGCAATTTTTATGGAATACCAAAATATGACACTTTTGACCATTTTTAACACTCAATACAATTGGATGGTTGATTTGGGCACTGTGGTTTTGCCAAGTTGGCTCATTCTCTGGGCCAGTCCCAATTTTAGGCAACATTTGGCGGCCGATTATATCCCTAAATGCATTTTAAATAAAATTTATCGAAGAAATTCGGTTACCACAATAAATAATACAACAACAAATGTAATAAAGCGAAATTCATGGATGGAAGGAATAAAATAATTATTTTTTCTTCATTTAATTTTTGTTTATTTTTTTGATCATCTGCAGAAATTGCCGATAAAATTTTTTTTTTTAAAATATTCACAATTTTCTTTTTTGTTTATTCTATAATTTTTTTATTTTCATTAGAGTGAATTTAATGTAATGTCATATGATAATGATTTATAAAATAAAATGTCAAAACCCAGATCAAATAAATACATTCTATTCCCCACTAAAATTTCATTAGTGTCGGTCTCGATCTCGACCGGAACCGAGAACCGAGGCTGAATTCAAGGCGAGACGAGACAGAGAGGTTAAACTCGGTCCCAAAAATCCGAGGAATTCCTCTTTTTCCTCGGCGAGACCAATCTTCTTGCTACCTTTTATTAAACAGTCCATTTTTGGAGTATGATTTCTGTTAAAAAATTTTAAATATAATATTCAATTGTACAACAAATTTGTCAATATAGTTTGTTCGAAAAAATCTCAAAAATCTCATTTTTTTTAATTATAAAAATTTGAAAATATTATTTCTTGATACCGAAAATATTTTCACCACGGAGTGCTTCATTCAAACAAGGAGAGGGGAAGAAATTAATTTCCAAGCTGGCAATTTTCCAATTCATTTCAAAGTTTAAGCATATTGTAGAGCAATTATAATTTACCGTAAATACTCTAATAGAAGCCCAGTTTCTATAGAAGCCCCCTATCCATTGAAATTTTTTTCACAAAAAACCAATTTCTAGTTGAAATTAAGCCGAAAAAGCCGAAATCATTTTTATTTTTCAAAAATTCCGAAAATTTCCCACCTTAGAGGGTCTCTGAAATTTATAAGCCCATGGAATTCTATTAGAGGATTTACGGTATGCCATTGTAGAGTTGCAGTCCACTTTAATTAGTTCCGATTCCGAATTCAATTCGAGTTAGATTTGCAAAAATATCATTTTAGGATATAAAAAAATCCATAATGAATTAGATCAAATTATTTCAATAAAATGTAGACAAAAATGCACGAATAGATTTTATTTCCTTTCTATTATGCTATAAAAGTTGAAAATAAATTATAACCGAAAAGAGAAAAAAATATAAAAAGGATATTTTTTGAAATGACATCCTATATCCTAAATTTTGGAGCCAAAATCAATTCATTCATTCATCGGTGAAAAATTCCACACAGAGCCAATTCTTAAATTTTATTTTCCATATTCATTGTTCTGAATTCATGGCTTCTTCGCATTTGAACTGGATCCCCCATATGCCTCAGATAGGAATCTTCCAGGTCCAGATTGGAATCTGGCTCTAGCTAAGTATGCCGTTCTGTCCTAAAATATTATGTATAATAAGAATCGATAAAAATATTTTTTATTGATAGCCAAATATTCTTGAAAAATTCAAAAATTTTTAATAAATTTTTTGGTATTGGTACCATTGTCCCTGCCCCCATTAATATACATATACAAGCCTACTCGAATTTGAGGACCCATATTGCTTCTATGATGAAATTCTATGAAATGCGCTATATAATTTGTTCATAAATGTCAACAACAAATTAACGAGAAAGATTCGCAATTTTGCCCATTTTTGGCCTTTGATATAAAAGACAGTTCTAGGTCAATTCCACACTAGTGCAAACGTGAGGCATTCGACTTATAAAAAATCAGAAATCGGTTTTAGACCCCACAAAACTTTTACCATTTTGCAGATCTCATCGAGACGCATCGATCGGTATAATTTATCATGTTGATTTGGTCAAAATTAAAGGGTATTAAGCTATTAAGCCGTTTAAACCATATTTTGTGTTTTTGGTTTTAAACTCTTTAAATTTGGGTAAAACCATGATAAATTATATACCGATCGATGCGACTCGATGAGATCTACAAAATGGTATAAGATTTGCTTAGTCTAAAACCGGTTTCTGATTTATTATAAGTCGAAAACACTCACATTTGCACTATGTGGAATTGACCTCGAACGATAAAAGACCAGCAGCAGGACAATTAATAAAACAAATGTACTCTCGTTTCTTACTCTTTTTCACGTTGTTTCTTTACCTTACAATATGCAGTGTGGTTATGTATGTAAGCCCGCTTTTCATGTATGTCTACCCCCGTGGGCAACTCGATGTTTTTATGACAATATTCGCAATAGTATTTGTTCGCGTCTCCCTGCTGTTGATCGTGTGGGGGACAGAAGTGGTGATGGTTGTTGATGGCTTGTTGCTTTGTTAAACCACCCAACCCGAATGTCCGTCCGCAATTTGTGCAAGTGAATGTGTTCGCCTCTTCCTGTTGATGTTGAGAGTGAATTCTTGCGGGAGTGAAGTTGTAAGGATGATGATTGATGGCTTGATGCGATGTATGTACAGCAGGCACATGCAATGGCTGTCCGTATTGGTGGAATATGTTCGCCTGCTGTTGCAATCAGGCATGACCACGGCTACGGCTAAGCCGCGGTTAACCGCGGCTAGCCGCGGCTACGGGCGGCTAACGGCTACAAATTTTTGAAAATTGGACGGCTACGGGCGGCTAACGGCTTTGAACCCATAGCCGCGGCTAGCCGTGAAATAGCCGCCATATACAAATTTTCTATTTTTTTGGAGATTTTTCATAAAACTCCCTCCATCAATATTTATTATTTTTTAATTGAGAAATTTTTGCCATTATATTAAATTTTTTTGTAAAGAATTTTCAAATTCTTCCCAGAGGGGTAATTTTTTGTCTTTTTTTTCTTTTCTGGGCTATTTTGTAAAAATATTTTTGACCAAAAAAATTTTTTTTCGAAAATACGGCTAACCGCGGCTAGCCGCGGGCGGCTACGGCTATAAAATTTGAAAAAATACGCGGCTATGGGCGGCTACGGCTATGAGATAGCCACGGCTAAAACGGCTACGGCTATAAAAAAATGGTAGCCGTGGTCATGCCTGGTTGCAATGTGTGAAGACCCGCAGGCACATGTAATGGCTGTCCGTATTGGTGGAATATGTTCGTCTGTTGATGTTGAAGTTGAGCGTGAATTCTTGCGGGACAGGAGTAATAATGATAATTGAAGGCTTGTTGCACTGTTTCACCCGCAGGCACATAGAAATGCTGTCCGCAATATTGGCATATGCCTGCCTCAACTTCGATAATAGCATAGAAGGCGAAGAAAATGGCCAAAGAGGCGAAGCAAATCAAATATTTCATTCTTTTTGATTGAGTGATTTTGTTTGATTGATTCAGGGGATTTTTGATGGTTTAATGATGGCCTCCCATTGAATTCCACTCCCTATTTATAGAGGTATTTATGACAATGAAAACGATGGACCATTCTCATGTGAATAATTCTTGGAATTTTGCCCATTTATTTCTTCTAAAAATGGCCTAATAACAAAGGAACCCAAAAAGAGGGATAGAATAGCATAAAGAAGGGAATGGGCCCAATTGCACTTTAGCCGACCTATTTCGCTGTTTAAGCGACCAATGAAAATTTTAGGCGACCTTTCAACTTAATGAAAATTCATTCATCTTATGAAAATGGATAGAAAGTTTAAGCAAAATAAATCAAAAGAAAAATTTATTAGAAGGAAATGTCCATCCGGGTTTGAAACCTAAATCTTATCTTATAAATCACATTCTCCGAGCTCTGAAACTTTTCCTTGACCTACCCCAATCCTAACTTGGCTTTTATTTCATTTAAATTAAGCAACAAATTGACTAAAATTAAAAGTTTCAATGCTGGAAGCAAGGGAATTAAATTCTGCTAGGCTACTAAGTAAATTTAGGGCTCAGACTCGGACTGCGAGTTTTCGGTTAGGCTAAGCCATGTTTAGGGCATGGAGCATAAAAGCGAAAGATAGGTCGCTCCCGCCTAGACTTTTTGTGACTGATTTTAGTGTTGATAATCTAAATTTCGCCAAAAATTTTTCATTGGTCGCTTAAACTTTTCTTTGGTCGCCTAAACCGCGAAAGGTCGCCTAAGCAGTGAGAAAGATCGGCTAAATTACAATTGTGCCAGGGATTTTAAATAAAATAAAAAGTAACAAGGATGATTCCCAGGGTTACAGAAATTTTGCATTTCCGAGGGAATCCGGTAACTTTCCCCACCTTTTCACTCCAAAAATGGGAATGAAATATTGTTGGAAATTATGTGGTTGAAATTTTAATGGACAAATGTGGGAAAGATTGTCATTTTTCCTTCCTAATCAGTATTTGCCTCGGACAATTCGAGCCCCGGCCCTCGGGGCCAGACTTTGGGCCACGGCCTTTGAGCAGTATTTTTTTATTTTTTAGTTTTTAAAAAGGGGGAAATTCGCCAATGATAATTTTTCAAGTATTGTATTATATCGATTTTCCCTTTAAAAATATTTATTGTAGCCATATTTGGACTTCCAAAATGATAATAATTGTTAAAAGTCAAGGTCGGCGCCGGCCCCTGGGGGTCGGCGCAACACTGTTCCCAATTTGTATATTGCGTAAATTTCATTTTTTATTTCTTCTATTTTATCATCAATTTCAGTATTCTAACGAAAATGTTAATATATAATTAATTAATATTTTGGTGGACCCATCCAAAATCAACAAAATCCCAAATCACGGGAATATCATCATCACAGTGGCAATTTGTTTGGCCAATGGCCAGAATGTATGAAAGAATCGAAATTCTTTGGACCCAAAGACAAAGAGAAGGATGGGGCCATTGAAGATTTCTGTTGATGAGGAAATTGTTGGCAAAAAGCCAGCAGCTTGGGATTGGGAATGGGGATAGGAAGATGGATGGATGTGGCCACCACAAATACAATGCATTAGAAGACAATGGATTGTATGGAAAAAGTGCAATCCAATATGCCAGAGCAATAAAGCCGGAGCAAAGGAATAATATGTAATAGGGAAATATTTAATTTGTCAAAAAATTATTGAAAATGTCGAATAGTTTATAACAGTTTAGCGGTTTGTCCAAAATTCACAAACGATATACCTACTATTGGACAGAGCTCGTCAAGACGCGTCGATTGGTATATGATTTGTCATGGTTTCATTGGTTTTGAACCAAAATCCACAAAATAGTTTAAGTGGTTTAATACACTTTAATTTTGATCAAACTTTGACAAAATATATATCAATCGACGCGTCTTGACGAGATCTGTCGATTGGGTATAGGGTTTGGGGGTTCAGGACAAACCACTAAACCGTCATAAATTTTCGACATTTTCAATACGAAATCAATTTATTTATGTATGATTTATTAAATTTTATGTCCTTTTTGAATTTGGGAATTTCAAATAATTGGGACAACATCAAATAAATTGGATACTGGAGAATTTTAACAAAAATAGATCAAAAATTGATTATTACATTCATCATTCACTTCTTCCCGTGCATCGAGTATCATCCCTGAAAAAAGAAATAAAAATATATTTTATAATTTTTTTTTGCAAAATGAAAATTGTATTTGATTCATTGTCAATTTTTTTTATATATTTTATTCAAATTTTAACTGGATTAATATAAATATATTTTCCTGGGGTCAAAACCTTTATCATTAGTCCTATTGTTGATAAACCCAAACTCAAATACTATAATGTAAATTAAATTAGGAATGATAAGTTTGGAAAATATTCAGTATATTTTGAAGATTATTGCGAAAAAAATTTATCTTCCGCCTTTTACTTT
This sequence comes from Pratylenchus scribneri, assembly GCA_030063045.1. Classification (NCBI taxonomy): domain Eukaryota; kingdom Metazoa; phylum Nematoda; class Chromadorea; order Rhabditida; family Pratylenchidae; genus Pratylenchus; species Pratylenchus scribneri. The sequence goes on from JAQSEB010000045.1 coordinate 8,986, forward strand.
CATAGTTTCGTTAAATTCACATATTTTGCAGAAGTAAATTATCCGGCAAGTATATTCTCATTTTATAATAGAAAAAAATTAAAATTTTTGATGATAAACTTACATTTTACGATCGTTGTGGCAATTTATCCATTGTTGACGATGCAATCAGGACATTTGTTCTTAATCAAACTATTCACACCCAACACAAATGAATATGCGCCAACGGCACACAGTGGGATCAATATAGCAGCTCGGCTCCCGATGTCCGGGATAGCAGTGTAGTAAGGATAAACCAATCCAAGAGTCAATCCACCAAGGGCCAAAAAGAGCGCCGAATCTTGTTTATCTGCATAAAAGTGAACAAAATTTATTAAATTACTATTTGAAAATCTTACAATGACGCCCACAATCAATGCATGTTTCTGTCGCCATTCTGCTACTGATTTTGTTGAAATTCGAATCGGTTAATCAGTTGTTCATTAAGATTATAAATAACTCGAATTTTGCTTAAAAAAAGTCAATATTTTAGCATTCTTTAACATTTTTATAACATTGGAACAAGCTATTTATTTAGAGTGTGTAAGAAAAAAGCCGGATCAAAAATATTTTTCTAGATAGTCTTGGTCATAAAGTTTAACAGCCTTCTTTTGGGCTAATTGCAATTTGTCATAATTTTTTGCATTTTTTAAAAAATCAAATTCACTATTTTGCAATAGTAAAAAAATTGCTTATTTTATATTCACTTAAAAAGTGAATATATGTTGATAAAATTCAAATGCGAAAATTCGTTCTATCAGAAATATTAATTTATAAATAAATAAAACAAGTAAATAATTTAATAAATGTAGGCATATGAATATGAAATAAGGCCTAATGCCAGTCATTTCATTTGTGAATGAAATAAATGAACTCCAACAATAAAAGAATAAATTTCTGAATTGGATGATCCTCTAAGTTTATTCTATTATGAAATATAACCAACAATTTTTAACAATAAAATAATTCACAATGAACTTTCAATGGAAATGTTAAAATAAAAATGAATTCACATTACATAAACATATGCGAATATAACGGCTGTTTTTTACTTATTTGTGCTCCATCCTGTTTCGTCATTGTCCATCCTTTTTGCAAAGTTAGCCGCGCTTATTTTTCTAACAATGATGATCCAAAACAGATGTTTCATCACATTCCAAAACTGGTACAAATTTTTCTCAGTGGTCAATATGGAAAATTTATTTCACATGAAAATTTAAAAATGGCAAACAGATATGTGCATTTGCATTTATAGGAAAAAATTTGGTGATTGCTTGTTATTTTTATATGACATAGGAGTCACCCTCGATTTTTGTTCATTTCTGATAGAATTTTATAAAATTAGTATATGGAAATTTTTTTAAAAAATTTTTATCTCAATACTCTATATTTATATATGAAATTAGGTCAATTCAATTCGTTTTTGAAAGATCCAAAATCCAATCCATAACCTCCAGCAACCTATGATGGAATTCAAGATTGAAGAATACTAAAAATATGTTATTAGATATTTTATTGATTATTTTTCTAACTTTTTCTTAGCTTTCTGTTTCCTGTATTTTTCTAACTTTTTCTTAGCTTTATGTTTCCTGTTTCCATTATCACCCAAACCCAACGCATTTTTATAGTCAATTGAAGAAGACAACTAAATTGAATGAATTAAAACTTTAATAAAATTAATTTTTACAATTTCCTCTATTAATTTATTTTTCAATTCCACATTTTTTTTTGTTAGTTCCAAAACTTTGCTAGTCACAATTTTCGTCGATTCCAATTTTTTGTTCATTATTGTTATCAATTTTGGAATTCTAAAATTAGAGTAAAATTTTATTCATACTTTCTCATCCGTTGTTCCATCCCCTATTAATCGGCCTTATTTTACGGGAAGAAATAAATATTAATTTGTCCCAGATTATTTTCCAATCGTCTCTTAATAATTTCCATTCCCTCATTTTTATAATTTGCGGCATTGGCATCTGTTGATGTCCCTCTTTTATGCCGATGGAATAATTAAAATGATTCAATTTTTGCCCCATTTCACATCGAATATTTTCCATACACAAAATTGCCCCAATCTCACATTTTGCCCTGATGAAAAGGTCACCTACGTCCATATAAAAATGAGGTGAATTCCTTCAATATTTGTCAATTCATTTTATATCATTGAGAAAATATTTGATTATTTTCATTTTTCTTCATTTTCATTTTCCAAACTAAAAATAGAAATACCATTTAAATTTTATTTATAATTATAATATATTTACAAATTTCAGAAATCTTTATTTTCAAGAATTTATTGAAACTTATATTTGCAACAAAGTCAAGAATTGAATAAAAAATGGCAACAATGGAATCCGCAAAAAAGAAGGTTAATCACTTTTATTCATATTTAAATTTTTGATATTTTTCCATAGCCAAAATCATCGTTCCTTCGTCGAGGATTGTCAGCAGAATTGTTGAACAAACTATTTGGCTCATTGCCACTTGAAAATGCCTTTCATCTTCTGGCCAAAATGCCGAATGGCCTTTTGGTAAGAAATGTTCACAAAATGGTCAACAAGATTAAAGAGGTTTAATATATTTAAAATTAAATTAAAATGAATTTTTCAGGCAATGAAAAATAATAAATGGAATGTAGTAGATTGTGGATCAGGATTGACGATATTCGAAGATAAAATTGTTGCTAAGCATTCTGGATCATTAAGTAAAAAATTTAAAATTGGAAAAATTTTGAAAAATTTTTTTTTAGAATTTAATTGCATTCGAACAGTTTTGCCGATTCCAACATTGAATTTGACAATCAATAAATCAAGGATTACCTTTTATTTTGAAGTGCAGATTCTTGCCACTTTCATACAGTAATTGTTAAGAAAATGATAAATACAAAATTTGATATTAAAAAAATAATTTTTTTGAGCATAATTAATTTTTTTTATTCAGTAATGACAGCATTATTATTGGATTTTGCGATAAACGATTTCCATTGGAAGGAAAATATCTTGGATATTTGGAAAATTCAATCGGAATTTGACACAAAAGACAAATTTATATTGATGGTGAAAGAAGTACGTTCAAAATTGTGAATGATGAAGTATGGTTCACTGAAGGGAATGTGATTGGTCTAGGAATAATCCAACAGCCAGATTCAAAATTGGATTGTTTTGCCACTTGGAATGGAAAATTATTGGGTATATTGAAAAAAATTATTAATCGAAAATGTTTAAATAAAAATTAAAACTGCAAAAATAATATTTTTAATTCAGGAAAGGCTGAAATACCTCCAAAATTTGCAAATTTTCGACTTTTCCCAGCTGTTGATTTAGGCTGCATTGACAATTCTGTCCGCGTAAACTTTGGAAAAAACAAATGGCAATTCAAGGAATTCAAAAGTGTCCTTCATTGAAAATATTGGAAGAGGAAAAAAGCAGAAAATTAAGAAATTCTCATTATAGTATTTTTCAATCTTTGATGGAAATTTAATTAAATTCCATCTATTTACCTTTATTTTATGACCACTTAATTTTGTTTTTGCATAAAATAATAAATCTTCAAAAAGAAACTTCCGATGCGGGGAATCGAACCCCGGCCACGTGGGTGAAAACCACGGATCCTAACCACTAGACCACATCGGAATATGAAGGTAGTCGATAGAATTTCTCCTTAATTTCCATTAAATGGATTAAATAAAAAAGATAAAATCAGCAGCCCAGCTTATCGCGAATATTTATAACTTTTCAAGGACTGAACCAATTTTAATACTTTTGTTGTCGAATTAAAGAGCACACTCTTATCTATCAAATGATATAAAAATTGGTTCGGAATATTGGAATTTTCCTGCTAGAAATTTAATCAATTAATTTTTTAATTCTGATTTAATCAGCAAAATATTTTTTCAAATTTCTTCAATAGAAATAATTGAACATTTTTGAATTTTATTTTTATAATAAAATTGCTTGAAATTTCTTTCCATTTTTGCATTTCTATTTATTTAAAACAAAAATGAAATCATTTTCTTCATTTAATATATTATTTTATCTATTAAAAATTTTATATCCATTAAAAATTTTATCCATTAAATTAAAAAATGTTTTATTCATTTTTATTGGCCCTTAAATCCATCCACGTTCACATTCAAAAAAATTTATTTTAAAAATTTTCTCCTTATCCAAAATCATCAATTCCTCAAAAATGTTCAAATTTATTTTTTCCATTCAACTTTCCATTTTTCTCGTTTTCATTTCTGGCTATGCCAATGGTGACCACCATCATTACCGAATAAATGGCACCCTTCAATGCCGGCAACATCAAATGCCATTGGAGGGAATTGAAGTGGATCTTAAGGATCCTAAAGTGGACTTCGTTTTGAGCCAAACGACAACAGACAAATTTGGTAATTTTGATGTGGATGTACAGGTCGATTTAGTTGATCCGGAGCCATATTTGGAATTTGAGGCAAAATGCGTAAGTTAATTCAATTAAATTCAATTAATATTAATTCCTAATCAAATTCCAGGAGAATTGCACAGTTGATGTTAAAGTTCATCTCCATAAAACTGAAGAATTACAAAATCTTTGGATTGAAATGGGCAAAGGTGAAGCAACGGCCAAAGGGACGAATGGACCGAATTTGCGCATTTTTGCAAATAATTGCAAAGAATGAAAAATTGATAAAAATATGAATTTTTGAGTTCAACTTATTCATGGATTCCTTTGATTATGATTAATCCCTCTGTTGAATATTTTTATGATAAAAATTTGCAAATTGTTAAATTGTTTGATTTCATAGAATCTAGTCTGAATTTTATGATATTCCTTCAAAAAATTTTAGCATAAAATTGGGAAATAATTTGCTTATAAGGATATAATTAAAATATCGAATAATATTTTAAATTAAGAAATGAATTTAATGTTCTATTTCAAATATTTTTTTTTATTATTCCAAATACATTTTGTATGTTTTTCCATTATTATATTTTAGGGAAAAATTTTATTTATTGAATTATGTTCATATATAATGACTTATACCTGAAATTGAGTTGAAGTCATTTTCAATATTTATAGTAGGGTTGAAAATCGGGGACAAGAGGTTGACCATGGAATCAGCGGTAACTTCGAGAATTTTGTCCCCGGCTCCGAATCTTCGTCTCCGATAGTGTCCTCGGGGAAATTCCCGAATCGTCTCCGAAAAATCCAACCAAGCAACCCGTTCATCCCAGTCCCCGAACACATCCCTATCATAAAATCCATTTCTGAAAATGATTTATTTAGGTAAAAATAATTAGCCTTTTTTGCTATTTTTTGAACTAAATATACACAATTTATAGTGTAATTAAGAAAATTAGCTTATTCATTTCGAATTGAAAAAAAATTGTAGATGATATTTAAATTTTATTTTGACTCAAAATTTTTTGTGATCGATGAAAGATGAACGGATAAAGGCTATATGAAAATTATTATTATTTAGTTTCTACATTTTTAGCATATCATCATTATATATTACATTGATCGAATTTTCGCCGCCATTTTGGGCAAAACAAAGGAATTTTGGCCTTTTTAAAAGATTAGACAATAATATATGGAAACGGCGAATGTGTCAATTGCGGTGAACAACAAAATATACTAACCCAAATAGTCGGAAATTAAGATGTTTGTGAATTGAAATGTTGAATTTATTAGTATGAATTCATTATAAATTGTCTAATTTTTCAAAATTTTATTTAAATAAATAGTCCAAAAAATACACCAAAATTTATTATTTATAGAATTAATTCAAATAAAAATAATTTAAAATTTAATTCAGCATATTTATTTTAAATTGAAATAATTCCTTGTAATGTAAATTCTAGAATCTCGCTTTCTATAGTGAGAAAAATAAATTTTTAAAAACTTTTTTCGATAACATTTTTCGAACATGTTTTCAATTTAAAAACATTTTTTAAACATTTTTTTAACATTTAAAGCATACTTAATAAATATGTAATTAAAAGATAAACGATAGAACAATTTTTTGTACCTTTGATCAATGAAAATAAATAAATATTATGAATTTTAAGATAATTCATAACAGCTAAATTATCGAATACCACTAATAAATTTTTATAATTTTGATTAATAAATTCTGAAATATTTATAAATTTGCCACTTTGGTAATTTCACAAAGTTTTCTAATTTTCTATAATCTATCACAATTCACAAATCATAATATTTTTCAATAAAATTGCATTTGCAAATTCCGATGACATCATTTTAGTTCCACTACAAACCAACGGTGCTATGTCAACTCCTGAATAGTGCAAATGTGGTCATGTCCTGAATAGTGCAAATGTGGGCGTTTTCGATTTCTAATTTAACAGAAATCAGTTTTAGACCATATAAACCTTATACCATTTTGCAGATCTCATCGAGACGCATCGATTGGTATATAAATTGTCGTGATTTGGCCCAAAATTAAATGATATTAAACCATTTTTTAAGTTTTTGGTTTTAAACTCTTTTATTTTGGCCAAACCATAACAATTTATATACCAATCGATGCGTCTCGATGAGATCTACAAAATTGTATAAGCTTTGTGGGGTCTAAAACTGGTTTATGTTTAATTAGAAATCGAAAACGCCCACATTTGCACTATTCAGGACATGACCACATTTGCACTGCCCTTTGTCTATTCAGGACATGTCCCCGTACGCAAACCAACCATTCATTCCCCTAAAACTCTAAAAGAACAGAATGGAAATGGAAAATAATTGAAGAAATTGTTCCCCTATTTCTTCTTCATATTTGCATAATATTTTTCAATAAAATTGCATTTCCAAATTCTGGATGACATCATTTTAGTTCCACTACCAGCCAACCATTCATTCCTCTAAAACTCTAAAAGAACTGAATGGAAATGGAAAATAATTGAAGTGATTGTTCCCCTACCAACAAAAAATGATTAAGAAATTAAATGAGAAATCCTTCTTTTCTTCTTCAATTTGGCCTATAAATTGGTCCCCCCACCAACAGCCAACACCCATATTCACATTCCATCTTCGGCTCTCTTTTCCAATTCCTCGCTCCTGCTGCTGCAGCTGGAGGGGTTTCTTGTTAAATTTTGGGATCACTTAAAAAAATTACCCATCCATAAATCGATTCTTTTTCCCTTTTAATTTTTCCTTTTCCTCATTAATCATTAGCCAATAGCAAATCGGTGTCATCCCTTACATCAATTTTTTTCCACTTTTACCTACAAAAAAGTTCAAAATTCACAAGGCTTATTTTAAACTAATTTTCAATTTCTTTCTAATTTTCAGAGAAAGTCAAAACTGAACAATTAGAAACGATGTGTGAAAAATGTGAAAAATTGTTAATGGATTATGCCGAATTGGAAAAGGAAATGACAAATTTGCGCAAGGAAACTATTGAAATGGAACAGAAAATTGCCATGCTTTACGAAGAATTGGCACAATTTAAAGGACAAATTCAACGAGAAAATTTGGGAAGTCAACAAAGTCAAAATCCGATGATGGAAAATTCGGTATGATTTTTTTTTCTAATTGGTTTTAAAATTTGATTTTTATAGCAAAACAACAGCACATTTGGTGATTTGCCAACATCAGAGGAAACGCCACAAAATGATGAGTTTACTTCCGAAACAATGATGATGGATGTTCATTTGGATCAGCGACAACAGGTTCAGTTTCTAATTAAAATTTCCTATAAACTCCTCTCTATTTGTACCCCCCCTATGGAAAAATTCATGTCAAAACTAACCAAATTAGAGAAATTATGCCGAAATAAGCATTTTTTTCAAAAAATTGTGAAGTTTTCATTCGGAGGGTCTCTGAAAATTAGTAACAACGGGTTCACTATTCAATAATAGAAAATTTACGGTAATTTATAAAACATTCGATGTTACGACAATTTTGGATGAATAGTTTTAGTGTTGTGATAAATGCCGATTGATTAATTAATTAGCCATTTTATTAGTCATAAAATTGCCTCCAAAATTATATCAAAACATTCTAGGATATAGTAAAAAACCCAGCAATAAATGTCAATGTTTAGAAAAATTAAAAAAATAATAAATTTAATCTATAAAATTAAATTCTTAATAATATATGATTAAAATTTAAATAAATCAATTTGTAGAATTTGGCCAATAATAATGATTCGATTGGAACCAACATCATCAAACGAGAATGTGATGATGTCGAAATGCGAGCATATTCCCAATTTGAAATGCTGACAACATCATCGGCGACTTTAAATGATGAAGAAGAGGGCGATGAACGCAATGGATTACAATTTTATGATGACAATTTTGCTGCTGGAGAAATGGATTTGGACGACGAAGAAGAAGACAATGGAACAAGGTATAAGATTTTGGAATTCAAATATAAATTCAGTGATTAACAAACTTTGAATAGAATGGAGGAAAGCGACATTGATGGACAAATCAAATGTGCACCGATAAAAATTGGAAACATTGTATGAATTTGTTGTGACTCCTTTTAAATTTAAATTACATAAATTTATAAACAGTTAAAATGCAATTGGCCAGGATGCAAACATCAAACAGAAGGAAAATACTCTAAATATAATATGTCCTCACATTGGCGTCAACATTCAGGGGAAAGGCCTTATGTTTGCCAAGAATGCGGCCAATCATTTACTCATTCGAATAGTTTGAAACGCCATATGCTAGATCACACTGGAAAGAAACTCTATAAATGCGATGTTTGCGGCAAATCATTCAAGCAATCCAGTGATTTGGCAAATCACAAACGCATTCACACCAACGAAAAGCCATTCATTTGTAAAAAATGCGGCCAATCATTCAAGCAATCCAATGGATTGACCAATCATAAACGTACTCACACCAACGAAAGGCCATTCATTTGTAAAAAATGCGGCAAATCATTCAAGCAATCGGGGAACTTGACAAAACATGGCGTTGTTTGCGGCAAATCATTCAAGCATTCCGAATCATTGATTGATGATAAGTTGATTCATCATGTAGGACATTCACGGATGGTAATAAATAAAATTATGGATCAATCCAAAATTCGTTATAACTAAAATCACTATAGAGTAATATTTAAGTACTGACTGCCTGATGAGCATAGTGAAAGGGAGAACGGAGAAATCTAACATTACAGAGGGATCCGCTTATTGGGGAAACAAAAACACAAATTGTTTGGGAAAACAAAAACATTAAAATGTTTGAGAAACAAAAACACAAATTGTTTGGGAAAACAAAAACATTAAAATGTTTGGGAAAACAAAAACATAAAATGTTTTGGAAAACAAAAACATAAAATGTTTGGAAAAACAAAAACATAAAATGTTTGAGAAAACAAAAACATAAAATGTTTGGGGAAACAAAAACATAAAATGTTTGAGAAAACAAAAACATAAAATGTTTGGAAAAACAAAAACATAAAATGTTTGAGAAAACAAAAACATAAAATGTTTGGGGAAACAAAAACATAAAATGTTTGAGAAAACAAAAACATAAAATGTTTGGGAAAACAAAAACATAAAATGTTTGTCAAAACAAAAACATAAAATGTTTGTCAAAACAAAAACATAAAATGTTTGTCAAAACAAAAACATAAAATGTTTGGGGAAACAAAAAATAAAATATTGTGATTAGAACCAAGTCACATATCTTTAAATTTTTTTGGCTATGAAGGGTTATAGAGATTTTGGTATGAAAATATGTTTAAATAAATTCATTTATAGAATTTGGACAATTCGATGGAAAATGCCAATGCCACCATCAAACGGGAATGTGAAGATACCGAAATGGCAGCAAATTTTCAATTTCAAATGCAACAAACATCATCATCGGCGGCTTTAAATGATGAAGAAGAAGAAGGCGATGAACGCAATGGATTACAATTTTATGATGACAATTTTGCTGTTCACAATGTTGATGGAAAAATGGATTTGGACGAAGATGAAGAGAATGGAACAAGGTAAAAAATTTTGGAATTCAAATATAAATTCGGATTAACAAACTTTGAATAGAATGGAGGAAAACGACATTGATGGACAAATCAAATGTGCACCGATAAAAATTGGAAACATTGTATGAATTTGTTGTGACTCCTTTTAAATTTAAATTACATAAATTTATAAACAGTTCAAATGCAATTGGCCAGGATGCGAATATCAAAGAGCAGAAGGAAAATACTCTAAATATAAAATGACCTCACATTGGCGTCAACATTCAGGGGAAAGGCCTTATGCTTGCACGGAATGCGACAAATCATTCAGTCAGTCTGGTCAACTGAGAAGACATGAACGCGTTCACACTGGGGAAAGGCCATATGCTTGCACGGAATGCGACAAATCATTTGCCGACCCGAGCAATTTGAACAAACATAAACGCCTTCACACTGGGCAAAGGCCATATGCTTGCACGAAATGTGACAAATCATTTGCCGACCCAAGCGATTTTAACAAACATAAACTAAAGTGCACATTGCACACTGGAAAGAAACCCTACAAGTAGTGATGTCTGATGTGTGCGGGAAATCATTCAGTCAGTCCGATGGATTGACAAAACATCATAAATGCATTAACAAAAACGATTTTGAACACAGATGGCAAAAAAATATATATTTTTATTAACTTTATATTTTATATTTTTACTTCGGATTCCATGGGATAAAGATTTGTTGGATTTAAATAAATATAATACTAACAGTTTTTATTTATCGCAAAAAAAAAGATATAGAAATTTCCGAAAATATTATAATGGCTCAGAAATTTATCCCAACCACTCAATTTTTAAAACCAATTGATAAATATCATCATGATCAATACCCATCATTTGATTATGTTTTAATGAAAAAATTTCGAAAAAAAAATAAAATTTAGCCAAAAAATGCCATTTTATGTGGTGCTTTTTGACTAATTCTAAATTGAAAAATCGGTAACGGTATTACCGGGGTTGGTAATGGTTTTTGGCAAAATCGGTATTGGCCAACCCCCGTTATTTCGGCACTAATACCAACCGGTATTCCGATACCGCACAACCCTAATTCTGGAAATAGTTCTTTTTCGGAACAATCCATTATCTAATGTTATCGGCAATCAATATGCATATTGCATAATAAATGTAAGTATAAAAAAGAGATTGTGCATATTTAAAGGAAAAAATGTTCACTCAAAAATTGGAATTAAAATTAATAAAAAGCAGTGTAATTAAGTCTTTTTTGCCAAAAAGCTAAAAGCACATTTCTTTGAATAATACATATCCTTATCAATATCAAATGGCAATCCCAACAAAATTGTTTGGCCCGCATTTGCGCAAAATGTTAACAAAAATAGTAGAAAATTGATCAAAATAACCATTCGCTGTGCCCTTCATTTATGATATGAAGTTGACCAAATTAAAATGAAACATTTAAAAAAAAATTGATAAATTGATTAAATTTTATTAATTAAATCCTAGACATCCAGATATGAATTTTTTTTGCAAAATGGAAAATCATATTTAGAGTATATGATGATAAATAATTCATTGAATTAAAAATTAATACGAAATTTTACTTGCTGAAAAAATTGTCATTTTTTGAATAAAATTTAAAATAATAAAAAATTTAAAATCGTAATTTATTGTTCATTTCCGCGCCACTTGGTATTGGTACCATCCCTCCTAAAATTGCCGTATTTGTGTTGTTCAATTTGATGGTCGTCTTCTTCTTTTCTTGTTGCTTTTGACGCCAACGAAGCAGCAGCCAGTAGGCCAGAGCACAGGTGACACCGTCCAAGGAGCATAGGAAAATGCCAATTTCACCAGTATACCGTGAATTTGGAATGCCACTAATCTGAAAAGAGATACATTAAAAATATATCAAAAAATGTAGGAATAATTATCATTAATTTGGCTTTAATATTGGTAAATAGCAGAAATAAATGTACCATAAATTTGAAAAAGTTTGACTTCAATTATATTTATGATTTTTTATGTAAAATGAAAATTTGGTTAAGCAATGTTTCATAAAATTAGTCAATTGTCGGCTCACTAAGGAATATAATTTTTTGGATACTTTCAAAAAATTTTGTAGCCGTCCAAAGAAATTCATTTTTATACCAAAAAATAGAGGATACTTTTTTGAATTTAAAAATTTTTTACCGTTTTACTAAAATCCTACTCCTCATTAGTGAGCCAAGAAATTGGCTCATTTTGTGTAAATGCAGCTTAATAAATGCCAAATTTATCATGATTTTTATCAAATTTGGTAAATATTAATATTAAATTACTAAAATGGCAAAATATGAATGACATAGGGAAAATTCAAATTTATAATTTACTATACTAAATTTTATAATAAAATGAAAAATTCATTTTATTTTCCCTTCATAATTTAATAATTAAACTTCTTAAATAATAAATTTGCCAACTCACATAATTGAATAAGAATGTGGCATATCCAGGAATGATGCCCCAGGATGTTTCAATACAAATAGTGAACACAACAATTCGATTATTCTAAAATGTGATTTATTTATAATGCAATTCCCATTTATTTCCATAGCTCACCAATTTTTTTGCCAATTCCGTGCCATGCAGCTGATACAAAAAAATGGCACTGGTTAACACATTTGCAGTGCTGAATGTAATTTTGCCTACAGCTTGAAATAATCCACGATATTTGTAAAACATACAACTGGTCCATTCACAATTGACAACTATATTAATAACCACAAAAAAAATAAATAGATTTTAAATTTATATTTTTTAATTGTGAAATTAAATAAAACATCTAAAATAGAATATTATGTATATTGATGAGGATTAAATAAAAAATGTGTTTATCTTTTATATAGGGTATTTTTATTTTGATTTCAAAATGATTAATCTAAAAAATAATTAAAATATTATTTTCCTCCATAATTCGCATAATTTTTTGCCTATATTTTGAGGTAAAAAAGAATTTCCTTGGAAAACTTTTACGGTTTAATCTTTAATGTTAGGGGTTAGGTTTATATTTGGGGCGAATGGATTCTAGGGCTACAAATATCTAGGGGTTAGGGACATGGCTATAATGTTGTTGAGTCATTGTCATTTATATGGCCATAAGAATTTGGCCTATAACTCAGTTACCAATTAGTCAATTTAAGTGATTTAAAATATAGATTGTAGCTTTTTGTAGGCTTTCAAATGGTATATTGAATCCTATCCCTAAAGCTAACCCTAAAAATTTTCTTATTTTTGCCTCTAAATTAGAAGCAAAAAGAACGCTAATTAGGGAGGAAAAAATTGGCATTTAAAAAATAATGACCAAAAAGATATGACAAAAAAATTCTCTGCCATTTTTAGTCACACATAAATTTTTGAATTTTCTCTGAAATTCATTCTCTAATAAATTCATTACAATCAGTGGTTATACAATATTATGAAATTTGCAAAATTTAAATAAAATAAAAGTTTGATTTGGTGCACATAATTTTGCGCTAAAATAAATATTTTTAATTGTTAAATTTAATAAAATAAGCTTAAAAAGGTAATAATAATATGGAAAAAATAAGGCAAAATAACTAAAATTACTTATTTCATATTTTTATAATTTTCAGAATTTATAGAAGTTTAAAAGTTTAATTAAATTTCTCATACACTTGTCTATGTCCAATGGCAATTCGCTCATAAAGCCAATGGCACTGTAAATGGCAACAGCAAAAATTATTGCAATTTCAACCATATGAAAATGACGCTTTTTGAAGAAATTTGCCATAGGGAAACGAAGCATCAAACATCGTTCCAAAGTGAGCATGAATGCGGCTGCCGGTGCTATCCCATAATAAACATAAGCCAACATGCCAGTCCAAAATAAAATCTAGAAATTTTATGATTAAAAATATTAATTTAGTTATTTATTATCAGAGAATTTTTATTCGAATAAATTAATTTTACTTGTTTTTATTAAAACATAAAAAAATTTTAAACTTAATATTTAATGAAAAAAATAAAGAAATGATTTTTTGCTAAAAATTAATAAATAATAAATATCTTTTTGTTTAATTTTTTACATATATTTTTGCATCTCATAAATTATTTTTATGTTTTTTAGAATTTAAGTTCTAATTTTTGTTTTTTTTTATAACGAAATGAGCCACGATTTACATTCAATTGAAATTGGATAATATTTATTTTGCAGAAAAAATTTTTGAAATTGCAGAAAAGACTATTTATTTTGCAGAAAAGGATATCCTGTCTTATAAATAGTGAAAATGCAGAAAAAAACATTGAAATTGCAGAAAAGACTATTTATTTTGCAGAAATAATTGAAATTTTTTACCGAGCATTATAATCGGTCTAAACCGGTTTCCCAATCTACCCAAACTATTTTAAAATATTTTTTATGATTGGAAATGGCTTGTAATATTGAAATTTGGATAAAACGGATTTAGTAAAGGCCAAAATGGGCCAAAAGGGGATGCGCGGGATATATCCGGATATATGGGGATTAGAGTGGATATAGGGGGATTAAGCCCAGATATGAATGATAAATGGCCTGGAATGCCACTGGAAGGTCGGGGAATTGTAATAGAGGCACGGAGAGTGCGCGGGATTACGTTGGATAAAGGGGGATTAATGTTGATATGGGGCGATTAAGGTGGATATAGGGGATTAAGCTGGATTAAGCCCCGGAATAGATGGGCGCGAGCCGGTTTTGGGCTGTTTTGCTTCCGGCTTCGCGAGATTCCTATGCTCCGAACCCCTAAACCCTAACCCCTAGCCCCTAGAACCCATGCCGCCCCTAAGCATAACCCTAACCCTAGCCCCTAACTAAGCATAATCCCCCGGTACTAGTCTGTTATTGGGGGGTGCAAAATTTTAATGGGGGGTGCAAAATTTTAATGGGGGGTGCACTGTAAAATTTATTTTTCTGCCTCTCCCCATAGTTTATTGACTGAAAAATAGTAAGAGAAGAAATTCTAAACCAAAAAAAGTCTAATCTACTCCTACACCTAAACCTAACAATATACTTTCCCTAAGCCCATCCGGGCTTACCCTAAACCTTAGTCTACCCTACTTTTAACCTCATTAGGGATTTAGAAAAACTTTTTAGGAGTTTAGGGTAGCTAAGAATAAATTATGAGGGCTGGTTGTGTATTATGGGTAAGATTTAGTGTGGGTACTGGGTAGGATTTATGAATAGGGTAGGTAGAATTCGGTTTAGGGTAGTTCTTCTATTGTGTAATGGTCTTTAAAGTATTGGGTGAGGCAGGATAATAAATTTTACAGTGCACCCCCCATTAAAATTTTGCACCCCCCGTTAAAATTTTGCACCCCCCAATAACAGACTAGTACCTAATCCCCCTACATCCGGCTTAATCCCACGCACTCTCAGGATCTTTTGTCCACTTCTCCGATCTTCCAGTGGCCTTCCGGACCATTTTCCATCCATTTCGAGGCTTAATCCCTCTTAATCCTCCTTAATCCCCCTATATCCGGCTTAAACCCGCGCACTCTCAAAGCTTCTGGATCATTTCTATACCATCCCGAATCCATCCGAATCATCACCCATCCATTTCATACATTAATCCCCTTTAATCCGACCATATCCACTCTAATCCCCATATATCCGGATATATCCCGCGCATCCCCTTTTGGCCCATTTTGGCCTTTACTAAATCCGTTTTATCCAAATTTCAATATTACAAGCCATTTCCAATCATAAAAAATATTTTAAACTAGTTTGGGTAGATTGGGAAACCGGTTTAGACCGATTATAATGCTCGGTAAAAAATTTCAATTATTTCTGCAAAATAAATAGTCTTTTCTGCAATTTCAATGTTTTTTTCTGCATTTTCACTATTTATAAGACAGGATATCCTTTTCTGCAAAATAAATAGTCTTTTCTGCAATTTCAAAAATTTTTTCTGCAAAATAAATATTATCCATTGAAATTTAAAATAAAAATTTAAAAATAATTAAAAATAAAAAGTTATTTAAATAGTAAATATCAATTTATTTAATTTTTTTCTCACATATTTTTGCATCTCATAAATTATTTTTATATTATTTGGAATTTAAGTTCTAATTTTTTTTATGAAATAAACGAGACAATTGACAACATCAAAATCAAATTGAAATTAAAAAAAAATAAAAAATAATAAATAATTAAAAAAAAATAAATAAGATAATTTTTTCAAATTCCATAAAATTTGATGCCATTTCCTTCACATCCATTTTATGGAACTATTTATTCTTATTTTTTTGCATTGATAAATTTTTGTTCGTTGTTAAATTAAAATTTTAGTTTTCCGCATTGCGCATTTTTAATGTTTTTAATTATTTCAAAAAAATTAATTCCGAAGTAAGACTAATAATCAAATTTGCTATTAAAAAAATTCTGAATATGGATTATGAAGGTGCTTAGACTTAGATAGTGATTAACTTTTTAATAGCAATGCTAAAAATATTTCAAGAAATTTTCTTCATTTTTTTTGATATATTCAGAATATTATTTAGGATTTGATTACTCGCTAAGTTAGATTGTTTAAAGTTATAACCAAGTTATTCTGGTCAAAAATCAAATTGGCAATAATTCACAACGAAAAATTAAAATTCTTATCAACTCACCTCTGGTGAATATGGATTCACTGTATAAGTGCCTGGCAAATGCCAATTCCAGACTCGATAAAAATGATAGGGTAATGAAATAAATGAGCCAACAATTTGAACGCAAAAGAGTAATTTTAATGCCGGAGAGAATTTCGCCCCATTTGGGATTGATGAAAATGAACAGCAAAAAATGCGACCAAATATTTTGTTCGGAGAAGAAAGTAGTAAAAGGGTAATGAACAATAATAGGGAAAAGCATTGGGCAATGGCGCAAATGCAATTCTGGCCAAATTGAAGAAATGGCAAATATTCGGGTGGAGTGGAAGTGGATTTGAGGACAATGGATTCAGATTCGGCGGCAGTGGATGAAGACATTGTTTTTGGTCACGGTGAAAATTCAGAATATTTTTAAATTCTGTGAAAAATAAAGTAGATGAAAAATTATAAGGTAACCCTAGAAGAAAAATTTATTTTAAATTTGAATATAAATAACTAGAATAAAGTCCAAATAAATACTATAATTCATTAAAAGAGTAATACATTTTTGTATTTTACAAATACAAATCTATGATCAAATTATTGCCAAAAATCTGTTACAAAATTATTTTAAAATTACAGAAAATGTTGGACTGATAAATTTAATAAGGTTATTAAAAATTTGTTCATTTATCTTCATGAATTTGTAAAAGACTCAACAAAAGATAAAAAAATGACCCAGGAAGTGGGAGCCAAAGGAAATTTATTTGAAATTTGAATACAAAAAACTAGAATCTAATAGTCCAAATAAATACTATAACTCTTTAAAAGGAGTACATTTTTTCATTTTCTAAGTCTCAAAAAGTACAATTTTTTGAAAGAATGTCACTCTGATAAATACAATTCAATGTACGAACAAATTATTGCCAAAAATCTGTTACAAAATGGTTTCATTTTTTAAATTTTGAACATAAACTAATGTGACCATAATAAATATTTTAATATTGTGATTCCTCTAGTAAAAGGTGAAAGCTTTGAATATTTTGGTATTTTGAAAATGTTCAGAAAAATTTTTTCGAAATTAAATTTTTTATTTGTAAATTAGGCCAAATGTCAATCATTATTTTATGAGAAAAGGTTTTTTTGTCGACAAAATTGGATTCTTTTGTCGACAAAATGTTTTTTTTTTTGTCGACACTTAAAAATAAGTTTTTTTTGTCGACAAAAGTGGATTCTTTTGTCGACAAATCGGTTTTTTTTGTCGACAACTAAGAAAAATTAGTTATAGGGGGATTAAGCCCCGTAATGGACGGGAAATGGGCCAGAAGGCCACTAGACGGTCGGGGAGGTGTAATAGAGGCCAGTAGAGTGCGCGGGATATGGCCGGATATAGGGAGATTAAGGTGGATATAAGGGGATTAAGCCGGATAAGCCTAGTTGGGGGCTAGGGATTAGGGTAAGGGGTTCGGAGCATAGGAATCAAGCGAAGCCGGAAGCATAACAGCCAACCAGGACTCACACTCATCTATTTCGGGGCTTTATCCGGCTTAATCCCCCTATATCCACCTTAATCCCCTATATCCGGCCATATCCCGCGCACTCTACTGGCCTCTATTACACCTCCCCGACCGTCTAGTGGCCTTCTGGCCCATTTCCCGTCCATTACGGGGCTTAATCCCCCTATAACTAATTTTTCTTAGTTGTCGACAAAAAAAACCGATTTGTCGACAAAAGAATCCAATTTTGTCGACAAAAAAAACTTATTTTTAAGTGTCGACAAAAAAAACCATTTTGTCGACAAAAAAAACCGCACCCTTATTTTATTACAGCACATGACCATCCATGATAAGTGCACCTCCCTCTGTCCTCTTCGTTTATTTGAATGAAATGATTGGAATTAAGAATGGTGAACATAAAATTGAATTTACAATTAATTTAATTTTTTTCCGATGAGATGGAATAAAATGAACAATAATTTGTAATAGAGAAAATAAGAAGGTCAAGCGATTGGCAAAATTTTTCCCAAGAATTTTCCTCGCGTAATTTTATTTACTTTTAAATTAATTTTATTTATGGTTTGTGGAATAAAAAATAATTTTTTTTAATTTTATAAGAGAAGAAATTATTAAAGAGGAAAATTGTTTATCTATGATAAATTTATTAAATTTGATTTTTTACTTATGATGCTGAATTTTATTTAAATGAATAGGTACAAAATTCTATGAATGGAACTTTTGGAAGTTGGAAGTGGAAATTTTATAAGGCGAAAATTGGAAATTAAAAACGGAAATTAAAAGAAATGATAAAAATATGAATCCAGCGAAATGGTTTGGCAAAGTAATGGTAATTCTATTTATATTTATGTATTGCTCCGCAGCAAATAAAAATGATAATTATAGTGTAAAAATATTATAAGTGCTAATTATTATGTGAAATATAAAGTTAAAAATTTATAAAAAAAATTGGGGGGTTCAGTGGCTTCATTTGGTCAAGGGATCGGTCTTCGGTGCAAGCTGCATTTGTTGGGGCCATGGCATTTGCCTCCATCCTCCGTGTATTATTTGGTGGGCCCCACCTCCACAAAGCCTTGAAGGCTTTTTCCTCCTGGGCCCGGTCTTGTTGGTCTCGTTCATTTCCTTTTTTTTTGTTTTTCCTTTTAATTTTTGATCTCCATGGCCCTTAGCTAGCGATGATTTTTGTGTCAACCCTGCCAGAGTCGACGTATCCTTTTGACCCCGCAGCATTGCTGACCGCACTTGACCATCCGCCGTGGAGCCATCCTTTCTCCCTGAACCCCACAGCGAATGGAAAATGACTTCTCGCTTATATAGAATGCACTCTTTCTCTATGATATTTTGTATGGGAAGCAGACAATAGGATGGGAAAGGCAAAAGGAAAGGATCGCATTTGGGCGTTGTTTTTCGTCTTTTCTCTCATTTCTTTAGCTAATTCCTTTGGGACAACATCTCTTTTAAATTAAAAAGTTGGAATAAGGTAAATTGGGATTAATTAATTGAATAATTGAGGGAATTATAATTAATAATAAAATAATGGAATAATATAGAAATGTAAAACAAATTCGGCATAAAAATTTGGAGATTAATTATCAAAAAAGGAAAAAATATGAAAATGTTGAAAATTTCCGCTTATTGAAAAATATATTTAAATTTTAATTAACTAAAATCAAAATTATTTATATTTTATATATGTTTCCCATGCCCATTCAATGATTAAATCTCCAATGAATAAATTAAATGATTCCAGCAGATTTTTAGACAAGTGTTTTTCAGCTGCTGTTCCACAATGAAATAAAGCATAAAAAATAAGAGTTATTGTTATTGGTAATTAAAAAGTTCAGGAAATGTTCAAAAGCAATTTGTATTCTGCAAATGGAAATGGTAATACATATCTTTAGAATTATTTAAATTTACAATAAATTAATTAACAATTAATATTTTTAATGTTCCTGTACTTAATAATTAAATTTTCAATGAACTGTTGTTTTTTGAATCCCACTATTTTGTACTTTTCTAAACTCAAAATAGATGGAATAAAATAAATAAAAATATACTTATTTTGATTTTTTTCTACGTTTATTTCGCTCGTAATTTCAATTGATTATTTTAGTGATATTTAATATTTTGCGCATTTATTAATATTTAAGCAATCTTTCAACCTATTAATTATTTTTATCTCTGTATGGAACATTTTTATATCAAAATGATTGAATAAAAATAATTGGCCAGGAAATTATGGATAAAAGACTAAAATTGTGACCATCTTGGCATATTTTGCCTCTTTAACTTGTTGAAATTTCATATAAAATCCACTAATTCTTTGTTAGATCAAAAAATTCATGGATAATGGTTTCAAATTTGCTAAATTTCTTAATGATAATATTCCTTTTAACGATTCATTTAAGGCGTAAATTTCTTTTCACTGAAAAAAATCCTCAATAATTTATTTTATTTAATATATTGATAAAATTTTAAATTCCATTTTTAGCTAATTAAATCATTCAAATATAATTCCACATATCCCAGTTCCATGGACTAAGAAAGGTTTTAAAATTTAATTTGCCAAAAGAAGTGCAAAATGACAGCTGTAAAAAGAGACATAGAAAAGACATATGACAATTAAATGGCATTCAATGAAAAATTGTTTAATTTTTATCACATTTTAAAACTAAAATTGAATTTGCCATCAAATAGCCAAAATCTTGGCCATAATTTATGTCCAAAAAATTTTTATTGAAATTAAATTTTTATAAACATAAATTATTTTAGTACCGATTATCGGGATGCATATCGAAAAGAGTTTCAGGCGATTTGTTGTAGACAAATAATAAAGGAAAATGCCAGCATTATAAAAGTAGCACCAGCGCAAATTCGTGTTGAAACTACGATGTGAATGAATTCTGTTCAAATAATTCGACTAAGTATTTTTCAATGAATTTCTCAACACATATTATAATATATTTAACTTCACAAATTGAAAATATGAAAAAATTTATATATTATTTTTGCAAAATTTTTTTTTATTATATTATTGAAATTTATTGTAGAATTTATTTTTATAAACAAATTATATGCTTTTTTTGCAACAATCTAAATCCCATTTTTTTTAGTCAAACTAAATTAATAATAAATATGATACGATGATTCAAGTATTTAGAAATAATATTCGCTAATGAATCAAAAAATCACAACTTTTTTTATTCCCAATAAAATAAAAAGATTTTATTAATAGTTTGTTAGATCGCTAATTTATAAGTCATTTTCTAAAATAGAAAGATTTTTATATTCATTGTGTCCATTCTATTCATTTTTAAGCATAATCGTGTTCGTGTTTCAAAATTGGCTGATCAAGCATCAAAATATCTCCATGTATCTATAATAAAATGTATATTAAATTTAAATTCTATGAATAAGGAAAAAAGCGTCACTATAATAATTCAATAAATTTATTTATTTTGCATTACAAGGCTAAATATATTCTAAACTTTTTTATTTCACTTATTAACAATTTCTTTATTTTTTCACCTCTGGTATTTAATTTATATATTTGGTTTGGTCTTGCAATTTTTTCAAAAAATTAATAATTCATAAATGTATATATTATTAACTTTTCAGAAATTCTATTTTTGTAACTGCAATCTAATAAAAAATAATTTAGTCAATTATCTTTTTACAAAAATTTCTTAAGAATTTTAAATCGAAATTTGGTATAAATATTTGAATCCGATTAATTATTAAAATATAAATTTATTTATATTTAAAGAAATACCTCGATTGTTTTGATGTGGAAATATGTGCTATTATAGGAATAATAATAAAATTTGTTGACATTGAGTTCTTGCACAACAATGTTGAATTCCTTTGGATGGGATGTGATGTTCATCTCAAATTCCATGCCGACACGGAATGGATTCGGATCCAATGCCAATTTATTCGACCATTCTTTGACTCTCTCTCCATCCATATTCGTCTTAAATTATTTTAAAAATTAAATATTACTTTTATTAATACATCGATCTTAAGTTGACCAAACTCAGCAATATCCTTTGCCAAATTGCAGTGAATGTGGAGAGGAATTTCGCAGACCACGACTATATTTAAGAAAATTGTTATAAAAATAAAAATTCTTACTCAAATTCGTTTGACATTCATTAATCTTTGGTATTTCACCATCGTAGTCAATCAAATCAATTGTGAATACTTTGGCATTTTTTGGAATTTTTCCATACAGAATAAGTATTGAACCTTTCTCAAAATAATCATTGCCAGGAAGAACGATTTGCGAAGGGCTTGAATAGCCTGCATGAACCTCTGAAAGAACCAAATCGCCTTTAAACTGAAATAATCTCAATTAATTGATTTTTATATAAAATATTATATTGCCTGAATATAATTTGGTTTGATTCGCACTACCAATTCGATCTTTTGGTCATCAATTAAAATGAGACTTTTATTAACGAATTTCTCGAAACGCCACGAAATAAAACTATTGAATTCTAAAATTTGTTTGAAGATCCAAACAACTTGATGACTATTTGACAATGGTTCGGATAAATATGAGACATTTATAAATTTATACATAAATTTCCAATTCTGAAAAATTATAGAATATCAAAAATAAAAATTGGTTAAAATAGAGAAAAATACACAAATTAAAATGGATTTAAAATATTTTGGTTTGTCTAAAAAATAGTAAATAATAATTTTTAATTTTTACAATATATCTTAAGTTCATTTCTTTTAAAAATTGTTTTTATTTAATATACAAATGGAAAATTTTTGCCTTTTTTACATAATTTTAATTTTTTAAATTATGAATAGATAGATTTGAATAATTTTTATTCTTTTTACCGGGCATTGATTGCCGTAGCATTTTCCTAATTGATAAAAATTCTCATTCAAATTGGCATGGAAATGTAGCAAAATTTTGCCCCGATTTTGTTCACCATAATGAAGGATTAAGTTTATATCAAATTTGGAGGCATTTTGTGGTAATTTCAATTTAACATATATTAGATTCTTTCTCTTTTCATCTCGATAGTCCAATTTAATAGAAAAAGAAGGATCAGAAATTGGTGCCGAGACATTCGATGAATTCAAGAATGGAGAATCCTTTAAAAAAATGCCAAAAAATTATTAAATTTTTCCGATTCCCAATGATAATTTTTAATTATGTCATTTAAAAATAATGATTAAATAATTAAAAATCAAAATTATCAAATATTGAAAATTTGTATTTTTCCTCTTTTATAGGCCCCATATCCCAAATAACTACTCTTATAAATTAAGCAATTAAAAATATTTCTTAAAATATTTTTTCTGATCATACCAATCTCTTTATTTGAAAACGATGCAATTCCCATCCATTATCGGCTTCAATCTGTACAAAATTTTAAATAAAATTTTTTAATTAAGCATTTTAAATAACCAAAATATAATTAATCGAAGTGAACTTCAACGGATTATCAATTGCTTGAGTGAATATAAATGCACTTTCATTTTTACAATTCAAAGTTACCATATAATTTCCATTTTCATCGATTCCAATATCCATTGAGAATTTTTGATCAATGTTTTTGTAAAGATTTTGTTTAATTTTATCCAAAATTGTCTCATTGGTTGATGGTTTGTGTTCAGTAAAATTCTAAATAAAATAAAGATTTTAGTAAAAAATTATTCATTCGGTAATATTATGTTTAATAAAAAAATAGAAAATAATACTTATTTTTTAAAAAATTTTTAAATTTTCAAAAAAATCGAATTTTTGTTAAAATAAAAATTTTTAGTTTTTGAATATTATTTCTAATTATTGTAATATTCATATTGGCGGAAAATCCCTAAAAATATTTCAGAAATGAACAAAAAATACTTACATATTTGCTTTCAAAATTAATATAATTCCGTCGCATCAAAATTGTTAGAACCGTTTCGCCCACTGAAAAATTAATAACAATTCAAAATTATGCAATTTAAATTTTCACTAATGTTCAATTTTTCTTACTTACTAATCGAATCGGGCTCTGTCCAATTATGCAACAGATGAATTCTGAAATATCCATCAGTTGTAGCATTCAATCGGCCAGTTATGTGAATTTTATCACCAATTTTCAATGGCTTTTCCATGAGACTTCCAGTGAAAGGCAAATTAATTATTCCCCTATTGCTCGAATTGCTGCTGGTGTTATTTTCATCAAAATCATAGGGAATAATATTGTCGGAAGGCTCGAGAAACTGGAAAAAAATAATTGTATTAATTAGAGTATAAAATCTTTTTTGTCATAAATTTTATAAATTCTATTTTTGATTGTTTTTTATCAATTTTTATTTCTTTTCTGTATTATGTTTTTTTTGCCTAAATAAAATGAGTCTTCGGCAATATTTCGTTTTAAGATATTTTTTTGCTTTAAAAAATGTGTTTTCGCCCAAGAACTGTGTTTTCTTTTTAAGAAAATGTCTTTTCGATTAAATTGCTATAATTCAAATAAAATTTTATGAAATATTTTTTTATATTTGTTAAACTAAAATAGCTGATAATTTTTTTTAAATTTATTGAAAAGAAATTTTTAAAATTTTTATTCACCCAAGCTTGAATACTGCAATTGTCTTCAATCAAATTTCCAGATTCAATATCGCATATATCATAATCATGACCTTCATGTTTCTTATCTCGACTCATTAATGTGAATATTTTAATTTTATTTTGATTCAGATTCGAAGGCAACATGTCCAATGCAAGTGCCCAAAACCCTGCGAAATCGGCAAGTAGGGCACCCTTATTTTGAATACCAAGAAATTTCTGGTGAATTTGTTCATCATTTTCAAATTCTTTGATCTCATATTGTTGAGAAGCAAAATTAAAAATGCTCAATTTTGTTGTCAGCGATGAATGTGATGGGTTTCCCAATTCAATAATGAAATCATTTTGATCAATGGAAAAACTTAAATAAGCTCAGTTGAATTTTAAAATACAAAAAGCAGAACCTTTGATCATAAAATGACAATGTCAAATTGATGGTATCAACATCAACATCGACATAAATTCCATGCCAATTTTTACTTTGATTAGATGGGCAATTTTCCATCCATGTATTCTAGAAAGAAATAAAATGTACATAGAAATATTTCCAAAATTTTGTCAAAAATCAAAATAAATCAAGATTTAATTAAATAAATTCTAGAATTGAAATAAGAAAATTTCAATTTTTAAAGAAGACACTCCAGAATTTTTATTTTTTTAGCTACTTATATTATCTTATACAGATTTTTCAGGTTGACTGAGAAAAGATAACGGGTGAAACCCATGTGTCATTCGGTATTAGATAAGATAAAATCATCTAAGCATCTAGAGATTTCTGCCGTATCTCCAACTAATCCGCTATGGGGCAACCGTTCAAGTAAATTGAATCCCATGTGTCATTCGGTATATAATAGGGTGATCTAAGCATCTAACAATAAGGATAGTTTATCTTCTGCCATATCCATATCGTAACCAACTGTTCATTTCTAAAAAAAATTGTTCACATATAACATAGAGTACTTTTTTAATTAGTCACTATATAGATTAAGAACTTTAAATTCAATGACATTAAAATATTGAAAATCAGTTATGGTTTATAAACAATTTTATAATTTTTGAGTTATAAATTAAACATTAATTCTTTTATTTAATGAAAGTAAACCGTTTCCAAATTTTTAAGATGATAGCCAATTTCGGGCTCCATTCCATCAGGCAGTGCATTAGGATCTAATTGACTTGGGTAGCAAAGGAGAAGTCTTGGATAAATTATTAAAATTTGAATAAAAATATAGAACAAACTGGCAATGTCCTGTTCCAACAACGCGGAATTGAATTCGATAGGAGCCCGATGCCAAGTTGCCCATTGAGCCATAGCATTGCTTTAGGGTAGAAAATTCATATTTATTAACTGTACCATTTCCAGAGGGCAATGCAATGCTGGAAATTAAAAAAAAATATTAAATATTTTGAAAAATTTATTTTTGCATTACAGTTGATTGTTCAGCAGATTGAAGAGAAGCAAAATAATAAATAAATAGCTGCTGATCATTTATTCTGAATAATTTTGAAATTGCCAAGAAAATATTAATAAACAAAATAATTAATATTTTTTCCTTAAAATTGGATTTGGATGATTTAAATTTAATAGAAATTCAGTTTATAAAAATTGACGATTAATTATCAAATAAATAAATATATAGGTAAATGACAATCCCAGCAGAAAGTAGAAAAAACTAATTTTTAGTCACGACTTGAATACTAAAATAATTCTTTTTTCTCAATCTTATCTGGGTAGGAAAAATATAAAAATCAAAATCAAAAAATGGAGGAATTTTGGAATTCGAAAATATTAATTTTTAAATTATCAAAATTTTTAATGGGCTTAATCCAGAGTCTGTAATTATATTAATAAAAAAAAGTAATATTGACATCACTTTTTCATATAATTTTTCTCAGGCCATAAATGGAGATTCGTCCAAATTGTTGAATCATCCTTATAATAAATAAATATATTATTTTTCTTTTTCCACAAATTTTTCCTGCTCAATCATCATTTAATTCATTAAAAATAATTATTTTTGGGCAATTAATTCGTCCATCCAAAACCAATCATCATTTTATAATTTTCATTTTAATTTTTTTTCCATCCATTTTACGATTCATCCATTATAGGGTTTACATCAACAGACCTCCAATTTTTCTGTTAATTAAATTAAAAATATTAATTTAAATTAATATTTTTTTTTTCAATCAAAAATATAATAATAAATTTAGATTCCCATCAAATGATGGAAATCCCCAAATACTTATTATTCCCATTCATCATCATTTTCTTCTTAATTCCGCCTCTTCACAATTGAGAGTAAGTTTTTAAAATTTTTTAACAATTTGTTTTTTCATTTTTTTAAAGGACAATTTTGACGGATGGAACCGAGAAGGCCAATGAGGGAATTGTTGTTGTCCACATTATGAATGGCACCCAACATCCGGAATTGTTTTTCACCCAAACTGTGCCCATCAAACACTATTCCAGCCAGGATCAATGCTATCTGCAACCTGGGAATCAAAAAATTTTGCCAATGGCATTAGTCTTTTTCCTGCCCCTGGAGGCTCTGAATGCTGGAACTGGGTAAATTTGAGAGATAAGAAAAAAAATATTCAAATTTTAATCAAATTTTTCCCAAATTTTTCCTGAATTTTTTGGAGATTTAATCAAATTTTATTCAAATTTCGGAAAAATTTTTAATCAAATTTTTCTCAAATTTTTGATGAATTTAGAAAATTTTAATCTAATTTTTCTCAAAATTTTTGTCGAATTTTAATCAAATTTTTCTCAAAATTCTTGGCCAAGTTTAATCAAATTTTTCTCAAAATTTTTGGCCAATTTTAATCAAAATTTTCCAATCTCTCATTTTAGCATCATTTTCTGCTACAAGGGTCAATTGGATAAAAATGGAAATGCCGCACGTGGATTGGGCCCGGTAAAACAATTCCTTGTCAACAACATGGCAAGCAATGAGGTATCAAAAATGTGCGGCCCAAATATGCATGGATTCCAGCTGAAGGAGGCGGATAATGGCCGAAAATTGGTGATCACATTATCGACCACCAATATTCCGTAATTTATAAATAATTACTAAAATTAAATAAAATTTTTTCTCAAGTTTTGTGATTGACCGCAGCAAATTCCCGGATGGCATTTTGGTCCTTAAATTGACCCACTGGAATAGTTTGGTCAGCCATTTGGCCACAAATATCGGTCGAAATTAATTTTTTAATTTTCTGATACTTTTTTTCCCTTTTTATGCATTGATAAATGGAACCGCCATTTTGTGAACATTCCAATGGATCGGGCCTTGCGAAATGCCTTTTTCCAAAATGTTCATTTGGGGGCCACTTTGCAAAAATATTTTGGCCTTTGGTCATTGGGTGTGGACATGCTGCCTGCTTCGGAATATTTCACCGCCGATGATCAATTTGAAATTTTCGTCAATCGCTCAATTTGCAGCGAAATTGCCGCTATGGTATTTTTTCCATTTAATGGAAATATTTTCTATTTGTAAAGTTCAAATTGGCCTCCGATCCAGTGCATTCGGACTTTGACGGTCCAAAGAAACTTGAACCATTGGGAAGCAATGTGACCTCAAACAAAACATTGGAAATCCCAAATGGCTCGGATATGATTGTGCGCGGCAAAGTTAGCACCAATGCTGACAATTTCCTTTTCCAAATTCGAACTACTGGAATTGGAGGTTTTTAGATAAATTTTTAATTGAATTATTATATATTTTTCTCCATAGGTATGCTCGCATTCCGATTGAATTTTTCCTTCAAGGACAAAACTATTTCAATGGAAAAATTCGATGTAAAATATGGTTAAATAATATTATAAATTTATTGGAAATTTTAAGGGAAAATGGAAGCAAGTGGGCAAATCAGCCGAAAATAAACTCATCGGAGGTCAACAATTTCGGATGAAGGCAATTTATGAAAATTTTGAGCTGAAAGTTAGCATTAATTGCGGCCAATTTGAAACATTTTCATTTGAAATGACGGCAGAGGAAATGGGAAAATTAATGACAGATGGCATTGGCTTCAATTTTGGCGTAAATTTGAAAAAATAATAAAAATAGCTATTGAATTTAACTGTGCTATGTCATCTCCAACATATACAAAAAAATTATTTAAAATATGAAAAATAAATAAAAAAAATGTTTATAAAATAAAATCTCAAAATTTTTGAAGAAACAAAAATATATTAAAGAAAAAGAAAATTTTGGAAAAAGAAAAACACAATGTTTGGAAAAGTGAAAAATACAAAATGTTTGGATTAATAAAAACATTTAAATATTTTAAAAACAAAAACACAAAATGTTTGAAAGAATTGAAACAGAAAATATTTGGAATAACAAAAACATAAAATGTTTGGGAGAAACAAAAACACAAAATGTTTGAAAGAATAGAAACAGAAAATATTTGGAATAACAAAAACATAAAATGTTTGGGAGAAACAAAAACACAAAATGTTTGAAAGAATAGAAACAGAAAATATTTGGAATAACAAAAACATAAAATGTTTGGAATAACATAAACACAAAATGTTTGGAATAACAAAAACACAAAATGTTTTTGTGGAATTCAATGATGAACTTTGAACTATAGGACTATTCTCGATTCATTCCATTCCCCGCCCACTTTGTACCCTTATTTAATGATGACCATTCCCCCACATAACCCTCATTCCTTTTACTCATTTATAATTTGCTCTCAAACCAATTGCTCTCTTATCAACTATATTTGCTGCTAAATAAATTTGGTCTTTATTCATTTGGAAATATTCAAAGAGTTTATTGGGGAATAATTTGGATTGGATATAATTAATTGTGGGACACAACATTTGGTGCCACGACCCTTTTCCCAAAAGAGGAAAAGTGAATAACCAATAAACTTTTAAACCGAAGAAAGCCTTTGCTTCTTCGAGATTTTCCGCTGAAATCCAGGTCAAGCTTTGTGCTTCCTCCGTGCTTAGTGCAAAACAGGTCAAGCTTTGTGCTTCCTCCGTTGCTTAGTGCATTCCGTGAAAGGTAAAGCTAAGTGCTTCCTCCGTTTCAGATACTGCTATCCGCATCACCGACTTCAATAAATTATACCAATTTTGAAAAATAAAATTGTGAAAATGCCTGGAAAAGAGAATTCTAACTCCAACATGAATGGAAGTGATTTCGCCTCAAGCAAATTTTCTGCTGATGAATCCAAAAATTGGAATACCCTCCTAATTCAATTACGTACTTTTGAGGCAACCGTCTGCCGTACCATTAGAGGATTGGAGGAGAAAATAGCTAAAGTAGATGCAAATAATTCCCCCAAACAAGGGGTGATCCTAGAAGGGAAATTTTTCCCAACGGTTCTAGAGGGAAAATTGGATATTTTGGAAGATATGTTTAAACAATTGGACAAAGACATGGATGAAAGAATGACATTCATTGAATCGGATTTGGATATAACTCGAGGGAAAGTGGATGACTCGGAAAGGGAAATTCAAGAAATTAAAAGGGAATTAGATGAAGTTTTGCCATTGGATATGGCTGTGCGTTTACTCGAATCGGATGTTGTAGA
This sequence comes from Pratylenchus scribneri, assembly GCA_030063045.1. Classification (NCBI taxonomy): domain Eukaryota; kingdom Metazoa; phylum Nematoda; class Chromadorea; order Rhabditida; family Pratylenchidae; genus Pratylenchus; species Pratylenchus scribneri. The sequence goes on from JAQSEB010000045.1 coordinate 39,198, forward strand.
AGCCCAAAAAATGATTCGAATTATGGGCGAATCCCTCGAAAATATTGAGGAGGATACAAAGGAACATAAAACGCGAATTGAGGCTTTGGAAAATGGAAATTCGCCTAATAATGGATTTATATGGAATGGCCATAGCCAATTTGACCCGAATGAAAGTGAACATTCGGAGGACGATGAAATCCATTCAAATCACACATATGCTGAAATTGAAAATGGAAATAATGCTGAAATAGAAAATGGAAATAATGCTGAAATTGGAAATGGAAATCATGAAAATAATGAGTGTGAAATTATGGTAATGGATCCATTCATGAATAATGGAACCCAAATTGGCACTTTTGATGGGAATCCAGCCGTTTCTTTCAGCGTTTGGATTCAGCGCTTCAAAGATGTCCTGGGCCTCATGACCAACCCTCTGACGGAGGAGCAGAAACTCAACCGACTCAAAATCTGTTTAGTGGGTCGTGCTCGCGCTGAATTCGATAAGCTGAATCCAATCCCGGCTAATCTAAATAATGCAATTGAACGCCTTCGGGCTATTTTTGAAAATGCGAATACTAAAACTATCGCAAAACAATCCCTGTCAATAATAAAGCAGGCGCCCGGGGAAAAAGTCTTCTCATTCGCCAACCGACTCAATGATGCCATCCGAATCGTGATGGCCAATGAGGCAGAAGACGCAATACAAAATAGATTGCTGGATGAATTTCTAGACCGACTGGTTCCGGATTTACAGTTCGAGGTGAAAGGAGCTCGCCCAAATAATTTTACAAATGCCTTCGAACTTGCCCAGCATTTTGAGCTCTTGCTGGAGGGAAAACGCCAAAACCAAGGGGTTTCGGTCGCGGATTTGGCAAATAAAGTGGAAGCAATGGCATTACAAAGCCAACCCAGCTCTGATCGTCGGCTTTGTTACTATTGCCATCGCCCTGGACATTTCATAAGGGACTGTGAAAAAAGGAAAAGAAATAGCGGAACCAGTTCCCGTAATTATTCACGCGATTACAGGCGCCCATCCCGAGATTACCAAAATTCTCGAGACCACTCTCGAAACCGAAATTACTCTCGAGATCGAAATTACCGGGATGGACGCCATGAAAACCGTTCCCCCTATAGAAGAAATTATGGGGGCGAAAGAAGGTCATTCCAAAGTCGAAGCCCAAGCCAAAATCGGCGAAATTCATTCCAGAATCAGGATCAAGGACGAAATAATCGAAGTGAAAATTATAGGTCGCCAACTCCTAAAGTAACCTTTAGAGAGGGATCTGCTCCAGTTAGAGTAGCCAGTCCATATCTTTTGGCTGTGATTTCGCTAATGGCAATCTTCTCACCCATTTTAAGCGCATCAGCTGGAACAAATCCTATGATTTGTCTCCCTGATTCTCCCTCAAGCCTATGGAAATTGCCTAATGAGCCAATTTGTCCTGGATGGCAAGCGATGGAAAGTCCTATTGAAATGCCGCTAAATATTTATAGACCGAATACATTACAATACAAGACAGCCACTACAGTGTGTAAATGCATTAAATCTATTATTAATCGCCGCAGAGGCTTATTGGGGAAGAAAATTGAGGAAATAAAGACTGAAATTGTACCAGTTCCCACCTCTTCTTGCCTTCGAATGCGCGATATGAATCATTCCCCAGCCGGTGAAATGCTTTCGAATGGCACATTCAAATACACAGAAAATTCCCTAGAAGTAGGATGGTACCCCTGGCCATGGGTCTTCTGGGAGGAAACGCCAGTTTTGAATTGTTATACTTTTGAAACGGTTGTCTTTACCCGATATGGTTTTAGCGGAATAAATACGCCTATCGGAGCTTGTCCAAATTGTGAATATAAATCAGGTTCATGTCGCTGTGACCAGGGAAGCTTGATATGGACCCCTGAGAAATCTCAACAGTGTTCTTACATCCACGTTGCGAAATGGCAGGGCGAATTTTCAACAAATGTTTGGATATCCTCAACTAATGATTTTGCACTAACATTCGAAAATCAGACAGAAAAAGAGGATTGTGAAAATAAGAAATTTATAATTTCCGATCAAACATTTGCCATCCCAACATTTGAATATAAAGAAATGTTGGAGAAAAGGGATAAAGCAAAACGTGAAAATGGAAGGGTAAAAAGGGAATTGGAGAAAATAAAAGAAAATACTATACAAGAAACATTGGATACAACAAAATCCACTGGGAATTCAGTCGTTGGGTTAATTTATTCATCGCAACTTGCTGCACAACTGACCGCACTCAGTGCGCGAGTCACCCAAACAACGAATCGGCTTTTCTCTGAGGCAATTAAGCAAGTGTGCAGTAGTCTCCAATCAATAAGCGACCAAACCCAAACCCTTTCGATTGCTAATCCCACACTTTTAGCCCGTTATTTCTTGAACAATCAGCTTATAACAGCTAGACTAGTAACGGAAAGGACACTGGAAATCAAGCCTTGTTTCGCGGTCAATTCTCAGGACATTCACTTTGATTATAAGGCCAATTACTGCTTCAATCGTCTGCCAATTTCTTTCCTATTGTATGGATCTGTCCGTCATGGATACCTTGACCCCAATACCCTCATAATATACCCTGAGGCGAAGGAAATAAATTGTGATTCGGGGAGATGGATTTACATCGAAAATCAGGGGAAAATCACACAATATGACCAGATTAATGGGGATGTGAAGGAAATTCCCAATGAATCTTTGCATCAATTGCAAAAGTACGGGAAAATAGACTTCCCCGAATTCAAATTCACCACTTTCAAAAATAAGGTCATGGCAAATCTCTCGGAATTATATTCTCCGGAGCATTTCGAGGAAACACTCTCGGCAGCTGAAATAAATTGGGAAATAATCCGCCTAACTAAGCCAGAGGCTGCTTGGCGAGACTCAGGGAAAAGCGAAGTTTTTGCGGGAAAAATAGTCTCCAGCGGCCTTTTCTCCTTTCTAAAGGGAGGCATGCCATCCCCCAATCAAATTTGGGTATTCATCGTGTGCGTATATGTAACCCTCGAGGCAGTGGCTCAATTTTTGCTCCCCCCATTTTTAGCAAAATTTGTCCAATATCTTAGCCTAGGGCGATCGCTCGTCAAAATCTTCCACGGAGTTCAAAATTATAGAGCCCGCAGGAAAGAAAGGCGAAGAACAAATCGACAGCAAATTGAAGCAGATAGCCAAAGAAATGCCCTCCCATTGGTTGAAAGATGGCGAAATGAAGAATTGGCGGAAATAGCTGTAGCCAAACAAATTTTGGCGGCAATAGCTGTAGCCAACCAAATTTATATTTGTGATAATAATTTGAGAATTGAAGGGAAAATTAATAATAAAAGGGCCTTATTTTTATTGGATACAGGTGCCCATATTTCATTGTGTGGAATTAAAGCTGCTCAAAAATTTGGCTTTAAAAGTGCCCAAAACCCAGAAATTCCTGGCGTTATTGGTGTTGGCAATGATGTAGTCCGCGCTGTCGGCCAATGTGAAGTTGAAATCGAAATAGCCGACTGCATTGTGAATTCGCCAATACTTTTGGTTGAAAATGAATTGGATAAAGATTATGATTTCATTATTGGTCGAAAAACATTGAAATCTTTGCCATTATATTTAGATTTGGAAACCGGCCAATTAATAAAAAAGTCTAATATGAAAGTTTTAACGGCCGAGCCGGACACCGAATCCAATTCGAAATTTGAAAATTGTATAAATGAATTGGGCGAAATTAAAACTGATTTGAAAAATCCCAACGAATTGGAGGCCCTTAAAATTTGTTTAAATGAAAATATAAAAGCATTTTCCAGGCATGAATATGATTTAGGTCGTTGTAAAATAATGGCACCGCCACTGATCACCACCACCGAAGTTCCGATTACTTCGAGACCATATCGTGTGCCTGAGAAATTTCAAGAGAAATTGGATAAAAATATTGAAGAAATGGAAAAAGTCGGTGTCCTCAAAAAGTCGAATACTCCTTGGGTTAGTCCAATCGTTGTGGTTGAGAAATCGAATGGTGAAATTCGCCCATGTGTGGATTTCAAGGCTTTAAATGCCATTACCATACCCGATCCATATCCCATCCCTCGAATGGAGAAAGTTTTACACCGAGTTTCAGGATGGAAATTTTACAGCAGTGTCGATTTGGCTTCCGGATTCTGGCAAATCCCGCTGGACAATCAAACGTCCTACAAATGCGGAGTAATCACAGAAAAGGGAGTATTTGAAATGAACACACTTCCATTTGGCTTACGCAATGCGCCGTCCATCTTTCAGCGCACGATGGACGAAGTGCTAAAAGGCGTAAATTCAATCACAATTTACATTGACGATATTTTAATACACACAGCCACTTTTGAAGAGCACCTGGAAACATTGGCCATGGTTTTCCAGAGAATGCAGCAATTTAATTTAAAATTGAAATTTCGAAAGTGTGAATTTTGTAAAAAGTCAATAACCTACTTAGGCCATAGGTTAAGTGAAAAAGGCTATGAGCCGTCAATATCAAACCTGGAAAGCATTCTTAGCTTCCCAGCGCCAAATAATTGCAAGGAAGTGAAGCGCTTTTTGAGAATGGCTGGTTTCTTTAGAAAATTTATACCTTCCTTTGCGTCTAAAGCCGCCCCGCTAAACCAACTTTTAAGAGGCCGCGAAGCGGAGAAAAATTTTAATTGGGGTGAAATGGAAAATAAAGCATTTGAGGAATTGAAATTATCCTTAACCAAATCCCCTTGCCTAAGGGCGCCTAATTTAAAGAAGCCTTTTCACCTCTACACTGATGCTTCCAAAGTAGCTTACGCGGCTGCTTTGATGCAAGCAGATGAGCAGGGGCAATTATTCGCTGTGGCTTACTGTAGCAAAACACTTAATGGGGCTGAATCAAAATACCCGCCAACGCATGGCGAATTGGCTGCCATTGTGCATGCGCTACTCATATTTAAACCACTCATTTATGGGTGTGAAATCATTATTCATACTGATCACCGACCCCTAATTTTCCTCATGACAAAAGCGAATACCAACGCAAAGCTTAACCGTTGGCTTCTTCTTATTCAAGACATTAATCCAAAAATTTTATATATTGAGGGAAAAAGCAACGTAGTAGCTGACGCGCTTTCCTGAGTGAAAATCCCTGAGGCAAAACCCATTGAGTGGAACAAAATAATGGGAAAGGAAGAATTGCCTTATCTGCTAACGGCGGATGGGTGGAAAAGAAGGAACTCGGCAAATAAACCCGGGGGAAAAAGCTCCGCCCCAAACATATTCCCCCGGAGACCCCATATGGTTTAGGCATCATGGAGGGAAAAAATGGGAACCGGCCATTATCAGTCAGACCATTGGTCTAAGAATGGCTGAATTAGAAGATGAAAATGGGCACAAAATAATTGCCCACATCGACCAAATTCGCAAAAGGCGAATTCAAAGCCGTGAGCACCATCCAAAAACCCCATTCGACCCATCTAATTAATTCATTTTTTTTGTATATTTGTATTTTTCCTGTAAAATAAAAGAAAATTAAATAATTAAAAGAAAATTTAAATAAAATAATAAAAAGACCATTTGTTTTAATTAATTTCCATTTTGTACATTTCCCATACCCTATTGACATTATTAATATTTTAAATTTTCATATTTGCCCAATTTGCCATTAAATTGCTTAATTGTCCCCTATTGTCCTTTGCCCATCTTCAAAATGTCTGAATTTGTGGAAAATGATTCGGGAATGGACACCACAGTGGATGGCTCCTCATCAAATGCTGCCAACGGCTCATCATCAAATGTCAATCAATCGGGCGAATCTGGGGCAGCAACGCTGAAGAATGACAAGAAAAAGGAGAAGACCCAACTGCGTGCAATGTTGGAGGCACTAGGTAACCACCTAGTGCAGGAAAACCGCTCTATGAGCGAGGCTGTGATCAATCAAGTTACTGCTTTGAATGCCATGTTGGGCAACACCATTGATACCCACCTTAACAACAATGTGGTGGACAAATTGCTTCTCCATGGCCTTCAAATCCATCAACTTCGTGAGAAAGTTGATGCTGGTTTCGCTTCTTTGGCTTCTTTGGATGCTCGTCTCCAAGCCATGGATGCCAACTTTACCGCGATGGATGCTCAATGCCAGGCCATCCTCGATAAGTTAGAATCGAATTTAAATCTCAATATAGGTGACCTGGACCTTGGAGATGGAATATTCGGTGAAAATCCGAATAATGCAGCCCAAGAGAATAATAATGGAGGGGAGAATTTGATGAATGGGGATGATGGACAAAACCCAGTAAATGGTGTAATTTTTCCCCCTAGGATCATTGTGCCGCCACCCCTAGTGGCAGATGCCCCTCAAGATCAAATTGTGGTGCAAAATGTGAATGTGGGGGCACAAAATGGTCCAATTGCCAACCCGAACCCTCCACCCGCCAATAATGCTCAAAATGTGGTCAATCAATTGGCCCCGCCACCCGTTGTTGCCAATGGGGCACCGGTGCATGCCCAGCACCGTAATGGACCGGGAAATGCCCGTGGAAATCGTGGTGGTCAGCGCCGGGGTGGTGGACAGTGGAACCCACGCCGTGCCGCTCGAGCAATGTTTTTCGCGGAGTTTGGTCGCCTGAATGCTGCCCGTCAAGACTACCGACGTGCTGGCCCATCACGTCGCCGTTCCCCATCGCGCGGTTATCGTTCGCCTTCACATCGTCATGCTCGCCGTTGAATTCGATGAAAGGGGGAAGGAAATGTGGAATTCAATGATGAACTTTGAACTATAGGACTATTCTCGATTCATTCCATTCCCCGCCCACTTTGTACCCTTATTTAATGATGACCATTCCCCCACATAACCCTCATTCCTTTTACTCATTTATAATTTGCTCTCAAACCAATTGCTCTCTTATCAACTATATTTGCTGCTAAATAAATTTGGTCTTTATTCATTTGGAAATATTCAAAGAGTTTATTGGGGAATAATTTGGATTGGATATAATTAATTGTGGGACACAACAGTTTTGAGAAGCAAAAGCACAATTTTTTGGGGCAACAAAAACAAAATGTTTGGGGCAATAAAAACACAAAAAGTTTGGGGCAACAAAAACACAAAATGTTTGGGGCAACAAAAACACAAATTGTTTGGGGCAACAAACACAAAATGTTTGGGGAAACAAAAACCCAAAATGTTTGGAGCAACAAAAACACAAAATGTTTGGAACAATAAAAACACAAAATGTTTGGGGCAACAAAAACACAAATTGTTTGGGGCAACAAACACAAAATGTTTGGGGAAACAAAAACACAAAATGTTTGGAGCAACAAAAACACAAAATGTTTGGGGCAATAAAAACACAAAATGTTTGGGGCAAAAAAAAAACAAAATGTTAGGGGAAAATGTTTTGGATAAACAAAAAAATACTATAAATTTGGAGAAAAAAACGCAAAAAGTCTGTATTACATATAATTCCATCTAAAAATAATTTCGTCTATTGCATCAAAAAATTAAAAACATCCATAATTTATTCGATATTCAAATTTGTAATTATTTTTATTAAGTTTTTTGGTGATGTTGAGATCTATTGGGTGGAATTTCGCGGTGAAAAATTGGAAGGATGGGTTCATGGGCAAATGTTGTCAAAGGAAATCAAAATAAATGCTGTAAACAAAGGGGATTCCATATACAAAGGGGGAATCCTGATCCGTGCCTATATTTTGCCCGACCCTGAATGGAACATCACAATTGAATTGGAATCTGAAAAAGAGGAAAAATTCATTTTCTCGACAGATTCAAAAAATGAGGATATTTCTTTCCAACCAAAGGTTGAATTTTTAAGAGAACATAATATTTTTATTTTCCATATTCAGCTGAAGAAGGATGTCAAAAAGTCTTATTATGAAATTAAAGCTGGAACTGAATTTGAAATTCATTTTCTCGTAAAGAAGTATGCAATTGACATCATTGTAATGGGCAACTACAACGCACCATTCTTGAATTGGCCTTATAATGGAGAAAATCCTAAGAACATATCGGTCAAGGTTAATATACCAAATCAAATAAGTAAATAAAAATGGAATGGTTTAGATCAATGCCAGTTTCGATCAAGGCTCATTTTCCTATTATAAAACTATCTCAACTCCGATTAAATTCACTCTTATCGATGGAAATTATTTTGAGAAGGGTTCCTTGCTGACTTTGTATGGAAAAATTCCGAAAAATGCTAAAAAATTCACAATTGATTTTCTGGACTACGATCGTGAAATACCAAAGTTAAATGAATGCCAAACCAAATCCGGTAAGAAAATTTTCGAATAAGATTTAAAATTAATTTTTCAATTAAGAAGTGGACTGCCGAATTCCTATCAGCATTCATTGTAATTTGGTAAATGATGTTGCTGAATTTAGTCAATTAACAACTGATGTACCGATACTAAAAATAATTCAAACAATATTTTTATGTATTTTAGATAACAAGTGGAGAAAAGATCAAAGAATGGTCGAATAAATTGGCATTGGACCCGAATCCATTTTTTGGTGGTATGGAATTTGAGATGAACATCACATCCAATCCAAAAGAATTCAACATTGTTGTGCAAGAACTCAATGTCGACAAATTTTATAACTATTCCTATCCTGGCACATATTTCCGCATCAAAACCACCCAGGTTAAATTATCAATAATACTTTTGTTAACATTATTAATTATTCTAGGTTAATGATGATATTTTTTTGTTGAGTTTTCCAAAGCTGCGAGCTGCGACAGAAGGGTGATTATGCTGATTAATCCAAATGATGATGAATCAAAATCAAAGTGATGATGAGAATAATTTTATTTTGTAATTTCTTTTATATACAATATACATAACATCTCTGTGGATTATTTAATTCAAAATAGATAAATTATGATGAAAAATATAAGAAACTTAAAGAGAAAATTTTGTAGAGTTATTTATAAAAAATAATTAAAATGTTAATTTAATTTTAATAATAATATACTAAAATGTTAATTTAATTTCAATAATAATATATATCAAAAACAGAGCTTTTAAAAAATAGATTAAATTAATTACTGATATTCGTATCGATAAGCAGAATTAATAATTGGGAATGGTCAGCAGAAAAAAGTCGAAAATAACTTATGACTATTTTTATTTTAAAAGTCTAGGATTAGGGTTAAAATTAGAATGTGGAGCTTAAAATAGGAGCTTAACTAAACTAAAAGAAGTTCAATAAAAATAATATTTTATGTTGCAGCGATGCATTATTCAAAACTATGTAAAATTTATTCATTATCAGCAACTCTATGCAACTTCATATACAAATCATTTGATAATCGATAGAATTCTTTAGTTCTATTCTCTATCTTATAACTATTATTTGTCTCGGTCTCGATCGGTTCACAAATATAAAAACAGCCTATTAGTCTGAATTTTAATTATTATTTTCAATTATACGATTAAATTCATTAAGAAATAAATTTTCAAAATGAAAAATGTTTTGTCATAATTTTGCATGAAAATTATTTTGTACTTCAAATAGTTTTGGTAATTTTTTTCACAAGCTTTGGTTCTTCAATCACAATAATATCCCCCCTGAACTATAAATGAAGAAAATTGGTATTAATTAAAGTATTTTCGATACCTCAATTCGATTGACATTTGAAACTTGAGTCGTAAAATCATATTGAAACCAATTATTATTGTTTATATCATGAAGCTCAATGTGAAATATTTTCTTCGTCAATGAGGTAATATTCATCATAAATTCCATGCTGGCATAGAAAGGGTTTTTGTCTAATTGAATTTCACCAGCCCAACTTTTCTTTTTATTATTCTATAATTTTAATGCTAATTTATTTAAGTAAAATAATATTAACAAACATCAATAGCCATGTAGTCGAATTTAGTGATATCCTCTGTCAAATTGCACCGAATTCTCATTCGAATCCAGCAACAACAATCTCCTATAAAATTGCATTCATCCACTTCCATTGGTATAGGAATGTCATAACGTATTATATGAATTTTGAATTCATTTTTAGCACTTTTTGGAATTTTGGCATTAATGATAATTTGCGAGCCATTCCACATTCCATAACCTTTTGGGTGATCAGAAAGTCGTGCTGGAGTCAAATAGATTTTTTTCAAAAAAATGCTGTTCGGCACAAATCCTTTATTATTTGGCTGAAATATTGTTTTTTTAATTTTTTAAAGAACAAGACCATTTTAAATCTATCAAATAATAATTAGGGTTGCGCCCCCGAAGGTCGGGGGCGTGTTGCACGGGGACGGGGGTGATCGGGGGTGGCACCTTTGGGGGCGGGGACGGGGGTGACCTTGACGGGGATCCCCGCGGGGACGGGGGTAGCGTAAATTTTTAAAAAAGGCTAATTTTTCAAATATAAAATTTTTTGAAGAAAAATTTCATACAAAAAATAGCCTCTCAGAGAAACATTTTAACAAAAAATTTTAAAATCCTACAAAAATTTGGTCAAAATTTCCATATCGAATCCTATTTTCCTTAAATCCAATAATATGGGGTGCTTTCCACCTCCATACCCCCGCGGGGGTGAGCTTTCGGGGACGGGGATTGACGGGGGTGGACCTTCGGGGACGGGGGTGAGGCCCAAAATCCTCGGGGATCCCCGTCGGGGGTGGCCCCCGCGGGGACGGGGGCGCAACCCTAAAATAATTTCAATTTAAAAATGAAAAAACATGACCATTGTATTTTCTTTTAAATTTTTTGGCTTACGGCATATTATAATGACAATGTAATTTTGGGAAAATATTGGTTGACCATGGCGCTGTTAAAAATCTGGACAATGAAAATCTGATAAGATAAGTATCATTTTTCACTGTTTTTATAACACAACAAATCAGCATAATTTCCTTTTACATCCCCACAATTTATTAGATTCATTTAGCTCATAAAATGCTACTGAAATGTATTTAATTACCCCGATTGAATAATAAAATATTGTATCTCTCAAGAAATTCGTTCAAAAAATTTTTTTAATTAAATTTTTTTATTCCCAGTCTAATTCAACTTTTTTAAAATATTTACATATTATAAAATGAATTACCTCATTATTAGGTATCTGAACGGTAAGATATCTTGAAATTCGTCTATCAAGTAGAAATTCGCCCAAACTTTCATCATTCAACAATAATTCCAATTGAATATTATTCATTTCCAAATCAGCATTTCCAGTTATATTCAAGCGTTTCAACATCAAATTAAATTGACCTGGTTTGATCATTTCATTCAGTGGAATTTCTTTCGACTTAATTGAATAATCTTTAATTTTTTAAAATTAAAAAATAACCTCCACATATTCAGGCAATTTTATGTAAATTTTATTTTCATCTTTGTCGGCAGTAAAATTTAAAAATCGCCGTACTTTTCCATCATTTTTAGGATCATTCCAATCAATTTCAATTTCCAATTTGTCCCAACCTTCTTCGATTTCACCACCCAACAAAAATCCCTCCAAAACTTGCATTAACAAATTTCCGGTAAAAGCCATAGTTCTAGGCAACTGAAAAAAATATATAAAATTTTTAATAATTTTCAAAAAAAACAATTTTAATAAAATAATAATAAAAATAATTTATTTATATATATATGTAATTGATAATTAAATGAATTAGATATTCCACTGACTAGGTAATGAGTTGGCTAGCTAATTTTGGGAATCTCAGCTTTTAGATATTGTATAGAATAGAGATTAGCCTCTTTTGACTCGGCAGGGTCGATTTATATTTCAAATTTCAATTTTCAAAATTCAAACCGATATAAATAGTTCGAACCAAAGTTATGGCTATGTGAAATTCGAGTTTTGAAACCGGACTATCTAGGGTTAGAGATATAGTTAGGCTTGGGGCGGAATGAGTTTAAGGGCTCGATAAAGATAAAGCTAGAATAAAAAATCAAGTCTGTTGCCTAGAAATGGAGATTCTCAAAATTAACTTGTTGATTCCCTAGCTAATCCGAAAGAATTAATTAATCCCCAGAATTAGCTGCAACATAAATATTTTGCTTGAGATTGTGTTATGACATTTGCATATCGAAGGAAAGTAAATTTTTGAAGGAATTTTGGAATTCTTTTGAGTTAAATTTTTATGAATTATTTTAAATTGAATTTTACTATTATTATTTTACCGTTTGAGTTGACATTGAAGTGCTAGTGACTTCTCCTCCAGAAATGGACGAATTATCGATCTTAATTGTAGTACTTTCGCCATTATTGTCGTTTCCGTTAGAATTTGACTAAAAAATTCAATTATTTTAATTGTAATTTAAGCAAAATTAAACATCATCAATCAGCCAGCAATTTTCAAATTTGTTATTTTTCGAAGCCAAATCCAATCCAAGCTTCCAAAAACCATAAAAATCGACGAGAAATGGGCCATCATTAATTTGCTTCCCAAAATCCACTTTCCCTTCATCCATTCCAAGTTGAATATTCATTCTACGGCACAGTCCATTTGAATTCATTGTACATTTCAATGGAGGACCAAGTTCAAATCGTTTCCCAGGCTTTGACTTGGCTTCCAAATTTGCCAAAAGAATGGCTTCATATTCGATGGTGAAACTATGAAAAAATGTGGAAATTCCCAATAAGATTAATCCAACGAATTCATATTTGTTTTAATTTTGCTAGTTAAAACCATAGTTAAAAATTTCCTTTAAAATTAAACCGGCTTAGAACACAAAATCAATTATGATATTTTTGAGTGGAATTTCCACTTCTTTGCCTATATTATTCTATCAATCCACTTTTGGTAAATCTCTATAGTGATTTAACCTCCGGCTTTTGGCCTAAAATTTCCCCAATGAAATGCTGTGAGCTTCGATTGCTTTGCTGATAGATTCGTCTTTATTTTCATACAGTTTAAGAAATTTAATTCCTTTGATCCCTATTTTTATCCTCCCCACTCCCATTCTTATATTTCATTTAACAAAAATTTCCCCAAGTAAATATAATATTTTAATTGCTTTGTGGCTTGTTTATATCTTAATTAAGCCATAAAACATATTTATTACAATAATCTATAGCCCAATCAATGAGGTTCGAGAAATTTATCCAATTCGGATAAAATTTTTTTCATTAATTAATATAATTGAATTTTACAAAATTCCATTCTTTTTATTTTTTAATTTTTTTTAATAGTATAACAAACTTTGCATTTTGGCATTCCAATTTCACATAAGGGTATTCGCATTTCGTTTCACCCTTATTTTTCCATTCAAGGCATTTATCACTTTTGGTAAAAAAATAAGTATTTTAAATATTTAATCAAAAACTAGCCATTGGTCAGGGACATTAGTGCCGCACAAACTGAAAAGCACAAGGAAAAGGAGGACAACAGAATTGGAGAAATTAAAAATGCTCAAAATTTTCCAAGCAAAAAGATGGCCATTGGAGGCCATCCTATAAATAAAAAATTTAATAGATAATAATAAATAAATTTTTAGTAATAAAAATCAAATGGAATTAAAACGTCCCGTCATTAAATAAAAAAAGAATGAATCATATAAAAATTAAAGCGAAAAATTTGGGAAAACGAAAAAGGAAAAATATTAGTGTATTAAATTAAAATTTAGTGGGGCGTGATCTCAAAAAGAATAGGGTAGAGAAATTAATCAAAATTTATGTCATCATAATTATTAAATAATTGAAGAATTGGACAATAATTTCGTATTAATATTGTTTAGCCAAAAATTATATTTGGAAAGTCACAAAAAGCATACAATAATTTGTATAAAATAAATTCTACAATAAATTTCATAAAATAAGAGAATAAAAATAAAAAAATGTAAAATTTTTGTTCAAATTCTTCTTTCTTGAGATATGTAAATTTTTTAACAAATTCATTGTAAAAAATATTTATGTAAATTTATCTTCCAATGAATTCATTTTACAGTACTTCTATAGGGATTTGTGCCACTGGTGCCACTTTTATGGAGGTTATATTGAAATTTTCATTTGACGCAGGCAAAGGAAAGAATCGCATTAAAAATTTATTCCAATTGCTTTTATTCTGTTCGATATGCATCACGATAGTCGGCACTAAATGAATATTTTTTATAAATTACAATTTCAAATCAAATTATTCATTTTGAACCAAATTTTAAACCGGTTTAGAATTGAAATTTATTTAAAATTATATTTCTTTTATTTCGGAAAAATATTTTAGAATACAAGCAAAAAGTTAGAAATCAAAATCCGTCATAATAAAGGTCCGGAAAATAACCAAAAAATCTCGAATTTTGAAGAAATTGCCATTTTTCACCTGCTGTTGAAATATAAAATTGGGGCATTTGATGCTGAGGCTATATACAGAAGCCATCCAAAAAATTAGAAATAAACCAAAATTGAATAAATTCTATCCGAAGAATGTTTCGATTAAAGTGATAAGAAAATTTAAATAAAAATCCAGTAAAAAGTCGGCAAAAAATTTGCCAACCAAAATAACACAGAATTTTTAGAAACCCGGATCAATTTTCCCAATACTATGGCAACACACTATGTATCTACCATTTTCACCGGCTCAATTCGGAATACATCTGAATTTTTTTAGGAACTTATTAATTTTCCATTACCTTTGATATTTTATTATGTTTAATTTCGTTGAGGGCAGGTGAAAAAGTTATTTCTTTCCTAAAATATGCCTGCTGGAGACATTTTGGTAATAGTAATTCATTAAAGATTTTGGCCACTAAATGTCAATTAAATGAATTTAATTTAGCATTAACAAATGATTCCTAATTAAAGTTGAAATTTATCATTTTTCTTATTTTTTTTTTTGTCATTTTTGGTAAATCAAATATGCCTGCTGGAGTCGAGAAATTTTGGCCACTGAAACCGAATGTATTATTTAAATGGATTAGGTTTTGTGTTTACAGAAATATGTTTTCTAATTAAGGATGAAAATTTTTTATAATTTTTCATATTTTTTAAAAATATTTTTTCGTAATATTTCCGAATTTTATGTCAAATTTTATTTCTATACCATTACTTTATTTAATTTTTCATTCCCCAATTAATTCAATTAATTTATCTCCCATTCACCTTCTAATTCCGTTTTGTTATAAAAATTGATTCTCAAAGGAAAAGTGTAGAGAAATAAGATAAAAGGAGAAATACAATGTAGAAATGGAATCCTTTGCTTTTGCCTATTCCCTACTATTGCCTGCTTCTCACACAAAATACTGCCACGGAAGAGTGCTTTCTATATATAAGCGATCGGCCATTTCCATTTCCTGTGGGGTTCGGGGAGCAAGGATGGGGCTCCACGGCGGATGGTCAAGTGCATTTCTTCTGCGGGCCTAAAAGATCCGTCGACCTTGGCAGGGTCGACACAATATTAGATTATCCAGCCGCAGGCAAAGAACTGCTTTCGAGCGAGCAGAGAAAACAAGCAAAACAAAAATAAAGGCCTATGGAGGTGAAGCAGAAATGCTTATGGAGGGCGTGGGGCCAAAAATACACGCAAGGAGGATGAAGGCAAATGCCATGGCCCAAAGCAGATTGCAATGTCTCTTGATCAAATGAAGCCACTGAATCCCCCAAAATTTTTTTGAAAATTAATCAAAAAAAATTTTTTTCTTTTTTTTTTAAAAAAAATTATTTCAATTTTTTACGAATAAAATAATACATTTGGTTAATCGTGGAAGATGAAAGAGTTAAAAAAAGCAATAAAAATCCAAAAATAATATCGAATAAAAAAGTAATCAAATATATTTAGTAATTATTCTAATTGAAATTAAAATCTCTTCATCCGTAAATAATTTATGGAAAATATTTTCTTGGATTAAATATTAAATTAACATTTTTAAAATATATTTATATTATAAAATATTTATTATCTCTTTATGAATGAATATAATTTAATTAATTAGCATCTTCAATGTTCTTGTTCCGAGTTATTTCGATTCCGCACGACAATAAGCCAATTTTTGTTTATGTAAATTTGAAGTGTTTCATTTGTCTTCTCATTTGTCCACTTTGTTGGGTTGAAAGTTTCTTCCCATTCCCGTTCCACATCCCTATCATGGTCGTAACAAAATGAAACTTCGACACAAATCTCATGGCAAACAAAACCGCACCCTTTTTTAATTCCTTTAAAAGGTGAAATTTTTTGAGCTTTTAACAAACTTTTTTAATCCAGTTTCGTTCAATTCCCTTAGATCTTGTTCATCAATGGGCCTCACTGTTGTTTTGATGAACTTCAATGTTGTGATATTGGCATGAACAAATTTTTGCATTAAAAGTGGAAGTGCCTCATCCAATGTCATTTTTATATTCTGTTTAGATAATATATATAATAATGCTTAGGATATTAAATTCAAACCCGAGGCGTCCAAACAATCTGTTT
The DNA here is from genome assembly GCA_030063045.1 of Pratylenchus scribneri. NCBI lineage: Eukaryota > Metazoa > Nematoda > Chromadorea > Rhabditida > Pratylenchidae > Pratylenchus > Pratylenchus scribneri. The sequence goes on from JAQSEB010000045.1 coordinate 55,543, forward strand.
GAATTTTAAACCATTATAGTTCTGACGAAGCCTCTGAAAATTATAAAATAACCAAAAATTTATTATATAATTTTGTTGGAGAAAATTTTGTTTATTTTTATATTTTTAATCATCACTTTTTATCATTTCTATTTGTTCACCATTTATATGTTACAATTAATATTGAAAATTAGCTAATTCCGGAATCGGAATTAGCCAGGCAATTTGTGCTAGCTAATTTTGGAAATTTCGGTTTCTATTCGTCGCACATACTCGAAAATAGGCTCATTCGTTGCGGCATAGTCGATTTACTATGCGAAATTTCAATTTTGGATCTTTCCCTTAAAAACCTAGCCTGTAACCCCACCCGAACCCTAGCCAAAGCCCCTAAACCGGTCTGAAATTAAAATTTCGCATAGTAAATCGACCATCGAATGAGCCTAATCTCGTGTCTGTAAGATGCCTAGAAGCCGAAATTTCCAAAATTAGCTAACCCAATTGCCTAGCTAATTCCGGAATTAGCCAATTTCCAATAGTATCTGTCACATATATAAAAGTTTTAAATTGTTCTTAAATATGTCAATCATCTTAATTCAATTTCAGGACGTGTGCACTGTGCAGTTTTTTGCTGAAAGATCGCTTTTTGGTTATTTTTTATTGCTTGTTCTCAAACCTCATAAACCTTGGACCATCGATAGAACTAGTCAAGAGCATCGATTAGCTTTTAGTTAATTGGCGTTTAAATTAAAACAAAAAGATGAACCATAGATCAAAATACGGTTTAGAGAACTTTATACTACTTTGTATTTTGACCAAATTGCGAAAAAAATAAATCAACCAGTGCATTTTGATTATCAAATGTTATAATGGTTGGCCGACACTTGCGGCGATGAAATGGTCTAGTGCCTGGTGGTTAAGTTGCTGTGGCATTGTTTAAAATATTTCATTAGGCATAAAATTACCTACAAAATGATATAAAAAACTTTAGCTAATCTTGAGTACTCATCGAGTTATGGCCAAAAAACCGCCAGAAACACAATTTTGCTTAAACTAATGATTTTTAGTCCATAACTAGGTGAATATCCAACTATGGCCAGAGCTTTTTATACCGTTTTGAAGCTAATTTTATGCCTAATAAAATATTCTAAACAATGTCACAGCAGCTTAACCACCATTGGCACTAGACCATTTCGTGCACAGTGTCGGGTCCGCAAGTGTCGTAATACGTATATAAGATTTATATTTTAATGAAATATCAATTATTCGGCACTTGTATAGTTTATATCCAATTTTTTGTTGAGAGAGGGAAAATTGAATGGTCCACCTTTATGTCATCCGGTATATGGTTAGGGTAATTAGGGATTACCGTTACCGTAGATGATATCCTATCACTAAATGTGGGGACATTTCGATCTCATCAATCTCAACGATTTTGAAGAGCCATAACTAAACAGCCATTTAAATTTAATCAATTTAAAAATCATTTAAAGTGCATTTAATAGCCCTAAAAGTATTGGTTATGCAATGATATATAGATCACTCAAAATTTTAATGTTTTCATATATATATATATATATTATATAAATAAAGACGATTTTTCCAAGTTTCTGGCCACAACATGGCCAATACTTTAAATTTTTGTATAATAAACATACCAATGTATAGCCAATACTTAGGGCTATTTAATGCATTTAGCATCATTTAAATTAGTTTTATGGTTAACTATGGTTTGTCAAAATCGCTGAGAACGATATGGCGAGACCGAAATGGCCCCAACCGCCCTGATTAATCTTTAAAGACCCTAAATTTAAACTGGATGACCCACAGAGATGGGAAAACCATCACATTTGCCCAGTTGACCCAAAAATAAGATGCAAACCATACAAGTAACAGTTATCCATAAAAACTGATCTTTCGGCAAAAAACTCTTTTCTCTGTCATTCCAAAATAGTTCCAACTCTTTTAAATAAGGTTATATGAGAAACCTCCTTCTTTTGAAGTAAAATATCAACATTGCCATCGTCATCAATACAAATACTATCAAATATTAAAAATGGTTTTGTGTGGCGTTGAATTAACATCGAAAAATAGTGCGTTGTCAATTCCAGAGTGCACAATTCCGATCTGGACAAAAAATTAAACGCTTCTACGAGGATTTCAGCAGCTAACGCCATTCGGAATTATAATTGATCAATAAGTATCTAGATTAGACTAACGAATATTACATAAAAATTATTCAAAAATTTTCTCAAAATTATTTATGTAATTTTTAATTGTATATGACTTTATTGGAGTGTTTTCTAATGGTACATTATGCCATGAAAAATATATATAAATTTATCTCTTTAAAACGAATTTTTTCACATATTCTACGGTTATCTATTATTTTTAATTCTTTGGAATTTACTTGATGAATTTGTCTAATTAAAAATATTCAAAAAATTACTGTGTATTTAAGGAAGGCCTATTTGAAAAAATTTATGGCTTCTTAATTAACTCTGGAAATTTTGTACCATTGCCCGGGAATCTAATTAATATTTATTTCAATATCGAGATCTATCAGAAATTATTACAAAAGAATAAAATAGAATAAAATTCTTTAATTTTAATAAATTCATCAAAAATTTGCGCTAACTCAATTACGAATTTCAATTTAGTGACTTTGACCTTAATTCATTCATATCATAAATTTACCTTTTACTTTTTGGGAAAGTTTAAAACCAGCAATTTTGTGAATGTTTTTAATTTTCACGGCAAAATGACAAAAAATTATATCATTTTTTTACACTACCTTCAATTAATATTAAAATCAAAATAAATAATAATATTAATTTTTCTCTAATTTTTATTTGGTGATTCATCCTTATATATTCATTCATTTATTTATTCATTATAAATCATCGAAATTTTAATCAAATAAATTCAATTTATATTTATTATATGTAAAAAATATTTTTATCCTCATTTTTTAAATAAAAATAAAATTAAAAATTTTTAGCAAAAATGATCGGGAATACAAATACACATTCCCCGCTATTTTGTGACCATTTTATCGTACTGTCCATTTTTCCTAACTGACCAGCTTTTCCAACTGACGGTTTTCCGGGAACCAAACTAGTTTTAATATTATTAAAAATTTAGGTGATGATGCCCGGCGATCATCAGTTCGTTAATTGTCATCAAGATAAACACATGGATGTGCATAGATCCGTGAGTCGAGAAATGAAGTGAAATTATTGTTTGCCAGATGAAGTTCACCCGATATCCGCCAAATCCCATCTAACATTGAATGGCATTTTTCACATTATGGTGGACAAGAAGAAGCAAAAGTGAGGAGGACGATGATTAGAAATTAGAATTTGGAATGGAAATTGATGAGAAAAAATAAATGGATTGGAAAATCAGAATGTTGAATTGGAAATAGGCTATCCAAAAATTGTCAGGGGTGCCATCTCTAAAAGTCAAAACCCCGGCATTCAGTTTCAAAAACCCGGCAAAACCCCGGCAAAAATTTTCAAAACCCCGGTAAAAACCCGGCATCTTTTAAAACGTGTTAAAATGCAATTTAAAAGCTTGTAAAAATTTTCTACTTCAGATTTATATTTTTAATTGACTTTTTGAGTACATTTTTAATTGACTTTTTGAGCATGTGCCTTATGAAATAAAGATATCATAAGCTTTAAAAATCGGTCTGTCGTCAAAAAGTTTAGCCAGAAAAAGCCGCGAAGGAAGGAAAAAAATTAGCTAAAAATGGCCCTGATTGGAAGAAAAATTAGTTAAAAATGGCTGCGCACAGAAAAATTAAAACCAAAAATGGCCGCGCAGCGAAAAATTTGACCAAGAAATGGCCGCGCAGCGAAAAATTTGACCCAGAAATGGCCGCGCAGCGAAAAATTTGACCCAGAAATGGCCGCGCAGCGAAAAATTTGACCCAGAAATGGCCGCGCAGCGAAAAATTTGACCCAGAAATGGCCGCGCAGCGAAAAATTTAGCTAAAAATTTAAAAACCCGGCAAAAACACGGCAAATTATGAAAACCCCGGCAAAAACCCGGCATTCCCAAAACCCCGGCAAAACCCCGGCCAGGACATCAAAACCCCGGTAAATGCCGGGGAAACCCGGTATTATGGCAGCCCTGAAAATTGTGCATCACAATATGAGAAAGAATATAAATTTGAAAAGCCAAAAAATTTCTGGCCTGATTTTTTTTCCTTCGACTAAATGTGAACAATTATAATTAAAAATAATTGTATTTTCAAAATCAAAACGCTTTTCTATCTCCCAATATTCTAACATCAAATAAAAAGTGAATTCAAATTTTAAAATTATAATTTTTGATTTTTCAGAGATTTTAAGAATACAGTATGATATCTTTTTTTGACCTCTGACCTTATTTTGCATGAAATCTATGTACATAAATTTATATTATTTAATTAATTTTTTCAATGAAATAATGTTTATCATTAAATATTAAATTTAATACAAAATGGTGAAAAAATGATGAATTTTGAAAATTCTATTTATGAAACATGATTATTAATAATTATAATTAACAAAGCATTAAAACAATGTAAAGGTATGAAATTTTTAAAAGTATTATAACTTGATAATTCAAAATTATTTAAATTTAGAAATAGTATTGAATTATTTAAAAATGAAAAGAAGTATGTATTAATTATAATTATTCATCATAATTAAACAGAGCTGTAAAAGAGAATATTAAATGTGGAAAGAATTTATTAAAAAATTATAATTGCATTTTTAGTAAATTAGTAATATGAAAACACAAATTAATATTGGTGATATAAATAATTGGGTTTGGGTGTAAATGTAAAATGTAAATTGATGGGTAAAATTATAATTTAAAATAATCAAAGATGCAAAAATATCAATTATGAATCTCTCTCCAATTCTCCCCTTTTCATAATTTACCATATTCACTAAATTACACAATAGAGTATTTTCCCCACAATATTTTTCTTTCAAAAGCGGCTTGCGAATCGGCCAACAATTGGAATATTGGAGAGCATTGAAGCGGCAGAAGAAGAGAGGCTTGATCGTTGTCCCACTCGTTGTCCAGAAGATCCAGCAACTGTCGAATTTGTATTCCAGCCTTTGTTATTTTGGCCGGATTTGTTGTATGTCCAATTATTGTTGCCATTAAGGCGGCCAATGCTGTTGCTTAAAATATTTTTTGTATAAATAAATAATATATTTATTGTTCGTATATTTAATGGAAAAAATGTTTTTTCTTTAGTTATTTTAGCATGTATAATTAGATGCTAGACCCCTATAAAATTTTTTTGGGTACTAGGGTTATCTTTAGGCAAGGATTTTAGGATGGGACTCTTTGCCATAACGGTTTGTTGAGTTATGGCCAATTATTGAGTAAATTTCGTTTTTGGCTATAACTCAGTTGCCAATGGGTCAATTTATAATGATGATCTTAAATTCCGATAATAGCTTTTTTGTGGACTATCGGCTATAGAATGGTATACACAATGATATCATTATAATAGAAAAAATATTGCCAGGTTATGGCCAACAAAAATTATGAAAATTCAAATTTAGGCCAAATTAGATGCTAAATAGACCAAAATTATATGATAAAGAAAAAACCACATGTATTTTTTAATTTATTTTATTCTAATTTTAAAACTTACTTATTTTGATTATTTCCGAAATTGGCATATTGATGGTGTCGATCTGAATATTGAATTTATTTTATAAAATAAAAAATATATTTGAATTTATTTTATAAAATATATCTTTTTTAATTTTATATTAAAATAAATATTATTTAATAATTCATTAATAAAATAAATTTTGTTCTTACAAGAATTTTTTGAAGCTCTTCGTCTGTTTTGACGTGAATAGGAGCTTTCGGAGAAGTCTTTCTGCAAAAGAAGAATTCATTAATATATAATTCTATTCTACATGAATCCCCAAATTCCATACCACTTCCTTTTGACTATTTATCTCGGCCTCGAACATTTCCTTGATGTTTTGGCCATTTATTGGCAAATTGAACAATTCCCCATAGATGGCTTGCACATCGAATTCGCCCAACTCCTGCTCATTGTTAATCAGTGCGTTGTCAATTATGCGTTTTTCTTCCTTATATATTTGCAAGCATTCCTGGTTAATGAAGTCAAAATTAAATTTAGTGTCTTTAATTTCTTCTAATGGAATTTTTTGGTTATAATTATAAATTGATTCATTTAGACACAACAAATTATCAATTGTCTATTTTCAAAATAATAATTAAAATTATAGGAAATCCGAAAAAATCTGGGTCACCCAATAAATTAAAAAAAAAAACAAATATTCTAAAATAATTTTCATCGCAGAACAAAAATCTAACATATTTTTTGATAACAAGTGATTTAAATGAAGATGAAAAGTGAAAAGTGGAAGTCCCTTCCCTAATTTGGTCGAAAATTTTCTAAATTTTTTTTGCCGAAATTACACCGAGGGCGATATGTTAGACTTCCTTAAGATTATTATGGTGGCCTAAAACGCTGAAACTTAACCCTAAACCTATAATCTTAGCCTGAACAATGAAATTTAAAATGGCAATAACTTTTTATTTTTGAATTTTAAGCGAAACCGATGGAAGATTTGTGATTAGCACAACGAGATGCGCCGATTGGTCTATAATTTGACCGTGAAGATTTTTCAAAAATTTTTCGCCTTCTGCTGACTCAAAAGGGGGGGGGGGGGGTGGGGGGAGACTCTCCTTCACATTTCTTCTTCACTCAAATCACGTGTTATCCAAAATTAAATGTTAGATTCGTGTTCTGCGATGAAAATTACCTTATTAGAAAATGTGTTCTTTTAGTTTGACTCAAATTTTTTAGGATTGCTAAATTACATTGGTATTATATTCAAAAGATTTATTTATTATTGCTCTGCTGTTCCAAAATCCAAACAAATAATTTTTCCCCACCTCCAAGCCTTCCACTTTGCGATAGTCATTTGTGACTGAAGCAATCCGTTTCTCATCATTTATTGACAGCAGCACATATTCCTCAATGGCATCATTGTACGTCATGATGGCATTGCGCTTCAGAAAAGAGGCCAGCTTGGCGGAATGTTTGCTGATGATGGCTTGCTCCGCTTTTTGCTCCTCCACTCGCTTCTCCAACAAATTCACCATCTCAACAATTGCCGCTTTTTTGTCGTCAGTGCGTTCAAGTCTGGTGGTGACTTCCGCAAGTTTGGGATCTTCGACCAGCTTTGTGCGCATATGTTGCAGGTAGCGAATGTGCATGTGTTGAAGGTAGTGACAACCGCATTCCTATAAATAAAGAAAGCAAGGATGGGGTGCGAAATTTTCAAATTTTCCATAAATTTGTGGAAATCCCACAAAATTTCACAAAATTGGATGAAATATGTAAATTGGCATATTTTGAAGGCAACGGGTCCTTTTTGTTGATTTTTGTAATTTTTTTTTTAAATTTACCACTGACTGGAAAATTTGTGAAATAGTGTTTTATTAGCGCCAATATTTTTAGTGTCATTTCAAATCTTATTGATGACTAAATTCAAATAAAATTTATAAAAATAAAAAGCGTGCGGTTTTTTATTTCCTTCAATTTGAAATTTGGTTTGTTTAAGCCTCTAATTAGAGGCAAAAAAGAATATAATTAGAGGAAAGAAAAAACTTTCCCAATATAAAAAAAGGACCCTTTGTATTTTTATTTTGAATTTTGGTCCAATTTTGAATTTCTACACCATGCTATAAAGTAAATTTCATGCGCTAAAGCGTATTATGAGTTTTTTTGGTAAATAATTAATTATACCATAAAAATTATCGTTCAGTCATTTATTAAGTAAAATGTATTAAAAAATTTAAATAAAATCATTTTTATCTTCATTTAACTTTAAATTGCAGCTGTAAATTTAGGTCCTTGCCCGTTTTCTACCAACAAATTTGAAAAAAAATTGAGATTCTTATTTTATTATTCATATTTGATTGTAAAATGGTTAAAAATAGTATTTAAGGGTTCGAATCTTATGACCAATTTTGGGGTTAATACTTAATATATAGGGCGATTTTTAGAGTGAAAATAATATGTTTGGATGTACCTTAAATTTATACATTAATTTAATTGAAAGTTTATTACTTGACAATTTTCGTGGCCACACATGGCCCAACAACCGCGCAATTCCTCACGATTGCCCGACTCCGGCGGCACGTCGGTCAAACCACACTGTGAATGGCAAATTGTCTTGTAGAGAACTTGTTGCTGTCCATGCTCGTTAACCACCACCTCGGTATGATCATTTGAGATACAAACTGTGCGCGGATACTGCAAGCGCTCAATTTCATAGTATATCTAAAAAGTTGAGAAAATAAATGAAATTCATTATTTAGAGGATTAATGAGTGTTAAATTTTAATTTAAAGTTTCATTTTTAAATTTTAATAAAATTTAATTTCTTTTATATCTAAAATCTAATGGAAAGAATGTAAAAAATGTTAAAAATAAAATAATTATAAAGAAAATATTAATTTACAAAAATAAATACTGAATATAAATTCTTTCGTGTCGAAAAATACTATATTTTTTTGGCTAACTTGGCCATAATTAGGTATTAGGTTTAGGATTTGATTTAGGGTTTAGATTTAGATTAGGATTAGAGCTTAGGTTTCGGAGCATAGGAATCGTATTGCCAAGCTAATGGTCTCAAAAATATAGTATTTTCCGATACGAAAGAATTTTTCTAAATTAATTATTTTTTTTGTGTAAATTAATAGACTCCCATAAATTAAATGCTATTTTCTACTATAATTAATAATTAGAATTTTTCTTAAAATTACTGTATGATGTATATTAATTTGCAATATTCATAAACAGTGCTGCCAGATGTATTTTTTTCAAATATTTATACATTATTTGGAATATCATGTACTTTTTTCGATATTCGAATAATTTTAAATTTTTAACTTTGAGGTCATTTTTAGGTCCAATTTTTCGCAGTTGGGCCAAAAAATTTTTCGCACCATCGAATTTCATATATTAAGAAAAGTCCCCTCTTTATCCATTTATGCTGAAAATTTTTTAAAAATTAATCATTTTTTTCCTAAAATCAAAAATTTAAATTTTGAAAAAAATAGCATCCTTGTTTATAATAAATTACTAAAAAATGAATTTATATTTAAAATTTATTAAAATAACAAATAATAATTGAAGTGGATTGATTACTTGCGGAATTTTCATAGCATCCTTTGTTGTCTCCAAATCCAATTTGTTTTGATCCAAATCCAAAAGGAAGTCTTGCTTATCCTCAAGCACCGTAATGTCGGTCTGAGATTTTAAATGTATATTTAAAGTATAATATTTGTTAATAATTTAAATTTATTAGAAATATAAATATTTTTATTAATTTTTTCTTTTGTTAATTTTAAAAATTACCCAAAAAATGTAAATATTTCCAAATTTTTCTAGTAAAATTAAGTAGAAATATAAATAGGTATTTTTATTAATTTTTCTTTTATTTAATTTAAAAAAACACAAAAAAATGTAAATATTTTCAATTTTTTTATAACTATTTATTTTAATTGATTTTTTCTTATTTAAAAATTACACAAAAAAAATAAATCTTTTTAAAAAATTTTTATTTAAATTAATTAGACATATAAATATTTTTTAACATTTTTTTCTTTTTTTATATTAAAAAATTAAATAAAAAAATATAAATGAAATTTTTCATTTAAATTTCCTTCAAATTTACACCAACCTGAATAGCCTGCGATATTTTTGCCAAAGGTTGGGCCAACGCTAATATATAGGTGCGTGCTTGGTTCAATGAAAATGTGTCCATTGGCTTGTGCGGTTGCAGCTTCACAATGTACTGCAGCAGCCGGGTGGATTCCGACTTGGAATTGTCCCAGTTGCGTGCCATTTGCTCGTATGTCTCCTCGCTGTGCACAATGCCATGCTTGATTTCGTGGATGAAGAGGAAGGCATCATTCTCCATGAAATAGACATTGTCCGGTTCGGTGCGAACCTCCACACCGTTGTTCCGTTTCACTTCGTCCAGATACTCGCGCAACGAGGATAGCGCACTCCCTGGAATGTAAATAGAGGTCAAAATCAGCACAGATAATTTATATATATATATATAAATATGATAAATTCGATGTATAAATGTTGAATTGAATTTTGGAAAAAATTCTGATTTTTAAATCGATCGGATATCGTGTCAAATAATAAAAAAAAATTATTAAATAATAATTAATTAAAAAAATTTATTGAAATCAATTGGGCTATTTTTGTAAATTGAAATTTTTGCTCTTCCGCTAATTTGTTTAAATATTGGATATGAAAAACTTTAGTATTATTATAGTATTATTTTTATAAAATTTTAGTTGTTTATAAATAACTCATTTTCAGCTGTCCTTTATCCATAGCCCCCTTTGGATATAGTATAGAAATTTGTAAAAAATTTCAGAATCCATAAATTTATTGACAAAAAACCATTTTTTGTAATTATTGATGTATAAACTTTTTATCTGGATGGACAGTAAATTAAATCGAATTAATCAATATAGTTCAATAAGTGAAGAAATTTCGAAAAATACTTTTATTTCAAGCAGATTTTCAAAGCTCTAAAATGGCTAGTGTTACTGTATTACACACCTGGATTTTTTCGCTGACCACATTTGGTGAAAACAAACACAATGTTTTTGGCCGCATCTTTGTGCAAATGCGTCAACAATTGTCCAATGCAATATTTGAAAGCAGCTGTGACACGAGGCCGATTTGCGTCCAACAGGATGGCGATGCCATTCAACTCCTTCAAAGTGGCAATGTAGCGAAGGGTGTATTTGAAATTCTGTTCGTCCTGCTTCATGCCTGCTGTGTCCGCTATTCCTGGCGTGTCAATTTTGCGTAAGCGACCTTAATAATTATTATTAAAAATAAGATAGTTATACATTTAAATGTTAGAGGGGGCTATTAATAGAGATGGGCTTCTAATAGGAAATTTATGGTATCCAGAATAAGAGGTTTTTTGAGTTATCCCAGACGCGTCGATTGAATTTTAATTAGGTCGAAAAATTTTTCGACCCATATGGCGGCCCGTCCCTTTTGCTTTTCATCGATTTAGAATAAACTATTGTTCCTTTAAATTAAAAATCAAACCAGTTTTATAGTCGAATACATGTCCTTTCGGCATTTTTGTTTGCGATTTGCCCTTTTCTTTGCTTTCATTCGCATCCTGTGGCCCAATATAGATGGTCTCTTCAACCAGATTTTTATCAAATCGAGGAAAGAATGTCGGAATTAGGCAAATTGGATTTTCAGTCTGTTAAAATTGTTAATGTTAATTTTTAATCATCGCTAATAAAGCTAGGATAGTTATGCATTTAAAAAAATATGTAAAAAATGGAAATTATGCAGAAAATATTTGCAGAAAAATCATTTTGTAAAAATTTTTTTACCAATTTGAATTTTTTTTTCAAATATTTTATAAAAAATTTTTCAAGAAAAATGTCTAAAAAGTAACAAAATCGGTTTTTTGATCAGAAAAATTATTTATATAGTTCGGTGGATCCGAACTTTCGACCCCACTCAAGTGCACTTTCTAAGTACTATGACTACATTCTTTGTAAAATTAATGAATTTTTAAATTGGTATTAGTATTTGAAAGATGCAAATATGCCAACTTGTCCTTCCCGTAATCATATTTTGTTTGATTTTTTTCTAAATCATTCTAAAATTGCACAATAACTCGAGTTGAAAATATGCAAAAATAAGCATTTTGAAACCCACTTTTTTTACATTCAAATCAAACACTTTTTTACATGCGTGCTATTTGGATAACTATTTCCTAGCCCTAACCATCGCACTCACGCCCATACACACCTGTATTGCATCCTCCATCGTTTCGTAAGTAATGAAGGTGCCAAATGCATTAATCCATGTGGATTTTCCGACACCCGTTTCACCCAAAATCAACAAATTCTTTTCGCCAAAGTATTGGCATTGTTCCGCCAATGCTTTTGCTGGATATGGTGCAAATTCTTCGCCATGGCTATCCCCATCTTTGCAGCGAAATTTGGCACTGGCCACCGGAGTGCGTCCACAACCGCATCGAAAATGTTCCACAACTTTTTTCTCCTAAAGCAGCGTGTGTTTATATTTTTTGGATTTTCAAAGATATTTTTTCGGGAAAAAGTTTTTTTCCTTCATCAATTATTGGTCATTTTAGCATCTAATTAAATGTTAAAAAGACCTCACTTTTAAAACTTTTTAAGATTAAGCTTAGGGTTTGGGTTAGGTTGGAGTCTGCATGGGTACTAGATTTAGCGTTAGGCAAGGAATTATGGTTGGCCATAAGGATTTTTGAGTTATGGCATTTTTATGTAAATTTCGTTTTTGACTTATAACTCAGTTGCCAATGGACCAATTTATAATGATCTATAATTTCTGATAATAGTTTTTTTTGTGGGCTATCGAATGGTATATTGATCATTATGACGGAATAAAATGTTGCCGGATTATTGCCAAAAAAACTATGAAAAAATTCGAATTTACGCCAAAATAGATTCTAAAAAGACCAAAATTAGATGAAGAAAAAACCGCATGTTTTTGGCTTACATCTTTAGGCTTTTCAAAAATTATTAGCTGAGCGCAATCGTCACATTCCCAAAGGCAGTCATCATTGGAACAGTGGCCTCCATAAAGCTTTGCTTTTGGACAGGGAATGTCCAAGTCGAATTGTTCAGCAGCGGCGGATTCCTCTTGTTGCTGGTCTCTTGGATAGACATTAGCAGCAGATGCGTCAATTGTGGCAAAACGCACAATACATGTGTGGAGTTTGCGAATGCTGTCAACCAAATAGTCCTCTTTCAAAAGCTGGTCGTTCCAAAACTGTGATGAGTGAATTATTTTATAAAAGTTTTATTACAAAATGATGGCATTTAAATGTTAAATTAATTAAATAATAGAAGGAATAATAAAATTATCCCAACTATAAAACTAAATTTAAAGATAAAAAGAAATATTTGTTGAAAAATAGCATTTTTAGGCTATTAAGAAAAATTTTTATAAATTTTTTACTCTTTGAAAATTTTCAATTTGCTATAGGGATACATGTTTTTTATGTTGTTTGTTTATGTCAATTCTAAAAATTGCACAAGGGTGACCTATTCATCTGGCCAAAAATGTGGCATAGTCAATGAAAAATATGGCAAAAGAGTTTAAAAATTTGGCATAAATTTGACATAATTTAAAAAAATTAAAATTCAATAAAAATTCATTTAAAAACATTTATTCTGCACATTTTTCCATATTTTTCACTATCTGGAGCAATCCTCCAATAGTGCCAAAAATGGTTGGGCAGCAAATAATTTTAACAAAAATGGCCCCACAGAGAGAAAATGTGTCCATTTTTAAGTAAAATTGTTAAAATCTCAAAAAATATGTGGGGAAAATCAAAAATGTGAAAAAATGGATAGTGGAAATTGCGGCGCAAAAGCGACAAATTTTTTGCTCTGGTACTTTTTTGATCACCCCATTTTGCACCTTCACAATCCTGATCCCTTCCGGCACATATTCTGGCCGTTTTGCCAATGCCGTATCCATGTAGATGCAACGTTGGCCGTCGCCGATCAATTGCTTGAACAAGGCCATGCTTTGTCCAATGTGGGCCTGCTGCCCTTCTTCCGTGATTTCTTGGGCCGAATTGTCAAACAGAACATATTGACATTTTTTGCCCTCGCAGTCGTTTGTACCCAAATTGGTGCCCCTTGCCAACACTTCGGTCAAATCAGCATTTTTGCGACCAATATATGGCACGCCTGTGAAAAAAAAATGGTAAAAATATTATTGCATAAAAAGAATAGGTAATAAAATTGTATATCAAAATTATTACTTTTTTAAGTTGATTTTAAATATTTTTTAAATATAGATATACATACCGTAAATTTCCTATTAGAAACCCCCTCTCTATTAGTAACCCTCTCTATAGGGTCTCTGAAGATTAATAACCCCCTCTCTATTTGTAACCCCCCCCCCCCCCTATAGGGTCTCTGAAAATTAGTAACCCCCTCTCTATTTGTAACCCCCTCCCTATTTATAACCCCCCACCCAAAAAATTTTTTAAACTTTAATTTTTTTTTTAATGTATAACATGTTTTAAATAATAAAAACATGTTTTGAACCGCCAAAACATGTTATAAATTGCAAAAACATGTTCAAAAAAAATGTTTTGAATCTTGAAAACATGTTCCGATTATATAAAATTGTAAAAAATTTAGTAAAAACATGTTTTGGATTGAAAAAAAATGTTATGATTTTTTGCAAATTTTATTGAATAAATTTTATTTTTCATCCATTTTTTCTCTCTGAAAATTAGTAACCTCCTCTCTATTAGAAACCCCCTCTCTATTTGTAACCCCCCCCCCCCCCCCCCTAGAGGGTCTCTGAAAATTACTAACCCCGGGGTTACTAATAGGAAATTTACGGTATATATTTTCGCATTTTAAATTGATAGAAAGAAAATTATTTAACTAAAATTTTTTTTGAATGAAATAAAAAAATTTTGAAATTTTAAATCAAATTTTTCTTAATATTACATGTCATGTAATTATCATGTGAACATTTGGAATATAGAAGTAAATATATACCCGTTTTAGAATGAAATAAAATTTAAATTAATATTTTTAAATAATTAATATTATTTTTATTTATAGTTTTACAATACTCATTCCATAAGAGTTGTGAAATATATATTCAAAAATTTTTTTTATTTATTTTATTAATCTTTAGGACATTGTCAGGTTTAGGTCTTTTTAAAAAAATTTTTTACACTGTTAATATATTTTCATTTTAATTTCTTTTTAAAACTATTTTTTAAATCAAAATTTTTGCAAAAATCAAAAAGAAGAATAAAGATTTAAAAAAAAAGAACCTAAGCCTGATAATAAATATCGACTTTTTATTTTTATATACCTAAACTGCGCAACCATGCCGCTGTTTGACATTTTTCTCTGACTTTTTGCAGCAATGTTTCTCCACCACCATTTTCTCCAAGATGTTCAAAAAACTGTATGGCCTCATTCAACTGTTTGACCACCTCTTGGCTCCAATCGTGCACAGCATCAGCATCAGCAGCATTGTCGGTATTGGCATCAACAGCAGTGACAGACGAGATCCATCGATTCGGATAATCCATCTGCTGCTGATGTTTTGGCGGCGACGACTGCTGAAGAAGTGCTCGCTGGCATGCATTCAGCGCATTATGCCGTCGCATTGGCAATTCTTCAACCATTCTGACAAATTCGCCGTACAATTCTTCGCTATAAAGTTTAATAGGATTTTAATAATTAATTTTTATATAATTTAAAGCAAGAAAATCCTAAAATAGTGACTACAATTTGATATAAATTCATTTTATATTGACATTGGTGAAATGCAAGTAATGATGTATAAAAAAAAATTTCGGCTTTTAAGCTTTTCTATGATAGATAATTATAATTTATTTCCCTATTTAGCATATATTTTAAATATCCAAAAAATTTACAATCTAATTTAAAAATGAAATCACACAATGATGAATGATGACTTCATAAAATTTATAAATAACTTCTTCATTTTTAAAGCATAAATTCCCCAATTTTGAAGTCAGTGTTTGTAAAAAGGAAAAAAACGACCACCTTAAGGAATAGTGGAATTCATTGACCAAATGTTCCAATTGATTTAAGGCCAATTGGTTTGTGTGGAAAATCTGCTTAATTTGGGCAATTTGATGCACAGTTTGTTGGTTAACCGCAGCCGGGCAACGATTTGTTGGTGTCAAATATTTGGGTCGCACAATGGCATCAAGCGGGGTGAACACATAATGAAGAGGGTGGCCTAGCGCAATTGGACGTTTGTCCACATTTTTGATCAATTCCGGCAATTTGTTGATTTGCCGCAGTGCATCCAGGAAGGAAGTGGATTTGCCATCTCCATGTTCTCCATCAAACATGGGATCGGCGAATATTTGTACTTTGACCGCCTCATTCCATTTTCTGATGTCACTAGGCATGAAATTATTGCGCAGCTTGTTGTTGACAATCTAAAAATTAATTGTAATAAGTGAAAAATGAATTGTTCTCTATATGTTGTAGCCGATTTTGATTTCCACACGGACCAACGAAAATAGTATAGTCTGTGATTCTCGTAGGCATCCTATAGCTTTGCTTTTTGTCCCGAACCCTAATCCTAACCTAGCCCTAACCCTAGAACCCTTGTTGGCCTTAAACCATAGGAATTGATTTGGCTGTTGTGGCTGTTGACATGCGGCAAACGCATTGATTTGCTGCTCCATTTGAAGCGTTGTGAGCGGATTAACATTGTTGTTTCCAATGTTACTGTTACTGCTGTTGTTTGCCTCAAATTCCCAGGCGAGTGTGTCGCTCAGCTGCTGATATTCATCATTCATGCCAATTGCTGCCCCAATGGTTGGTGCTGGACTGCTGCTGTTGTTGGTGAACATTTGTCCACTGGCCGGTGGCCCAACATTTATGTCCATTTCATCATTATTGCCACCATCACCCTCCATTCGTGAAAGCAAATCGAATTCACTGTCGCAACCATCATTTTGCATTGCTGAATTGAGCCTGCTGGCCGATTGCATGCGATGTTGTTGTTGCTGATGGGAATTGGTGATGGATAAAGAAGCAAGCGATCCTGCGAGGCCATTGCTCTGCTGAAAAAGAGAAATTTTCGATTAATCGTTATTGTATTAATTTTCTCATTTTTTTCTACTTTTATATGGCTCTATTTCAAATATTCTCATATATATAATTTAAAATTAAAGTAAGACTGTGCTGGCTGCTGGCAGACACTTTTATTTGCTAATATTGCTTTTGTTTAAAAATATCGTCAAAAAATTTCTAAAATTGCGACCCAAATTGGGTACTTCTTCACTTTTATACTTTTTAATTTCATAATACTGTAACTTTTTTTTTCTAAAAGTCACCGGCAAAAATTTTTTTACCAATTCTTACTCATCAGTACGCCGTGAATAATCGATTAGTATATAAATCATATGCCAATGCCAACTCAAGTAACCCAATTATTAAAGTGACCCCAAAATTTATCATTCACTTATTTTTTATGATTAAAAAATTTTACTTGTTTCCGATTGATCAGCAATTCAACGCGATAATGGCCTTGATGGACCAGCGGTGTTCCGGCATCAATATCGATGAACTCGTCACAATCCGGATCCAAATATTCGGGATCGCCAAAATCGAACTGTTCAGCATTTTCTGCCATTGCCACCACCTGCTTCCGAGCCTTGGTCCAATCAAGCAAATATTGGACATTGAATTTCGCATGGTCCTCCTCTTCATCAGCGATGAATTCAAATTTGAATTTCCGCTCAGCTAATTCGCCCTTCTCGCCCTTCCATTGCATATGAATAATGGTCCAATTGTTAGCCATATTAGCAGCTAACTTTGCCAATAATAATTTTAAATAATTGGCTATATAAAGCTGAACAATATAGAATTTATTTAGTACACATAATAATAAGTTATTATAACCAATGACAGTTAATATTTTTAATTTGTTCTTTTTTAAATGATTTTGTATTAATTGCTTCAATTGTGGTTAAGATAAAATAGAATAGATTAACAAAATCATCCTATAAAGAGCCGAATTTATTTGATGGAATAATTATGAAGTAGAAAATCTTAAACATTAATAAAATATTTTCCATTCTTTAATTCTTTTTCGTTAAATAGTCCCAATCTGCTGGGAGTGGCATCAAAATTTGACCTACTTTTTTCAACTAAAATGAGGGTCTTTGGTAGGCTACTTATTGCCTCATTATTCACAATTTCTTATTCATGAAAAATGTGTATGTTCTGTGTTCTTTGGAAAATAGAACTTAGATATAAAATATGAATGGGCAGTATTATACTGACCATTGACCAATATTTTAGTTTTCTGGGAGATAGAATGAATGAATATAAATAAAAAAAATTATTGGTAGTCTATCTAATAAAAATTAATTTAGCCTCCAGGAAAATTTTGGTGATTGATGATGAATCTTAAGTGGGGAAAAATAATCGGGGTCAAGTCTCAAATGTAAAGTTGAAATTCATCTAACAATGTTGTTGATTTAGGAATATACAAAATTGGGAAGTTGATTCCTATTTAGTTACATGATTATTTTGTAAAATTTTAATATATTTATATGAAAGAGAATTGATTGGAAGGAATGAATAATTTAGTATGAAAATCTAAATAAAAATTCGAGATTTAAAATTTGATGTTTTAAATTGTCTTTTTCTATTCAATTAAAAATCACATTATTTTATTTTATTTTTTTTCGGCTTTTACAAATATTCAATTATCAATTTAATTCTATAAAGCTGGAAGAGAATTAAATAAAACTATATTTAAAAAATTTGCCAGTAATTTATTGTTTGATTTTAATTTTATTGACATCTACATTCATGAATTATTTTCTTATTTTTTGGTTAATTACCAATTTTCTTTTAAAAATTCATTTACTCCACATAATAGTAAATTATACCATTTTTTCTATTAGAAATTTTTTCTATTAAAATAAATCAAAATCGTATCAATATTTTTTTCTCGTACCTCTCACATTTCCATTTTCGGTGATTCATCATATTTATTCATTTATTTTATTCATTTTTTAATAAGCAGTTAAACCATCGAAATTTTAATCATTAATTTTACTAAAAATTTATAATTTTAATTATATTATGTACTAATTATTTTTATTCGCCCATATAAAATAAAATTAAAAAATTTTTAGCAAAAATGATCGGGAATACGTTTCCTTTTATTTTGCTTTTCTTCTTATTAGCCATCTTTAATCTGACAGACCAAGTGTAATGAAAAAATTAATTAATTAATTAATTAAATTAAAAATTACAGCATTGAATTGACTGACGAAAATGGCACCGGAAAATTTATTTCTTCGCAATTCTTTGTGCCAAAACAATGCTACGGCACATTGGGCGAATCCGCATCTGGTTCATATCGCATTCAATTCCGGGTTGTCGGCAAAGGACATTGCCAGTTTATTTTAGTAAATTATTAACATATTTCCAAGACTTCTCCTTTGCTATCCAAGCCAATTGGATCCGAATGCGTTGACAAATGGATTGGAGCTGGAAATCGGCTATTATTTGCCAAATAATTTGGAAGCGGTAGGTCAAAAATATTTTATTTATTTTCTTTCATTCAAAAGTTTGTCCAAAAAAAGTAATTTTGGAAAATTTTAATATAGAAAATTTTTAAATTTTATTTTAATTTATTTTCAAGAATCCATGGATCAAGCAATGCCCAATTAATGATGATGAACATGACCAATGGCACGGAATTTACGTTGATGCCGATGGCAATATTATCAATTTGACATTGTCATTTCATGATCAAAGGTTCTAATTTTTTAAATAATATTATATATTCTTTGATTTAATTTTATTAAGCTTTCCAATCAACGCACGTAATTTCTTCCTTGAATTGGCCAATCCATCAGATTCTTCATTGACCACAAAATTACACACTTACAATTCGGATTCAAAACTTTATGAGAACAAAGAATTTGATGAACATATTCATCAAAAATTTTTTGGCAATCAACACAGAGGTGCACATCCCGCAGATTTTGTTGGTCTTTGGGCACTTGCATTGGACTTGTTGCCTTCGAATTTGGATCATAATAAAATCAAAATATTCACATTGTCAAGTCGAAATAAGCGTCATGCGGGTAAACATGATACATGTGATGTTAATTCTGGAAATATGGTTAAAGACAATTGCACTATTCAAGCTTGGGTGAGCATAAATTTGTTATTTCCTTTTTTGTTGAATTTAAGGAAAATCAGACAAAACACATTTTATTAGTCCAAAACACATTTAATTAAACAAAATTAATTTCGTTAATCAAAATAAATTTTATTATGCAAAAGCACATTTCATTAGTCGAAAACACATTTTATTAGACAATTGGGCAAAATAAATTTTATAGGCAAAAGACAATTTTATAATCGAAAACACATTATTATCGAAAAACGAAAATATATCTGATTAGGCAAAACACATTTCATTAGGCAAAAACACATTTTATTAGGCAAAACACATTTCATTAGGCAAAAACACGTTTTATTAGGCAAAACACATTTCATTAGGCAAAAACATATTTTATTAGGCAAAACACATTTCATTAGGCAAAAACATTTTATTAGGCAAAACACATTTTATTTATCGACAACACATTTCATTAGACAAAACAAATTTTACTGGGCAAAATACATTTTATTAGGCAAAAACACATTATTATCGAAAATATATGATTAGGCAAAACACATTTCATTAGGCAAAAACACATTTTATTAGGCAAAACACATTTCATTAGGCAAAACACATTTCATTAGGCAAAAACACATTTTATTAGGCAAAACACATTTCATTAGGCAAAAACACATTTTATTAGGTAAAACACATTTTATTAGGTAAAACACATTTCATTAGACAAAAACACATTTTATTAGGCAAAACACATTTTATTTATCGACAACACATTTCATTAGACAAAACAAATTTTACTGGGCAAAATACATTTTATTAGGCAAAAACACATTATTATCGAAAATATATCTGATTAGGCAAAACACATTTCATTAGGCAAAAACACATTTTATTAGGCAAAACACATTTCATTAGGCAAAAACATATTTTATTAGGCAAAACACATTTCATTAGGCAAAAACACATTTTATTAGGCAAAACACATTTCATTAGGCAAAAACATATTTTATTAGGCAAAACACATTGCATTAGGCAAAAACATTTTATTAGGCAAAACACATTTTATTTATCGACAACACATTTCATTAGACAAAACAAATTACTGGGCAAAATACATTTTATTAGCCAAAAACACATTTAATGAAAAAATCAGAATTAGGCAAAAATACAATTTTAAGAGGTCAGAATTAGTCGAAAACACATTTTAGTAATCAGAATTAATCAAAAACACATTTATAGAAAAATCAGAATTATTAAAAAACACATTTTAAGGAAAACAGAATTATTAAAAACATATTTTCAAGAAATCATAATTAATCGAAAGCACATTTTTAAGGAACCAGAATTAGTAAAAATTAAATTTTAAAGAAATCAGAATTAGACTAAAACACATTTTAAGGAAAACAGAATTAATAAAAACATATTTTCAAGAAATCATAATTAATCGAAAACACATTTTAAAGAAATCAGAATAAAGCAAAAACACATTCCTAAAAATTAAAATTAGAAAAAAAAACACATTTAAAGGAATAAAAATGACAAAAATACATTTTAATGAAATTAAAATAATTTTCAATTAAATAGATATAAGAAAAAATATTTCTTCTAAAATCATAATTAGAATTATATTTCATTTTTTTATTTCAGTTTCTTGAACCTTCTGACGGCATAATTCCCGATCAAATTGATGAAAATGTAAACAATAATTCATGCATTATGGATAAAAAATTGCCTTTCATCGATGAAAGTTTTTTGGAAAATCCATTGAAAATTGGTGATATAATTCACATAACGGGTCGAATGAATGATAACTTCCAAGGAAATTTTTATATCCATCTATTGCACAATTGGACGGAGCCCGATTCGATTAGTAAGTTATAAATTTGGTTGTAAATAAAAAACAATTATGCTGAATTAATATTAAATAAAACTTTTCAGTGGGTGAAACAATTCTGAAAATTCGGATACGACGAAATTATATTAATTTAGAAAGCAGATATGTAAGTGTTTTATGTTTTTTTATATTTTTTCGGCATTGTTCCCGAATAAATAATACAATTCCATATTAAAATTTATTAGCAAAAATATTTTTTCAAAAAATTCGAAATTATTCTTAACGTTCAAAACTTTAAAAAATGTGAAGAATTTATTTCAATTTTTCTGAGAAATTTTAAATTTTTTCATTACCAAGATTTAAAATTTTTTATTAATATAAATAAATTTCAATTTATTATAAATTTTATTAATCAAAATGCAAAAATATAAAATAATGACTTTTTAGAATTTTACTGAACATAAACCACCCAGCCCAGACACAATTGAAGATATATTTGGCCAAAGTCTCGATAAAGACATTGATAAAAAATTCTCCTTGAACATTGATGCTGATCCAAATGGAAATTACAAAATAATTTTGAATTGCAAAAATGATAAAGCTTTTATATTTACTCAAGCAAACGATAATCCATTGAAATATACTTCGACTAATTATATTCGGGTTATTTACAATTAAAAATTATATATTTATTTTCCAAATATCTTTGCACAGATTGAAGCCGATCAAGGAGTTGAATTGCATTGTTATCAAATAATTCGAAAGGTCTGCCTAGAAATTTTTTTATAATCATTCATCTCACAATTTTAGCCATCCACAATAATTACACCGCCATTAGTTCCCGATTCCGATCCTTCATATTCCTTGAAATTGGATTATACAGATAAAAAGGATATGGTCATAATCGCCAAATTGGAATTGCCCAAAAATGCCACCAAATTTGACATCAATCTGATATACTATGATGATCAATGGAATAATGCTAGTATTCTCGTACATTTACATGCCAATTTGGATGAGATATTCTATATAGCCGGTAAATGCAGCAATGACTGTCCGGTAAATTCATTTTATTTTTAGAAAAAAATTATAGTAAAATTAAGTTATCAGTGTAAATTCTTATTTAAATTCATTTATAAATTATAAAAAGGAATTTCAAAATAATAAAAATATTTTTAAAATAAATTTTCAATGTTTTGTGAAAAAAAAAATATTTTATATAATTGTTAAATTTCGGCATATTTTGCTATAAAAAAATATCAAAAAAATCTATACATATTATAATAAAATTATTTTTTTAAATTGATTCCGATTAAAATTTGACTAAATTTAAATTAATTTTAGGTTTTGACAGACAATCAAACAATAAATGCCTCAGAAATTGGCAAACCAGTGGCAAGTGGCCAACAATTTTTTTGGGTTTATGTACAAAATAAATTGGATGACGGGAATAATAACAATCAAATTTTTATTGATGACACTAAAGTGGGCATGACAAAAACGAATGAGACACCTAATTATATTCAGGTTTTTTTTTGAAGATTTGTAGAATAAATTAATAAATATTTTTTTTTAATTTACAGTTTAAAGGCGGTCTAATTCTGTTGGATTTACTTGTGGAACCCATTGTGAAAGAATATCCATTTGCAGATGCATTCAAACCGTTCAATCAAATTACAATCTTTTTGAAAATGACAAGTTATACAACTGAAATTAGATTTGAATGTTTGGATGAGCAAAAATGTGAAAAATGTAATTTTTATTTATCTGAAAATAATTAAAATTTTGAAATTATAATTACAAATTAAATTTACTAATTAAAAAATTTTGCAGCTCTCAATATTTCGATGGTATTATACATTAAAGAGAGTAACACGAATTATATGGAATTGTCATATTATTCCAACAATTCCGATGTGAAACATTCTCTGGAGGAATCTCTAGTTTACAAGAATATGGATTTGCCCGAAAATAGGACATTACAATTGAGTGTTTACGCAAATCAATTTGAATACCAATTTTTCAATGGTGATGAACTCATTTTTATGGCAAATTATTGGCAATTTCCGACACCGGACAAATTTGATACTATCGCAATTTATGGACAGACTTATTTTCTAGAAGAAAAGCAACCACTAAAAGAATGGAAACAGGTATTTTAAAAATTATTTAAAAATTGAAAAATAATTTTTATTTTCAGTTTAAATCGGATATTGTAATGCCATTCAGCTACAGACTTGATAAACCATTGGAAATTGGCAGTAAAATTAAAATTATAATGAAATTTGAAAAGCAATTAAGAATGAGTATTTATTTACAAAATAATTCAAACCAATTTCACGAGCATTGTGAGTATTGTAAATTTAATTATTTAGATGCAGAATCTGATTCATTAGATTACAAAAAAGAGGAATGCATTTAATTTTATATTTAACGCCATTTTTTCAATCTAAATAAAATAAATTATTTTATTTAACGTTAAAAAAATATATAGCAATAATAAAGGGGTTTATTCTACATTCAGAAGAGTATACTAATGAATAGCACTTGTTAAAATATGTATTTAATATTTAATTGTATTTTGCTAAAAATTAAGAAAATATTAGACAGTTTTATAAATCTTTTAGTTTTTATTTCAAAATTATGAAGAATTCAATAATCGAGCGGTTATAAAAATATAAAAAATTATACCATTTATTTCGTATTTTCAATTCATTTTTTGTATTATATTATTTAAAATATTTACTTATTTATTATTTTAGTTGGTATTAATGTTCTCTCGTTGGACATTTTTGCTTATCGTGAAATGAAAACTTTATTCATTAAAGTTGGGCGAAAGGTATTATTTTGAAAAGAAAAATCAAAAAGGAAATAAAAATTCAGGATAGCTTATCTGAAAAGATCACTAAAAATTCAACCATATATGAATTTGGTGATTTGCTTAAATTTGAAATTATTGTTTATGAAGAATATTATCAAATTATTCTCGATGGAAAGATTTGGTTTAATAATATTACTCATATGTTGCCTGTTGGAATGGTCAATTTTATGCGAATTGAGGTAAGTGAAAATTTTTTTATAACTATATGATTAAGAAAAAGAAGTTTTGTTGGAATATTTTTTTATTTTTTGGAGGATTCTTTTATTTTTTTCATAATTAATTTCGAACCAACGTTTAATTTTATTTCACATTTTCGATTTTAATTTATATTTTTTAACAATTAAAATTCATATTTTCAATTTTAAAATCTTAAATACAAATTTTTAGGAAAAATATACAAAAGGAGAAATTATCGAGACAAAAATAACATGGCCTTCTGATTCTGATAACTCGTCAAATTGGCTGACTACACCCGTGAAAAAACAATTTGAAGTGCATGGACCGTTGAGCATGCCCTTGTATGAACCCTTAATCATGCGATTGAATCGACCATTGCGCATCAATGATGCCATTCTGTTCAAGGGAAAATTCCATAATGGATTAAATGAATTCAGAGAATTATCCATTGAATTATTGCGGGACATTCCAACAAGAAGAAGTGAAATTAACGGGGAAAAATAATTAATTTAACATTCTCATATAATTCAGAACCATTTAAAATTTTGTGGGCTACTTTTGATTGGAATTGGAATTCCGATAATACAGTGATTATTTTATCCAGTGACAAGGTCGATATTTTTTATAATAAAATACTAAAATTTTATTTTTTGCCTATATTTATTAATTAAAAAAATATTAATTTTATATTTATTTCTTTTTACAGTTTTATGGAGATACTATAAAAAGTGATCGTGGAACAGAATGGCAAATTGATAATCCAGAAAATGATACGATTGATATGAAAATTCATGTGGATGAGAACATTTTTGTCGTCCAAATTGGCAATACGACAAAGACCATCGAAAATGCTGGACTGTTTTGGGCCGTTGATTATATCAAATTCTATTTCGTAAGTTATCACTTAAATAATTTGACACAACATTCGTATTCATTGATTTAAATTTTGGCCCAAAAATAACCAGACGAATATATAAATAATATTTTCGGCTGGGTAATATTTAAAAAAGGAATAATTTTTAATTATGCACATGAGGAATTTTATTAATTTTTTTACTTCATTATATAATTATTAAAAAATGCGGATTTTAATGAGCATTTGGAAAATTGGTTTAATTAGTAGAAATCACTGTATTAAAAAAAATTTATTGTACTCAAATGGGTCTACATAGGCGTAAAGCTACGTTCACACAAACGGAGCCAACATTTTAGTTCCAAGAGGAGTAGGATTTTTGGGGACCTTATTTCTTCTAACTGACCAAAAAAAATTTTTATAACAAAAATAGAACAGTCTTTAATGCACCGGATAATAAATTCTTAAACAATTCTGACAATTAGAAAAATTACAAGAATTTTTGGAGTCAACGCCTTTGCCAACGCGCAGCCAACGATTCAAATAGAAAATCGTCAAATTATATTATCCGGTGCAATAAAGTCTGCTCTATTTTTTGGTATAAAAATTATTTTTTGGTCAGATAGAAAAAATTTTTGAAAATCCCCAAAAATCCTACTCCTCTTGGAGTCAACGCGTTGGTTCCGTTTGTGTGAACGTAGCTTAAGTTAAAACAAAAATTCGTAATTATTTGAAATATTATTAAAAGAAATTTATGACATTTCACTTTCCCTTTAAGGATGCAGGATTGAAGGAACAGCAGAACATTGACATGGAAGAAGGTTACCCAAAAATTGTGCATGAATATGATGAAAAGGATGATTAATTGCCATATCTATATCTACTTATATAAAGCCTTAAAATAATATTTTTTTGTCAGATTAATAACAATTATACTATTTTATTGCTACAATTTTGCCAATTAAAACTGAAATTAATATATTATTTTATTAAAATTTTTCTCTCATTTTTCATTTCCAATTTCGATGATTCGTCATTTCTCATTTAATACAATTTATCAAATATGATCAATAATTAACAATTGGCCAGAATGATAAATTAAATTGTCAAAAAATAAAATTAAATTTTCAAATTAGAATTTTGAAATTCAAATTAGTCTAAATAAATTTGTTTTATTTTTTATTGCCTCCAGAAATATTCGATCATCAATTTTTGAAATATTGATGGAGAAGAATTGATAAAAATAAATAAATTAGATTGTCAAAAAATAAAATTAAAATTTCATGTTCAAAATTTAAGGTCTTAAATTCGAATTTTGAAATTCTAATCAGCCAAAATAAATTTGTTTTATTTTTTATTGCCTCAAGAAATATTCGATCATCAATTGTAGATATATTGATGATGAAGAATTGGTCAAAATCAATGAATTTATATTTCTAAAAATAAAATTAAAAAATTCAGGTTCAAAATTTAAGGCCTTAAATTCGAATTTTGAAATTCAATTCAGTCAAAATAAATTTGTTTTATTTTTTATTGCCTCCAGAAATATTCGATCATCAATTTTAGATATATTGATGATGAAGAATTGGTCAAAATCAATGAATTTATATTTCTAAAAATAAAATTAAAAATTCAGGTTCAAAATTTAAGGCCTTAAATTCGAATTTTGAAATTCAATTCAGTCAAAATAAATTTGTTTTATTTTTTATTGCCTCCAGAAATATTCGATCATCAATTTTTGATATATTGATGGAGAAGAATTGGTCAAAATCAATGAATTTATATTTCAAAAAATAAAATAAAAATTTCAAGTTCAAAATTTAAGGCCTTAAATTCGAATTTTGAAATTCAATTCAGTCAAAATAAATTTGTTTTATTTTTTATTGCCTCCAGAAATATTCGATCATCAATTTTAGATATATTGATGATGAAGAAAATTTAAGAAGAGAAGAGATATTGTTTTATTTTTTCTGATAAAATAGTAGTAAAATTTCTTATTCATTATCATAAAAAATTTCGCCAATTTGCCAACCATTTAATCAATATATAATTTGTCCATCTTTTCTCAATTTCGATCTTGTCTTCAATTGTTCTAACCATTAATTGTTCATTTTTGACAATTTTAGGGCTCTCATAACCCTCCAGCCCATCCAGATCAAAGTATAATTGGATACATCTTTTCCACCATTGCACGACATTTTTTCCTTTTTTGCATAGATTTTCGTGGAAAGTGGTTTCGCTAAAATATAAAGAATTTTGAGTGAATTTCTTTGTATTAATTTATTGCAATCGATAGATTTTAAGCTAATGTCATTTTCTTTTTATCGTTCCATTAATGAAATTATTGGCACTGAGTCCAGGTTAATTCGATTAAGTCCCATGTTAAATTACTTGTTATGGTAATTAATCAAAATAAAATAAAGCAAAAAAAAAAGAAAAGTAACCTCATTCGGTATCGAAAAATGTTCATTTTGCAACCATCAACTGATGGAAAAAGCATTAATCTCCAATAATATTGCTTTTCTTCTCCATTACGCATTAATATAAAATCGCTGAAACATTCGTGACCATCGAACATTATTATATCCATTTGATTCTGCAATTTTAAAATTTATCAATTATTAATTATTATATTGTAATGGCATAACAGAACTGAAACAGGTTTTGTATATACATTAGGAGATTTTTTCCCATTCAATTTCAAGATTATATGAAAATATTGAAAAAGTGCGAAGCTTTAAAATGTTTTTAGGAAATTGAATCGTTTTCGATTTTGATGTACAATTATTTATTATTCAGAGATATATTTAAATTTAGGATCTATTATTATTATTGATGGACCAATTATCGCCCTAAAATTTACATAATTATGACCAAAAAATGAAATAGAGTTAAAAATGATCACACATTTACACATTGAGAACAATCATATTTCCGCCGTCTTATTAAGTTTTTTTATAAAAAGAAATCCAAATTCTGATTCTAGGAATTTTTTCTGCATTTGATTGGCCATATTTTAATTTTTTTTAATTATTATTTCAATTTAATTAATTAATTATTTATTTATTTTATTATTTAATTAAATTTCATTGGCGAATTTTCAATATTTGGTCAATTTTCAATGGCCATGGCCATTTTCAATATTCGGCTTAACGCTTAACATGGAAATTATTTTTATTAATAGGTAATTCATAAATCATAAATCAGATTTATTCTAGAGAATAATATTTATTATGTGAAACATTAAACATTATATATATCTTACCATTTCCATACTTCCATAATAGAATTCTCGCCAGCGTGTCATATATGTATTGATTTTATAAAATACGTCAATCCATCTATAGTTGATATTATCACAATCATATATTTCTACTCTGTGATGATATGTGTTATTGCGAGGATTAACAAGAAAATCCTAAATTTATAGTAATATGGATTTATAGAAATTAAAAAATGGCAAATCGAAACATTTTATTCTCTTCCATTTTTCTCAATAATTTTGCCTTCAGCAGCAAATGAAGTATGAACTAGAGACCGGCGCGGTGCGGTATACCGCGCGGTATTTGTGCGGTTTTGCGGTATTTTGCGGTTTGCGTATTTTGCGGTATATACCGCATTTAATACGCACCGCAGATTTTTGAAGGAAAAAATACGCATACGCAAAACCGCAGACGAATAGCCGTATACCGCAATGCGGTATACCGCATGACAAATTTGAATTTTTTATTTTAGATTTTTCAAATTTGACGCAATTTGCTAAATGTATAAAAGAATAAATATATTTTGTATTTTCATTTTTCAATAAAAAAAAATAAAATCTTAATAAATGTTTGGCAAATCAAATTACTTTTTTTGTTGATTTCTTCAATTTCTTATTTGATTATTCTTTTCTTTATAATTCTTTTGATAATAAAATAAAGAAAGTTTTATTTAGAATTTAGATTATAAAAAAGAAATGGAACATCCAATTTGGAAAATTGGGTTTATTTATTCAATTGGATAAAGAAAATGCGAAATGTATCGAATGCAACATTTTATTAAAAACGTCTCATCGCAGCAAAACTGCATTGAAAGTTCATCTTTTTCCTAATAAACACAAAGAATCGGAATATGCAAAAAAATACCAATTACTTAAAGAAATCAAAGTACATTTGACTTTTTTCTTTTTTCCATTGATAATTTAAATTTTTCTGAAAAATACCGCAAACCGCGCGGTATACCGCAATTTTTGAGTGCGGTATTTTGCGGTTTGCGTATTTTGCGGTTTAATACCGCATCGTATACGCACCGCAAAGTTTAGGAGGAAAAAATACGCATACGCAAAACCGCAAATCAAATTTTGCCGGTCTCTAGTATGAACAAATTTAATTACTATTTATAAACTATTAATAGTATTAAATGTGTAAATTGATAATCTATTGATCATTTCGAATGTTTAAAAATAATAACATTTACAGATATGGCTTTAAATAAATTGAGAAACATTTCTTAATTCACAAAATTACAAATCATTAAATAGTTAACATTTAATGGAATTATAGTAGATGAGAGATCCTAATTGGTTGACTGGCTGATGAACTTTTTAAAAAAACTGGTTTTAATCGATTATACCAATAAAAAAATTATACCATATTTTTGTCAAATTCATAAAAAATAAAATCGAATTTTTAGGAAATGAAATAATTTAAGCGAAAAATTTTTATTAAAAAAAATAAAAGTAAACGAACTAAACCCATTTTTGAAAAAAACAACATTTTTAGATTTAAAGGATTTGAAGAAAAAAAAAAATTAAATTTATAAACAATTTACCTCAATTAAAGTTGTCAATAAATTCTCCCAATAATTACAAAAACTGGAAACTTTAAGAATACGTTCCGGATTTTCATGCGGATTATAGGCATAGAGCAAAGGTAAAAATTCTTCTTTCAATGTATTTATGTTGTTCATTTGATTTTTGCTAATAGCCAAATTCATGGTAATTTTTCCATTTATATTACAAATTAATGCCTTCCATTGTGACAAATTCGTCTGGAAATTTTTATTTGGGAAGTATTGATGATTATTCCCTTTTGAGTTTTCGGAATTTAACATTTTTTGTGTCGATTCGGATTATATATATTTTCTATAGCAATTTTATTTTTTAAACTAGATAATATATAAATTTTTCCTTTTTGAATTTTTTCTATTCACTTTCACTCATCAAAAGCGGAATTTAATCTTTTCATTAAATATCAATTTTATGTTATCATTGTCACGCCATGAATATGTGAATTAATTAAATAATAAGAGAATATAATTTTACAAAAAAAAAATAAATTAATTTGACAATACGATTTTAATGGCCTTATATCTTCGACTTTGATTTAGGTTTAGGGGAAGATAAATTTAGAGTAAGATAAGTATTAGAGTCAAAAATAACTAGTGGAAAACATTTCTTTAATTAGTCACTACTCATTAATCACAAATAAAAAGAAATAACCTGTAAATGGGAGGCTTTACACTCCAATAATAAGAAATCATGACAATAATTTCCCATCCTCTTTAACAAATCCATTAATGATTGTCGATTGCTCCATTTATTAAATAATATTTTTATAAATTTGTCCATTTCAATTCGCACATCTGTTCCGCCAAATATTGAAGAAATTTTGGTTTTTTGATAAGATTCAGGTGTGAAAATCAACTCGAGAAAATTTAAAAGCTGAATAAAATATTTGTAAACGAATATTCGAATTTTGTTTTTTTTATTTGTTTCTTTGATTTCATATTAAATTTTACAATGTTAAATATTTAATTTGCAAAAAAATTACTGAATTGCAGAAATAAGTACTGAAAATATTCAGAAAAGTTCGTAACGGTTTCGATTTAGTGGTTTGTCCTAGAACCTAAAACCATATATAATCAATCGATAGATCACTCCGAGAAGAATCGATAGACAAATATTTTTGCACCATTTCCAATTAGTTTTGAACCGAAAAAAAGGTTTTAACGGTTTTATACACTTAATTTTTAACAAAACTAAAAAATTACATAATAATCGATACTTTTTTATGTAATCTAGCGAATTATTTTATGATTTAGATGTCTAATTTAAACCATTAAACCATTATAATCGTTTCTGTATTTCAATTTTTTCTGCAAATTAAATAGTATCTCTTTATTTTTTTTTTTTAAAAAAATCAAAAATTTTACCTATTATGTATAAATTTTATTTTATCGAAAATCAATTACCTGTTGATGCACTTCATCACAATTACCAAAAGTAGAAATTTCTCCTTTTACTGTAAGTGATGATGATTTTTCTACCCAAAATGGTGGCTCATCATCCAGAATGGACAAATCTCGAATATGGATAAAAGGCAGGTCCAAATGTGCAAATAAATGTGCAATTTCATTACAGTTAGATGCTAGTGACATTTGTGCCACAAATTTGTATGGCGCTTTCATACTTTTTGGACTTGCCGATGCTGATCCATATCTGTTATATTTAATTTATTATAGGTATATATCATTTATTTTTAAAGATATTTATTATATAATTTTAACTTAGAATATGGTCAGAATAAATCTAAATGAATAAATAAAGACTGTGAATTTTCTTTTAATTTCTCATTCTCTATAATTTTCCTACATTTTGGGAATATTGAAAAATAATTTTCCTTCTATAATAATTCCTCAACCCAAAATACTCTATTAATTCTTAACCCAAATCTTTATTAAAATTATTTATAATAGGGAATCTTCTCTGGTTATGGAATTATTGAAATAAAATTATTCCAAATTTATTATCTGAAAAAATGTTCAAAAGAAAGTTAGATAAAATAAAAATTTAAATTAAATTTTTTAAAAATGCTTATGATGAAAAGAATTTTGATGAGAAAAATATTCGATCATTCTGTATTTTTCATTATTTCCCAATCTTCCAAGGACATTAAAAAATAAAAGTTCCCATCTCCCTCTCTAATAATTTCACCCTTTTCGGAAGTTTGAAAAATAATTAGGGTATTAGAAAATCATTTAGGATAAAATTTGTCAACCTTTTTTTGAAACTATTCTTCCTTTCAAATAAATATATTTCATCTTGTTCAAAATGAGGATCATGTATAAATTTGGCGACTTCAATATTGCTATATTTGTAGCCATTATCTTCATGAATAACCCATTCTTTATCCGGGCAATTTATATGCGCTCTATTCTCGAATATTTCCACAATTCTATAGCATTTTTCCATTGCATTCAAATTTTCATTGAGAGTCTAAAATATAAATTATAATTAAAAAACCATTATTTAATGAATTTTTAACATTTTAAATGTCTTAATAAGAATATAGAAATAAAATTTTTATATTTTCAGATCTAAATTACTAATTTTGCTGATTTAAAATAATTCAAATTTTGGATAAAACATTTTTAATATTAATGTATATTGCTTGAAATATCTATCAAAATAAAAAAGTAAAAATATAATAATAGGCATATAATTGAATGTATAATTATTTTTATCAAATTAATATTTACATATTTATAATTATTCGAAATATTAAATTTGATATTTTCCATTTTACTGACAAAAAATATTTTAATATGATTTAAATTTATTTATTTAAAAAAAATTATTTAAGAAAATTTATTTAAATAAATTATTTTGATTTTTACGAGACAATTAATATACATTGTCATTGCCATAATCATCAAATGGACGAATTCCAAGCCATTTAGTGAATCGGTAAAATTCATTCAAATTTTCATATTCAAATGCCAAAAGTGGATTTTCCCAATCATATATGCAAAGACCGGCCCAGAGTTGACCGTCATTTTGATTTATCCAAATGGCCATATTCGCTTGGGCACAAGGATGTTCGGGGAAATATTGCTGAATTAGTTGATGAAATTTTGGATGGACTAGTGCCAGTCGAAAAAGTTGAGGACGAGAGAAGAAAACCAAAATTTGTATCCAATCATCTTCGCATATTTGTATGCTTGACATTTTTAATCTGAAATATTTTATTAAATTTTAAATATTATTAATATCAAAATTCTATGAGAAAATCGCCCCATGCTCTAAATTATAGATAAAGAGTATAGAGCCCATATTCGCTTTTTGGAATATTATTCAGCGACATTAATCCTTTTGTAAAATTTTATTTGCGTAATTGGAAAATTTTACTTACTCTGCAAAACAATTTTTAATAATTGTTTTAATATAATCCTTGCAATAATATCAGAATTATTTTAAATTAGCATTAGATATTAATTTCAGGTTAATTTAAATAATTTCGGGAATTTTTTCTTTATTTTCATAAACCATAAATTTAATTAATTCTTTAATTAATATAAGAGGCAACTAGAGACCGTCAAAATATCATCTGCGGGATTCCGGACCGGATTTCGAATTGGGTAAATTTGGGCCGGATCAAGCAAAAAAGCTCCGGATTTGACCGGATTTTTAAAAATATCATAAAATGTGCCGGATTCCGGACCGGATACAGTTATAAAATTTTTTCTCCGGTTCCGGATTCTGGCAAAAATGGCCGGATCCGGCAAAAATCCGGTCCGGTGCCGGTCTCTAGAGGCAACCCGCAAAAAATATTATAAAATTTTCCATAGAAGAAACGGGGAAACTGTATTATTTTCTTTTTTATATAATTTTAGTAAATTTTTGACAATTATTTACTTTGGGGATAATTTAGTGGATGTCGCGAATTCTCGCGAATTGCACATTAAAATGTGCAAAATAATAAAATAATTATTATAAAAAATAAATTGTGCAAAAGCTGCAAAATTTGCAGCAAAATTTCCCAATCAATCACCCAAATCGCTCAATGCCGATTTGGGCAAAAAACTACCCAAACCGCCAATTTTGCTCATCATGTTCTTTTACGACCGGCTTTTCCCCCTTCTTTTCCCATTGGCGCGGCATCAGGCAAAAACTCCGAATGGCTGCGCTGCTTCTTCCCTTGCTCTTCTCCAATGTGCCCCTTCAAGAAAAAGCAACCATGCCCATGCACAAATCCTGCTTGCCCCCTTTGGCCTCGGCAGTTCTGCCCAATTGTTCACAAATTGCTGATGGATGAACCAACCCCGAGGGCCCAAATTATGACTATAAATACCACCCTTGATTATAAACAAATCAGTCCACACACACACTTTACCATCAAATATTGTAAATATTTCATAGGGCAAAAGGAATAAATCTAATTATTTGGAGTCTACTAAATATTATTAGAAAGCCAATATTTATTGGAATTTATTCGGACTTAACCATTCCGAACATGGTGGCCCCGACTTCAAATTGAATGTGCCCTGCCCTATTTTGTGTGCCGCTTTGGGCGTTGCCTTTCCTCTTTTGCCTCCCGAGGATCTGCACAAGGCAGAGTTTATTTGGGAAATAAAATTTAAAAATATAAATTTAGCTTAAAAAGCTAAATTATATAAATCAAAGGGAAATTAAACCATCCCTAATAAAAATTTAACAATAATTGTAACATTAAATTGTTACAATTTAAAGGCAAGAAAGGGGAAAAGCCAAACGACATTTGGACTCTGCAATAAACTGTTGTTTATTGTATAAATTGAAAAAGAATTTGAATAAAATTCTTAATAATCGCTCAAGAAGAAGTGAAAAATACTTCGTTAGCCTCAAGCACTGGACAAAACCAGCCTAATATGCATCCAAAGAAGATAAATCTTTGGGATAAGAACTCAAATGAAAGTTCTGTCATATATCCGGCAGTTGAAACCAAAAAAGCAAAAGGAAAAAAGCGAAGAAGACCAAAGGCAAAGGAAAAAGATGCGAATGCAATCAATAAGCCACAGGGTCCTTGCACCTTTTGCAATACAAATACAAATCATTGGATCGGTGATTGTCCAATTTGCAATATGGTCGACAAAAGAGTTGCCCGAAGGGAACTCAAGAAATGTCTTAAATGCCTTCGGGCAGGGCATTTCTCTACAAACTGCCATGTTAATTCCTTCAAGTGCGCAAAATGCCAAGGGAAATACAATAGAGCCCTATTTAGAAGGGACCAAGCAAATCCACAAATTGGAATGCCCATTCGTACGGGCACGCCTGATTATACAGAAGAAAAGAAAATGTGCGCAGAAAGCGCGACAGCCAAATCAGGCATAAAGGAATTGCTTATATACTTGGAAACGGAAGTATTTAATCCGTTAAAAATTGGCCTGAAACAAAAGGCACTAGACAGTGGCAGCCACCGATCATACATTACTAAAGATTTACAAGCCGCATTAGAGCTCAATAGATTATGCCAAGAAAGATTTCTAGTATCTGCTTTCGGCATGAAAAAGGAGAACATGGTCTCCGTTCGAGTTCAATTTGGTTTTCAAACCAATAAGGGCGCAAAGCTGAACCACTCAGCTAAGGCTATGGCAACTTTGGTAAATTCATTGGCAAATTGCTTCTATGCCACACTGCTGGAAGAATCTGAATCAAAAATCAAAGCAGTCAATGACACTGATGATATTCTAAATGATCCAGATTATTATTGGCAAGAATCAGAATACGAATATAGCGATGAAAGTACTGATTCAAATGAAAATGAGTTGCAAGAATTGCATTCATACAATTCAAAAACAATTGGGCTAGTAGGCCAAAACAGTCCAGTGTGCAAACCGAAAATACAAGAATCTAAAATTGATTCTGGAAAATCTGACTCAGATGAAGAACAGATACTCATTATGGCTCTTCATAATTGGACCCAAATTGTTAATCCGTCCTTAAATGGTTGGAATGTTGAATTGACTAAAAATAAAATGGTTAGCGCAGAAATACATTTCAATTCAAAGTCGCAATTGAATAATGTGAAAGCAATACAATCAAATCTGACTTCTGCTATACATTTAAATATATTTAATTGGAAAAAACGAAAGAGAATCAAAAAATGCTTCAAGAATATTATGGAAAAGAAAGAAAAGATTACCCGGAATAAACCAAATGTCAAGCGATATTTGGCAGCAATGTATGATGATGAGAGCTGGAAGGAACTTCCCCTGGAGTGTTCCCCCCGAGTGTCGCGAATTCTCGCGAATTGCACATTAAAATGTGCAAAATAATAAAATAATTATTATAAAAAATAAATTGTGCAAAAGCTGCAAAATTTGCAGCAAAATTTCCCAATCAATCACCCAAATCGCTCAATGCCGATTTGGGCAAAAAACTACCCAAACCGCCAATTTTGCTCATCATGTTCTTTTACGACCGGCTTTTCCCCCTTCTTTTCCCATTGGCGCGGCATCAGGCAAAAACTCCGAATGGCTGCGCTGCTTCTTCCCTTGCTCTTCTCCAATGTGCCCCTTCAAGAAAAAGCAACCATGCCCATGCACAAATCCTGCTTGCCCCCTTTGGCCTCGGCAGTTCTGCCCAATTGTTCACAAATTGCTGATGGATGAACCAACCCCGAGGGCCCAAATTATGACTATAAATACCACCCTTGATTATAAACAAATCAGTCCACACACACACTTTACCATCAAATATTGTAAATATTTCATAGGGCAAAAGGAATAAATCTAATTATTTGGAGTCTACTAAATATTATTAGAAAGCCAATATTTATTGGAATTTATTCGGACTTAACCATTCCGAACAGTGGAGAAGAGAAAATGAGCTAAAATGACTAGGGTAATGTCCATGTCCATGTCCACTGGCTTTCGGTTGCCAATGCCACTACCACTAGCCAGTAGCCATTCCGGTCAATAATATTGATTTTGTTGAGGAAATGTTGCTGGAGGCGAGACTCGTACAAAAAAGAGTGCTTTGCTCTATGATGGAAATTTTGGCATCACTTTGATTCGGTCATTTTGCATATTAATTATAAAATTGATGTAGTTTGATGTTATCATCTTTTTTATATATTTTAATATACAAAATTTATGTAAAAGATAAATATTTATTTTTTGAAGTCAATGAATAGGTTTGGCAATTGCTAATTACAATATATTAATATTCATATTCTATAAAGCATAAACTCAATACTCAATATAAAGAATATTTAATTTTAAAAAAAAAATAATTTTAAAAATTTCTGCCGTTTCATCGGCATTAAAGATTTAGAGAATCGGGCTTCAATGAAATTGAAATTACCATAGGCAGATTTTTTATGGTTTCAAGTTTCAACTCAATGGAGAACCTTAACTTTTCTTTTTTCAAATTTCTTCGTGACTTATTTTTCCTTCAGGGCTCAAAATTTTCACAAATTCTAACTCTTCTCGATGAGAGGAATAAAATAAAATGGCATATCATAAATTAATAGAACTAATAAGGCGAGCAGGTGCCAAATATTTGCCAGAATTTCACTCAATGGGAATATTGCAAAATGCAAATTGTAAGAAAAAGATGGAAAAAAAATGGTGGATGTTTTTTTAATTGGAAATTATTCTATCAAAATTTATATATGCCATTTTTGTCATTATTCATTAATAAAGTATCGTTTTCAAACATAATAATTCTCAAAAAAATTCAAATAATCCCCTCAGAATCAAAATTAGAATTATACCAACGAATTTAGGAATTATTATTTTTATAATTTGTCTAAAATATTTGAAATAGGAATTATTATTTTTACAATCTATCTAATATATTTGCAAAATTTTTTAATAATAATTTCTCCTTCATCGGAAATTGTCATTTTGATTTTTAGTATATTATTCTTAAAAATTGTCGAAAAATATCTTCTAAAAAAATTGACTGGAAATGAGAAGACTTAAAGTTCAAGACCGATAAATCAAGACAGAAATTTTTTAAGCTAAAAAGTCAGAGTACCGCCAGGAATAAAATTTACCATTTATTCATGCAAAAATGCAAAAATACATTCATTCCCTTCCTCGAACTATTCATTGTCGTATTAGAATTTGCTTTTTAATACACAATTTGATAATGCGCCAAAGGTCAATTGAACTCTAGTCACAAATGCTCTTCTATGTTCTATAAATCCCCTATAAAATGAAAAATGTTTGCCAAAATATCCAATTCCAAAAAGCTATAATTAATAAATAGTAAATAAATAATTACGCTTAATTTTTAAAAAATTAATTATTATTTGCTATAAATGCATATCCTCTATCAAGAAAACAATTTTATCTTCTCATTAAAATAATTATTATTAAAAATAATATACGTATACGTAGATATATAAAATTGAAAAATTTCTAACTCACTCTTTCTGCCCTGCCGTCATTTTTCAAATGCCAACTCATCATTTTTGCTCACCATAAATATAAATTTGTTAATTTTAAATTAATTATTCTCATTTGGCTTTATTTTAATTCTCCATTTAATTTTCCACAAAAATATTAATAAATTGTACAATTTCTTTCGTTTAATTTATTAAAAAATATTATTTTTCCGAGGTCAAAATGCCCGCATTTCAAGTGGGCATTTTGGCCGAATGGCGTCCAATTCCTTGGGCTCAACGCCACGGAGTTCGCCTCTCATTTTATGTTTTCCTCCAAATTTGTTTGGTAATGGTGATGGCAACCATGCGTTTGGAGAAAGTTGATGCCAATGCAGGGTAATATATATGCATATTGTTTATTATTTCAATATCGGAAAATAATTTTTAAAAAGTATCAAAAATACATTATTAAAATGGTAAAATTTTTATCAAGTTTTATTTTTTTTTTAAATAATTTTCTACTATTTTTAAATTTATATTTCCATTCGATCCAATTTTTGCCAATTCTCTCATTAATAAATGTTCAAAAAATATATCTGTTTTTTAATTTATTTATAGCAATGTTCATCAACAAATTGAAGCATTTGTGGGAAATGCAAATAAACCATCTTTTGTCTTCAATAAGGCCCATAATGGCAATAAAACTCAATCATCCGCCGATGTTTTGGAGGAAAAAGCTGCTGCTGGTGGAATGAAGGAAAAGCATGGAACGCCATCCCGATCCCGAGTGAAAAAGAAGGAAAATGCTGATGAAGATGTGAAAATAACCGATGGAAAAACAAAAGGGTTGAACAATGGAATTATTGCAAAAGCGCCGCAACATATTGCTGAAAAGGTGGGGAT
Source organism: Pratylenchus scribneri (assembly GCA_030063045.1). Classification (NCBI taxonomy): domain Eukaryota; kingdom Metazoa; phylum Nematoda; class Chromadorea; order Rhabditida; family Pratylenchidae; genus Pratylenchus; species Pratylenchus scribneri. Next base: position 95,100 of record JAQSEB010000045.1, read on the forward strand.
AATTGCTGCTGATCCCTATAATTTTGATATGCAGTCAACAGATGACGCAAAGCGCAAGAAGAGGGAAGTTCCCATTGGAGGTTTTGGCATACGTCTTAGCAAACCTGAATTATGCAAAGAAGATTGTGCTTTGTTGATTATAAATGAATTGAATGAACCTGACATTGATTCTTCCACCACGAAACAATTGTAAGATTTTTGGGAAAAAAATATAAAGTTTGATATGCATTATTAAATTTGATAAAATTTTATTTTTTGACCAATTATTATTAAATTATTAATTTTATGATTTTTGATTGATTAATTAATATTAAGTTATCTAAAAAATTTATAAAAAAAGGCATTTAAGTTTTTCAATTTCAAATAAATTCGATATTAGAAGTCATTGATAGTCATATTAAAATTTAAAACCGCTAATGATTTTTTTTCTTGCTTTAAAGAATTGAACAATTTTGATTTAATTATTATAAAAAAATTTATTTCTCTTTATTTATTTTAAAAAACAGCCATATTCGTTGATTCTAACATTAATTTTCCATTAATAAATTTACTATTTTTCCAGCCTTTACATTTGCTATCCATCGCTTTACGATGACAAAGGATTTGGACTAACGAAAATTGCGGGTCGTTTCCAACTGAAGCAGGCAAAATCGGATGATAAATTGTGTGACATTTGCAAAGATTGCGATAAAGATCACGCAAATTGGCATGGAATAAAATTGAATTGGGAGAAAGATTTGGTTACAATTGAGTCATCACTTTGGAATGGAAGGTTTCAATTTGAATATACCTAATTGATATATGAATTAAAACATTTTTAGTAAAATTATAACTGAAATGGTCAAGAATCAATTTGGCGGAAATATTTACAATTTTTTGGATGCATTATTTGAAGAGAGAGGCGATAAATCGAAAGATATTTTTTGGGGTCAATTATTTGATAATTTACATAATTTATTATTAATATTCAGCTGGAGGTGATCTCACTTTTTTGAATAATCCAACAATTGAAGAAGGGGCATTCTTTCAAGATTTTAATGGAAATGAAAATGATGCGATCATTTTGCTTCATTTGGATATTTCGGCATCATTGAATTATGTGAATATGCATGGAAATGAGCAAAATGCATTCAGTATTTGGTTTAATTATTTTTATGTGCCAAATCCTCGTCTGTTATATACACTTGATAAACAAACACGTTTGAAAATATGTCAGGAAGAAGTGGATGCATTTAATAGAGAAGCGGGAGAATTTTCGGTAAATTGCAAAACAAGTATTTTTGAAAGGAAAAAATATAATCAACCATTAATAAATATATGTACATAAAATACAATTTTTTTAATTTAAAAGGTAAAGTGTTTAAAGCTAAATCAATATACATTGGAATTATAGAAAATTAAAAACAATTTTCTATTTAAGTTAATTTGTTTTTTATAGTTTGTAATCATAATTTATTCACTTACAATTAAACAAATATAATTTTTGGAAATTTAATTTTAAAATAATGTTGACCGATGTAAATATATAAAATCATTAAATTTACAGTTACTTCTGAATTATAATTTCAGTACAAACTTAATGAACGATTCTGCCTTATGAATGAGACGGAGAAAAAAAATCTTTTTGGTGTATTACCCGATCCTCCCAGCCCAGATGGCCAAAACCAGACTTGGGGAGGTACCGCAACTGGTCCATTGCCATATCCGAAACCTGAAACTCTCGAAGAGGAGAAGAAAAAATACAACATTTTCTATACAATTAAAAGGACTAAAAAGTATGGCATAAACCCATCAAATCGATGGAAACGCCAAGTCGAAGAAAAATGCAAAATTTCTATATTCGATGTTCGAGAAAAATTTTCCAAATGCCGTCCATAGTATGTCATATTAAATTTTGAACCTATTTTTTAATAATTGGTTACATGTAGAGAATTATTATTTTAATTTTATTTTTGAATTAAAATATGTTTAACAATAATGGAATGTTAAGTTAATGTTTACCTTACAATTAAATTAAAGTTAAAAGACTGTGGAAGGTAATAATAAAATAAAGAAATAAACATGAGGCCATCGTTATTCTCAAATTTTCTTTATTTTAAATATAATATCATACTATGATTTATATTTATAAAAAAAAATATTGAAAATTTATTAATAAAATATTTTTAATAATTTATTTAATTATAATAAATTTAATTTTTTAAGCATTTCTCATAAATGGAACAAAGGGAATTGCAATAACATATGGGCAATTGTAACAGCATCTGTTCTTACTGATCGAGCCTGTATTTTTACTTCAAATTACCGAGGCATTAGCTATGATCCAAAACGTGTTGTGTCTGTACGCGATGCTATGGAATGCGCAACCGACAAAGTCATAGGGTTTGTGTACTTTGTATTGTTAAATTGGCTAAATATATATAATTTATGAAAATTGTACAAGCCATCCATAAAATTACCAGTGAGTTATATTTAGGGATCGTCAAACAGTTTCATGGCGGTTGGAGGAAACAAAGATTATCATTTAAAAAATCAGAACCAATTAATTAGCAATTGGCAAGAAAGTATTTAAGAAGTTTAAAAGATTTAATAAATATTTTAAATGAACTTATATATAAAGTAATATACGAATATATTTAAATATTTAAATAAAATACATATTATTATTCAGATGCAATGATGGCGAAATAAATATCGTTGAAGTCTGGAAATATTATACAAATGAAGGAACTGTTAATGGTGTCATCTTTTTTTATGCTATATATATCGAATTAATACAATATCCAATTGGAATTAAGAATATTTATTATGTAGGAAAAAAATAATTAATAAATCAAAATTAGCTATGCATATCTTTTAGTTTGGTTTATAAATACAAGTGCTGAATCGGTTCATTTTAATTTTTTCATGAAATTCCACGATAATATTTTTTTTATAATCATATTTTCAGAATATTGCAAACCATACATTACTAATAATCCTCGTGATGATTGGCAAAAGAAATGCAATTGCAAATGTGATAGACCAGGCAATAAGAGTGGCTCTTTGGATATGGTGCCATTTGGCAATGAGATAAATGACAACGATTACGGGAGTAAAGAATTTAGTAAAGAGGATTGGGTGAATATTAAACATACGCAAGGAATACTTTATCATCGTTAGTTTAATTATTTTAATTTTTAAAATTTATTAAAAAATACTTCAGTTTTTTCTTCATATAATTTGGTATTTATTAGATTCTAAATTTGCGGAAATTTCAATTTTTACATATTTTTGGTCATAATTTAATTTACAATTAGACTTTATATTTTATGGAAATTATACGATTGGATAGTATAATTACAATTAACAATTTAAATAACATTGGTTGGCCTTTTTGCCCTTATAAGGCCTTAAATAAAATTAGGAATTTATGGTCATAAATCTATTAGTTATGATTTAGACCCAAAGCTAACTTTAATTCTAAACCCTTTTGCCTAGGTAAACCGAATAAACATTTAACACTTGACCGAAGTTATTTACAAATATATATTCTGCTTAATTATAAGTTAAAAATACTAAATTAAAGGATGAAAATTAATAAAATAATTTTAAAAATCCAACCAATTTTATTTCTATTCATAAAAATATTATCTATTTAATATCATAATAAGTATATAAAAAGTAAAAACTATGATAGTCTAAAAATTAAAATTAAATTTTAGTAGAGTTTACTAGTTATTTGTGTTTATTATTTTCGATTTTCAGTTAACATTGCTACTGATACTAACAAAAAGAAGTTTATAATTAACATTGCATTTGTAATTTTATATATAAATTGAGACCGTGATTCTCTATTGATTACATTAATTATTATAATTTATAATTAACATGAACAATTATTAGACATATTCGTTCGGTATGATCGATTAAAATGAGTTAGAAAAAAGTCATTTATAAGAAAGAATCAAATAAATTTTAATAATTTTTTCTCAAATTTTGCTAAAAATAAAATTTTTAAATAAAAATTAACACATTCTTAATTAATCTCCAAAAAATGAATCAGCAATAAATTGAAATCAAAACAAAAATAATATAATATATAAATATTTCTAGCAACGAAATATTATGTATTAACGGATGGCGACAATGAACAATTAATGAAAAATGAAATTGAAGCAAACGGAACAATTGCAGTTATTATGAAAGTCTTTTACGATTTCAAATGTCTTCAAAATGATGTTATCTACAAGGTTGTTTTAAAATTCATGTTATTAGATTAAATATTGACTTATATAAAATTATTACTAAGTTAGCTAATTTTATTTTAGAAATTCTACTAGAAATATTATCTAATTAATTATAAAAATCACTAAAATTGCTGCAAACTATGGAATAGGTTATGGGATATGTTCATTCCAAAATTAATTTTAGTTAATCAGGTACAAGACATTATCTGAGAGTATATCGATTATTGAAAATAACTTTCAAAAATTATAATATTTCAATAATTGATATAAAGAAACCAATTTAATCCTGTCTAAGTATAATATAAATTTTTTATATAGTGTCCAATTTCACCGTCAGCCATTTTTAATTTGGGATTCGATCTTCTTCCTATCCGTCTAATTGGATATGGAATTGAGGAATGCGAAGGCGAGTCGACAAAAAAGTTTTGGTTGGCCGTGAATGGCCAAGAATGGAGCGATCGTGACTTTGTTAAAATTGCACGTGGAACAAATGAATGCGGAATTGAGAAGTCGGCGAGCTGGGCCAGTTTGACCTCGTTTCCTTACCCTTAAACGAAAAATGAAAGCAAAAGCATTATACAATTTTTATTCATCTATTATTTGACGAGTATTTCACATTATGGAATAAATATTTTCATGAAAAATTTCTAACTTTAACCAATTTATAATTCTCATTTTCAGAGTATTTCATTTCGTTCATCTATTACATTGAGAGAACATTGCAATAAAATGAGTAATAAACAGTAGATCAAATTCGCATTATGCTGTTATATTAATACTTTATCGATAACCGACTAAAAAGCACAACTTTCTCACAATCAGTAAAAATAATAAATAACAAAGAGCAGGTACCTTAGTATTCATAATAGGTTAAATTTTAAATGAATATTGGTTGTGTTTAATAATTCGAGTGCAAAATTCATCTCATTGTTAAATGATAGCTTATAAAACTTAGTATTATTAGTTAAATTTAGTTATTTGAAATTTCCTACAATTCTTAAATTTAAAATATTTTCATCTTTCTAATCAATCCAATTTTTTTTATTAATTTTGAACTAAATAGAATGACTAATATTCCAATTTATTGATTCATCAAAGCACTATAATGAGCGAAACTAACTAAGGTGGTAATACTAGTAGAGTTTTTACTTTGTATTTGTACACCTACACCCCTTTTCCAGAAAAATTTTTATATTATTTTACGCTAAAAACGTGTAATTAGGTGTTTTAGATGATGGAGAATCCGAATCTGACGACCATTCTATCATATCTTACCCTTGGTAAGGTAATGCCGACTTTTACCAAGATTTGTCAAAGGGGAAACTAAAGGCATTTTTGGCGAAAATTTTTCATAGCCAAATTATAGTTCATTCAACGCAGCTTGCCGAGCAGAATCTAATGGTACTACATTTATTACATAATATTGCAACATAAGCAAGTTATGAACAAAAGAATGATTGCTTTTGGTAAGGTTTTGGACCTCTAATTTGTCTATATTTCAATATTATTCAATAAAAATTCGAATGAACTATAATTTGGCTATGAAAAATTTTCGCCAAAAATGCCTTTGGTCCCCCCTTTGCCTATCTTGGTAAAAGTTGGCATTATCTTACCAAGATTCTAAAATGTGACAGAATGGTCGTCAGATTCGAATTCCATGACCTCGATTAACTTTAAAAAATGCATTTTAAGGCTAAAAATAAATTTGAATTTTTTTTCAAAAAACAGGAGTACAAACCATACTATTGCTGAAACTAATCTACCCTATTATTAATATAATTATTTTAATGAAATGACTCTTACTAAAGTGAATATGTTTAAAATTTAACTAAAATAAAATTATATCAAAACATAATAGAAAAATGCAAATTTATTCGTTTATGGATTTAATTATAATAATATTTTATGGTGTGGTATTTCCTTGAATTTTCAATTCTTCCCATCACGTTCTTCACTGTATGGAAAAGTGGTCAATGCTCCCCATGTAACTGACATTGTTTCAAATTCACATTCATCTATTCCTCGAGCAATACGAAATAAACCATTTTCTCCCCAATTTGAATCCCACGAATTTGTCACTAGCCAAAATTTTTCTGGTGGATCATTTCCGCATTCATAAAAGCCATAACCGATCACACGCACAGCATGTTTTCCTCTGTACTTTGATGTTCCATCATACTAATAAGTTTTAAAAATTATTATATAACATATAAAAAAAAAGCTCCTGAAATAAATGCTCTAATATTATATAATTTAATTATTACTAATATTTAATTTTTTTTAAATTCAAAAATATTGCAATTTCACTAGAAAAATATGAATACAAAAAATATAAAAGCCAAAATTTCAGAAATTTATTTAATAGATTATAAAGAACTTTACCTAAAATATGAGATTTAATTTTTGTTAAAGAGAAAAAATTCTAATTTATTTTATGAAAAAATTTAATTGTTACTTTGTAAATTAATTTTTCTCCTCTGCCATATTTAAAATCTTTATAGACAATAAAAGCGGCAACAATTGGTCCATCTTCTTCTAATTGTCTTTTCATTTGTTCCTCGTTCTGTCTTTTATCGCCTCCATTAATTTCATGATATCGAGTTGCTAAAAGGGATAAATATGATTAAATCGTCATCAAAATTTTATATATGTATTTTAATAGTTTAACCGAGTTGGAATTATTCGACCGACTGCTAGTATAAATTTAAAAATCTTCAAATGCTTAAATCGAATTACGCGACAACTTCAACTTCATAACGATTTTATTCGAAAATCCAACTCAATTAATTTAATTATTCTAATATGCATTATGATCATCATTTTACCACATTGTTTTATTTTCAATTTTTTTTATAAATAATTTAATTATTTATTTATAATTATTGAATATTTAAATTTATTAATAAAAAATACGTTTGAAAAAAATTCCAGAATGTTTTTTATTCCAATCCCATTTTTTTGTATCTTCTTCGTTAACACCAAAATCAAAATGGTCATAACCATTTTTCCAGGGCATTATATCCAATGATCCATGTTGGTTGCTTGATTTATCACATTTAGTATGGCATGTGATATTCCAATCTGCGCGTGCACCATCAAAGACATAAGGTTTGCAATATTCTTTTAATGTTAAAAATTAAAATATTTATCTTATTATTTTTATTTTCACATGATTTCGATTTTTTGTCAATATTTCAAATATAAAATTAATGAAAATTTGACAAGCCATTAATTTAATAAATGCTTTCACAAAAATTCCGGTGTCTCAAAATTTGATTCTTGCTTCGGAGTTCCAGACTAGTAATTAGAAATTAGAATTGTATTATCATTATCAGAAAGCAGAAACAACTTATATATAAAAGATTTATTACAATATTATATGGATAGTTATATTTAATTTTTATTTGTAAAATTTACATTCTCAGAGAATTATAAAAAATATTTTACCATATTATTTTACATAAATCAAAAATTATATACCATTTACAGTACTTTTTTCCACATAATATTTCCATGCGTCAATGGTATAAGCACCACGATCACAACTAAAAATTATTAAGGTCAAAAATAAGGTTAAAAAGGTTCTCTTAAAATTTATAAATATTACTTTCTTTATAGATTAGTCATATTTATAAAGATTTTTCAACTAACGAGAGGAAAGGATGCGAAATTTGCTTCTTGAAAACAAAATTTACAAAAATTTTAAATTAAATAAATAATTTATCACACTTTTCTGAGGAAAGAACCTAAAAATTAGTTTAAAATACTCAAACAATATTTTTTTAAAAAAATGATTTTAAGTAGGGTTAATTCCCGTTTGGCGGGACGAGCATGGAAGGGTACCACCCTCCACCACCCACCACGGATTTTGGGCAAATAACCGGTCCCGTTCTTAGACCGATTATCCGTTCACCAGCCTACCCGCAAGCCGCAACCCTTTATCAGATTTTTTGCCATTTTTTGTATCCATATGTCGGATTTTTTCCGAGAAGACAACACTGCCCAACATGGTCATTTAGAAACAAATAAGATAATTAAAAGGATTTTAGTACTGGGAAAAAATTAATTTTTTAATTATGTTAATTTTTTAAATTTGAGTAAACAAATTCAAAAAAAAATTTACAGTAAGTAGCAAATCGTGATCGGCGGGGGTCTCATCTTGGTCTTTTAATTGAGGGCTAAACTACAGGACCCCGGAACCGGTTTTAACAACAGGTAATTTTCAGGGGTAATCTACCTGTTCATTTCATAATGGAAAACAAATATCGAGAAAAAAATGTAATAATAAATTTTATCTATTAAAAACGGACGCCAATTGCCCAAATTTTTCACTCTTAGTAGTCATAGTCAATTATACTAAATTATAAATGAAAATGAAACTAACTTTCTAACAGATTCATGACTACATTCCATTGTATCGCGGGCTGAGACGACTCGGCCCGGATCATAATCAATGTTCATTGTTGGCCGCATTTTGCTGATAAAAATACAAGATCTGTCAGTGAGGGTCGATGCAGTGGCTACTGCCCAACAAGAATTACAATCACGTTGATTTCGAATGTTGTTTATGCTAAATATTTTAATTTAAATCTTATTTTTTTAATTTTTGATAAATTTAGAGAGAATAGAAATTGATATTAGTAGTTACTGGAAAGGAATTAATTTAGTAGGTTTATGTGATTCCTGATTGCGCAAATATTGAATCTTTTTTTCAATAACATACTATTTTGAGCACATAGGAAATTTTTTTCGAACATCAAATATGGTGACATTGCATTTCGCCAAGGAATCTTCTTGACGTTTGATTCGATTTGAAGGATTGCTTGGGTATTTTTTAGGCATCTCAACAACTTCGAAACTGTTCGCTTTCTTCCTCTCATCCTCGATAGATTCCGGCTCCAGATAGGGCAATGGGCCAGTTGCCGTATCGCCTCCCCAAGTTTCATTTGGGCCATCTGCTGGCCTTGGAGGAATTAATACTCCATAAAGATTTTGCTCCTCCGTCTCATTCATAAGACAAAATCGTTCATAAACCTTATACTGAAATACAAATTGAGATTAGGCGTTTTAAAAATTTTATGATTTTGAATTCATATCAACAAGTATTATTTTAGCATTAAATTTCCAAAAATAATTTCCAAAAATTATGTATTAGATGAATAAAAATTATGGCAATCCCGGAGAATTATGGTCCCTATAAAAAACATTTTTAAAAATTCGAAAAACACATTTTTAAGGGTAAACGAGGGCGAAGAACGCGAACCTGACAAGTATTTTGTCATATCTCACCATCTTGGTAAGATATTTCCAACTTTTACCAAGATAGGCAAAGGGGGACCAAGGGCTTTTATGATAAAAAAAAATTTTCATAGCCAAATAATAGCTCAATCGACGTAGCTCGACGAGAGGAATCTAATGGTACCATTTTTATGGAATTATACTGCAATATTGGCAAGTCATAGGTCCAAATACCTTACCAAGATAAATATTTCTTTTGACCATAACTTGTCTTTATTGCAATATAATGCCATAAAAATGGTACCATTAGATTCCTCTCGTCGAGCTACGTCGATTGAGCTATTATTTGGCTATGAAAATTTTTTTTTTATCAAAAAAGCCCTTGGTCCCCCTTTGCCTATCTTGGTAAAAGTTGGAAATATCTTACCAAGATGGTGAGATATGACAAAATACTTGTCAGGTTCGCGTTCTTCGCCCTCGTTTACCCTTAAAAATGTGTTTTTCGAATTTTTAAAAATGTTTTTTATAGGGACCATAATTCTCCGGGATTGCCTTAAAATTCCTTAAATCAAATAAAATAATTTACAATAAAAATTCTATGCATCATTTAATATGGCAATGTTATATTGAGTTAACATTAAATACTTAAACATTCAAATTTATTTTATGTAAATTTACTAATGAGTTCTTGATTAGGTTTATCTTTTTGAATTTTTTTTCTATATTACCCGATATTCTCCTGCTGCTCTGTTATATCCATCCACTTCTTCCTCGCATTTTTCCAAAAGTTTTTGTTGCTCAAGCGTATAATTCAAATAATGAGTTGGCAAATAATTGACCCAAATCCTGAATGCATTTGATTCATTTCCATGCATATTTACATAATTTAATGATGCCGAAATATCCAAATGGAGCAAAATGATCGCATCATTTTCATTTTCATTAAAATCTCGAAAGAAAGCTCCATCTTCAATTGTTGCCGGATTATTCAAAAAAGTGAATTCACCTCCAGCTGAATATTGATAATAAATTATGTAAATTATCAAATAATTGACCCCAAAAAATATCTTTCGATTTATCGCCTCCCTCGTCAAATAATGCATCTAAAAATTTGGAAACATTTCCTTCAAATTGCTTCTTGACAATTTCAGTTACAATTTTACTAAAAATGATTTAATTCATATATAAATTAATATTTTCAAAATTTTTAACCTTCCTTCCCAAAGTGATGATTCAATTGTAACTTCATTATTTTCCCATTCCAGCTTTATTCCATGCCAATTTGCGCGATCTGTATCACAATCTTTACAAATATCACACAAATTGTCATTCGATTTTGCTTGTTTCAGTCGAAAACGGCCCGTGGTCATCATATGCCCAAACCCTTTGGCATCGTAAAGCGATGGATAGCACATACCCAGACTGAAAATAAATGCAAATTTGGTGCATTTTTATGTACAGTGAATTCATCTGAGTCATTTTTTACAATCTTTTTCATTTACCTATTTTTTTGATGCAATAATATCCCACAATTAATAATAAATGTTCATTAAAAAATTTAACAAATTTAATAATAATATTTATCTTTCCAAAAAAACATACTGCTGTTCTTTCGGCTTGGAATAATGAATATGATTTTTAATTAGGGCACAGCCTTCCGTGCATGACTCAATTTTCCGGCCAGAATCCCCGGCTTGCACCCCAATATCTCTTTTCAGACGCCGCTTTGCATCAGTATCAATAGTCTTGGCATCGACATTTCCACCAATAAATTGCTGCTTAACATCGATGCCTTTCTTCAGTTCATTTGCCGTATTTGTTTCAGCGGTTTTTTTCATTTCCTTCTTTTTCGCTCGAGCTGGCATTGTATGTTTTTTCTTCATTGCAGCAGCAGCAGCAACATTTTCCTTCAAAACATCTGATGATTGAGTTTTATTGCCATTCTGGGCCTTATTAAAGACAAAAGATTGTTTATTTTCATTTCCCACAAATGCTTCAATTTGCTGATGTGTATTGCTATAAATAAATTAAAAAACAGATATATTTTTTGAACATTTATTAATGAGAGAATTGGCTAAAATTGGATCGAATGGAAATATAAATTTAAAAATAGTAGAAAATTATTTTAAAAAAAAATAAAACTTGATAAAAATTTTACCTTTTTAATAATGTATTTTTGATACTTTTTAAATTATTTTTCAATATTGAAAATAATAAACATTTATATATAACATATATTACCCTGCATTGGCATCAACTTTCTCCAATCGCATGGTTGCCATCACCAATACCAAACAAATTTGGAGGAAAACATAAAATGAGAGGCGAACTCCGTGGCGTTGATCCCAAGGAATTGGACGCCATTCGGTCAAAATGCCCACTTGAAATGCAGGCATTTTGACCTCTGAAAAATAATATTTTTTAATAAATTAAACGAAAGAAATTGTACAATTTATTAATATTTTTGTGAAAAATGAAATAGAGAATTAAAAAAAAAACCAAATGAGAATGATTAATTTAAAATGAACAAATTTATATTTATGGAGAGCAAAAATGATGAGTTGGCATTTGAAAAATGACGGCAGGGCAGAAAGGGTGAGTTATAACTTATAAATTTTTCAATTTTATATATCTACGTATACGTATATTACTATATTTAATAATAATTATTGTAAAGAAGATAAAATTGTTTCCTTTGTAGAGAATTATACTTTTATAATAAAATTTAATAATTTAAAATTTTAACAAATTGAAAGAACTTTTAAAAATTATTTGCAAGGATCAAGGAATCGAATATAAATTTATATAAATAAAAAATATTTTAATTCGATGTAAAATTTGTAAATTTATAATATTATATGATATTGAGTTCATAGTTCAAATTTATTAATAAGAATTTTTATCATTCAATTTTAGTACGAATAATTTTCTCCATTATAAATTTTAGTTCGGTAATTTCTAATTATAATATTAGGTACTAGCATCATTTGTGTAAAATTGGACATTTTCAATTTAAAAAGTAAACCCAGAATTTTCGTAGTAGCCAATAGCCATTAATCAAGTTGAAATTATTCAATTGTTCATTGAACAAATTGCATATTTGCTGACAAAATTTTACTTCCTTTCAAATAATTTGACCCATTTAAAATTTTGTATTTTTTATTCACTCCATCTAATTTCCGTAGAGAACCTTTCAATCCATGCTACACTGTGCTAAAACTTCTAAATGAAAATAATTGGCGGACTTACTTGAACAAAATTTTCAACAAATTTTTAACAAAATTATGTTTTTTGCCAAGTAAAATTTTCTAGATATTAAAAATTTCTGAGTTATTTAACTAATAAGCCATATAAAAATTTGTTAAAATTAAAAAAATATTAAAAAAATTGTGAATGTATGAAATTTGGATGAGGTTAAAAAGAGGCTTTTATTACCAAAAATAACCAATTTACACGATCTGGTTTTCCGGCATTTGCAACTATTATTTTCTGTTTTTATTTTATTAACTCAATTTCGGTTATTCTTCTCTCTTTTACGAAAAATTCCATTTTCATTTGTTTATAAACCGAGTTTCAGCAACCCAAATTTAATATTAAATTAAAATGCTCAAAAGAAGAACATAATCTAATTTTTAAAAAAACATAGCTTGAAGAAAAATTACTAAGAAATTTTTTTAAAAAAATTGATTAATACAAATTTTTAACTACCAATTTTAAAGCAGAAAATTTTATTGGAATTTCAGTTCCACTAATTTCTAAATATAATATTAGGCACTAGCATCATTTATGTGAAATTGGACATTTTCAAAAAAAAATTATAAGGCTAAATAACCATCAAACAAATGACCCATAATTTTCTATAGAAGAGAAATGAAGGGAGCATTCAATTTCAAAGAAATTTAAAATTCCTTAATAAAAAAGCTTTATTAGAAAATGTTCAAACAAGAAAGATTTGAAAAATCTTAGAATTATTTTTACTAAAATTACTAGCAAGCGTTCGAAGAAAATGTAAAAAATATTTCAGCATATTCTAATGAAAAATAATAATAAATAAGAAATAAAAAAAAACTAATTAAATAAAGATTAGAGATTAATGGTTTCACTTTATAATTTAGTCTTAAATAATTAATTCAAATTGGCGAAAAGATAATTTAATTCAGCAATTCAATCTATTCTTTTTAAAATGTGAATATTGCACTTCTATTACATTATTCACTTATGTAAAATTTTAGGTATCAAACATTAGAGGAATTTTACTTCCGATTCCAAGTAAAATTAAAAATTATCACTTGTCTGCTTTTCTGACTAAAAGTCTCGCGCACATGTATTTCTTTCTCAATAATTTATGTTTTAAATAAAATTTAATATTGATATCCAAACTCCAAACACAAAAATATTTGACACAACAGCAAAGAGCAGCAGGTGTTTCTTCTCGCCCAGTCCCGGCATTTTCCCTGCTAGCATTTATTTAAAAAAATATTTTTTTTGATATATACAAATCTTAAAGCTTGCTTCCAACTAGCAATTACTCTTTTTTAACATATTTTTATTTTTAAATTATATTTATATATTGCAATTTAATTGCAAATAGGTTGTTATTAAATGCAGATTCGAAATTTTTTTTACATTTTTTATTGTATTATTCATATTTTTTACAAAACGAAGAAATAGCACTATTTTAGGGTCAGAATTTTATGACCAATTTTAGGAAAAAACAAGGTAGAGATGAAAACACTCCACATAGATTACCGATAAATACAGGAATTTATACCTCTAATTATTTTACTTTGTCATAATTAAAAAATTTGTGAAAAAGTGAAGCATAAAATGAGATATAATTTGAGAATGGACTTTTAAAATATTTATTTTTAATACCTAAATTATAGGCTATCCGTTCCATTTTTCTCAATTTTCTTTTCACAATTTCCACGTTTAAAACAGAGGCAAATTTATTTATAATAAAATTCTAGGAAATTATTAGAATTTAATTAAAAAGTACATTTTAGACGCATTCAATATTTCATTAAATTTTCATTTATTGTCCTTTAAGGCTTTAATCTATTCGCCAATTTTTCAAATATCACTTCCGCAATTGCCCATTTATTTTTTATTGAAATAATGATGTTTTATTCTAAAAATTACATTATTTTTAAGTTTTTTTTTTTAATTAAAGAATTTAAATTTAATTTTTGCCTTCCAGCATATTTCATATTTTTAACTACTCCAAAAATGCCATTGTACGGTAATTTGACCGATGGGATGCCATTGAATACCCTTCAATATTATTCGCTACTCTCCCTGAATCTTGCCGAAATGTTCACAATTCTCACTTTGAGTTGTCCAATTTCAGCGCTGAATTTTTTCCTCATTCTTCGGACCAGCATTTTGCATCCAAATTTAAAGTTCATTTTATTGAGCCAAAGTGCCAGCATACTTGGCAGAAGTTTCGGTAAATAAATTTTATATAAACATTAATTTTTAATATTTATTTATTTTTCGAATATTAATTATTATAGTAATTCTTATCCTAAATTTTTATCATATTTTAAATTATCAACAATTTTATTTATTATTTTTTCTCCCATAGTTCGAGTTGTGGTCATTGGCCTAAAATTGCATTTGGACAATTTAACTTGGATGCAAACGCCCACATTAATTTTCATATTCACCTATTTCGCCTATTTTCGCAATATTTTGGCTCATATTTTGGTCATTGAAAGAGTGTGGGCCACATTGGAATTCAAAACTTATGAATGGTCAACTCGACCCTATTTCTCCCTCATTTGGTTTATTTTGGTGGTCAGTTTAGTAAAATGAAATTTTTAGGTTTTTTTATAATTTTAAAAAATAAATTTTAATTAAAAGATAATTTAATTTCAAAAAAATTTTATGGGTTTAATTTTTTTGTAAAAAATTTAAAAATTTCTTTAAATTGTAAAGTCTTTAAATTCTTTAATTATAATTATCAATTTTAAAATTAAATTTGGTACATTTTCGGATTTTATTAATTTAAAAAATTTCCATTTTATTTACTTTAAAAAGTTTCAATTAAATCATTAATTACATAATAATAATTATTTTCCCTCATTAATAAAGAATGCATTGACGATTGCAAATATTTATGAGACAACCGAGACTTCAGCAACAACTTTAATGAATATTTTGTTGTTCGCCATCCTTCTATTGCTGGCCATAATTGAACTAGTCATTATTATTTGGTTACGAATTCATAATGATCGAATTTATTGCAAAAAACAAATTGTGAATGCCAGTCTCTCGGAGAGATATCAGGTTTATAAGAATTTATTCATATATTTGTTATAATTAAAGTACAATAGAAAAAATCAAAAGTTGGAAATTTTGAACAAGAAATTACAAACATCACTAAAAGGGTAAGGTAGGGTAAGGTAGGACAGTCATAGAAATTATAAATAGGGAGTGACTGACTATTTCCAACTTTGAACTTTTTTCAGTTTTTCTGCGTAATATATTTTCGAGAGTCCTTAATGAAAAATAAATCAATTTTTAAAATAATTATTAGAGAATTTTAAGTTCAAATAAATCCAATTTTATAGCCCCCTGAAAATTTTTTAATTAATTAGAAAAATATTTAATGATTAGTGAAATTAATTTAAAAAAGTTATAAACAAAAGTGACAAAATAGACCAAAATCAGCAGCTTCATTTTCAGCCATAATGTTCGAGGCAATTAAAATTAATCAATATTTTTTATTTAAGACAATTTTAATAAATTTTAAGTTTCCGAGAATATTTTATTTTACTTCCAATTTTTCAATTAAATTAGTGACTTTTTTTCAATTAAACAAATTTACAACAAAATATAATTTAATTATATCGCAATTTTCATCAAAGTTGGCTGAAAATATCCGAACTGCAAAGCAATTAATCCCGGTGCTCCTCATCCATTTCTTCAATATTGCCATTGGCACTTTCATAAATTGGTATTGCTATTTTCAATTGTTTGGCCCATTGTCAGAATCGATGGAGGCTAAATTTCATTATGAATTAATCAGTCAATTGCATATGTTCATTATTGCTATATCAAATTTCCTCATTGAATTATTGATGATTTTGTAAGTCAAAATATATTTTATTTTTTAAATTTTTTAGAAACGAAATAATATTTTATCAAAAAATATTGAAATTAACTATAAATAAAAGAGAAATTTAGGCCTAAAATATCGAAAAATAAGTACTTAAATATTTAGGATTTTCTTAATATCTATCAAAATAGATTTCGAAGAAAAATGTATTTTTTATCCTTTTTTACAATGAAATTTTCTCTCAAAAAATGTCAAAATAAATAAAATTGGTTAAAAAATTAAGTCAAAACATGAAGTAAATGTTCCTTTTTTTCATCAAATTTGATGTATACAAAAAATGATTCAAAACCTAGAATCCGATCTCCAGTTATAATTTTTTTTTAATTTTTCATCCTAAAATATGAAATATGAATTCCCTCTTTTTCAGATTCCATCCCTATTTGAAGCGGAATTTAATTGTATTTTGCGGCCAACTCCATTCCTTATTAGAAATGTTGTTTCTTCCGGCTGTCAATAATCGGGTTGAACCAATGTCTATCACAAACAATAACAATGAGCCAAACATAAATAGGACAATGTCATTGACCAGCATTCGAGGCGAGGAAATGTTGATGAGGGGAAATAGTGAAACGGAAGAATATTTTCGTCAACTCCGTCTACTTTGGGAAAAGAAATCCCCATATATGGTGCCGAAATGATTAATTAAAAAAATGTACTTTTTATGATATTTACAAAATTAATGTACAAAAATATTGAAAAATTTTACTTTTTTATGTTTTTTGGATAAATTTTAATTAATAACGAAATTTTTTCAAGTTGAATTTATGCATTTTTAAACTATTAATGTTATAGAAGAAATATTCATTTATTGATTTTCTTAAAATGATCAAAGGTTTAAAGCCACAAATTTTAACTAAAAATTTTATTTTCCAAAGTCCAAATTCAATGGTCGCCCATTTAAAACACAATTTATTCTATATGATTCATTGAAGGAATGAACCTTCCCTCCACAAAATTCAAGAAAAAATGTGTTCTTGAAAAAAGCATAAAATTTGATTGCTCATTTTCACAATTCAGTCAGTCACAAAAATGTTTCTTAAATTCTGCTCATTTCGATATTGGTTGCCAGCCATTTTGAATTTTTAATGCTTATGTTACATGAAAAGCTTTTTCCTTAAATAAATCCTTTTTCAATGCTAATTTCCCATTCCTTTTTTCCTTTCTTTTCTTTTTGAATTTATTTTTTTTAAATTTTTTATTAATTTGAATTTTTATTAATATAATGGCCCCAAATTGTAAATTTTAATAAATTAATTAAATAAATATTCAATTAATAAATAATAAATAAAAATACTTTTTCGGAAATATACTTATTTTATTACATTTTTAAAATTATTCAAAACCAATTATAAGATACAATTTTTGATGAAAATATTAATTTAAATATAAATTCAGATTCATCCAAAACAATAAAGCTAATTCTCCCAAAAATGTACCGACCTTCAATTCTCCCAATGCTCTGCTTGTTCATCATTACCGTTGTTGTCTTTTTCAACAACATTGATTCCGTCATGGGCACCATCAGCTGCCAGAACAATGGACAATGCACCGGTGATGGAGAGCCCGATGGGGTCACTTGCTGCCGAGGATGCTTCAGCTGCACATTCAAAGGTGAGAAATTTTTTATTATTATTAAATGATTTTCAATAAAAATATTCAAGAGTTGGATTTAAAAAAAAAATTTCGAAAATATTGAATTAAAATTTTAAGATGAAATAAAAATTTAAATTATTTTTTGATCATAATTTTTTGCATTTTCTAACCAAATTATTCATTTTTCTAATCAACTCATTAATTAAAAAATAAGCAGAATTATAAAATGATACAAAAATAGCTTAGAATTGGGTGCCCAACATTTGGATTCTTAGCCCATATAATTGAAAAGAATCCCCACATACCGTTGCCAAAAATTGACCCATGCATTACAAAAATTAATAATACAACAAAATCCTTTTCTTAACTTTCATCTCCCTAAAATATTTAATATTTATTTTCATGAAAATTTTAGAAAAAATATATTCAATAAATTTCATATTTCAGGTTGCTGCCACTGCTCATTCACCAATGCATTCACCCGATGCAGCATCCCCGGCTTCCGTGCCCGCGGTTATAGAGGAGGATACTGAAAAAATGGAAAGGAAGAGAGAAGAAATAAAAGAATTGGCGAAGATGAAAAATGAGAATAATTAAATATTAATAAATTGATATGAATTCAAAATAAAAGTTTATTATGACAAATCTTGTAATCAGAATTTGTTTTTGCAAATCAGAATTTTTAGTTTTTTAGATCAGAATTTGTTTTTCCTAAATCAGAATTGGTGTTTTAAAAATTATAATTTCTTTTTCACATGTAGACAAATTTGTTTCTCTTATTAACAGTAAAAAGAGATTAATAACAGGGCTGGAACCGGAACTCAAAAAAATCGGAACGGAATTTTCTTCGGAATCGGAATTTGATTTTTTTTTCGGAATCGGAATCGGAACGGAACTGAAACACCGGAATTCCGGCTTTCGGAACCGGAATTCGGAATTTTAAAAAAAAATTTTAAATCCATTAAAAATTCAAAAAAAAAAATTCTTAAAATAAAAAAAAGTAAAATTTTTATCCAAAAAATTATATTCAATGTTATTTCGATTCAAAAATGGTTAGGTTTTTTCTTAAATTTTTAATAAAATTAATCAGAAGAAAAATAGTATAAGAAAAAGAAGGAAATTGAAGATAAAAAGGAATTCGTTTCAATAAATATTCCAAATGTTTGGATGAAATTAGCAAAGGGTACCCCCTTTGCTTTTTTCGGAATTTTTCGGAATTCGATCACTTTTCGGAATCGGAATCGGAACGGAACTCAAACACCGGAATTCCGGCTTTCGGAATCGGAATTCGGAATTCCGGTTCCAGCCCTGATTAATAATAACTTCTTTAACTGTTAAAAAGGAGAATGAATGTAATTAAATATTTAAAATTTTATCCCCTGTAGAGATTCAAGGTTATAGTTTTATAACTTGAAATATTTTTTTGGTAATCTTTGCATGCATATAAGTTTGACCCTAACTCACAAGAGGGTGATAGTCAATTAAATTTCATAATTTGCCAATTCGCGAAATCACTCTCATTATCAATTTAATGAATAATAAATTTATTTAAAAAAATTAAAAATAATTATAATTTAATTTTAGACTGCTCATAAAAGAATTATCCCGTTTACAAAAATAAATAAGATTTTTTTAAAAAAGTTCAAAAAGGTACTTTTCTGTTTTGCTACACCCCTACCAAAAATGCCCTTTGGTCCCTCCATAATATTTTCTTAGTAAAAGTTGGCAATACTTTTTTTGCTTTTCCAATATGCCAAGATATGAAAAATAGATCTCAGATTCATTTTCCACGCCCAAAATTTACTTAAGGTTAGAATTTTTCATCATTTTTGATGAATGGGGGTGTAGCAAAACGGAAAAGTACCTTCAAAAATTCTACATCTCATAAAAATAGATTAATTTTTCTATAAATTTGCATCAATTTTTTGATAAAATTTAATAAAAGACAAAAAGAAATTCAACAATATTTCAAATAAAATAAATTAAAAAATAAAAAAAAGGTACAAAAATTTTTATTAATTATGAGACAATAATTTTTCTACTCAATGCAAGAATCTTAATACCCAAGAAAAGTTTCGACTTATTAATTGAATTCATAAATGAAAAAAAGCACAAGTTTTAATTCCCTCTTTTTAAAATTTTAATTAAATTTAAAATTTTTTTTTCAAAAATGTTTAAGGGTTCTGATTTCTTTTTGTTTATTATCAAAAATATTACAAATTAAAAAGAAAATTTATATAAAATTTATGTGTTTCAAAATAAAATTTAAATTACCCAAAAAATGTCTAAAAATATAAATATTATTTTTGGTTGCTCCATAATCCCATCAATTAATTATAAATTTAAACAAAAAAATAATTCAATTAATTTTTTCGTTATTTCAAAAAATATTTATTATATTAGCATATAAAAATGATTTTTTAAAATGAATTAAAAACACAATTAGATAGAAATAAAAGGAAATAATTTGAAATAAATTTAAAAAAACAATCAAAATTTTCTACCGACATATATTGACAGATTCATATCTCAATTGAATAAAGTTTTCGAATATAAATATTAGAAGGAAATATTTGGAAATAAATTGGAGCAATAATTTCCAATTTTGAAATTTCCGAAATCAACGGATTAAAAAAAATTAGCTATCATCGTGATTATTTTTTTGTAAAATCAATCAAAATGTGGCAAATTATGGATGAAGTGTATCGGAAATAATATTTTCGACATTATTTTTTTAGCACCCAAATTTCATTTGGTGATCCGCTCAACCATAAATCGATTATTTCTTTTATTTTTTTTTACATTTTAAAATATTTTTTTTAAATGTTCCCAATTTTGCCGATCTTTTTTATTGTTTATCGTCAAAATAATCCAAATTAGAAGGAAAATTTATAGAAAAAAATTTATGAGTTTAAAAATAAAATTAAAATTACCAAAAAAACTTAGGTTATTTATTAATTGCTCTGTGCTCCGTAAATTAACAAAAAATTTAAAATAAATAATTAAATAAATTAAATTGTTTTAGAAAAAATTTATTAATTGAACTTTGACCAGTTTGAGGTGAAAATTAAAAATTTATTTTATTTAAAATTCATGACAAAATGCTTTAAAGAACAAAATTTAATAATTTAGATGTTTTATAATAATTAATTTATATTATATTTTTAAAAATTTTTTAATAAATATTAAAAAGCAAAAATTTAAAATAATTTAAATAAATTTATCAAAAAATATTTTCAATAATTATGCGCCATGGTTGCCTTCAAATTTTATGACTCTCCCGAGAGGATGAAAAATTGGCGGAAATCGGTGTCATGAATATTTATTTTCCTATTCCAAATTGATCCGAAATTAGGTAAGTTAAATTTTTTGTTAATTTAGTGAATTATGCTTTTTATATATGCTTAAAAATTTCATGTCATCTTTCTAGAATAATTTTGGATGCAAACAGTAATTTTACCTCATTTCAATTTTCGCTATCTTGGTAAGAATATGGCAACATTTATAATATGACCTTAGGGCTTATCAATATTGGGCATTGTCATAAATTGAGATCAATATTCTTTCAACAAAATTAAGAGAAATTTAAGTAAAATAGAAAATTTCAAATTTTAGAATATATAAATTCTTAACATTTTATCAATGAATAATTTTAAATTAAATTTAACCTCATTTTAATTTTTCTACTATTGGAATTGATCATATTATCTACCATAGATTATTTAGTAATTGACGGTGTTTTTTGAACGTGACCTATTTTGACGATCCCCGAGAATGTGGCGAATTTCATGTTGTCCAATGATATCAAACAATGCCCGAAATTCGAAGGGCTCTTCAAGAAAATTGGTCGCCCACAATTTCACGTTTTCGGGGTTTCGTCCCATTTTCTCCATGTCGGTATTTCGTCCATTCGAGGTTTCGTCTTTTGGATGTTTCGTTGTAATGTCTAGTTTACGCATATCCATTGCGAAAAGGCTGCAATATTTCGCCAACTTGTTTCGCTCACAAATTAAATTTTTGACTCAGTGAAATCGGCAAGAATACTTAAAATAAATTTCAATTTAAAATAAATTTTTTAAATGTTAAGTTTAGAAAAGAAATGTTACAAATAAAATCGTAGAATTTCGTGACCATAAAAGTAAAATTTTCGACTTACAAATAAAATGATAGAATTTCGTTTTCTCTCTCAATCGAACAAAAGTCAGCACAAATCTGAAAATTATAAAAATTTTTCCTCAAAAATTTTTCAAATATTTTAATCTCATAAAAAAATGAATTCAATTTTTCTATAAATTTAAATCAATTTTTTGATGAAATTTAATAAAATATAAATGAAAATTTGCTCAAATATTTAAAATAAAATTTAAATTAAAAAAAAAAAAATAAAATAAATTTTAAAAATATTAAGATTACAAAAAAATATTACAAATAAAATGATAGAATTTTGTAATCATAAAAAAGAAACATTTCAAAAATTTGCAAATATATTCCTATAAAATAATTTATTAAAATTATCTATTTGAAATTGAATTGAACTCACTTGACAGAATAGTTCAGAATCCATTAAATAATTGGCTCGATCTCGATATGTGTTAAATATGTGAAAATTAAAAATGAAAAAAGTAAAGAGTCCTTTTAGCTCCATTATTCAGAAAATTTATATTATTGGAATTTTATGTAAAAATAATGCAAATATAATTTTAAAAAAATTTATTTAGTGTTAAAAATTGAAAGGATTTGGCTCTGCCTCCTAATAGCAGTATATTTCCTTATCCAAAAAGTGAAATTTTTCTTTAAAAAATTCAAAAATTTATAAATAGATTGATTTTTCAATAAATTTATATCAATTTCTGGATTAAATTTGATATAAAGAAAGCTAATTTGACGCAAATATTTAAATTAAAAATTAAAATTTATTTTATTGGAATTTTATATAAAAATAATGCAAATTAGTTTAGAATAAATTTATTAAAAAATAAAATTGAAATTTTTATTTATTTTTGAAACTTCTGATAAAGGAATAATTCTGTGCAAAACTTGGAAGTTTTCGAAAAACAAAAACTAAAAATATATATATATATATATCTAATGCAATGATTTAATTAATATTTTTATTAATTTACTTTACAAAAGTGTTATTTTTAAATAAAAAAAAATAATAAGATAAAAATGTGAACACCATTATTTCTAAAATAAGACTTTTCTTTAAAAAGTTCAAATATTTTACATCTCATAAAATAAATTGATTCAATATTCTTTAAGTTTAAATCAATTTTTGAATGAAATTTAATAAAATTCCGCTACGCATGCAATGAATATTTAAAATAAAATTTAAATTTTAGAAAATTAAATTTTAAAATTACAAAAGATATTTCAAAGAAAATGATAGAATTACGTAACAATAAAAGAAAAATTTAAAATTGCATATATTACATGAATTTTAACAATAAATGATTTTAAAAAGAACAATTAGATGGTAATTATTGAAAATTTTTTGAAAATAAACAAAAAACAAAATTTTAAGCCTTCTAATTAATTCATTTTCCTGTAAAATTTCCAATTGAGAAATTTCCAAAATCAACATATTAAATAATCGATCGGTATCTACCGCCGTTAAATCGAAGTTCTCCGGAAATTTTGGCACAAAAATTTCAAAAGGTGAACCGTCATCGTTCCTTTTTTCCTTTCGATAATTAAAAAATTTGATAGGCACCAAAAAAGGGAACAAAAATGCCAGACAATTTTCTGAATGAATTCGATCATTTGCAGATTGTGGTTGAACTTTATGAATTGAAAAAATAAGCAAATATTTTAATTCTGCCGTTTTAATTTAATTTAAAATATTTTTTTATTGCTGAGATAATTTGCTCTGTTTTGTTTTTATTTTCCAAAATATTCCAATTTAAAAAGAAAATTTTTAGGAAAAAATTTATGAGTTCCAAAATAAAATTTATCCAAATATATTTTTAAAAACGGGCATACTGAAAATTAATGTAAAATTGGAAGAAATTTATCATTTTCGCTTACATTTTTAATTTTGAAACGTTATAATCAATAAATTATAAAATTAAGTGCATCGCCCTTATTTCTTTTTTTTTTGTAAGAATCAAAAAACAAAATTCTTATGTAGAAATTTGAAAATTTTATTTATTGATTTGATTTTTAATTTTGATAAAAGAATAATTTTATTCCAAAAAGTAAGAAAATTTTTCTCTAATGATCAATATATTTTTCATCTCATAAAATAAATGAATTCAATTTTATGTAAATCTATATTAATTTTTGGATATACCTAGCAAAAAGTTACCAAAGGTCCTTCCTCTGGGTCAAAACTCTTATAGTTCATCGACGCATAATTATAATTTCAAAAATTATTTATTTGAATATTTTAAAATTTTTATTTTTTTGTTGTAATCCATCCAGAGCGATTTAATAAAAATCAGAGTCAAAATGTTTTGAAATATAAAAATATAAAGAGCTGGAAAATTTGTTAAACATTTTTAATCTTTTTATGAAAAAATTTTCTAAATGAGTGAAATTATTATTAATATTTGCAAATTGAAATCTTTTCTTCATCTATCTAAAATATGTTTTAAATTAAAAATTATAATTTCAGAAATTTATTTTAATTTTTGAAAAAAAAATTATTTTTGTTCTTTTTCTACTTCGTCATTTAATAAAAAAAGGGTCAAAATGTTTTGAAATATTAAATTTTATTGTAAATGTTTTATGAGTTTAAGAATTTTTTTTCACATTTTTAATATTTTTTAAAATATTTATCAAATGAGTGAAATTGGTAAGACTAGCATTTATCGGAAATCATATTTTTGGATATAAATTTTGTATTTCGACTAGAAATATACTAATAAATAGTAGACTAATGCATAAAAGTGACCATCGAACTGATATACAAAAGTTATAACTCCATGAAAATCGAAAAAGTGTCTGGTCTATGAGTCGAAAATTGAAAAAAATAAAAATTTTTCTGTCAAATTATAGGTCACAGTACTCAGTAGACTCGTCTCATTGAGAGAAGCTTGAATCTGTTATCCGTTTCGCAGAAAATACAAAAATAAAAAAGTTAATGAATTTGACTAATGATAAAAGAATAAATTCTAATTATAAAAAATCAGAAAATTTTCTTTAAAAAATTCAAAAATACTACTTCTCATAAAATAAGTTGATTCAATTTTCTATAAATTTACATCAATTTTTGTTTTATAAAAAGTTCAGTAAAAAATATTGAATGACGATCTAAAATAAAAATTTTAAAATAAAAATAAAAAATTATCCTTGCAGACTGTAAGGATAATTTTTTACTTACAGATAGATTTTCTTAAAGAAAAGATTCTTCGAGAAATTTTTTGTTTCTCTCCGTTATTCAGAAAATTAATATTATTACAATTTTCATAACCAAGGAATAAAAATTATCGTGATTTTTTGACTGTTAGTAATAGAAAATAATTAATTATTCAAAAAATGAGATATTTCTTTAAAAAAAGTTCAAAAATTTATATCTCATAAAATAAATCGAATTAATTTTCAATAAATTTACATCAATTTTTGGATAAAATTTGATAAAAAGTCCTCGTAAAATTAAACAAATTAAAAAGATATTAAAACAAAAATTCAAAAAAAATAAAAAAAAATATATATTTACAAAAAAGTGTTATTTATAAAATAATAGATTTTCTTAAACAAAGAAATTGGTGAAATATTTAATTTACGAATAATATAATTTTAAACTGAAATTTTATACTTAAATTCATTCATCAGACGAATCCTAATCCGTGCTGAACAGTTGATAAAGATAAAAATTTTGCTAACAAAAAGTGAGATTTTTCTTAATAAAATACAAAAATTTTACATGTAATAAAATAAATTGATTCGATTTTCTATAATTTAAATCAATTTTTGCATAAAATTTAATAAAAATCATGACCCAAGATTTGACGAATATTTAAAATAAATTTAAAAAACAAAAAAAGAACAAATTTTTTTCTTAAAAAAAGAATGCCCTAACCTAACACTAACCCTATCCTAAATTCTAAATAATTCCATCCCTTCAAGAACTATTTTAATAAAAATCAGATCAAAATCTGTTGAAATATAAAAATTTTATAGTAAATATTTTATGAGTTTGAAAATGCCTCGAATTTTTCAAAATTATCAGTGGTCTCGTGTTTCTATTTCCAGATCGACTTTCAATAAAAATAATAAAAATTAGTTTGAAATAAATTTTTTTATGGAATTAAAAATTGAAATTAATTTCATGACTCCTGAAAAAGATAAAAAATAATTCCATGAACAAAAAGATAAGAACAGAAAAATATTAAAAAAAAGTAAAATATTTTACATCTCATAAAATAAATTGATAAAATTGGCTTTAAATCTCCATCAATTTTAGATTAAATTTAATAAAGTGGGACACCGGAACGAATATCAAAATAAAATAAATTTAAAACAAAATTTAAAAAATATTCATACCTTTACAAAAGAAGTGTTAGACCAAAAAAAAAAGAAATTGAATTGAATTTCTCCTCATTATAGGATTTATTGCTATCATTTTTTTACAAATTCGTATTATTCAAGGACTTGTTTGAATACCTTGAATTGCCATCCATCTTTTCCAAAATTCACATTGATTGATTCGTCTTAAAAGACCATAGCAATAGCCGGAAAAATGTTGACAAAATTAAGAGAAAAATTTGATTTTTAAAAAAAAATTCAAAAATTTTACATCTCATATTAATTTATTTTTCTATTAATTTACATCAATTTTCGATTAAATTTAATAAAAACTAGTTTATGCAAGGAACGATTATTTAAAATAAAATAAATTTTTAAAAAAAATTTAAAAAAATAAGTGTACATTAAAAAAAAGTGTTACTTAACTCATAAATTAAACTGATTCATTTTCTATGAATTTAAAATCAATATTTGAATATAATTTAATAAAAATCATCGATAAGCGATGAAAATATTTTTTAAATAAAATTTAAATTTTAAAAATATTAAACTTTCAAAAGAAATGATTACAAAGAAAATGGTTGAATTTTGTAATATAAAATAAAATTTTTGAGATATTTTCAAATACACTTGTCAAACTAGTTCAAAATCCAATAAATATTTGACTATTTGGGCAAAATCAGCAGAAATCTGAAAATTATAAAATTTTCTTTAAAAATTGTCCAAAAATATTTATCTCATAAAATAAATTATTTCAATTTTCTATAAATTTATATCAATTTTTCGATGAAATTTAATTAAAAAAATCGTCCTGCTGTGGTCGTACGAATATGTAAAATAAAATTTAAATTAAAAAAATTAAATATGTTAAGTAGTAAATAAAAAGGTAAAATTTTGTCAAATATATGCTTGTAAAATGGGGAATGGAATTGTGTCCTCTATGAAAATTTAAAATTGCTTTTAGCAAATTTGATAATATTCACATTGAATCGGAGGGGACAATGGTGAATTTTCTCGTTTTTTTGACTGCAGAATGCAGAATGAAATGATGAAATAAAATTTGACTAATCTGAGAAAGAAGCTAGCTATCTAGATCACAATCAAATAGAAATGAAACGAGCGTTGGGATGCCGCTTCGCGGCATCCCAACGCTCGCTAAAATTTTTTAAAATAAAAATGATGGAAAGCTTTAGAATCTCAGTTTCAGTTCTCTATAAATTGAACAAATGTACAAATTATCAGATTATTTAATTCTTGACATTACTTTAATTATGCCTCTAATTCATCATTACTATTTTATTTTTCATTCTTCAATTTCCCTTCATTATCCATATCATTCTCAATAATTCCATAGATTTTTCTTTTCATTTTCGACCACCCGGTGTTACAAGAAAATATATGACACGCTACAGCACCAGATTTCAATCATATTTTGAAAATATTTTAAGAATATACATATTCTCAGAATATTGTTAGAATCTGGGAATTCTGAGATTTTGTCTCAGCATATGATATATTTTCAAAACATATTTTCAACGTATTTTGAGATGTGATCTCAGATTATATCGATAATATATTATCAGAATATGACATAATGTCAAAATATTCTGAGATTTTATATATTTTTAAAATATCCTGAGAAAATGAAGAATTCCTAAAATATTCTCAAAATGTTTATAATTTTAAAATATGCTGAGAATCCACATATTTTGATAATTTATTTTAACTCATATTCTTAAAATAATTCTCAGATTATGTGAATAATATATGCTCAAATTATAGCAAATTTTCAGCAAATTCTCAGAAATCTCTAAATTTCTAACAAATAAAATCTACTCATTTTGACACTGTATTTTGAAATTTTCTGCCAAAATATATCTTAAAATTTAACAAATTCTCATAAAATTCTTAAAATCAATTACATTTTCTTATATTGTAAAATTATTAATATTTCTATACATTCATGAGAAAATGTTTATCAAATTGTAAATAAAATGTGAATTGAAAATTTATATGAGTGAGAATTTTATGGTGTATATATCGATCAGGGGAACAAATAGAATCGAAGTGAAGATTTTGGGAAAGTTTTTAAATTTCGATAACAATTTACTAGGCCAAGACTTCTTTGTCAAAAAGAATTAATTCGTTGCCCCATCTTCATCATCATTTGCGTCAAATTCGAA
The DNA here is from genome assembly GCA_030063045.1 of Pratylenchus scribneri. Lineage (NCBI taxonomy): Eukaryota > Metazoa > Nematoda > Chromadorea > Rhabditida > Pratylenchidae > Pratylenchus > Pratylenchus scribneri. The sequence goes on from JAQSEB010000045.1 coordinate 123,935, forward strand.
CGAAAAATTTCCAATGCCAGTTGTTTTGTCATATTCAGTCAGAAAAGCTTCCATTTGGCTATTATTCATTGCACTGGTAGAATTTCTTGCCTCATTTTCCTAAAGAATATGAATATTATTTCTAATTTTTTCTTAATTCTTAATCTTTCTCTATTGGTCTAAATTTAATACCTTGAAGATCTCCTCGATTGGATCAGTTAGTTTGTACATACCTCCTTTGAGAATTCGCAAATATGTTTGATGTTTTTCCTCTAATACTTCTCTGCGAAACTTGCGGGTCTCTTGACGCTTAGTATTCTTCTTTCATCTTCTGAATTCTCATCATCGGATGTTTGCATATCAAATTCATCAATATTTCCCAAAGCCGGCACAATTTGATCAAAATTTCTCTTAATTTTGGTTTATAATATTTTTCACATTTTAAATTAAATTTAAACCTTGTTTCGTCTTAGTATTTCGTCAGCCTTACTACTAGAATTCATTTTTCAGTTATTTCTTCAATTCCAATGAGTTTTTATGATAGAATTTTACAAAATAATATTTTTGATTGAATAAATTTTAAAATAAATTTAAATTTCTAATTTCCATAATTTAACAAAAGGTTTTTATGACCTTTAAAATTTTATTTTAATGCTTCTATTAAATAATTTCCCAAAAAATCGAAAATGTAGATATTTTTGATAAAAATAACTAAAGCAAGAAAAATAACTATATAAATCATGCATGAAAAGAAATAGAAGACATGGACAGACTGTTAGATAAAATAAATGCTAAAAGATTCCCAAATCGATTAAAGATTTATTAAAAATTAAAATAAATTATCCAATTAATCTAGAAGTCTAATAAAAAGTGTTGAATTAATACATTGAATTCTTTTGGAAAATTTAAATTCTATCAAACCTCCAATTAGACGTCTATTCATAAAGAAAATTGCTGAAGACTACTACAAAATTACTGAGCAAATTGAGACTATCATTGAAGCACCAAAATGTCATCCGCGAAGGAGGTTAATTCTTTAGTTTAATATATTTTTTGTAAAATATTCAGTTAACAGTCTTTAAATCTGCTCAGGAAGGCACCACCACTCACGAATTCAACAATATAATTTTTGGCAAACAAATTCTCCTCAATCTCAACAAGATGCCAGGCGATTGGAATGCTGAATACGGCGATATGAAGGTATGATCTATAAAAATAAAATTGAACAATTATTTATTATTTTTAAGGTCATCCAAATTATCGATTCCAGTAATGATGAATTCTCCGATACAGATTATCCTGGAAGCAGCAATGCTAAGAAGAAGACTTTTAAGGTTATTTATTAAATATGAAAATGAAAACAAAAAAATTCAGAAAGAATTGAAAATCCAACCAAAGCATGAAATTGACGGCTTCAAAGGTCATAAAATTCAAATGAAGTTGGATGACTTCTTTAAGGTTAAAATAACTTCCATTCCAAAAATTAAAACATTATTTTTCTAGAGTCAGAAGAATAACAAAGAAGAAACCGCAAGTCAGGGTCCAAGATGGCGGAGATTGGAACGAACTCTTAGGTGCAATTTGGCCACAATTCTTAGAATTCTTGACAGAAGATGGCAAACACAATCTGTATGGCTTAAAATTCAAGGTTAAACTCCCATTTAAAAATTATCAATTATTTTTACTTTATATGCGAGTTGCTGAAGTTTTCTCGCCAAATTCTACATATGAAAGAAACATCTGCATATTTTTACTGCCCATTTTGCGAAATTAAGGTATTTAAGTTTTATTAAAAATCAATTTAAATATATTAAAATTTGAGGGAGAAAAAATCGGATTAATATTATTTATCAGCATGAACGATGCAAAATGAGAACAAGTTGGATTACTAATCCTGATGTGGGAAGAATTCTTGGAAATGGAATAAAATCTCTGATGCCATTGAATTACTTCATAAAAATGCCAGAAAATATCAATATTGACATTATGCATACAACACTATGGTAGAACAATTGTAAACGCTTTGCATGGAATGATGAAAAATTCGGCCAAATGGTGGTGTTTTTATTTTAAAAATATTTTAATATTCAAAACTTTAATTATGAATTCTTCAAATCATTAAACCAGCAAATTTGATATTTTACAAACCACCGGAATTCAATAGAGGATTCGATGAAAATAGAAATTTCAATGACATTATGCGATTCAAAACTAGCGAATTCAATAATGTAAGTTTAATGAAAAAAAGTTTCTAAATTTTATTTTTATGTTCTACTTCTGTTACTCTGACAACATTCGCTGATATATCTGGTGGTGATCCTTCCTCTAAAAATACAAACAAGCATGATTGTCTTATTATGCTCAGCATTATCTATTTTGGCTTCCAATAATTTAACTCGTGAAAAAATTGACTTTGCTGAACGACTGCTAAAATTATGGCATACAACTCTTCCAAATGCATTCAGTGAATTCCTTTGGCATACAATGCACATTTTATCTACATTTGGCACATAGCACAAGAAAATTTGGCTCTTCCACATCTCAATCTATTTTTTTCGTAAGCGATTTTTTTATTTAAAAATGTTTAATTTAAGTTGAAAGTTGCTTTCGTTATATTGGTGCAAGGGTTACATCTGCACACACATCTTTAAAACAAATTGAAGAAAGAAAAAGAAATCTTACATGTGAAGAAATTGCTAATTTACGACATCAATTCTCCACCAAAAAATTCTCGGCTTTATGTGATGTTTTTAAATTCTTATTGGAAATGGTAGACAAATATTGAGATGTTGTCAGGTTATGTAATATAAAATGAAAATGTATAATATTAATACAAGGTCCAAATTTCAAAATCAAAGAATTCTCTGCCAAAGAAGTTAAGAAAGATCACTTCAGAATTCGTTCAAGCCTTCATGCAAATAATTACGTCAAAAATGTATGTGAACCAAAAAATTTAAAAATTAAAATATATTTTAGTGGCTCGACAACAAAATAAAGCCTACAATTGCTCTTCTATTTTTCAAAATTTCTAATGATTAAAAATGAAATTCTCATTCATGGACGAAGTATTGTAGTGGACAAAGCCTTTGCAAAATCTATTTGTTGGATTGAAGGACAACAAGAAGCAAAAAATTTACTAATTTATAAGAAATCTTTTCCTGATGTTTATATCACAAAAGAAGAATATGGCGAGGTTTATTATAAAAATATAAATCAAAAAATTATCTTTTTTTTCAGATTGGCATCATCTCATTCATTCGTGTTGCGACAAAAGAACTGATGGTTCAATTCACCGGAGATGATGATATAATGAAGAATCATATTTTTCCGATGAGCACATTTGATCATGATTGATTTTTATTACCTACATCAATTTGTATTGTATTATTTAATCATATTTTGAGATTATTTTTAAACGATATTTTGAGAATAAATGCTGAAAATAAGATGAAAATATGATCCGTAATAAAGTGAGATTTTGAAAATATATTTTCTCCACAAACTGAGACTACATGCTGTAAATACTGTGGAAATATGATCGGAGATTAAGTTAGATTTTGAAACTATATTTTCTCCACAAACTGAGACTACATGCTGTAAATACGGTGAAAATATGATCGGAGATTAAGATAGATTTTGAAACTATATTTTCTCTACAAACTGAGACTGCAGTCTGTAAATACGATGAAAATATCATCTGAGAATAGGATATATTCTAAAAAAAATCTCAGAATTTCATATATTCTGAGAATTCATTTTTTCGCCATATTTTCACCCATATTCTGAGATTAAGAACGCGATATAATCTGAGAATATTTTCAGATTATTTCATATTTTGATCATATTCTCAGAATATGCGGTATCTATCTGGTATAGTTTTGCAAATATGAAGTAATCTCAGAATATTCTCAGAATATATGACAAAAATTGTAACACCGGGGCATTCCCTGCTTTCTTTGCTTCATTCTCGCCCATTCTCCGCTTTTTACCTTTCATTCTCGACCATTCCCCGCTTTTTATCTTTCATTCTCGACTATTCCCCGCTTTTTACCTTTCATTCTCGACTATTCCCGGCTTTCTACCTTTCATTCTCGACTATTCCCGGCTTTCTACCTTTCATTCTCGACCATTCCCCGCTTTTTACCTTTCATTCTCGACTATTCCCGGCTTTCTACCTTTCATTCTCGACTATTCCCAGCTTTCTACCTTTCATTCTCGACTATTCCCAGCTTTTTACCTTTCATTCTCGACTATTCCCCGCTTTTTACCTTTCATTCTTGACTATTCCCAGCTTTCTACCTTTCATTCTCGACTATTCCCCGCTTTTTACCATTCATTCTTGACCATTCCCCGCTTTTTATCTTTCATTCTCGACCATTCCCCGCTTTTTACCTTTCATTCTCGACTATTCCCAGCTTTTTACCTTTCATTCTCGACTATTCCCCGCTTTTTACCATTCATTCTTGACCATTCCCCGCTTTTTATCTTTCATTCTCGACTATTCCCAGCTTTATACCCTTCATTCTCGACTATTCCCAGCTTTATAACCTTCATTCTCGACCATTCCCCGCTTTTTATCTTTCATTCTCGACTATTCTTAGCTTTATAACCTTCATTCTCGACTAATCCCGGCTTCATACCTTTCATTCTCGACTATTCCCGGCTTCATGCCCTTCATTCTCGACTATTCCCAGCTTTATAACCTTCATTCTCGACCATTCCCCGCTTTTTACCATTCATACTTGATCATTCCCCGCTTTTTATCTTTCATTCTCGTCCATCCTTGAGTTTTTCTCAATTTTTTACCCATCATTATCGATTATTTCCGGTATTTATCACTTCATTCGTGAACTCATTCATGGCATTTCTAATTCATTTCCTCATTTTTCTATTATTATCGGCTTTTTAAATCAGATCCCGATAAATATTAATTATTATCTTATTTAACTCATGAATCTCTCTACCACTTGATCCAAACTATTTTAACCTATTCCCGAGTTTGCTATTATTACCTATTACATTATTCCAATGATTTAATTGCTTAAGGGAGCGCCCGGGAGCCGCGTTGTTTTTGTTATTGTCATAAATATTCTAAATTAAAAGTAAAATTTCTGGAAAAAAAATTTATGAGTTTCAAAAATAAAATTTAAATTATCCAAAAAATGTTTGAAATGGGAATATTATTTATTGCTTTAATTAATGATCAAATCTTTTCAAAAATATTTATTAAACTTAAAATTGTAATTTCAATAAATTTATTTTATTATTTGTAACTAATTTTTTTTTTGTACTTATTTCGTGGAACAACCATTTTAATAAAAATCAGTCAAAATGTATGGAAATATAATAATTTAATAGTAAATATTTTATGAGTTAGAAAGTTTGAAAATTTTCCAAATTTTTATCAAAGAATTTTCTAAATGAGTGAAATTATTATTAATATTTGAAATTGCAGGTTTTTTCCTCATTTTGTTTCCTTTCGAATGTTGGATCATTTTCTCCAAAAACGGGAACCCAATATTTCTTTTCATTCCTTCCTAAATTTCTTGAATTTTGAATTTTTAAAAATATTATTATTTTAAAATGTGAAAAAATGAAAACAATTTGTTGGAGATGATAGAAATATTTGGAAATAAATTGCAGAAAAAACAGTGCATCATTTTCCATGCCTTGACCTTTCTTCTTATCGTTTATTTCTTTTTAGCATTTGGCACAGCCTTTATCAATTACCCAGAGTATTTGCTGCATTCGTTTTTCATTGTTTCTTCTGAATTAATCATCAATTTTATGAATGCCAGTCACAGATTAATTTCAAAATATTTATACAATTCTTATTCCATAATTCCCCATTCTTTCTCAAATCTCAATCATTTATTTTAAATTTTTCTTCTAAAATGATCGAATATACATAAATGAACTAAAATTTTATCCAATTCCTCTTACCATTCTTCCCTTTATTAAATAGTGAATTAAAATAAAATCCAAATTTCTCATAGTTGTGAAATTAGTAATGATTCACTTCATTTTCATTGTTAAAGGCTTTGAATGGTTAGGTTTTTATTTTGTCCCTTTGGGTGGAGCTGGAGCGCAGCCACGGCCATTGGGAAATGGGAACTATGACAAAGCAATCGTTTTGGGCAGAGCGCGGCCTTGGCCACTGGGAAATGGGAACTACTGGGTCACAAAGCAATCAATAGGCAAACTTCCCATTTTTTTTTTACTTCATTCAAACAAACATCCATACCCATCACAACTTTTATTTATTTCCTTATTTATTAATCTTTAAGAAATTTCCGAATTTTCAACATCAAAACAAATTTTTCAAAGAAGAATCATTAGCCTTAATTTTTATTATGTAATTTAGAAAATTCTTGTCAAAAAAAGGCCAAAATAGATCAAAACCGGGCACTTTCCGTTCAGTTGACAATTATTTTTGGTACTTGTGGGTTATCTAAATGTTTTTTTCTCCACCTTAAAATCACCTTATATTACCCTCAAACCCTAAAATCATATTTATTCACCGTTTTAAGAAGTTAGAATTAGAAGCCCCTCTAGCCTCTACCCCTTCTAAATCTAAAAATATTATTTATTCTTTTTTAAGATTATCATTTCCTATTTCCTTTAATACAATAACTAAATCAAAAATGTCCGACTCGTCAAAAGTTGATTCGCCAAAAGAATCCGGTTCACCAAAAGCCGAAATGGACGAGCCTGCGCATTCAATTCCGGAGGCAATGTACAACCGCTTGGTCCGTTGCGATTTGAAGGATGGCACTGCCGAAGTTCGCGTCGCATTGTTGACATTGAGCAAATACTTCCTCGACATGTACCAAGTAAGTTTCTCTGATGTTAAATTTTTTTACCAAATTTTCCTAAAAATGGAACCATTGTATAGTTTAATTCAAAAAATTTCAATATTAATTTGGAAAACAATTTATTACCCCACCTTTTACCCCAAAAATATTTTTTGACTCCAAATAAATTGAAACCGGTTTTGTTGATTTTATCGAGACAAACTGAATATTATTAGCTTTTAGCCTAAAATTAAAGTTTTTTAAGCCAAATAATTTAAAAATGATTTATGGAAATATGTTCAGACAGTTTAATTAGCTGACTGAGTTTCGATTTAAACTAATTAAGAAATTTATATGACAAAATACTAGGTATATAAGGCTTGTTAGTTCTAAAATCGTTTTCTAGAATTTTTGTGGTAAAAATAAAAAACCTGGCAATAAAAATGCGATAAAAAGATATTTTTAATTTTTTTTTAACTCATAAATATTTAGAGATAATTTGGAATGTTAAGCATGAATATGGCTTCCATTTTCTACATTTTTTTACAATGTAGAAGTCCAAAATTTGAAAATATTGGCATTCGGATCTAAAATTACAATTAAAATTTTCGATAATTTTAAATTTTATGTTCATTATCTAATATACTAATCCGCAATAAATGCAACTTTGAAATTTTTTCCATTGGCGTTTTGTTTTTTTTTTATTCTTTTTCCAAAAAAATTAGATGAAGATTGAAGAAATAAAGAAAAATAAATTATAGACAGAAGTATAAAGAAAAAAGAAAAGAAAATATTTTTATGATAGAAATAAACATTTTGAAAATTTTATTGATAAAATAAATGAGAAAATTTTTAATTATTGTTATTAATGGAATAGCAGAGAATTATTTTAAAAAAATTATGTAAATATATGTCAAATTTTGTAAATAATTATAAAATGCTATGGAATGATGGAGATAATTAATTAAGTAAGAAGGAAAATATCGAAATGAGTAAAAAATGATAATTTTTGAGCCAATGGGAGCGGCCGGGAGCCGCGCAGCGGCGACCGGGCGCTCCCTTAAACATTTTAAACATTTAAATCATTGGAACAATGTAATAGTAAACTCGGGAATAGGTTAAGAGATGAATGTGAGGATGAAAGGGATGAATAGGAAGATTAGAAGAGATGAATGTGAGGATGAAAAGGGATGAATAAGAAGATGAGAAGAGATGAATGTGGGGATGAAAGGGATGAATAGGAAGATGAGAATAGATTAATGTGAGGATGAAAAGGGATGAATAAGAAGATGAGAAGAGATGCATGTGGGGATGAAAGGGATGAATAGGAAGATGAGAAGAGATGAATGTGAGGATGAAAAGGGATGAATAAGAAGATGAGAAGAGATGCATGTGGGGATGAAAGGGATGAATAGGAAGATGAGAATAGATTAATGTGAGGATGAAAAGGGATGAATAAGAAGATGAGAAGAGATGAATGTGGGGATGAAATGGATGAATAGGAAGATGAGAATAGATTAATGTGAGGATGAAAAGGGATGAATAAGAAGATGAGAAGAGATGAATGTGGGGATGAAAGGGATGAATAGGAAGATGAGAATAGATTAATGTGAGGATGAAAAGGGATGAATAAGAAGATGAGAAGAGATGAATGTGGGGATGAAAGGGATGAATAGGAAGATGAGAATAGATTAATGTGAGGATGAAAAGGGATGAATAAGAAGACGAGAAGAAATGCATGTGGGGATGAAAGGGATGAATAGGAAGATGAGAAAAGATGAATGTGAGGATGAAAAGGGATGAATAAGAAGATGAGAAGAGATGAATGTGGGGATGAAAGGGATGAATAGGAAGATGAGAATAGATTAATGTGAGGATGAAAAGGGATGAATAAGAAGACGAGAAGAAATGCATGTGGGGATGAAAGGGATGAATAGGAAGATGAGAAAAGATGAATGTGAGGATGGGAAGAGATGAATGTGAGGATGAAAGGGATGAATAGGAAGATGAGAAGAGATGAATGTGAAGATGAAAGGGATGAATAGGAAGATTAGAAGAGATGATTGAAAGGATGAAGAGGGATGAATGGGAGGATTATTCCAATATTTTACTTTTTTAAAGATATCAACGAGCGTTGGGATGCCGCGAAGCGGCATCCCAACGCTCGTATGTTCTAAATTGATAAATTTTATATTCAATTTTAGAATTCAACAATGAATGAAGACACGGAATTGGTTTGTCCCGTGCCGGAAGCCACTAAGAGAACATTCAAATTTGTCGTCGACTGGTTGGAAGCTCAAATCCGTAAGTTAAAAACAAATTATTTTAGTAGCAAATTTAAATCACCAAAAAAATCACAAATTTTAATAACTTGGGATAAATTTCCTAATATACAACAAAAGTAAAATCATTAAAAAATATTTAAAATAAAAATAATATTTTTAAATTTTTTTCCACAGTCGAACAAAAACAAATCGACCGATGCGACATTGTGGCGGATGAAAATGGTGACCGAAAGCCGATTCCATTGAATGACTTCCAGAAGAAATTCTTCGATGTATGTGAATATTCCAAAAGAGAAATTAATGTTTCTTTTAATAATTACAGGAATTGGATTTCGAATCTCATGCCGAATTGCTGAATATTTCCGACTTCATGGACATCCAATCACTGGTAGGAATAAATTATTAAAAACGAAAAATTATTCTTTATATTTAGTTTGGGAATTTCGTATTTTCCCAGACTTAAAAATAAGAGATTTTTTCATTTTATTTAAATTTTTTTAAAAAATTATTCGTCGGCATTTCTATTATGTTTTGTTCATCATCAAAAATATTCCAAATTATAATAAAATCTATAGAAAAAAATTTATGAGTTACAAAACAAAATTTTAATTACTCCAAAAATGTTTAAAAATACGAATATTATTTTTTGATTGCTCCTCTGTTATAAATTTAAACAAAATTTAATTAATTTTTTTATTAAACCCAAAAAATCAGAATTTGGCTAAAATAAATAAAATCAGAATTGAGCAAAAAAAAGATAAAAATAAGAGATTTTTAAGCAATTTTTTTCCTCAAACGAATTCTTGGCTATGACCATTATCTTAACAGCAAACTTTCAAGCTATATAAAACTTTTTGGACAAATCTCTAAAAATATAATATTTAGAATTCAAAATAAATGATCGTACATTAAATTGCCACAAAAATATGACTAAAAAACGATAAAATAGGCCAAAATCAGAAAGTTTTTATTTTTTTTTGACAATAATTTTTTGACCAATTATGTTTGATCAATCATTTCGATTTTATAAAGGAATGTTTAAGACTCCAATAGTACGAAAGTTATAGTTTGAAAAATTATTTAAAAAAATTAGCAAATGAATAAATTGATTTCTCTGAAAATATTGGATACAAATTTTATTTAAATTCAAAATTCTCAATTCATTTTTAATTCACTTTAGTACATTCTCGGCACTATGACAATGGCGGATCGGATCAAGGTTATGTCGGAGCAGGAAATTCGCGACAATTTCGGCCTTGAAGATGATCTTACGGAAGAGCAAAAGGACGAAATTCGACGCCTGAATGTTTGGTGTCATTATTGAATGAATGAGAGGGGAAATGCGCAATGAAATGAATGAAAAATATGGAAAAGATATGTTTTCTGGATGATGATCTTACTTTTTGTTAACACATAGATAATCTTTTCATTTCAATTATATAAACGATAAAAAATAAATTCATGTTTTATTTTATTTTAGTCAAATTTTATAGCCTAAATTAGAATTATATAATTTTTTGCAAGTTATATGGACTCAAAAAATGATTTTTTTCGACATGAAAGATTTGTGTAAATTAATACTTTTTTATGGGTAATATAAAATACAAAAATACACTCTTTAAGAAATGTTAATAACTTTGTCAATTATAGATGGAATAGATAGAAAATCCTCTATTCCTTTCAGTTTTCCAACAAATTCATATTATTATTTGAAAATTCTGAGTTTTTTTTATAAAATTGAGAATCAAAATAAATCAGTTGATATAGCCGAAATTTGTTTTTTTTTTTTATGTTTTCGTTCAACCTAAGGAATTTTTGCAAAATTAATTTTTGTAGGTTGTGAATTGAAGTCAGAAGAACGCCTCAATTTAGTTTATGTGATTTAAACTAGAAAAATTTTTTAATGATTTGGGTCATATTTGAAACAAAACTAAAATTTGATATTTTTACAAAAATATAATTACAATTTAAATTTAACTATAATTAAAATAAAATAATTGAATTCAAATATAATTGAAAGCATCGAAATTTGTTCGCCATATTATTGAACACAAAACCAATTTTATAGATGGATATTTGCTTTAAATTAAAAAAATTTCTTAACATTTTATAGAATAGTACTCTTATAATGATATTATAAGAGAAAGTATTTTATAGATGGATATTTGTTTTAAAAAATTGGAAAAATTTTTAACCAAAAAAGTAAAATATGCAAAATAATGGAAATTTTCAATATTTTTGCCATAACATTTAGGCCAACTATATTAAATCAGTCAAGTTTATATCAAAAATCTCTAAAAAAGGATTAACCCTTACTTATTAATATCCTTAAAGATTATTAAATATTGGCCAATGGCCAATGGGCAAAATTCATTTGAGATCGCATCATACGAAATTTTTAGTTAAAAGGAAATTGTGTTGTTTTCCTTCATAAATCTTTATTTGTCTGATGAGACTACAAAGTACAAATTACCTAATATGGCTTGATGAAAAGGAACAACTCAAACAACCAAATACAAAAACTACATTTTTGGGCACAATTTTCTCAAACGAAATTTGGTACAATTTTTGTGCTGGACGCAAAATTTCCACTAAAAAAAAAGTTTGCACGGAATTTGTAGGCAATAAATTTATTTTGAAACAAGCCTACTTTTGGGCATATAAAAAGGTGGATAAATGATGACATTGGCTTAAAAATTTCCAAAAAAAAAATAAAATTTTCTCAAAATTAAAAATGACCCAATCTCGCCTTCCTCTAATTCTTTTCGCAATTTTGGCTGCAATTGTCCTCATTGACAGCAATCAAATGTCAGCGGATGCACAATATTGGGGTTTTGTGGATGGTTCAGCCAGTGGAACAATTTTAAGCAATTTATGGGGCCGTAAGAAACGCGAAATTGGAGGAGAAATTGAACACAAAATTGAGGAGAATGTGCCATCGGCTTTACGAAATAAAAGACAATATGCCGATGGATGGACCAGTGGAACAATTTTGAACAATTTGTGGGGCCGTAAGAAGCGAGAAATTGAAGGAGAAATTGAGAAGAATATGCCATCGACTTTACGAAATAAAAGACAATATGCCGATGGATGGACCAGTGGAACAATTTTGAACAATTTGTGGGGCCGAAAGAAGCGAGAAATTGAAGGAGAAATTGAGAAGAATATGCCAGTTATTGGACGATATAAAAGACAATATTGGGGCTTTGTGGATGGCTCGGCCAGTGGCACAATTTTAAGCAATTTGTGGGGCAGAAAGAAGTGATTTGATCAATTGATGAGAATGATGGAAAATGAAAATAATTTGATTTGAATTTTTACAAATTTCCAAATTTTTATTATATTCAATTCACAGATTAATTCCAGAAAATTATTTAATCAAATTGTTCCAATCATAAATAATAAAATATTTTTGCTACCTTTCATTCAAATAAATTTTTAAAATTGAAATAATTAATTCTAGGAGAGAACTTTTAGCCAATTTTACGTGGCATCTGGCTGAATAGAATTTTTTGTACATATGTAATATTGAAAATAAATTCATTTTCGCTTTTTTCCAAATTTATATTAATAAAATATTTAAGATGAAGCAATTAAATTTTCATATCTATTTTCTACTGATTTTATTCGCTAATGCTGTTACAACAATCCAAGGTTGTCATACCAAAAATTGTTTTATGACTTGAAAATAGGACAAAAATAATCAAAAAAAACCCTTGAAAATCTCAATTTTTAATGAATAACTTTTTTTGGAAAAATTATTGGCAGTTATTTTATTTTTGTAGCATAGTTAAAATTGATTTGATGATATTCATCATCACAGGTTTACGAAAAATACAGAATGATTAAAACGAAGAATAAGCGGGAATATTGCTTTATTAATTTTTTATATTAAAAAGACTAGTTTTAAAAATTTCTAATCATTAACACTGACTAGAGAAATATTTCTTCTTGAAATTAGTATTGTTTTCCGGGAATTACTTTTCCCGAATTTTACTCAAAAGTCAACATTTTTTAAGAACAACCCCTGAAAATTCGGTAATTCAAAGTAGGGTTGCGCCCCCGTCCCCGCGGGGGTCACCCCCGACGGGGGCCCCCGCGGGGGTTTGAGTTTCACCCCCGTCCCACCCCCGAAGGTCCACCCCCGATCACTCCCGCCCCCCGAACCTCCACCCCCGCGGGGGTACGGGGGTGAACATATACCCCATATTATCGGACTTTTTCAAGAAAAATGCAATATGAAAGGAAATTTTTAGCAGATTTTTGTAGGATTTTTAAATTTTCATTAAAAATTTTTCGCTGCGCGGCAATTTTTAGTTAATTTTTTCGCTGCGCGTCTCTTGATAATCTTCTCTTATGGATAATAGACATCACAAAATCACTTTCTATGGTTAATTTAGGGTGCTATTCAAGAATCTGACATCCTTTTAATCATATCATGCCATATTGAAGATTTATATAAGACTTTTCGGCAAAAAATCTCTGTCAAATTTTATTTGTAAAAGCAAATTTGGATGATGTGTAAAGTGAAACCAGCGAGGGACATTAGCATCTCGCCACTAATCTCATCGATTTTGACGAGCCTTAGCTCATCAGCCAATTAACCAATTTAAAGGACCTAAAATATATTTAATAGTCCCAAATCTTGGCTATCCAATGGTATAATGATCATTCAAAACTTCAAAGCTTTGGCAAAGTTGAGGCCAAAAATTTTGAAAAATTGTTTTTGTATCTAGGCATCTAGGGCCATATTTTGTCCAAACCATTACAGTTTTGTATGTTCAATATATCATTTGATAACCGATACTTAGGGCTATTAAATGCACTATATCATTTAATTTAAATTAGTAAATTGGCTGATGACTGATGAGCTAAGGCTCTTCAAATTCAAAATCACTGAGACGCTTGTGATCTAGACGCTAATGATAATGATCCCAACCGTGTGTAACTGGCACCAACAAATTCAAATGATCCAGAACAGGAAGAAATTGAAGAGGAGATTGAATGAATTATGAATTAAAATTTATTTGCGCTTATAATTTATTAAAATTTTACTAAATTTTTCTTCAGAAATTTTTTTTTTGAAAAATAGGACTTTTTTAAAAATTTTTGTCAACCCCGTACCCCCGCGGGGATCCCCGCGGGGGTCCCCGTCAAGGTCACCCCCGTCCCCGCCCCCGAAGGTGCCACCCCCGATCACCCCCGCCCCCGTCCAACTCGCCCCCGACCCTCGGGAGCGCAACCCTAATTCAAAGGTCGCCCTGATGGAGACAATGACGAGACGAATGAATCATTCAACGGAAAAATAAAGGATTTATATGATGAGGAGAAAATGTGCCAAATCTATGTGGATTCTGGATGGTCTGAGTCAACGGCAATCGTTAATCAACCATATAAATTGCCAACCTGTCTCAAGGTTAATTATAAAAAATTAAAATATCTTATTTTAATTTGGAAAACTCAAAGAAATAAAATTTTTGGTCGCATTTCATTTCAAAATTTACTAAAATTATTGTGTTTCATCAGCACCGCTAAAATATAATTCAATTATATTTTTATATTTTTAGTCTAGATTATAGTAAGAAAGGTATGTATCATTCAAATAATCTAAAAGTGTACTCTACAAATTGGTTTTATTATTTTAATGTAGATCTAAACACTGTGCAGAAAATAAAAATTCTGATTTATTACATTCAAATTAATTTAACTTTTATTAAAATTGAATTTTATTAAAAATAAAAATTATTAAAATATAGAGGACACTTTAGGCTTTCGAATGATAGATTATTTTCCCATATTGGTTATTTCCTCACAGAGTTATGTGCAAAAACCAGCTACCACTCATTCAGTAATAGAGATAGAAAAGAAAAGGCGAAATAGAGTGATGAAAGGGTATCCTTTGCTTTCGCTATTCCCCTCCTACCTCCTATTGCCTGCTTCCCATACAAAAATTTTGCAAAGGAAAGATGCTTTCTATATAAGCGAGAAGTCATTTTCCATTCGCTGTGGGGCAGTGTTGAGCATTTCAAAATTTCCTCGTACTCGTACTCGTACCTCGTACTGCCCTTTTCGGATGGCTCGTACTCGTACTCGTACTTTCGTACCACCCATTTTTGGGCCTCGTATCTCGTACTCGTACCTCGTACTTTCTCGTACTTACTTGAAATTAAAAATTACGACTTTTTGAAATAAATTTTTATTTTTTAATCAAAAATAGATATATTTTTGTCAAAATAGAGACATTTTTTGTTGAATTGCATAGATATGGAACAAATTTTTACAAATTTTTTACTAAAAAGTTCAATTTTCTTCTAAAATTTTGACTTTATATCGTACTTTTATCGTACTTTTGGTACGACTAAGTACGAGGAAAAATCGGCTCGTATTCGTACTCGTACCTCGTACTGGCCATTTCAAATCGCTCGTACTCGTACTCGTATTTCGTAGTACGAGTACGAGTACGAGTACGAGGTACGAGTACGAGTACGAGTACGAGTGCTCAACACTGCTGTGGGGTTCAGGGAGCAAGGACAGCTCCACGGCGGATGGTCAAGTGCGGCCAGCATTGCTGCGGGGCCAAAAGGATACGTCGACTCTGGCAGGGACGACAAAAAAGATGGAAGCCGCCAGGGAACCATATGACCCGGTGCGGCCGCCATCGCCCGGGGCCCAGGAGAAAAAAGTCTTCAAGGCTTTGTGGAGGTGGGGCCTACCAAAATAATACACGGAGGATGGAGGAATGCCATGGCCCCAACAAATGCAGCTTGCAACGAAGGCCGATCCCTTAACCAAATGAAGTCACTGAGCCCCCCAATTTTTTTTCAAAAATTTTTTGAATGTAAACTGAAAAAGATCATCCATTTTGGCAAAGGTTTTAAGCAGTTTATCCACCCAAATTTTCCTAATTTAATTTTAAAAAATATTTTAATTTGATTAAATTAGCAAATTAAGAATTTCCAATTGGACGCTTATGTTCCAGTTTGTGGCAAGCCAATGTATAGTAAATTTCAATATTGTGCAAAGGCGCTTTTGACTCGGAATAAGGATTATGCAAACTTTAATTTTGAAGAATTGTTCAATAAGAATAAAGCAAGTTTTAGATGAATCTTTAAGTTTTAGAAGGTGGATAAATTTAAAAAAAAATAATAAGTGGATAAAATAAAAATAATTAATAGAATAGTAATACATTTCCACCAAGCTTTGGTCAAAATTATTTTTTCAATTTTATTTTAATTTTATTAATTTATCAAATAAGAATATATAAATCCATAGAATAAAGATAACTGGAATTATTTTTTCATCATGAAGTTAAAAATTTAAAAATAAAATATTTAATTTTTGCAAGATTTAAATATTTAAAAAAATAAATTTAGCAGCGTAATCACACATATTGATTATCCAATAATATTCAAAAATTACGGCCTAAAAATTTTTAAATAAACATCGAAAATAGAGGAAAATTTTGGTCAAATATTTAAAAATATTTTTTGGAATTAATTAAATTTTTTTAGGAAATTCTTGTCCTTTTGGACGGTTGCCTGGATTGCATGTCATGGCCAGAAAGGGCTGCAAATCGTAGTATTAAATTGCTTTCACCATTTGAACCAAAGGAAGTCAAGTTAGTGATTGTTGAAGGATTAATATTTTTAAATAAATTTAAGTACAATGAGTGATGCCTATGGTGACTTCAAAATTGGTGCCCTCTATAAAATTGACAAAGAAGGACAATGGCAAATTCAGCCGAAGCTCGAGATAGCCCATCAATGCAATCAAGTAATTTAAATAAATTGGATACTCAAATTTTTGGCATTGGCAAAAATTCAATAATTTTTCAAACTCAAAATAAAATTTTTATTTAATTGGATTTATTTCTTTTTGAGCATCTTGCTATTAAATAATTGATTACTCAAATATTGATTGCAAAAATATATGGCCAAAAATGGCAATAATAGAATTGTGCATTGCTTTTTTGGTCATTTTGCAAATAATATTTTATACCATTAGATTAAGCCCTTTCTTTCGTTAGATTATTTAATTATCCGAAAATGAGCCTAATTTTGTTGGTCAGAAAACTATGTACCAAAAAATGAAAATTTTCTTATTTTTGGCCTTTTTGGATTTTTTAGTCTAATTTTTTCAATTTTAATCAAATTTACTAATCCTAGTCTTCCAAACCAAAGCAATAAAATGACACTTAAATTTAAGGTTAATATTCAGTGCAAAAATTGATTTTAAATACATAAAATTCGGTGCATAGTTAATTAAATCTTAATCCTTTTCCCTAAAGTATGGAATGCTTCAAAAGAAGACAATTCTGCTTCCGGTGCTCCAACCAAATTTAATGAATGAGATGATATACGAAAAGCGTAATGCCCATATTCAATTAATTCAGCAAGGATTGATGGAGAAGACTGAGGAATTGGCACCTAGTAAAAATCGTACAAAACCATTGAACCCACCAAAAGTGGATGCAAATGCCAAAAAACCATAAAACGGGTTGCAGATTTGATGATGAATTAATGAATGAAAGAATAAATTAATTATCCTTTTTTTAAAATTTCAATTCGAAATTAATATTCGATAAAATAAGAAAATTTCAAAAAATATTTTAATTATCATAAAATAATTTCTCATATGATAAATCAAAACTACCATTTATTTTTTGAGTAATTCTTGAATTGTTTCTTGATTTTTTAAAATTTTTTTTAATTTATGAAACATTCAATAATCTCAAATTAATTATATTATGGAGAGGAAAATTGATATATAATAATTTAGCATTTTTCATTTTATTTAAATAATTGTCCCTTGGATTATATTTTATAAAGTATTTTCAATTCAAATTTCCCCTATTTATTTTTTGCATCCATAAATTTGATTCGCCAATTGTGAGTACGTAAAAGGCAAGTTCATGAATTTTGCCTCATTCCAAATTTTAATTTTCCCATTCAAATTCAATTCCAATTGTTTTATACCGTACATAATTCCCTGCTGTAAAGATATTATGATTTGCTTTATTTGGATGATTAATGATTGACTGTCTGGGAAATTATCATTAATAAGTAAAAAATTTTAAAAATATTTTCCATTCATTCAGTATTCGGGTCAAAGTTCAACAGTTGAGGATTTGAATTATGTTATAGAATTTAAGTAAATTTAGATGAACAATAACTCTTTCATTCATAAAAATTATTCCCCATTCCCATTTATAATTTATTGAGTAATTTTATTATAAATTTAGAAAACAATTTAAGCATAAGCGTTAATTTTATTTTCAAAATGAAACAACAATCATGGAAAATTGTCAAATTGCAGAAAGAAACTAGAAAATTGAGAATGAAGAATAAAATGGTCCAAATAAAGAAGAATAATTCAATGCTGAAGAAGCGAAATGGTAAATTACAAAAAGTGATTCGAACATTGAAAGAAAAGATGGAAAAAATCGAAGCATATATGAAGAAGGTAGATTAATTTAATATAACTTTTTACTTTTATTTAACATTTTTCTAGAAAAAAATCTCAATTCCTGGCCGACGATTACCAGTTGAATTGAATGATGAATTGTTCGGCTCATTGCCCTTTGAAAATACTGTTTGCCTTCTGTCCAAAATGCCAAATGGTTTTTTGGCACGAAATGTCCAAAAAATGTTAAAAAAGCATTAAAATGGTAATTTTTTTTTGAAAATTATTAAAAATGAATTATTCAGGCAATGAAAGAGAACAAATGGAATGAAGAGGAATGTTCACCTAGTTTGTCGATTTCCGAAGATAATTTAATTGTCACGCACTCATTTCCACATGGATATGGTAAAAATTAATAAGATGAAAATTTATAAATTAATCTAAAAAATTAGATGTGACCAATTCTGTCAGTGCATTCTTGCCGATTCCAAATTTGAGCTTCAATAAACGGACAATTACTTCCTGTTTTGAAGTAGAAATTCTCAGAGACGGGTATTTTATTTTATTTTTAAAATTTTTATTTTATTAAATTAATTTTAAATGTAATTTTCAACAATAAAATTTTTTGTTTGAATTAAAAAATTCTAAAAATATCTATGCTATTAATTGAATTATTAAATTGTATCTAATTTATATTATTAATATAATTATATATATTTCAGAGATGATAGCCTGCAAATTGGATTTTGTACCAAAAATTTTCCATTACAAGGCAATATTCTTGAAGATGAGAAAATTTTAATAGAAATTTGGAACAAAGAGGAAATCCTAATTGATGGAACCGAGATTAATTTTAATAATGAGGAAAATGAATGGTTCAAGAAAGGGGAAATAATTGGTCTTGGTCTAATCCAGCAGACAAATTCAGTGATTGAATGTTTTGTTACATGCAATGACGAATTAATGGGTAAAATTATTGAAAATATTTGCAAAATTTTATATGAAAATATTAAAATAATTATAATTGCAACTTTTTTTTCAAAAATACATAATTCAGGAAAGACTTTACCCATAAAATTATCCAATGTCGATCTTTTACCCTGTGGTCGTTTTACCTGATCCGGGCATGTCAATTCGAGCGAATTTTGGAAAGAAAGAATGGCATTTCAAGGAATTCAACAAACTTATCGAGTAATTTATGGGATCTGGTGGCTGTTATAATCATATTAAGCATAAAAATCAAATTTTTTTACTTTTAAATGTTTATCATTATGCAAAATATTAAAATTATAACAATTTTTATATTTAAATCTCTTCATGATGAAGAAGAAGAAGAAGAAGATGATGAGGAGAATAATGATGAAATTGATGATGAGAAAGAAGAGGAGGAGGAGGATGAAAGCGATGAAGAAGAAGAGTGATCAGGATTATGATGAAGATGACGATGAGGATAAAAATAAGAACAATGAAGAAAACAACAAGATAATGATGAAAATTTAAGAAATTTTTTATTCAAAACTAAAACAATAATTTTCGAAATTTTTAATTAAAATTCTTGTAATACTTTTCCAAAATTTTAAAATCATATTTCATTAGAAGATTTAAATTATTTCATCGAATTTTAAAATTGTTTTTTCAATATTTTCTTTTTCAAACAACATAAATATCTAACAAGATGTTGAAATAAATGTGGAAAAATCCTTAATTACTTTTGAATAAAGAAGCCATATTAATTTCATAATTTATTTTATTGTCTAGGATTGCGAAATTTTAATCAAATTTGCTAATTTTATTTTTCCCAATCAGTACAATAAAATGGTAAAATTTAATTGTAATATTTGACTTGAAAAAATGATTTAAAATTCCCAAATTCTGTGCATAATAAATTGATTCTACCCCATTTTCCCTAAAGTATGGAATGCTTCAAAAGAAGGCAATTCTGCTTCCGGTGTTCCAACCAAATTTAATGACCGAAATGATTTACGAAAAGCGCAATGCCCATATTCAATTAATTCAGCAAGGATTGAAATTGAATTAGAAGAGAGAAGAATTGGTACCAAGCAAAAAGAACAGGGAATTAAACCTAATTTTTAAGAGTTCATCATGAATTCATTTTCCATGCGCACTTTTAATATATAATTCAATAAATTAATTTAGAAGGAAGTTCGCTCACTGCGTGGGGTAATGAAAATTTGCTGTTTGCAAATTCATTCAATTCTCCAATCAAATAATAACTTTTATTTGTTGGCTAATTTTTGTACTATTATTTATTATTATTAAAAAATTCAAATTCGCCCACCTCTTCGAATTTTGATATAAAAAGGTGCAAACTGAAAATATATTTTACATTTTCAACCAACCAAAGAATATTGATGATTTTCTGTTATTATCATTTATTCCAATTTATTTTACTTCTTCCTATGATGCTACTTCAATGTGCCACAATATTTGTATAAATAATTTCAAAAATTATTATTAGAAAAAAAAATTTTTTTAAAGATTTTTTTGGTGCAAAAAGAATATCGCACAAATTTGGCATTCATTTTGATGCTTTCAATTGCAATTTCTGATTTATTTTGTGCATTTGATTATTTGGTCAATTTATTTTGCTATTTATTTGGTCTAGAACTTTTGGAAACAATTAAAAAAGTTTTTCATTAATATAAGATAAATAATTAATATTAATTTACTTAATTAGATTTTGAATGCCACTGAATTTGTGTGTTTTGACAATGGAACAATGCATTTAACATTGTTAGCATTGAATCGCTTCATCACCATCCTCAGAATGTATCATCGACCTTCCGGCACTTCTGCTCCAAATCATTTTGAATTCAAAATTTTTATGGTAAAATATATTTATTTTGTAGAAAATAATAAAGTTTGTTTTTTAAGACAATTTCAGCAATTTGTTGGATATTTTCCTTCATAGCCATTGTTTTGTTCCAAACACCGCTGATGGCAGCAAAATATGATTCAATATTACAAAATGTTGGCTACAATTATTCCTATCCATACTCCAATTATTATAGTAAATTTGATTATTCCTTAACGATTGCATGCCCCATCTTTATATTCCTCCTTTATATGGGCATTGTTTTCATTTTAAAAAAGGTCATTTTTATGAGCATTTGAATTTTTATCATTTTTGCTAATTACTCCAGCAGGAATTCTTTTTTTTTTTTAATTTGAAATTTACCAAAAAAAATCAGCAATTTTTATTTAAGTATTATAACATCAAAAATTTTTATTTGCCAAATTAAATAAAAAAATTTAGAATAGAGGAAGAGTGAATGCGAAAGGACAACATCAATGTTTGTTAAGTATATATGAGAGAAGAATTCTTCTACAATCATTCATTTCATTCATTTGCTATTCAATTGTTGAATTAATATTTCTTTACATTGATTATTTTCAAATTGAAGATGAATGGATAATTTTGGTTAAAAATTTTCTTTACACAATTTATTATGGATTAAATCCATGCATTTATTTGGCAACAAACAGGCAAATTTATTATATTTTTTAATGGATTATTTAGTAAAAGGCGATTAGATTATACGATATTATTTTTTAAAAAAAACTAATTTTTAAAGTAAAAGGCAATTAGATTATACGATATTATTTTTAAAAAAAAACCAATTTATATTTTAAGATGATTTTTTCTCATAGGATTTATTATAATAGCATTTTATATTTCATTAAATGTATTTCATTAAAAAATAAAATTTAATTTTAGTGAATTTCGGCAATGTTTCATCAAATTATTTCATCCAAAATTTTGCCATCGGCCGAACAAATCCAAAAAAGTTATTGTTATTCATGTACAAAATTCTCCAAAAGTTAATGCAAATTAAAAGAGAGGGAATGTTTCTAATTACATAATTTTTACAATATTCTATTTAATATTTTTATTCCGGAACTATATTCATTTCAGCATTAACAATTCTAATATATTAATATATTACATATTTCACATCATTATAATTATTATTTTTATATTAGTTTGTAGCACTAAATTTATTCTATTCCCATTTTCCTCCGTTCCTTTTCCTATAACTATAATTCCATTTGTTTTATTCATGATTATATCATTAAATCAAAAATGAAGTTTAATAAAATTAATTGATAAGTTTACTGATAAATCATGATTTTTTTCATTCCCTTTTTATCATTTTTTTGCCCCATTTTTATAGAATGTTGAGAGTAATGAGTTCATGAGAGGAGTGTAATTTATTGAATTGATAATGAGAAACTCAATATTGATTAACTTTTTTAATTGAAAGACTAAAATTCAGTTTTTGTTCCTAAAAATTTTTTGTCCCCTGAAGCAAAAAATAACAATCATTAATATATATTTAAATTTTAAAATAAAAATTAATAATTTTATAAAAATGACACTAAAAAATTCATTTACAAATGGACTGACTAGTACATCAATTATTGTTGCCAGCATTATTTCAGTCTCTGCTGCATCTATTTTCATCTATGGATATTATTTGTTGGAGAAGAGAAAGAAAAAAAGGTATAATTTAACAAATTTTAATGTGAATTTTAAAATTAATAAAAATAAAGAATGAAAATGATTTATTCACTTTAATTAAAAAAATTATAGAAAAGAAAATTTTTATTATTTAAAATTATTGCAAAAATTATAGACAAGAAGATTTTGTGCTTGCTGGAAAAATCCATGAGCTTTTCATATATCCCGTAAAATCTTGCAGAGGCAATAAGGTAATATCGTTTGCATCCTTAATTTTTTATTTATTATTTTTATAAATGTAAAATAAAATAATTAATATTGCTTTTTATATTAGTTAGTTTATATTTTAGAATTATTTTTTATTTTTCTTATTTTTAAACACATCAATTAGGTTGATTGGCTTGATTGTGGCATTCGAGGTGCAAGCCATATGGAAGAACGGGATCGACAATTTTTGGTAAAAATTTTATTCATTAGCCCATAAAATTATTTAAAAAAAATTTAACTCTTAAGCTAGTAGATTCACTCAAAGACAATATTTTCATCCGTGGTTTGCTCTACCCGAAAATGGTTTTGATCGAGACGCATTTGGAAGAAGGAAAACTCATTGTGAAATTTCCGTGCACTGCTGGTAAATTGATAAAAAATTTTCAAATTTAATTTATCATAAAGAAAATGATGGCAACCAAATGTCAACTATAACAATTGATTTGAAAGTGGTGCAAAACAGGAACGAGACACGACGGGCTAAGTGGGCAAATTTATATAATTTGTGCAAAAATGTATACAGTAATACATAGCAGGGATGGATATTAGGTTTACGATTACTTTCGTTTCGGTCCTAAATTTAGGCTGTTTATTGCACCGAAATTACAATTTACATTTTTCAGAAAATTTTTGACCCTATCAAATTATGTTTTAAGATTTACGAAAATCATCTTAAAACATAAAATCATGAATTTCATATTTTTGATCAATATATTTTTTATTAAAGGTCAATTTTTACTCTAAATAAAAATTTTAAAAATTCCTATGAAAATTTTTCTTTGGATTACTTTCTTATCGGCCCGAAATTTTGGTTGTTTTTGTAGCGAAATTAATATTTACTTTTATTCGGAAAATTTTTGATTCTACGAAATTACAATTTAGGATGAGAAATTTATCCCATTCCCATCCATCCCTAGTACTTATAAGAAATGAGAATTAAAAAATATAATTTAAAAATTATATGAATTATTGGTAAAATTTAAATTATCTTAAAGAATCTTTCATTTTATAGAGCAGTTAAGCAAAATTATAATTAAATATCATTTTTATTTTTTTGACTTCTATAAAAATTAATAAAATAAAAAAAATTCTCGAATATATTTTCAGGTTATATTTTGATGAGCAAATTGATGGACTTGATTGTGGCGATGAAATTGCGAACGCATTTGATGAATATTTGGAAGTCAATGGAAAAAGAGCATTTCGTTTGATATGGTTCGAAATATTTCAAATTTTATCAATAAAAAAAGAATATTTTAAATTTTAATTTTAATAAAAAATTTTGAAATAATTTAAATTTATTCATTTTTTTATATTTAAAAAGGGTCTGCCAATGAAGAAATGTATACGGAAAGAGATGATGTCCAAAAAAGAGAACATTGGATAAACTATCCAATGCCAGTTGGAATCGAAGACAAGGTTTTAATTTTTATAAAATAGAAATATTACGAGCGTTGGGATGCCGCGCAGCGGCATCCCAACGCTCGTCAAAACTTTTTAAAATTACAATGATGCAAAGCAAAATCTTAATTTAAATGAAAAAAATGGAAATTCCCCTCCATCTCCATCATAATAGTTGGATATGTTTTAAAATTAGCATAATTAATTAACCATCATCACTTCCATCTATGTCTCTAATTCATTATATTTTATTTCTCGATCATTCACGGCTTTTTACTTTTCAATCTCAACTATTCCTGATTGCTCATTCTCGACATTTTGTATTTTAATATCGAGAATTTCCGGCATTTTATACTCATTCTCATCAATTCACTGCATTTTATCTATTATCATCTTCTATAATATATTCATGAGAATTCCCGGCTTTTATTTGTTATTCTTATTTGAACTTGTTCCCAATTACTAACCATTATATAATCTTCCTTTGTATTCCCGGGTTTTCCTTTTCATTCCTTGTATTTCTTAACAAATTTCCTCATTTTCCTATTAATTAACAGCTTTTTAAAACAAATCACGATAAATTTCAAGCAATATTACTTATCTTATTTAATTTATTAATGGCCTTATCCCACATTCCAAAGTATTCTAACCTATTCCCGAGTTAATTTTACATTATTCCAATGAATTAAATCTCGAAGGGAGCGCCCGATCGCCGCTGCGCGGCTCCCGGCCGCTCCCATTGGTTCAAAAATTAAAATTTTTAACTTGTTTCGAATTTTTTCATCTCATTTAAGAAATTTCCATAGTATTTTACAATTATTTAAAACATTTCACATATATTCATATCATTTTTTAATATTTTCAATTATTCAATCAATAATAATAAAAAATTTTATCATTTAATTTATTGAAATATTTTTTAAACTCATATTTCCATTGTAAAAATATTTCTTTTCCTTAATTTCTTTATTCTTTATGTCTAAAATCTTTTTCTCTATTTCTTCACTTCATCTCGGACAAAAAGTCTAAAAAATTAAAAAAAAAACAAAACGCCAAAAAATAAATATTTAAATTTGTGACTAACATGGCTCGCTTAGTACATAGGATGGAAAATCGTCGAGTTTTTTAAACGGATACTATTTTTTTATATCATTGAAAATTTAAAAAAATTTTTGGGGCCACAATTCTAGAACTTTGACAAAATTTTTACACTTTTTCATCTAAACTTATTAGCTTTTCTATCATGATGTCGCATCTTATATGGGCTTCTCATTGGCTTCATTGGAAGATTTAAATGCTCGTTTGGAGGAGCAAGGTCAACGAAAAGTGGAAGCCCGGAATTTTCGTCCAAATCTGGTCATCTCTGGCCTACCAGCATTTGATGAGGATTGCTGGTTGCACATCCGAGCAGGGCAAGCCGAATTTGTCTGCTATAAGCCGTGCATGCGGTTATTTTTTATTATTTAAATAGAAAAAAAAGATCTATATTATAAAATAGTGATATAGAAAATTAATAAATATTACTATTATTCCAAATTATCTTTTTAAGCAAATTAATAATCTTCATTAAAAATTAATTTTATTAAGAATATTAAAATATTTTAATTTCTTTGATTCTAGGAAACATTTTTATTTAAACGGTGTCCATTTGGAAAATAAAAAAATGGGTTGTTTTATTTATAATTCTTTATCTGGTTTTTCTTTCGAATTATTAAGAAAAATGTGTTTTCGATTAACTAAGGAAAATGTGTTTTCGATTAACTCAGAAAAATGTGTTTTCAATTAATTAAGTAAAATGTGTTTTTGATTAACTAAGAAAAATGTGTTTTCGATTAACTCAGAAAAATGTGTTTTCGACTAACTAAGAAAAATGTGTTTTTGATTAACTAAGAAAAATGTGTTTTCGATTAACTCAGAAAAATGTGTTTTCGACTAACTAAGAAAAATGTGTTTTCGATTATCTAAGAAAAATGTGTTTTCGACTAACTAAGAAAAATGTGTTTTCGATTATCTAAGAAAAATGTGTTTTCGATTAACTCAGAAAAATGTGTTTTCGACTATCTAAGAAAAATGTGTTTTCGATTAACTCAGAAAAATGTGTTTTCGACTATCTAAGAAAAATGTGTTTTCGATTAACTCAGAAAAATGTGTTTTCGACTATCTAAGAAAAATGTGTTTTCGATTATCTAAGAAAAATGTGTTTTCGATTAACTCAGAAAAATGTGTTTTCGACTATCTAAGAAAAATGTGTTTTATTAACTAAGAAAAATGTGTTTTCGATTAACTAAGAAAAATGTGTTTTCGATTAACTAAGAAAAATGTGTTTTATTAACTAAGAAAAATGTGTTTTCGATTAACTAAGAAAAATGTGTTTTCGATTAACTCAGAAAAATGTGTTTTCGACTATCTAAGAAAAATGTGTTTTCGATTAACTCAGAAAAATGTGTTTTCGACTAACTAAGAAAAATGTGTTTTCGATTATCTAAGAAAAATGTGTTTTCGATTAACTCAGAAAAATGTGTTTTCGACTATCTAAGAAAAATGTGTTTTCGATTAACTCAGAAAAATGTGTTTTCGACTAACTAAGAAAAATGTATTTTCGATTAACTCAGAAAAATGAGTTTTCGATTAACTAAGAAAAATGTGTTTTCGA
This sequence comes from Pratylenchus scribneri, assembly GCA_030063045.1. NCBI lineage: Eukaryota > Metazoa > Nematoda > Chromadorea > Rhabditida > Pratylenchidae > Pratylenchus > Pratylenchus scribneri. The sequence goes on from JAQSEB010000045.1 coordinate 151,199, forward strand.
TTATCTAAGAAAAATGTGTTTTCGATTAACTAAGAAAAATTTATTTTCGGTTAACTAACAAAAATTTGTTTTCGATTATCTAAGAAATTTCGCAGGGAGTTAGGTTTAATTCTTAGGTTTATAATAATTCTTTATGACTTACATTGCGAATAAAATAATTTCAAAAAAACTAAATTAGTCAGAGTTAAATTTAAATGGATTCCATTTTCGAAATATTTACTTTAATTATAATTTTTGAAAATTCTAAATTTATAGATGCACTTTAACAACAGTGGATCCCAACAGTGGAATAAAAAATGAAAATATGGAGCCATTGAAAGAATTGAAAAAGTATAGATATTCTATTAAATTTAAAAATATAAAATTTAATTTTTTCAGATATCGAAAGGCCCCTCACATTATGACAGATGTATGCAAGGCAAGAAGGATTAGCTCTTTCGTAAAATAAAATAATAAATTACAGGAACATCCTATATTTGGAATGAACATGGGCATATTGAAGGCAGGACGTGTTCAAGTTGGAGATCCAGTATGGATTCAATACAAGCCAAGACCATTTTGAAGGAAAATATTTTTAGATATATTTAGATAAAAAATCGTATAAACCGAAAATTGCTACAGATATCTAATAAAAATTTAAAAATATTCCATCTAATTTTGTTGTTTAAATTAAATTATATATGAGATAGTTCCAAATCCTACAATTTTATTCAAACTTAATTAATTTTTTTATTTAAAAAAATTATAATTCATTTTTCCCATATTTGAATATTTAATACCTGAAAATAATAAGTAAATAAATAATAAATTTCTAAAGTAAATTATTTACAAAAATTTATTTATTATTTTAATTTTATGGCATTTTTTAAATAATAAAATGACAATTTGGAATTTTTTCATTAATTTTTCAATTAAATTCTACTTTTGTTCTTCTTTAATTACCAATTCCAATTTTTGATCTATTCCTTCACATTTTCCTCATTCACATTTGCTGTTCTTGGCGCTTTCCTTGACTTTCTTCTCCTGGTTAATAAAATATTTTTATTTTAATTTTTCTAAAATTTATTTAAATATTATTTTTAAAAATATTAAATAATTTGAATATTTGTTTCCATTTTTTTTGATTTTTACTTTTTGAAAATTCTTTAAAACATTTTTTGATTTTAATTAAAAAATGCAAATTTACCTTGTCTGGACCATCTCTTTGCACAATGTCAATGGCCGTATTTTTTTATGCAATTTATAATAGAGGCCACATGCACTGTAAAAAATAAATAAATAAAAAATTTACAACATATAAAAATATTATTTTAAAAAAATAATTAAATGGAAAAAATAATATTAGACTAGATATTTTGTCTTCCAAATAAAACTAATATAAATTTTTTTAATTTGATGAAGCACGGAAATTTTATATAATATGATTTACTAAATTGACAAATGACAGAAAATTAATGCTTCTGGTAAGTTGAATTTTTTTATTGAGGATAAAATTCCAAAAATGTTCTCAATTTAATTTTTCCATTTATTGGCCTTTCAAAATAGTTTATTTTCCGAGAAAATATTCATTAAAAATGAAAATTTTAAAACCCATAGAAAATTAATATATTTTGAATAATAAAAACACTCTAAAAATATATTAAACCTAAAAATATTGAAAGCAATTATAATTCAAAAATATTTACAAATAAAAAATTTAAAAAGAATATAAAATTTAAAATTGTCCAAATTTAAATTTAAAATTTAATAAAAATTTATTCTTACTTGCAAACAGGCTCTCCATTCTGATTTCGCCTCCAGAGTGTTGTGTTCGTCCCATTGCAATTGCTACAGACCAAATTTTGGCGTTTTTGTGGAATTCTTTCCTGTAAAAATAGAAATGTATTGGTATGATTTTACATCATTTTTTAATAAATAATTTTTTAAAAAATTGTACAATGCACAATATTAATCGATTTTTAATTCAATGAATTTACAATGATATTTAATAATTTTTTATCTAAAATATTTTATGTTATTTAAAAAAATTACTAATTAATTTTAAGAAAGTTTGAATTAAATAATTTTTAATATTAGATTTGCTCTGACTATAAAAAAATATTAAAAAACAATAAAAAAATTTTAATTATTATTTATAGGAAAAAATTGTCCTTACATTTTTTTGTGCTTGTGTATTTTGTCCCGCTGCTCCCGATGTTCCAATTCCAACACTAACAGATGAATTGTTCTTTTTCTTGTTTCCAACTGTCAAATTCTTGGTTGATGATGAATTTTTTGACTTCAACGAATCTTTAAAATTTTATTTTAATTATTAAAAATATTTTTGAGTTTTCTGCTGGCTTTTTGTTACTTAATTTAATTTTAAAATTTGACTATTTCAATTTATTTTAAATTGATTATTTTATGTGATTCAAAAAACAATTTTTCGATTTTGACGAATCTTTAATAAAATTTATTTTTAATTTTTTTAAATTTTTTTTTTTGAATTCTATGATGGCTCTTTTTATTTAATTATTTAATTTTAAAATCATATATTACAATTTATTTTAAATTGTGATTATTTTATGTGATTCAAAAAATTTTTTTACATTAATAAAAGTTATTTTTCAAAAAATTAATATTAAAAAAAGAATTTTTCGACTTCAAAGAATTTTTAAAATTTTATTTTAAATATTAATTTTTTGAACTCCACATTGGCAATTTTATTATTTAATTATTTACTTTTAAAGTCGACTATTTTAATTTATTTTAAAGTGATTATTTTATGTGATTCAAAAATTTTTTTCTTTAAAAAAATTAATTTTCAAAAAAATATATAAAATACTTTTCTCTGACGCCGATGACAATTTACAATTTCCTGCAGCCATTTGGTCGCCTTTAATTCGTCTGGATTCATCCCCAAAATTGATATCACCCATGCCACTTGATCCAAATTCATTGCATGATGAAGATTGTGGTTGTTTTCTTGAGGATGAGACCAATACATCCATTGACACATTTGACAGTCCATTAGATTGGTGGTGGTTGCCTTCCTTAAGGAAAATGTGTCCGGAAGATGTAGTCGACAATTGTCCATTGACATCAATCGTGTGGAAAAGCCCGCAATTCTAATCAATTTAAAAAGGGAAAAATTAATTTCTAAGATTTTAACATCTTTCTCATAAAAAATTTCAACATTTTTAATTATAATATTTTTAGCATTTAATTTTTAAAAATCATTAATTGGCCATTAATAATAAAATATTAGCAAAATATTTTTATAAGAATATTATTTAAATTTTTTTGCTATTACATTGACATTTTCCACTCCAGTTTGTTGCTGATGCATTGATTGTGAGGTGGTAGCAATCATTGCGGTTGTGGCAGACGATTGGGCACATTGATCACAGATTGTATATCTGTGAAGTTTAGTGCAAATTTATTGTATATTTTTAACATATTTTTTCTTTCAAAATGCTTAATTTAATTTAATTTTAAAAAAATATAAGGCCTCTATTATTTTGTAAAATTTATGAAAATTTTGCAAATGCCAAAAATTATCATTAATGTTGTCATGCTTAAAAGTCAAAAATTAACATAAAAATTAAATATATTTATTTTAAAAAAAATTAATAATAAATTTAAAGTTTATCCAAATTTTTTAAAAATTAATTTATGCAAATATAATGATTATAAATAATTGAAAAAATTACCCGCGCGCATCTTTGCTGATTTGAAGTGGATTATCAAAAAGTCGGCCACATCCCGTGCATTCCGCTGGATCAGCACCATTAATAATTTTGTGGGTCCGAATTTGAATGTTCATTTGTGGGTCAATTTGTTGGATGGCAGGTGCATGCTGCGAATGGCCTTGACCATCAATCATCAATGATAGCTGTTGGTCATAGGATTGGACAAAACCTTTGTAAATGGAAATTATTTTTATAAATGAAATCATTATTTTAATATTTTTTTTATAATTTATTTTTCTATTTGAAATATTTTACCTAATTGTGGGAAATAAAATTAATAAATTTATTTTTCATTTAAATTTTAATTTTGAAAAATGAAACTCATAAATTTTTTATGGAAATGAAATATATAACGAATGAAAAAATTGCAAATCCAATAAAATAAAATGCAAAGAAGGATCAACAAAAAAATTAAAAATTAAATTTTAAAAATTTAAAAGATTTATTCCTATCCTAATTAATTAAATTATTTAAAATAAAATAAAATAAATAAAAAAAAGAAGAAATTAAATTCTTAAAAAATTAAAATATTTTTATAATTCAAAAATAAAAAAAATATTAAATTTCACCCCCAAATGTGGTGCCACTATATTGAATTGGAGTCAATCCAGCAGCTTGGCCAATTCCGTCCATAAATCCGGTGGATGAGCCCGCAGTAAAGGGGAATAAGGAAAAATGTTGTTGCGGTTGATGTTGGCCTCCTCCATAATTGATTGGGTCTATCATCGAAGAGTTGGCAATCATCGAGGTCCATCTTTTCAATACGGAAGATTATTTCTTATTTTATTTTAAATTGTTTTTAAGTTATGTTATAATTTATATTTTTTGATAGCTTTAAATTCAATTAAAAGACGGGAATTCAAAAAAACTATTTTGGAATTTTTTAATTATTTTTAATCTGATTTTGTCTTAATTAAAAATCAGCAAGAAGTCTTAAAATATTAGAATAGAATAAAATTAAATTTTTCGAAGCAGTTTTATGGTAAATAAATTTAAAATTGAATAAAAAAAGGAAGGAATAATCATATAAATTTAATGGCCATAAAAATTTTCATTTTAGAAAATAAAATTTTCAGATAATTTCATTATTTTTAGATAAATTTAAATAATATTTTTCAATTTGCACAAAATTCACTCGGTTCCGCCCCATCCGGCAAATGTCGGTTCAAAATTGTAGTAGCCAGTCTGGGCACCATATGTGCCACTAGCAATGATCGAATTTGTTGTGGCCATTTGGTTTGAGGGGTAGAAAAAATTTGTGGCTATTGTTGGCTGCTGATGATGGCTTCCTTCCAATGGACTGGGAAAATGCACTGAAAAATTGGATAATAATTTTTGTATTAATTTAATTTATGGAGAACATTTTCCCAATTGGAGAAGAGTTTAAATTGAATAATTTTTGACACTGGCTTTAATCGAAATGGACTTGGCCTCGTCCTAAGGCCCCGAAAAATCTCTATTTTAATTTTAAAAATTTGAATTTTTGTTAAAATTTTTAAATAAAAACTAATTTTATTCAAAATAGTCAAAAAGTGAAATAAAATGACTTTTTCTATGTGGAAAAAAATATTTCAAAGACACTAACCAGCGGCAGATGCTTCAGCGATCGTAGTCGTCCTTGCGCTACCATTGTTGTCTCCTCCGTGTGTGGCCAAATTCAACAACTGCCTCTGATTTTGCTCATAGACTTTGACTGCTTCCAATTGGCCCAATGTGCTTCGATTTGGGTTGGCCGCTGTTGGAATGGCAGAAATGCTGTCCACCGTTTTCGGTATTGTTGTTGAAATTGCTGATGAAGAGGAAGATGTGATGGGGAGCAACGGGGCAGCCTCCATTTTGCCCAATTTTTAGAAGATGTTTTCTTTAAAAAATGTGAATATTTTAGTGAAAATTTTAGGAAAAAAATAATAGGTGAATTATATTCAAAATTTAATAATTTAATTTAAATTGGATACCGTAATCCATAAAGAGTATAATTGAAAAAATGAGTGAAAATTAAATGAAAAAAATTAGTGAAAAAAAATTGGGAAAAAATATTATTTTAATTTAAGAATTCAAATTTTGTTTTTACTATTAAATTGTAATATTAATACCAAATTTAAAAAAACTCATTTTTTGAATGGGAAATGCCCAATATTTTATTATTAAAATACCTCTTTAGCCATATTCTCTGGCTGGTGCTTTTGCACAGTCAAATTCTTTACTCGTTTAAAATTGATGTTTAAAATATATTTGATTTTCTTGGCTTTTCATCAAAATTACCATTTTGGGTCGAGGGAGAGAATCGCACCCAAAATTAATTATATTAAATTTTTATCAATAAAATTTTGTGCAATTGATTGCCCTTATCCATCCACAAACCGCATTGCCAAAAAAACGAAGATAAGTGTCCAAATTATGAAGTTTTATCTAATCTTGACAAACACCACTTTTCCCCCCAATCACACTCCCAAGTGATAGTCTCTATCTTCAAATCAGTCCGAAATAATAATCAGAACAATGTATAATTTTTGTTAGATAGGATCAAAATTGGTGGACACTATCTGATAAGGGTCCATTTTCTAGCTATATCAGAGGGATAGCAAAATGCCCTATCATTTTTCACCATTCCGGCTGGCCTATATAAATGATGCCTCACAAAATGCATTTGAGTCTAATAAAATTTAAAAAATATATATTTTATATATATTCGGCTAATTAAATTTAACTCAAATTAACATTGTGCCAAGGCTAATTAAATTTAACTCAAATTAACATTGTGCCCATTCAAAAATATTGTTAATTATTTTTTAAAACATGAAAATTTTAGGAAATAAATAGTAAATTTAGAAGTAAATGTAAATATCGGAAATCGCGAAAAAGTAAAAAAAAAAGAATGTGACGAAGAACTCCCTCACATGAGTCCCATCCCCTTTTCTAATACTTTATGTGAAGGAAGACTGCCACCGTCGGCCAAATGGATGGATGATCAACCCGTCGAGAGAAATAAAAATCTTTGGGCCTCAATCGAATTTATGGTACTCGTTGAGGGTGGCTTTTGCCCCTCTCCCCTCTTTCCCAAATATGAATGAGTTTCCCTACTATTCCTCCAAACTCCATTCATCAATCTGTGAATTGCCCAACAAAAATGGGGAGAGGGAGTTTATGCATTTGTTTGCCTCCTTTTCTTTTGGTTCATTCACAAATTCCCTCACCCTTTAATCACCCCTTTTCTAATTTCCGCTTTCCAAACATCATCACCCATTTTCCATTCAATTTGATCGCTGATTGGTTGTATTTTGTACCTATTTTCTTTACCGTATCCCTCTTGACTCTCCGGGAAAAGAGTGGAAAATTCCGCTTCCCAAATATTTGTCTACGAAAAATCACAGATTGCGCTTAATTGGATGGGCATCGAATTCCATCCCTTTTCGAGATAAAAAAAAATGCCCAAATCTTCTGTAAATTTCCATCGAAATGCTATCAGTTATATATTTTATACAGCGTTGCCAGATTTTTTTTCAAAAAAAAAAAAGCAAATAGGCCTTGAAAAAAGATTTTGGTGTAGAAAAAAAGATTTTCATTTTAAGCTAATATAAATTAATTAAAAATTTTTTAATTAGGTTTTTATCACAAATGAACAACCGGGTATAATCCAGAACTTAGATCACGTGTTTTTGAAAAGAAATTTTTATAATTTTTCGAGCCGCGCAGTGAAAAATTTTACTAATTTTTTTATAATTTCGAGAAAAAAAAAATTACAAAAAGTACACAATTGCCAAAAAAGTACAAATCTTTTAAAAAAGTACATCTGGCAACCCTTATTAATTAGCAGTTTTCTGGCTCTATATTCAATTTTAATTTATAACTCTATTCAGCCAATGCCATTTTGTAAAAAATGCCAAAAATTTGTTAATAATGGATATAATTTTCATTTCAAGGGCATCTAAATTTTGGAAAAACTGCCCATTTTTTGCTTATATGGATTAAGGATATTATTTAGAGAGGATCCGATTTTATGAATTTAAATTTATTTCTACTATTCTTATTAAATGGCAGAATATTATGAATTAATTAATTAAGAAAGATCTATACTTAATTCGATTTAATTCTAATACCGTTTTAAGGCCTTTGGACAAAAGTTTTAATTTTATGGCCATAAATTATAATGAGAGGAATATCTCAAAGAAAAACAGCGCATGTTTCATAAGCAAAATTTCCATTTTTTTATCAATTTTTTTTTACTTTTTATTGGGCTTCAAATATTTTGGCCAATAACTTTTTACCGTTTAATTAATCCTAATACCTCCTACGTAAAAATTTAACTAATGAAATATCCTCTTCATTCAATTCATTTTCATATTTCCACCGTTTATCATATAGTAGAATGATCATTCATAAAATCAATGAAAAATCCCAGTCAGGCGGGCGGTTTCATTCTTCTTAACTAAAATGATGGACCCAAACCCCCTCTTCTCCCCTCCTTCCCCTTCAAAACATTTATTAAGAGGAGGAATTATTCTGCTGATTGTGAGGGACGAAAGGAAAAAGTATTAAGGAGGTTTGGGTGGTGAATGGATAGGTCTTATCTTTTATTAATTTATTACTGATAAGCGGGAATGGGAGTGGGGGAAGAGGAATTAGGCCGGTATAATGGAAAATGGTCCCCGTAGCCCGTACCCATCCATAAATTCCGCAAACATGCCAAATTATTATTATCTATTTTGGTTGGGATGGAGAAATGAATGATAAAAAATGGTGATTTGATGAAAGAAAAATATTAATAAAACAATTGGATGAAAAATGAAATGGAAGGAAATATTTGGAAATATTATTGGAGAAAAAATAAAATTTAAGAAAATTTTTTGCCTCCGATTAATTAATTTTTTTTTAAATCTCAATCAATTTTGAAACTCCCTGTCAGCCATCAAAATGCGGCAAAATTACGGTTGAAGATCCGCCGGCATATTTTGGCAGTCATATTTCATTTGGTGACCCGCCATATCTTGAAATCGGTGATTTCTTCCCATTTTTGCCCTTCGACTAATAAAAAAAATTTGATTAGCGGCATACAAAAAGGAATAAAAGTGTCAGTTAATTTTTTGAATGAATAAATTGACCAACAGCGGTTCACCTTTATGAATGATGAAACAAAAAATAAGCACAAATTTAATTCTTCTTTTATTTTTATTTTAATAAAAATATTTTTAATTGACCGTTATTTTGCATTCTTGTTTTGTTTATTGTCAAAAATATTTTAAATTAAAAGGAAAATTTATAGAAAAAAATTTATAAGTTTAAAAATAAAATTTAAATTACCCAAAAATAATTTTAAAAAATAAGAATTTATTTTTTGATTGCTCGTCAATTTAATTATTTCCAATTTTTGGCCAGTATTGTTTGAACTTTAAGAATGTACCAAAAAAAAGCAACAAATTCTAATTCACATTTTTTATTTTGCATTCTAATTTTATTTAAAATATTTTTTTAAATTTTTGGCGTTGACCTGCTGTTTTCCCTTTTATTTATTGCAAAAAATATTACAAATTAAAAGAAAATCTATAGAAAAAAATTTATGAGTTTGAAAATAAAATTTAGATTATCAAAAAATGTTCAAAAATACTAATGATATATATTGATTGTCAGTAAATTAATTATATATTTAAACAAAAATTTAATTATTTTTATAATTTAAAAAAAAATATAAAAATTTACAAATAAAAATGAATTTTGGCATAAAATGAAAATGAAGCAAACAAAAAAAAACAAATGGTTAAAGATGAATGGAAATATTTGAAAATAAATTGTAAAAAATAACAAAAAAAAGCACACATTTAGATTTTTTATTTATTTTTTTCAAAATTATTGTAGAAGTTGTGCTCAGCTCTTTTTATTTATTGTCAAAAATATTTGGATTTAAAAGGAAAATCTAGTGAAAAAATTTATGAGTTTAAAATAAAATCTAAATTAGCCAAAAATTTATAAAAATACGAATGTTATTTTTTGATTGCCTGTCAATTAATTACAAATTTAAACAAAAAATAATTAAATTAATTTTTTATTATTTTAGTTTTTTGAACTTTATGACTTAGTAAAATTTTTTTCATTTTTCATCTATTTAATTGGCCATTTGTAGTTTTGAATTGATTCTGCTTGAATTTATATTTTATCAATTTTTAATCATTGAATCATTCCTTAAATTCAAATTTTATTTAAGGTCAAATTAAGAATGCTAATATTTTTGAAGAATTATGGAATAAATCAAATTTAAAAAAAAAAAAAAGTTGAGCGTTCCTTTTTCCGCCGACATCAACCAAATATAAGTTCCTTTTCCGCCGACATCAACCAAATACAATATTTTTTAATTGAAAAAAAAATAAGCAGCCGTTTTAATTCTGTTTTTTTTATTTTAATTAAAATATTTTTTTCAAAATGATTGACGTTCTTCTGTTTTTTTAGTTGTTTTTTTGTCAAAAATATTCCAAATTAAAAGGAAAATTTATAGAAATAAATTATGAGTTTCAAATTAAAATTTTAATTTCCCAAAAAGTATTTAAAAAACGAATTTTAATTTTTATTACTCATATTCTAATGATAAATCTATAAAAAAAACATAAACAATTTATCATTTTAAAAATATTTTTATATGAATTTTGGCAAAAAATGTATGAAAAAAGACAATTAGATGGAAATTTTCTGGAAATTTTCGGAAATAATTGTTGAAAAAAAATAAAATTAAAGTAAAATTTTTCAATTCATATTCCTATAAAATTTCCAATTTAAGAATTTCTAAAATTAATGGATTGAAGAAAATTGAACGGCATCCACTAACATAATTTCTTTTTGGTGTCAAAATCAAACTAGAGAAAATTTCGGATGATGAAAATTTAACTCAAATTTCAAATGGTGAACTGCCATCGCAATCAAATTGGTAATTTTTTTCTTCCTTTTTTGCCCTTTGTTCCAAAAATTTGATTAATCTTCACAAAAAAGGGAAAGAAAGTGTCAGTCAATTTTTGAATGAATTTAAATCAGCAATGGCTGACCTTGGTGAATTGAACAATGAATAAGCACACAATTTTATTTTAATGGAGCAATTTTGTTTAATTGGCCAATTTAATTGCGGTCTTCTGGGGAATTTGGAAAGGAATTGTGAAAATGAATGAGAATGTTGCAAAAGTTAACAAATGTGGTGCCCATCGGTCAAATTCTCGATTATCAAAGAATTTTTCGACTTCGAAAAATTTTTAAAATTTTGTTTTAATTTTTTAAAAAATATTTTTGAGTTGCGGTGATCATTTATGATTTAATTATTTAATTTTAAAATCGCCTATTTCAAATTATCTTAAATTGATTATTTTATATGATTAAAATTTATTAAAAAAATTTTTTAATAATAAAAAAATACTTTTCTTTCAATCATTTTATTTTTAATATTTTTTTAAAAATTTATTTTTTTAATAAATAGTTGATCCTTTCTTCTTGGCATATTTTAAATACAATTTCTCTAATGTATTTTAATAAATTTTTAGTCAAAAAAATTTTATCGGTTGCAAAAATTTTCTTGTAAATAAATAAATTTGGATTAAAACAACATAATTGAGGATTAGAATCAATTCTAAAATTTTTTCATCATTCATTGCAATAATAGACCAGCAGAGACAGAGTATATATTTTTATTAATCAAAAAGTCAAAAATTTATATGAAAACATTTAAAAGCACCTTTTCTTCGAAAGATTTAGGTTTATTACAATCAAAATCATGTTAAATTATTAAAATTGTATGGAATTGGAAGTTGGAAATAATTTGGCAAAATAACAATTAATTTTAGGTATTTTCGTCATTTTTCAATTGAAAAAATAAGCAGACTTTTTAATTCTGTTTTTTTATTTAAATTTTATTTAAATTTTTATTTAAAAATGGAAGAATGCTTTTTCTTTGCTTTTCTGTTTATTGTCAAAAATATTCCAAATTAAAAGAAAAATTTATAGAAATAAATTATGAGTTCAAATTAAAATTTAAAACACCCAAAAAATATTTAAAAAACGAATTTTTTTATATTATTTTTTGGTTGCCAATCAATTGATTACAAATTTAAACAAAACACATATTTAAATTAATTTTTTATTATTTTAAAGTATTTTAAAATTACAAATAAAAATGAATTTTGGCATAAAATGAACCAAAAGAAAACAAATGGTTAAAGATGATTGAAAATTTTTGAAAATAAATTTAGAAAAAATGACAAAAAAAAGTACACATTTTGATCCTGTTTTTATTTTAATTTTATATTTTTTTCTATATTATTTATTGTTCAGAGCAGTTTCTTCTTTTTTTATTATTTATTCTAAAAAATATTCTGATTTAAAAGGAAAATCAATTGTAAAAAATTTATGAGTTCAAAATAAAATTTATATCTAAAATTACGAATGTTATTTTTTTATGGCCAGTCAATTAATTACAAATTTAAACAAAAAATAATTTCCCCTAAGATTTGCAAGTCCCAAAACCTAAAAATCCTTAGAAAAAGCCCTGGAGTTTTTTTCGTGAAAAAAATGAAATCTATTATATATTATATAATTGGCTATTTGTGTTTTTGAATTGATTCTGGAATTTATTTTTTTATCATTTTTTAACACCATTGAATCGTTCCATAAATCCAAATTTAATTTAAATTCGAATTAAGTGATCAAAAAATTTGATTAGCGCCTCAAAAAAGTTAAGAAAAGTGTCATCAAATTTTATGAATTAAATTGGTCAGCAGCGGTTGACCTTCCTTTAATGGAACAAAAATTCACCAATCAATCACACATTTTATTTCCATCTTTTTTATTTTAATTTTATTTAAATTTTTAAAAACGAATTGGACATTTCATCATCTTCTGTTTAATTATTAAAAAATATTCTAAATTAAAAGGAAAATTTATAGAAAAAATTTATGAGTTTCAAAATAAAATGTAATTTATCCAAAAAATATTTAAAAGCACAATGTTATTTTTAGATTTCTTGTCTATTAATATTTTAATTCTTCTTTTATTTTTATTATATTGAAATATTTTTAAAATTTAAATTGATCTTCGATTCTCTACTTTTTTGTTTTATTTTTTGTCAAATTCCAAACTAAAGGAAAAATTTTTATAAAAAATTTATAAGTTCCAAAATAAAATTTAAATTAACCAAAAATGGTTATTTTATATTTTTGATTGCTCCATTCAATTAATTATCAATTTAACAATTTAAACAAAAAATAATTGAATTAAATTTTATAATTTTAAAAATATTTATTAAAAATTGAAATAAAAAAGAAATTTCAAAAAAAAAAATAATTAAAGAGGGAAATTGGTAGAAAATGAATGGAAATATTTGGAAATGATTGTATAGAAACAATAACAATATTTTAAAAAAATTTTGACAGATTGCCATCTTAATAAATTCATTTTCCATAAAATTTCCAATTTAAGGAATTCAATCAATAGCTAACCTTTTTTTATTTGTTCTTTTGAAAAAAATATAAATTTATTTGGGCATTTTTATTATTATTTTTTTTAATTTTATGAGGTTTCTAATATTATTCTTTTATTATTTATTGTCAAAATTATCCAAAATTTAAAGAAAAATTTCTTGCAAAAATTTTATGAATTGCAAAAATAAATTTAATACCCAAAAAAGTATAAAAATATAAATATAATTTTTTTATTATTTCCATCATTTGTATACCTAGGTTAAATTTTTTTAAAAAAAAATTATATTTTTTTATTAAAAATTGCACAAGAAAATGAATTTTCTAATCTCACATTATTTCTATTATTTTATCATCTTTTGCATTTTTTTTAATAAAAGAATATTTTATCAAAATTTTATTCCACTAATTTTTTATTTCTTTTTTAATGCATTTTTTTATGGGTATGCAAATCATTAAAAAATTTCATTTTTATTTTAAATGGAATTAAAAAATTTTTTATTTAAATTGAATAAATATTTTAAATGTCAATTCAATTTAAATTATGCACATTTTATTTCTTTTCCATTTTCATTCACATATTGCATTCAATTCTTTAAATTCACATCATTTATACATAAATCAAATATTTCAAAATAAATTTTTAAAATAATTTTCTAATTCTAAATACGAATTCATTCTTATTTTAGTAATATTTGACCATTTTGGTAAAGAAATATTCCAATATTTTTGGCATTACCTACTAAAAATTGTCCTAAATTTGGACAAAATAATAGCCAATATTTATGCTTAATATTCCCAATTACCCCTGGGAAAAAGCTTTCAAAAATTAAAGTAAAATTTTTGATATATTCTAATTTAGATAAATTCCTATTCCAAAATTCCAATCAATCAACAATGTTGAGAAATTCTTCATCAATTTCTTCCATCATTCTTTTTCTTCTGGTCATTTTTTATTGTGCCGATTTGATGAATTGTGGAAAAGAATGGCACTTTAAAATTACTGGCACTGTGGAATGCTATGATCTGGACAAAACTACGAAAAGTCCAAGTCCGGATGCCAAAATTGAATTGCGCGAAAAGGATTCATTGAATACGGACGATCTTATGGGATCGACAAAAACAAGTGGCCAAGGTGAATTTGTGGTCACCGGAGAAGAAAACGAACCCAGTGATTGGGTGGAACCATATTTGTATGTGTTGGCATGTGGAACGGTAAAAAATTTTATAAAAAAAAATCCTAAGACAGGGCATTTCATTATTTATTACATAGTTTTTTGTAAAAAGCTCAATAAAGCATAGCAAAAAAAAAAACAAGCTAGGAAAATGATATAATAATTCAGAAGAACTAAGGAAAGGAATTTTATGTATTAATTTTTGCATCTTTGAAAATATTAAATTGCCTTGATTGGGAAGAGAAAGAAATAGTAGATTTGATAGAAATTATGCAAAAATTATGACTAAAAAAAAGGGCCAAAATAATTCAAAATCGGGCCATTTTATTTTGTTTTTTTGACAAATCTTTCAGGTTTTTTTTAATATTTTGTTTAAAATTTTACTAAAAAATGCTACACAAAAATGGCTTTAATATATAGAAAAATCGTCAAAATATTGATTAATTAAATTTTATTTAACCATAAAAACATGAATGTAAAGTGAGAATTGGAAGAATTCGTGAAAGTTTATTTTATACAAAATTATATCAATGTTAAAAAACTAAACCAGCAGAACCTTAGAATGCATAAGGCTTGGGCAAATAACCACAGAATTTTGGCTAAAATAATGAAATATTCTATTTCGACCTTTGAATCAAATCCAAAAATTTATCTAAATTTTAAAGGAAGCCCAGATTTGCTTGTATTCTGAAATTGAGGCACAACAAAATGTGACAATCTTAATGGGGGACAAAATCAAATCAAAGACAACCACAAATGGCCACGACTCGAATATGCCAATACAATTTGGGGTGCCTTCACCACATACAGTTTTTGATTGGGGAGTCTGCAAAAATAATGGATTCTGGAAGGAATGAAAAAATGAATATGGATGAAAAATGGGAATGAAATGACATAAAAATGTTAACATTAAATGCATATTATTCGAAATAAAATATTTGAAAAGTGTGCTATTCTTTATATTATCATCAAAATTAAAATTAGAATTTTATAGGACTTTCTTGTCTCACTCAGAGTTTATTGAACAAAAATGATATTTTTCTTTAATTAAAGTTTAAAAAAAGAATTTTAACAGTCAAAAATTAGCCTAAAGGCAAAAGAACAAAGTTGAGTTAAACAACAAAAAATGTCATCCATTATTTTAGTTCAATTTACAACCTTTCTCATTCCCTAAAATATAATTTTCACTCTCAGAGTTAATTTACAAATATTTTTAAAAATTTGAAAAAAAAAACTTTTTAATTTAAGAGCCCAAAAGGAAAGCTTATAAGGACAAAATAAAAGAAACCAAGTTGGGGAAAGATTCTTCAACCTTCATTCATTATTCTAATTTAAAATTTTCAATTCTTTTTCATTTTCAAAATTTGAATTGAAAAATTCTGATAATCTCAAATCACAATCTTTGTTAAAAATAATTTTATTAGAAATGAATTGAAGAAAATATGGTATTCTAAGAAAATTTTAAATCTAAAAGAATTTATATTTCAAAAAATTATAATCAGAATTGATCAGCAGTGAGTAGAAGTTGATAAAATATAATAAAAATATGCATTTAATTCGGCTATTTTATTTTATTTTTCTAAATTTTTGTTTGATAATTTTCCTTTTTTTTATTTATTTAATATGTAAAAATTCCAAAATAAAATGAAAATTTATAGAATAAAATTTATGAGTTTCAAAATAAAATTTAAAAAATACCCCAAAAATGTTTAAAAACGATTAATTAATTATTAATCTAGAAAAAATAACATAATTAAATAATTTTTAAAATTTTTATAAAATTAAAAATTCATATGTTGTATCCGATTTTGAAAAATTAACCGTTTCAGAAAAGGATATCCGATTTTGAAACAAACAAATCGGCTATCCGATTTTGAAATAATATTTATTCTTTTTTTATTTTATTTAAAATATTTATTCAAAATTGGCTCGGTTTTTCGTTTTTTTTTTGTTTGTTTAATTTTAAAAATTATCACAATTTAAAGGAAAATTTATTGAAAAAAAATTATGAGTTATAAAATAAAATTTAAATTACCCCAAAAATATTTAAAAATTCAGTTATTCTTTGATTGATTGTCAATTAATTTAAAAAAAATAAATAAATAAAAATTAAGTAAATTAAATATTTCCCTTTAGTTTTACGATAATTGACAGAAACAATAAAAATATAAAAGTCGAATATTTTAAGACATTTTTTTGGATAATTTAAATTTTATTTTGAAACTCATAATTTTTTTTCTATAAATTTTCCTTTTAACTTATAATATTTTTGACAATAAACAAATAAAAAGAAACCGAAACCAAGTACATTTTGGAAAAATATTTTAAATTTATTTAAATAAAATATGTTGTTGAAAAAAAACGAATTAAAAAACAATTGTATGAAAAAAAATGAAATCATTAAAAAATTTTGGGCATTTTGATATGCCCATTTTAATTCATTTTCCCTTAAAATTTCCATTTAAGGAATTACCAAAATCAACGGATGAAAAAATTGAGTAACATCCTCCGCCATAATTTCTTTGTTGGTAGCACCAATCAAAATATGCAAAAATTACGGATGAAGAGTATGGGAAGTGAATATTTCTGCCGGCATTTTTGGCACAGTCAAATTTCCATTGGTGACTCGCTTTGGTCAATTTCAATTCAATGATTTCTCTCCTTCTTCGCCCTTCGATTAAATTATTAAAAAAATTTGATTAGAGCACAAAAAAAGAAAAGAAAAGTGTCAGAAAATTTCGAGAATGTATTTAATCAGCATCGTTTAACTTTTATCAATTGAAAAAATTAGTACAATTTAATTTTGCTTTTATTTTAATTTTATTTAATTTTTTAGAACTCTTCTTTTGTCTTTTACTTTTGCTTTATTTATTTCAAAATTTTTCTAAATTAAAGGAAAAATTTATAGAAAAAATTTATGAGTTTCAAAATAAAATTTAAATTGCCTAAAAAATGTTTTAAAAAATAAGAAAATTTTGGATATTGGCCATCCTGCAAATCTATCCTACCTTCACTTCATTCTCTAGGGCCATATTTATTGTGGTTGGCAAAAGTTATGGGCCAGGATATTATTGGCCATCTTGCAAATATATCCATCTTTACTTCACTTTCCACTTCCATTTCACTTTATTTTTGGCACTCTGGCCATATCTATTATAAACTAGGGTTAAACGTTACTTGGGCCAAAATCGGTACCGGTATTGGCCGGTGTCAGCCTAGTCGGTATCCGGTATCGGTATTGGGTTCAGAGATGGTAACCGATATCGGCCTTTGGCATAAGTCGGTATCTGTATTAGTCGGTATTTCGGTATTTGATGGAAAAATGGCAAAAAAAAAAATTATAAAATCAAATTTTTTCTTTAAAAATACAAAAATAATTTAAGTCTCGTTTTATTCTTTTGCAATAATTTCTTTCACAAAATGTCATTTTGAAGAAAAATTGAAATTTGCAAGAAAAAAATTTAAAATTTGGCCGAAAATGCCATTTTATTGGGTGCTTGTCAATTCCGACTAATACCGAGTTGAAAAATTAACGGTATCACCGGTGTCGGTATCGGTTTTGGCTAAATCGATATCGGTATTGGCAAAAGGCCTATATTTCGGTGTTTACCAACCGATATCCCGATACCGCTTAACACTACATAAACCGATTGGCGATAAAATCGAATAGACTACAAATAATTTGGCCAAATCGCGCGCTTTCTTGAATTACTAACTACATTGGCCAAAAAATCGATTGATAGGAGATTGGCCGAATCGCTTTCTTCTCCCCTGTCCTCACTTTCCTTCCCATCCAAAAATTCCCAAAATCAAGCCACAAAAAATCGACCATAAAAATAATTCGCGGACGCATGATTCAATTTCAGTTTTCGGCCATTTTAAGTGAAATAGTAAGGAAAATATTCACCCAAAAATTCACATCCTTTTGCAAAAATGCACTTGACCTAGCAATTTGCAAAGAAATGAAGAAAAAAAAATAGGGTTTGGCCTCAGACGCGCGATGCGGTTGGCCACATCGATCCAATAATTGGCCAATATAAAATTTTAGCTGAAATTGAGGGAAACTGCCATTAATTTCACTTCATTAAATAAATATAAATCACCCCATGTACAATTCTCCATCCCTTTTCCACCCCATTTTAATTTTTTATTTAATTCAAACTTTGTATGGATAATATTTATTACCCAAAAATAATTTTTTTTCCAAAAAAAATATTAAAATAGTTTTTGATTTCTAATATATCAGACCTTGTCCATATTCAAAATATTGCCGGCAATTTTTAAGGAGAATATTGCCGCCAATATTTTAAGTATGTACAAGGCCTCAGAAACCAGTTATAGACTTTACAAACCTTATTACAATTTGTAGATCTCCCCAAAATTAAATTGTCTAAAACTAAAACCAATAAACTGAAAATATGATTTAAACGGTTTAACTCGATCAGTTTCAATTTTCAACTAATTAAGAAATATATAAAAAGACGCCTCCCGATAAGATCTACAAATTGTTATAAGGTTGTTAGGTCTTATTAAACCGGTTTCTGATTTACTTTCAGAAGTCAAAAACTGTTTTGGGTAAAAAAAAAACAAATTTTTGAGAAGAAATATTACTCGTTTGTATTCTTCCCTAAAAATATTGCCAAATTCCGACTCAGAGAGAAATGAATGAAAATAATTTTCCCAATAATTTTAAGATTAAAAAAAATTAAAAATGCTGAAAAAATTCTCAAAAATTCTCAAATTTTATTTATTAATTTTAATTCTTTCCAATTTAATTGGCCAAATTGAATGTGGTGCTCGGGAGAATTTGGAAGGATTGATGAAAATGAAGGAGGAGAAGGAGAAGGATAAGAAGAATTTGGAAGAAATTAACAAATGTGTAGAAAATTTAAGCGACGAAAAGTTGAAAACCTTTAAAGATGAAATGGGCCAATTGAAATTTGAATTGTCGAAAGTGCTAAAGAATTTGGTTGGAAAAAATTTATTTTTATTTTAAAAGTGTAATAAATTTTTCAAAGTTCAAAATGTATTAATTTGGATTCTTTTGCAATTCCTGCGTTTAATCAACAAATCCCATCAATTTACAAAAAAAATAAACCCTATCCTACCTTAAACCCCATCCAGCACTACCCAAAACCAAATCCTACAATGCCCTAAAGCACTAGCCTACCCTACTCTAATTAAGAATTGGGTATAATTAAGTTTAGGGTTGGCCAACAAGATGGGTTTAGGGATAGGGTATTGTTTAGGTTTAGGGCCGAATTAAATTTGCACCTTTTTAATGGGACTCATAAAAATATTATAGAACGCATAAAAATTTTTGGGACTCTTAAAAATATTTTGGAACTCATAAATTTTCATTAATTATTGATCGGACTCAAAATTGTTATGACTGGGAAACTGTAAAATAACCAAAATTTGCTTATAAAATTCGATTTTAGATCTAGAAAAAATTTAGAAATTATAAAAAATGAGAATTTTTAATTGTTCATCAAATCTTAAAAATAAAAAATTATTAAACAAATTATATTACAATTTTAAGTTTGACAAGGAAAGAAAGGAGAAGAAAAAGAATTTAAATCAACGAAGCATGGCCATTCGGGATTCAGTGTATAATGCCATAAAATTGTGCACAGATATTGATGCAAATTTTCTAAAATCATCAAAAGGTGAAGCAATCGACATTTGTTCAAAATGTTTACGCAAAACAATCGAATTAACGGATAAAAATAACAAAAATTATAAACAAATGGAATCAATACTGTCAAAGAAGCTTTTAAAAAATTTGAAGACAATAATTTCGAATAATTATGTTCAACCCGAAAATATGGATAAAGGAAAACATAATTTAGTTGCTGCTGGAAGCAATGTAATGGGAGCATATCCGGTGGATGATATTGAAGTAGAAAATAAACAAAAAGTCAAGCAAAAAATGGATGAAATGGAACGACGAAGCACTACGTAGAAATTTAGTAGGAACATGGATTTTGATCGCTGAAATATTTTTTGTGGATATGAAATTTTGATTGATTGAACGGAAGGAATAATGACCTATCTGTCTGAAAAGAGGATTTAATTTTTAACCTATTTTTCTTTAAATTTTTTCATAATATATTTTATATTTAATCATACATAAACATACAATGTTTGTTTTTTCTCATTTTTTCGGGAATATTTTGATGGATAAAAAATTCATTGGATTTCTTAAAATTTTTAATGATTTTGAAAAATTTAGCAAATATTCTAGATATATTTTTAATGAATTTTAAATGTTACCTAATTTATATGTTTACCTTCAAATCATCTATAATTATTATTTTTTGTGGTTTATCCATTCAATTTCACATTTTCCGCCATTATAGGGGGCCTCATCAATGAAAAAGCAACGGGAAGTGAATAAATTGATTAGCATTGTCCTCTGTATTCAGGTCACTTTTTGCCCCTAAATTGTGCTATAATATTCCTTCATATTTAGGCAATTTTACCGGCAATCACATTTTTGCCCCAGTTGTTCACAAATATAAATATAATTTTTGGCATTCAAATTGGCACATTCCTCGGCACAATTTACCTTTTTTCCAGCGTAATTTCTGTTTGGATTTCCCTATTTAATCCGCTGGTTTGTATATTTTTTTTTTCAAATAAAATTATTTTCCAAATTTAGGTGACTTTATTTGCCATCAAAACATATAGGAGAGCATTTTTAAGCTGGATAACCTGCTCCAATGAAAAATCAACCAGCGTTGTTAAACAATTTAAAATATTAACAAATAACAAAATTCATCAAATACAACAATTAAATAAATAAAAATGAGTCGGCCCTTGGAAATTGTATATTCAAATTATTTATGACATTTTTTGGCAAATAAAAATTTGATTCTTTCTTCAATTTGTTTCCAATTATATTATCCCATTTTTATTTATTTTAAGTAACATTTCTATTACATACTTTTTAAATATTAATTTAATAATAAAAGCAAATTTAAAATGAGCAAATGGGATGAGCCGGCAACATTTGATCTAGAAACATGGCAAATAGATTTGGCAAAGCTTTTTTTTATACATCCTTCCCCCAATGCGCCCATTTCTTCCACTACATCCGTATTATAGGATATCAATTTATTATTCTTTTTTGGAATTATTTTAATTGAATTCACAATTTAAGTATTGATGTTAAATTATGATTTATTCAAATTAAAATGCAAGTATTTACATTCAGTGGCAAAATAATTTAATATTCAATTAAATTTACTTTCCTGTAAACAAAAAGGAAATTAAAAATGAACATTCTACGAATGAATGGCAAAATTAAATGAATGTCTGCTGTCTGCTATGATAAAAGTGCTTATTAAAAATGTAATCTGTATTTTTTAAAAGTAAATACTTATTATTTTAAAAGGACAAGAAAGGGAAGAAAAATTTTTGTCTATCCATTAAATAAAATGTACACTTATAAATTGTAAATAATGCAAAATATAAATACGAATATAATATTTAAAATGTGACATTCATTTTTACGCCATTTTTAAAATTCAACTTCATTCTGATTAAAATGAATTAAATATATCACATTTGCTCATCATTCTGCTTCCTAGTTTAATAATTTGATAAATTTTGCATTTAAAATTTCTTCACAATTTGGCGAGACCATAACAAATTATTCAAATGAATTCAGAGGCATAGAAAGTGAAGAAAATAAATAATTTGATTTGAAATATTTGACGCAAATTATTTATTGAATAAACAAAAAAAAATTCAAATTATATTAAACTTTTTGAACCAGCATTTGACTATTTGTACTCTTCCCCAAATTTAGAATATTAATATTATAATTCCAAATAAATATTATTAGTTATTCTTGGACTAATTAATCCCGAATATTTAAAAAATTAATTCATAAAAAAAAAATTTGGTTCGATCATCCGCTTCATCGGAATGCGAAGCACATAGCACTTTTTGCTTGAGGTGGTGCTGTGAATCGAATTGCCGTTGGGGTTCGCCTTCCAACACTGCGATCAACTTGGAGATTTCTCTCCAACTCCAAGTACCCCCGTCCACTTTTGGCAAACTTGGTGGCTGCCACGGGTCCTATAGTTCCCTGGTGGCCTCTAATTTGGTGAATGGAACTTCCATGGAATTTGGCATCCTTCGCCAAATTGGAGGCTACCCGGGAGCCATAGGACTCGGTGCAAGCACGAAGACGGACACTGGCAACTCTGACCACCCGTGCAGCACATCCTCTGCCTAGGGCGCACCGGCCAAATGATCGAAGCGAACAACGCAGAATTGGTGGGCGCTTATATAGAAAGAGGTTTTCAATGGGGCAATAATTTTATGGGAAGTAAATGAAATCCTATTTGTAATTTTAGAAGAATTTTTTTCGCTTTTCTTGATATTGTGTGGATGAAATGAGCTGAATTTTTGTACTTGGGGGTTTTCGAAGGTGCTGATCACGAATTTTGAATCAGTTTCTTGATATGACCAAGTCTCGCGCAGCTAGGCCATAAGATATGGCCAAGTTTAGTGATTTTGGATTTAGGTGATGAAAATGTGTAATATAGGGTAATCGACAGTGCTGATTATGATGGTGATAATGGTTTTGCATTTGCTTTGAGTTTTGGCCGTGAAATATCTAAATTTTGTTATTATAACCTAGGAGGACTATTCCGACAAAATTTGGAATATTCCACATATCGATTTTTTGCCCGCCTTATGAGTTTACCGGCCCATCCGCCTGGTAAATTCCAGAATTTACCAATTTCCAATATCTACCGCAACATATAGACCAGTTTTGATGGAATAAATAATTTATAATTCAAATAATATTTACATAATTCAATTAAAATCTAATCCATTATTCAACATTCACAACTTCCTAATTTTGCTCAATTCAGAATTTTTGAATTTTTGTGTATAATATTTAAATATTTATGAATTATCCAATTCCTTTTTATGCCATATTTTAGGCTACAGTGCAGCCAAATTATTAATTTCAATTTTCAGAATCGTGTTCAGTGAATTAATTTTATCATATTTCATTCTCTTATTTTGGTAATTTTCAAAATTTAAAATTTGAAAATGGAAATAGAAATTTCATTGCAAATTTGGCGAGACCATAATAAATTTTTAATATATTCAAATGAATTAGATTGGAAGAATTTGCCTTCGTCATATTCCATCCATCCGAATAAATGATTAATGCGGCGAAAACAACATTGGAGCAAGTTTGAATTTGAATGAATAAGTTAATCGGCATCCACATCCAAAATGCGCGGGAGGAAATGAATGGGATGGGATGGACTACCCATAATTGGGAATTTTTGAACCGGAAAAGATTGAATGAATGTATCAGTTTGAGTGGGAGTTTTGGAGCTTGGGTCGGTAAACCCATTTATAGGTTATGTGCTCGACAACATTCCACCATTTTATATTTTCTTTCAATTCACAACATTAATATTTCGAATAAAGTTAATAATAAAATTGGTCGACTGGTTCTTGAATTTTGGTGAGATTGGAAAATGCTCGATTCTCAGTCCGAAAGATATCGAAGGTCAGTTTTAATCATTTTTAAGTAATGATAATTATCATATTTCTCTATTAGAAGCCCATGGGCTTATAAATAATTTCGTAGCCTCAAAAATGGGCAAAATTTTTTTATAGATTGACATTTTGGAATAACCTATAGCGTTTTTCTTTAGAAGAGCCCAATGCCATTAAGAAATGCAATAAAATTCAAAAAGCTTATTATGTCAAAAGGTACATTATTCAAATCTAAAGAGGGGACTTCTAATAGAGGACGGGCTCTAATAAGAGTAAAATACTTAAATTTATTCTTCAAAAAATCAATGTTTATAAAAATTATGTGATTAAAATTGAAAATTTTTAGATCAAAAATTGTGGCCAAATCGAGCCCTTTTAATCTTATCTAAATTTTAGCTTAAATCCAAACTTAAACCTAATTTTAAACCCTAATATTTCCATTTTAATTGGCCTAAAAGGCCAAACATTCTTCATAAAAATAATTCATTTATAATTTAGGGTCGAAATATTATCATTTTTTATTAAATTCATTTTTAATTTTTAATTTCAATTAAAGAAACGAGCGAGCAGCAGCCATTCAGTCAATGGGTATTTTGTTGGACCGTCGTAAACAACAACAAGAACGAAAACAAGAGAATGGTCGAGAATGGAAATGGAATGATTCCACAAAATGGGGCGGTGGAACAAATGAAGAAAAGCACAATTATGCCTATAAGGCGCCAAGGTAGTCAATATTTAAACTATAAATATAAAGTATATAAACAATAGCATTCAATACCGCTCGATCATAATATTAGAACTGTTCTGGGTCCATAGCTAAATAAAAAATAATTTGTGAATAATTCGGGCCATTCGAAAGTCCTAAATGTTCTCTAAAAATAATTATAAAACAAAATTATGTATAAGAGATATTTTCCCAAAACTTTGTATTTATCAGTCTAATCCTCAGTCAGATAAATATTTTAAAAGCTACATTTTATAAAATTAAAATTACTATTCGTTTAGGGACATTTTGCGCTTCCATATATTAATTTCATTGAACTTTTGATAGATAAAATAATGGCCTAGAAATTATTGGAATATCGGTGTTCGCTGCACAAAATTGTCAATCAAATTAATAAATAATTTGTATCATAAGAATAAATATAAAAAATTTTATTATCATTTATACATGAAATAATTTTAACTAAATATTTTTTAATATTTAGTAGATCTATTCTCAAAGGCGACAATGCCACTGCATTTGGAGAATCTGGGAAAGAGAAGTCCTCGACTGTAATGCTCGATTTGAACAATAACAATTTGGAACCATTTAAAGCAAAGAACGAAGGAGAGGACAAAAATTTGAACGGTTTAAATTTGGATTTTCTTTGAATATTTTTTAACCATAAATTTATAGGCAAATGCGCGAAAAAAGGAATTCGTTTTAAAGAGGAAGATGATGAGGAAATTTGCCATCAGCAGCCGGAATGGCGTAATTCATTTGTGGACTACAACAATGAGGAGGATGAACAAAATACATTCAATTGTTGCACAGTTTGCGGTGGACGAATTTGGGCTGGCGACAAGAAAAGGTGGGGTGAAAAGCTTGATTAAAATTTTATGGCTACCAAAAATCTCAGCAAGAAGTTACTAGAATTCGCATAATTGGATTAATCTATTTCTGGAGGGCATTTTTTAAATAAAAATTATTGATTAAATATAAAATATAATTAATTGGCCACAGAAAATTATTCCTATAAACAATGAAATCTGCCTGATTTTTTCCTGTTTTGCCCTTTTTTTTGGGCATAACTCTGCGTTTTTTTTTATCAAATCCATTAATTCCAATTTATTTTTATCAGAGGCATATCAATCAGCTAAGGTGTGGACTAGGTTGGTATCTTCAATTGGAATTGAGATTGAGTAAATCTATGACAAATTTGAAAATTGGCCGCACTATCTAATAAGCCATCATTCAACCTATATTAATATAAAATACCTTCAAAAAAAAATAGCCCCTTTTTCTTTTTATAGAGAATTTTAATATTTGATATCAAAAATGATTGAACAAAAATAATTGGCCAGAAAATTTATGACCGAAAACTCGTCGATTTAGGCCAATTTTGAACAGTTTTATTCATAAAACTTTTTGGAATTTCTACAAATCCTTTGATAAATAGATACAAAAATTAACTATTAATTTTAATTATAAAAATTTGCTTCGAAAATTGGATTTATTAGCATATCAATGACCATTTAAAAATTTTAATTAATGCGATAAGCAAATTTTATCAAATGATTAAAATAATATTTAGAATATTTTCTTTTTTCCATATTTGAATTTTTTCGCCACTTTTTATTTTTATCCATAAACCAATCCTGGAATGCCTTTTGGATGGACCATCATCGTCAACATTTCTTCATCATCCGGCCATTCCTCATTTTCATCATCCACGAGAATTTCTCTTTCTGATTCCTTTCTTCTTTTGCCGATTTGCATTTCCAATTTCCTTATTGATGGAAGCCAATTTGTTCCAATCAACTTTGGTGGGAGATCATCTGTTTGTTGATTTAGTAAAAATTATAAATATTATTAATATTATAAAATGGTGAATAAAGCATTGAAAATGCCGAAATGAAAAATTATAAAAATATATTATTTTTTTATATTTTGTCTAATTTTAGTGAAAAATAAAATAAAAAGTTTAAACCTTTTTTAGTTCAAAACTATACTGTCATCTTCATATAACCTCTTTTAATTCCCCATGGGGAATTATTTTCACAAATTAAAAATTGGTAAAATTTCGGGTCTAATAATAACTCCTTAATTTGTGTACATTTATTACCCCCAAAATTACCTAGTTACCTCAAAATTTATCAACCTCAACCCTAAAATCATCTAAATTCATGTGCCATTCAAAATCTCAACTTTGAGGACCATAGCTCCTCACATGATGAATATTTAAAAAATTTTTTTATTAAACTTTCTTAGTTCACTAAAACTTTACAAAATCCACTATAATTTGTTCAAAAATGTTCAAAAATTAAAGAGGTAGATCCGAAATTTTCCCAATTTTTTGAAAAAATAATTCCCCACTGGATTTTAAAAGAGGTTATATTATAATTTTGGCATTCTCGATAATTTTTGAAGCCAACTTTCAATGACTAAATTAAATATTATCAATAAATTGACCATTATTATTGCCTCTTCGGCTCCATAATTCATCATCTGCCATTGTTGCCCTTGCTCCCCGCCTTTTGCCCAGCAAAATTGTTCCCCCGGTCCGATGGAATGCTGGACGCCATTGTTGACGAATTTGGCGTTGATCAACACCACCAATAATTTGTTGTTTTGGTTGGTGGATTCCCCTGGTTCGACGACGTTGAAAATTAGGCGAAAACAAAGCGCCAATTAGGCGATCCAAACGGGCACCACTGGCAGTCCGCCCTTTGTTTTGTATCGGGGACCATCTTTTAATATAGAAATAATTAATTATAAATTAATAATTAATTTATCAAAAATTCATTTAAATTAATAAAGAAAAAAACCCTTTTTATAGGTGGAAAAATTCATTTAAAAACATTTAAAAGATTAATCAAAAATTTAATTAAAAAGGGGATCTTACAATAACCATATTTTACACTGTTCATTCTTTTAGCGTTTAATTTAAGATAGAAATTAAATTACCGTAAAACCTCTTTTAATATCCCATGGGGAAATATTTTTAAACACTTAAGGAAAATTTGGAGTGAGTCTAATTCTAATTCTTAAATTTGTGGATATTTTTGAACAAATTATAGCGGATTTTGTAGAGCTTTAGAGAACTAATAAGTAAAGGCAATAAAAATATTTAAGTTAAATATTCCAAGAGGTATGGGCCTTCAAATTTGAGAGTGGAGAATTATAAGAAACTAAATACCATAAAATCGAGTCTAAAAATTAAAAAAAAATAGCATGTCTTTTAATGAAATGAACTTGAATTTTTCGAGGAAAATCTTTATTTAAATTTTCAAAAATTTAGAAAATCAAATTATTAGAGGAACTTTTGGGTATTAGAATGGCTAATGTCTCCCCAATTAATTTTTTTTATGATTAACATTGGCAGAAGTAAAATCAAAGTATTCATTTGTGTTAATGAATTTTCCATTTATTTTTATTAATTTTAATTCTCTCACCTTTTCTGGCCAAAATGCGCATTCTCCAAAATTCCAATATTCTCTAAATCATTTCCTCCTTCTTGTCCATTCCAATTTTCAATGCTCATTGCTGGGCCAAAATCAACACTGGCATCGATGTCAATGGGCAAAAGCAATATTCCATTGGATGTTTGAATTAACTGTAAAATGACCAGAAATTAAATTAAAATCCCCAATCATACAAAAAATGGTAGCCATAAAATTCCGATGGAAAAAATGGCAATTGAATTCAGCAAAATTCCATAAATTTTATTTAGCACCATTTTTGGCAATGATGAACAAAAGGACGAAATAAATGTGGACGGTGGCGATGAATTACTGGTTCACTGGGCCTGTTTCCGATGTGCAACCTGTGGATTGGATTTAGGTAAGAAATTATTTAGAAAATTAATTTTAAAATAGGAAAAGGAATTATGGGAAAATGTGGACTATAAAATCAATCTTTTGAAGATGAAAAAACTGATAATGTTATTTTATTATGCATAAAATTGGCGGAAAATATTTTCTAATGCATTGAATATTTTCTAAATTAGGGCCAAAAACCGATCTAAAAATAGGATATTTATCGGCTATATATCTACTGATTCGAAATTTTTTGAAATTCTGATTGTAAAAGGATGGAAAATATTATATTTTGTGGTTTTAAAAAAGTCTTCGACTAATTTAGGGAGAAAATGGGGTCTCTTTTTTGTGACCACGAAAATCTGAATACAGTATGAATTAGCGATAAGTACAAAAAATCACTCTCAAAATATCCGGTATTGGGCAATGATTTTAATCAATTTGTATAGGACAATTTTATGCGCAGTTAAATGTTATATAAAATTGATCCAAGAACTTTATCTAATTACTGACAGTGACAGTCCTATAGACATTGGATATATGGCATATATAAGTAAAGCAAAAATAATTTTTATATTTTTAGGCGCTGAACAACAAGAAAAAGTGTTCAAAAAGAATGGTCGTTTCTATTGCCAAATGCATGGCCCAGTGGCCACCACAGTGGCCGAAAAATGCGGGACAAAAGGAGAAGGAGGGAAATGCCAAAATATTGGGCCAAAAGAAACAAAACAAAAGCCGCCGCCTATTGAGCATCCATCTTCGACGCGGATAAATCGAAGAGAATGGTGGGAGAGGAGTGCGGACGAATTCAATGGGAATAAGAAAAGGTATTAAATGGGGTGAGAGTGGTTTAAATTGGGAATTAATTTAGGAATGATAATTAAATTAATCTATATAAAATTTTTGACTATTTTTAAAGGTGGATATATGATATATAAAATAAAATTTATCTATAAATTATTGAATTAACCCTAAATTTCAATGGCAAAAAGTCAGATTTTTGAGGCAATTTTTACTCCATTTTATTTAAACCTCTCCCCTGACCTTAAACCTATTAGCCTAAACTTTATGTATAATGTATCCCTTTTATAACTTCAAAAAACGACTTTTCGAAGTTAAAATTTTTGGCTAATATCATAATTATTTATGATAAATTTATATTTTCCTATTTACGAATTTCTGAATAATACGAAACTCACTAGAGAAAAAGTGTGCTAGGAAAAATTTCATTTGTGAATTTGTGAATGGAACAAAATTCAGTATAGAAATAATTCTGCAAACTTTTTATATAACCATAATCCACCGAGAAGTCATTCCAAAAAAGATGTATAAATAATATTTAATTCTAATGGGAATTAATGTTTTTTTTATGCTATTTTGGCCTAGCTAATTAATTTTTGGGTTAAAGAAACCACTAATTTGGGTGCCGTGACATTTTCCCTTTATTTAATTTAAAGATAAAGGGAAGAAAATGATGGGAAAAGGGAACAATCCTATTTTTGCCAAAAGGAAGAAGGGGAGGAAGAAGATTAGCCTTCAAGGCAAACCCAAATTTGGAAAATGGAATTTGATATTTTTGGGTGGATTAGGGCTAAAGGATGGGTGGGAAAAATTCGAAGTTCGACCAAAAAGGAATTAGTGGTGATGTTTGAATGAAGTTGCACCAATAGATCTTCTCAATTCCATCATAAATCAAAAATCTTGAGAATTTTTTTTGACATTTTTGTGATTTTTTGGGGAAATTTTTTGTCATTTAACAAATTTGTCCTATGAATTTTTTTCGAATTTTTTTCATGGGATTTTTTGCCATTTTTTGGAATATTACAAAAATTTTAAAAACATTTTGAATTTTAACAAATATTTAAAAAAAAACATTTTTTTTTGAAATTTTTATCAAAGAATTTTTAAAAAAATTTTGAAAATTTATTAAAATTTTTTGGCATTTTTTGAAATTTTTTCAAAGATTTTTTGTCATTTTTGGAGAATTTTATTTTTTAGCATTGAATTTTATCAGAGATTTTTTGGCATTTCACAATTTTATCTTGGGTATTTTTTTGATTTTTTCAATTTGTTTTAAGATTTTCTCATTTTCGAATTTCCCTAGCGATTTTTTGATTTTTTTTTAAAATTTTGACTTAAGGATTTTTAGGGATTTTCGAATTTTGCTTGAGAATTTTTTCTGGATTTTTTTCGAATTTTTTTGAATATTTTTTAGGACATTTTTCAAATTTGTAAATTTTGAAATGTAATTTATAATAATTAATTTTTAATTTTACCAAAACATAGTTCGACCACAATCCGCTATTATGGCGAAGGGAACACAAAAATGGTTGCCAATTTGTATAGTCCAAAAAATTTTGTGGAAGCAGAAAAACAGCAACGACAGAAGAAAATGACGACAATGGCAACGGAAACAATTGGAGAAAAGTCAAAATTCAAAAATGGAATTAATGAAGAAAAAGGAAAATACATAAATGAAGGGAGAAAAATAGACGAAAATGAGAACAAAAATACAAATTTCACAACAACAAATAAAATGGTCAAACAACGAGGCAATGGATCATCAGCGGCATTAAAAGATGATGATGCGGATTTTTGTGAACAATGTGGAATCGAATTAAGGTACAAAATATTTTTTTGGTACTTTTCGGTTTTCTGGGGGCAAATTATTTTGGTCAACATTGGATCGGTAATCGTAAGTTCCATAAGTCATCCGGTATAGGATTAGGTTCTTTGAGGGATAGGTTAGCACCCCACTTATCCGTAACCCTAATCCTAATCACCAATAAAGAAAATATTTATTCAAAAAAAATATGGCGACAGATAACCTAAAAGTGCCCATTTTAATAAAATTAGGAGCGAAATTTGTTCAACAAATTACAATTTCCGAGTGAATATTAGCTTTAAATTTAGTAATTTTTTAATCATTTTATGTCATTGATTTAGACGAATTGAATAGAAGAATTAGTGGATTTTTTTTTGATTGAAAATTCAAAATTATAACAATAAAAGCAGAATAGGCCAAAATTGGAAAAATTAGTTTTTTTGGCCATAATTTTCTGGCCATATCATATTTTAATCAATCATTTTGTTATAAAAATGGTCTAGAAAAATTGAAAAACTAAAAAGTTTTATTAAGACTAGGGTTGCGCCCCCGCAATGCGGAGGCGGGTTTTGCGGGGGTCGGGGTGGGTTTGTGTGGTTGGCACTTGCGGGGGCGAGGGCGCAACCCTAATTAAGACCTAAGAAATTCCGATACATAAATTTCCATTTTTATCAAAATATTATTCATATTTTTTTATCAAAATACTATTCATTTTTTTTAAATTCAACAGGCAAGGGCAACAAATAAGGGGCAAGGGCAAATAACTTTGGAGTTTGGACAAGGATGAAAAGCTTCAGGCAATGGCAATTTCCTCAAATTAATTCTTTAAGAAAATAAAAAAATGATTCATTGAATAAAGAAAGATCTCTAGTTTTTGACCATTTTGGGCAATGACAAAAAATTGGGCAAGGGCAACGGCGCAATTGGTCTTGGACAGCGGTCAGCGGCTTAAGTTCGAGCTTAGGATTAGGCTTAGGCTTTGCCTAAGCCTATTCCTAAGCTCGAAGGTTCTGGCCGTGCCCAAAACCAAGCCGGAGCCGTTGAAATAAACCCCTGCCCTGCGGTGGAATCGAACCCAAGCAAAAATGCCCTCCAACAAAAGACGTTGCCTCTCGACTAAAGAGGGTAAGCTAGTCTTCGCGCTAAGAAGATATATTTAAGACTAGTCCTTTCCCTCTAATATGGGCTTAAAAAATAAAATTCCCTTTTTAAATAAAATTTATGCTTGCAAAAAATAAAGATGTGGCGGTTTGTGTGGGGGCCGGTGGTCGGGGTGGGTTTGCGGGATTGACACTTGCGGGGGCGGGGGCGCAATCCTAATTAAGACCTAAGAAATTCCGATACATAAATTTCCATTTTTATCAAAATACTATTCATTTTTAAATTCTCAATAAAATTTTGAGTAATGGTTCATTGGTCTTGGCCAAAGGCCGAGCCTGGTGTCCTGAACATTTTTGTTGTGCCAATTCCGCCTGCGCCCGTTCCCTTTTGGAAAGTGGATTTGTGGAGGACCCAAACCAATCAAATCGAAATTATTGCCCAAAATGCTATGAAATGTTGATTGCTCCGGTTTGCCACAAATGTTCATTGCCATTGACTGAGGTTAGTTGTTACTTTGTAGAGGGGAAAATGGGAAAAAATTCGGAAATTAAATGCACAATTTAATTTTATGGGCGGTTATTTTTAGACTGCAAAATTAATGCTTTGTAAAATTTTCCATAATATTTTTCCAGAACAATAACCTTAAAATAGATAATTTTTTGATTTTTTTATTACATTTTTCCAATGAAATATTCCCCTAAAATTGTGCCAAAATAGGTAAAATAGGTAAAATAGATCAACAAATTATATAAAAAAAAATATAAAATAAATATTCAAAAATATTATTTATTTGATTTTCTCATCAAATCCGATCCTATGAATGCCAAAAATAGGTCAAACCCTAAAAATTCACTTTCTAGGAATATTTTGGATGCTAAAAACAAGTGAATATGATCTTATTTTAGTCATATTGCTCTTTTATGAGGTTATTCAAAAATTACAAATGCTTCAAATCAATGCTAAATATTGGCATTGGGCTTACTAAAGCTGCTTTCATTTACACAAAGGATCCGACGAGTCGGGTCAAATAGAATTGGATTTTTGAGTACGTTCAAAAAATTTTTTCAACCTGACCAAAAATAATAATTTTAATACCTAGAGATAGAGGACACTTTTGAGCATCGGATAGTATAATTTGACGATTTTCTGACCTTTGATTCCGAGTTCCGACGCATCGGATCCATTTGTGTGAACGTAGCTTAAATAAACTAAACAAAAAATAATACCAACATTCGTGCTTTGTATTCCTATTTAACCATAGTAAATATAAAATGGATAGTCAATCTTATATTTAAAAAAAATATGTAATTTTGATGCATATAAATTTTATAAATTCCAAAAATCCATTAAATTTCAAAATTTAACAATATTTAAAGTCTTGTCTGAATGCGCTTGGCCAAAAATGGCATCCCGACTGTTTTTGCTGTGCACATTGCCTCAAACCATTTGGCACCCGCTCATTCTTTGTTGAGAATGGGAAGCCTTATTGCGAAAATGGTACATTATATTTTTAAATAATATTAATAATTTATTTTTAAGATTGGAATGAATTGTTCACAGAAAAATGTGCGGAATGTTTAGAGCCTATCAAAGTGGGCCAAAAATGGCTTGAAGCACTCGGAGGGCGTTCATTCCACGCCGGATGCTTCAAATGCACAGTAAGAGCAAAAATTGAAATAAAAATGAAATATTAAATTAATTTTTATTAATTTTAGGGAAAAATATTTTCGAATTAAAAATAAACAAATTAGAAGAATTATTTTTGGAAAAAAATATTTTTTTTCGGCTATAAAATTTTTTGCCACATAGTATAAGCCTCTTTTAATTCCCTACCCTCTTATAATTTCCCATCATCGATTTTGAGGTCCCATAGCTATTAGTAGTATGAATATGAGCATAAAAAAACATTTTTATTGCATTTTCTTAGTTCCTAAAGCTCTATAAAAATCCGCTAAATTTTGTTCAAAAATGTCCAAAAATTAAAGGAGTTAGACTGCAATTTTCCCAACTTTTAAGGGGTTGAAAAATAATTCCCCTAGGTAGTAATTAAGAAAAGTTATCGGTTTGACCATATTATTTGGCCATAATGAACTAATAGAATTGAGTTTAAAATTTAAAATTAGAAATAAGAATAATCTATGGCTAGAGGCTAGAGTATTATGGGGAATTGGAGTTTAAAATAGAATCTGGTTTGGCCAAATTTTATGGCTTTAAAATTCCGATTTTTTGCCACAATTTTAGTGCCAAAAATATTTTTAATGTCAAAAATAATTTTTTGGGTTAATGTTCTAAATTAATAATCAAATATTTTGTGCAGACATGCCGAATAACATTGGAGGGGAAAACATTCTTTGAACGAGAGCAGCGTCCATATTGCCGTGCGCATGCTTGCCAACAAGCAACGAAGCGAATTTAGGGCAAACAGATTTGGAACAAATTGCGTGAATTAATCATATGGACATGATTAATAATAATAACATTCTTATTAATATTATCTTAATTTAAAATATAACCCATCCATTAATTAATTTTTTAAATTTAAAACATATTATTTTAAGAAAAAAATGAATATATTTTTTGACGTTAAAATATGCAATTTTTCAATTTGGTACATATTTTACTTAAAAAATTTAGAATAAACTGCTTTTATTGAACTGCTGCAATTTTACTTTAAATTGTGAATGCAAATTTTTCAATATTTAATCAATTACAAATATTTTTGCTATATTTCATCATTGTTGTATTGATTCTACTTATTATCAGCATTTCGAAGTATGTTCAGGACCCGGAATGGCTTGGCCCAACCCGAATGAACGCGTTTTGATGCACATCACAATGGCAAATACGCCATAAAAGAGTGGAGACAAAATGA
Source organism: Pratylenchus scribneri (assembly GCA_030063045.1). Lineage (NCBI taxonomy): Eukaryota > Metazoa > Nematoda > Chromadorea > Rhabditida > Pratylenchidae > Pratylenchus > Pratylenchus scribneri. Next base: position 186,184 of record JAQSEB010000045.1, read on the forward strand.
CCACAGCGCCATTATGGAAAGCATGAATTGCCATTTTGAATTCACCAACGGTATCGTTACGGTACCCAAAGAATGGATCATAGGGCCAAGCGAAAATGAGACTGGAATAGAGGGCTGGCATCAAGAAAATAACCCAGCAAAGGGCATAAATTGTGCAAATTGCGAGCCAAATATGGATTCGAAACCCCGAGAAAAGCATTTCGGAAATTTTCGGTGCTAAAATATCCAAACAACGGTTGAAAGCCAATACCTGGATGAGAGATGAAAATAGGGATGCGGGTCATTTTTTGTTTAATAAAAGCTAAAATTTTAACTGAAATAATCAATTCAAGAAAGAGATGTTACATTAGTAGAAAGCCTAAAATTTCCTCTATAAATTTGGTTTTTTCAATTTATAAAATTTAGTTTTAAAATAATTAATTTTTGTGTGAAAAATTAATTCTTTTTTAATTATATATTATATCTCCCAAATTTACCAGGTCGCCATTGCTTTCGGCCAGCCAAAAACCTTAAGTTAAAAATGCTTTTAAGATTGAAAATCTCATTTCTATTACATGTTACACTGGTACCAATCCAAAAATTCAAAATTGGACTACTGCAAAAAACAATGCCATTCAGGCTGAACAAAGCATGAACATAGCCCAAAATCCAGAGAATGGCCAAATCAAAAATGCCAATGTAGAAAAGTAATTTGTAGCAGACATTTTCGTCCAAATGTTTCCAAATTGAAATAATACATGGAATATAGAGGAAATAATAAATTATGCAAAGTACAATCAGAATCCATGCTTCGGGCACAAATTGATGTCTTTGCTCGAATGAAATGGAATCGACATCAATTCCAGTGCAATTATAAATGCGAGACCATTCCGAGTGACGAAATATGAACATTTCCATTGTTCTAAATAAAATTTCTTTTGAAAAGATGTTTTTCAATAAATTTGTAATTGTAATTCTGATTTGCGGTTCTAATTCTAATTTGTAATTGTAATTCTAAGCTGAATTGTATAATTGTAATTGTAATTCTGATTTGTAATTGTAATTGTAATTCTGATTTGTAATTGTAATTGTAATTCTGATTTGTAATTGTAATTCTGATTTGTAATTGTAATTGTAATTCTGATTTGTAATTGTAATTGTAATTCTGATTTGTAATTGTAATTGTAATTCTGATTTATAATTGTAATTCTGATTTGCGATTGTAATTGTAATTCTGATTTGCGATTGTAATTGTAATTCTGATTTGCGATTGCAATTGTAATTCTAATTTTTAATTGTAATTATAATTCTGATTTGTAATTGTAATTGTAATTCTGATTGTAATTGTAATTGTAATTCTGATTGTAATTGTAATTTATGATTTGCGATTGTAATTGTAATTCTGATTTGCGATTGTAATTGTAATTCTCATTTGTAATTGTAATTGTAATTCTGATTTGTAATATAAATAAAAAATAGTTTTTTTAAAAAATTATTTAATCGAATGAATGATTTTAAAATTTGCATAACAACTCTTTGATGAATGATTTCGTCGACGTGGGGTTCGCGCAAATTTAATTAATGCCAGACAACAAAAATAATGTTAATAAAGCGAAAACTTCTCGGGGTGAATTCTTATTAATTGGCCACCAACCATCATTCATAAGCCATAATTTAATCTTATGGGAATTTCAATGGTCTGTAATTATTTTTATTAGCAAAAACATAGCATTAATTAAATTTGTTCTAAATGTCCTTTTACACTATTAAATTTATTGGCTAATAATTGGAGAATTGTAAAAATAAATGAAAACCAACCCAATTTTTTATTACTATTATTTACCTTTATTTACCTCTTCCCTTCCCATAAAGCAATTAATTAAATATCTATTCAATCAAAATAAAAAATATTCCTTTAAAATAATTTTTATCATATAAAATTGCTGGAAAAATTGTATTCAATCAATGCTACAAAAATGCATGCATATTTAAGTTTGAGTAAATTGTATAAAAGTGTAAAATGTGGAATATTTAGAAAGATCGTTGTGTTTTTAATTTAAAAAAATAAATTCCCATCCATTCAAATTCATCATTTTTCCAATATTTCATTCAAAAAAAGCGGGCCACAAATGGATCATGATGCTGCCGAATACGCGGATCAACTTCGGCGAGAACATTGGTCAATTCGGTTGCCCGTTGGCTGGTCCCCACAACTTGATGGCTTTCTCCCCCGATCACTTCTTTGCATTCCGGGCATTGGCCACGTTCCATTGCTAGGCCACAATTGTTGATGGTGTAGATATGACCTATTTATGGGATGGAAAATTTATTAATAAAATAGTTAATTTTTCTTTATATAATAATTGGATTGTCGAAAATATAATAATATGGGTGGGTGTCTAAACATTTTTTTGTGTCAAAAATTATCATTTTCACATAACAAAATCTTTGAAAAATATTTTATAAATGTGGTTGTTTGTCATTCCTATACCGAGTACACAGTACACCCTTAAAATATTTAATTGATTTATTATGAAAAATAATTATTATAAAATCAATATTTTAGGAATACACAAACATTATAGTTATAAATTCTGAATCAAGAAAGATTTTAGTCCCATTTTTAGTTAGAAATTTTTTATATTCATTTGAGAATTGAATTTGAAACTTTCCATAATCTTTTATTTTATATTATAATAAAAATTAAATTAAATTTAAAAAATAATATTATACCTTTAGAGCATTTATACCATTTCCCATTGTGGCCTTCGATGGCAAAATGGATTTGGATTAATTCTTCTCGACTAATGCACAGCCCCGGAATGCCATGTTTTTCTCCCAACATTTTCAATTGATCGTTCATTTTTGCTGTAAAAAATCCAATTTTTAATTCACAAAATGGGTAATTAAAAAGAAAGACCATTTTTTTCCTATTTTGTATATAAAATGGTAAGATAATTTTTGTAATATTCGCAATTTTTTATAATTTTCCTTTTAACTTACCACGAATTTCGGTGAATGGTTTGTCTGCATGAATTTGTTGTAAAATTTCAAGCACATGTTGTTCAAGTTCAGACGGCTGTGGAGCAGCTGGGGGCATAGTCCTAATGCCAATGAAATGCAAGAAAGTACTAGCGGGTTGAGGCGCAGCAGATGGCGGTGGTGACACTTTCTTCATAAATGTGAAGAGCTAAAATAATACTATTAAAAGGAATATAGTAAATGTATGTTATAATAAATCAATAAAAATAATTGAGAGGGTTAATGAATTTTCTTTTCAAAATTTGTGTATTAGAATCCAGGGAATAGAGTATGCCGGTTGATTGCTATTAAAAAATTTTAAGCCTATATATTTCAAAATTGAGTATTGTTTTGATATTGGATAGAGCAGAAAATAGACATTAAATTTGACTTCAATAAAACAAATTAGGAAGCAAGCCTCTTTTAATTTTAATAAATATATAGTTTATATTAAAAAGAACTGATGAAAATGAATTATTTTCTGTTCTATCCAACCAAAATTTAAGAATAATTGCAGCAATTGTATGCCTTTCTATTAAAAAATCTTCTTTCTAATCCCCTCATACTCACATTCAACATGAATTCGTTTCGAGCCAATTCACTCCCGATTCCCATGAATGTCGCATCACTAATTGCATGTAGACCACCGGGACAAACCGAAATACGCTCTAACAATTCAGCCAAATCGTTGAGAAGGAATGCTTGCACATCATATGGATCAATGTGGAATTCGTCCAATGTCTTTGTCCATTTTTCAACATTGGTTGGGCAATCGGTGACCACTTTTTCCATATCAGACTTCATAATGTTCAAAATACTGTAAAATGAAATTAATATTTTACTTTGGTAAATACTAAGCAATATTTTCCCATATCAACGAATTTTTAATTAATTTGGTAAAATAGAAAATACTAATAACATAAAAAAATTTGTTATAAAATAAATTAATAAAAATTTATAACTGGTTTTACTGCAAAATTTTATTTGGTTGTTTCTTGTTTCGTAAAACCTACCTTTCAATATTCTTCAATGTGGATTCCATCCATTGGGCGGTAACATTCACTTTTTGGAAATTTTCCAACAGTTTTGAGATTTTCTCAATTCGGTCGAAAATTAAGTCGATTGGTCCGCAAAATGAAGGCAATTTGTTAATCCATTCTTTGAGCCATGCAATAATTTCTATTTTCTTCCATTCCCATTCAGTTTGCAATCTTCGGCTTGATTTTGTGCCAATGATTTTCATTTTGATCTGAACAAAAAATAATAATGGTTAAAAAATTGTTCTTAAAAATTTTTTCCTTTCTCCGTACAAATATTTATTTTATGCTTTTTATAAGTAGAATTACTATTATTAAATTTTATAAAAATTTTAGAGAGCCTGATATTTAAATAAATATTTTACTGTTTTAATTAGGTGCTATCATCTCCAAAATTGCAAATATGGGCAACGCCACAATAATACAAATAAAATTATTAAATTAATCATTTTTTGATACTTGATTGCATAGAGAATAGAGAACATAGAAAGTTTTTGCTAGTATTTTTTTTCTCCTTCCCCGAAAAAGTTTGTCAAAATTTTTCCGATGTTTGCCAAAATGTGCTTTCCCCTTTTGGAAAATTTTCGCCAAAATGTGCTTTTCCTTTTTGGAATTGGAGAGTGTTCGTCAAAATGTGTTTTTCTTTATTATATAAAATGCTCGCCAAAATGTGTTTTCCCTTTTAGAAAATGTTATGTTCGCCAAAATGTGTTTTCCCTTTCTGGAAAATGTCCGCCAAAATGTGTTTTCCCTTTCCTAAAAATGTTCGTCAAAAACGTGTTTTCCCTTTCCCAAAAGTGTTCGCCAAAATGTTTTTTTCCTAATTATATAAAATGTTCTCCAAAATGTGTTTTCCCTTTCCTAAAATGTTCGCCAAAATGTGTTTTCCCTTTTTAGAAAATGTTCGCCACAATGTGTTTTCCCTTTTTAGAAAATGTTCGCAAAAATGTGTTTTCCCTTTTTAGAAAATGTTCGACAAAATGTGTTTTTCCTTTGGAAATGTTCGCCAAAATGTGTTTTCTCTTTTTAGAAAATGTTCGCCAAAATGTTTTCCCTTTTTAGAAAATTTTCGCCAAAATGTATTTTCACTTTTAGAAAATGTTCGCCAAAATGTTTTTCATTTTACAAGAAAATTTTCGCAAGTATTTTTTATTCTGGATAAATATGGTAGTTTTCTCTAATTAATATACAATATACACAAAAATTTATTTTTCTTTTTTTAAAAATATTTTAATAATTTCAAATTAAACTCTACTATTGTGGAAATACCCATATTTGCACTGTTCTTTGACTAGTGACTACCTATTCTGGAGGAGATATCCTCCGGACATTTTTATTAAAAAATATATGTACTATTTAAAAATTATTTAGACTTTTATTGTCAAAAAACTGTAATCATTATTCAAAAATGTTTATTTTTTTCCCACCTGCTCAATGTCCTTTGCCCTTTGGTTGAGCAGCGAAATGTAACGTTTGGAACGGCGAATTGGTGTTTTGCATTTTGGACATAATATTTTGAGGATTTGCCTATCCGGTTGATTGTCGTCACCATTTTCTTTCTCCATTTGTTGCATAACCCACTTGTCCAAGGCCTAAATAATTGATTCAAATTAATTATTTTTTGTCTGATTATTTCATTTTTTTCATAAAAAAGAAATTTAAGAATTTTTTCAAATTTAAAAATTTCTATTTTTATCCATAAGTTTTTTAAAATATTTTTGTTTATTTTTATTTCACAAAAATAGATAATCTATATCAATTATTAAATTACAATTCACATTCCATCCAAGAAAATTAAACTGACCTGCACTTCCACAAAATGGCCACAATCTTCGAGTTGCACAAAATGGGCATCCGGTTCGTCTTCATCACCAAAGAAAAATGCGGCAACTTCCTCTTGGAATTTCTCTGGCTCACAAATTCGACAAATTTCGATGCATTTCTCGGAGCACATTCCGGCACAAAAATGTGCAGGCAAATTTGGATCGTCTAAAAATATAAAAAAATATTTACATAGATGATAATTTTATTATTCCCAATAAAACCAGATAATATTTTTTATAATAATAATTGTTTTTGTTATCTACTTTTTATCAAATCGATATTAAACTAACAAATAACAAATTGGAATATTTTTGATAATTGGTATTACTATTACTCAGCTTACCCGGAGAGCATTTCAGGTGTTTTTTGCATGGTTCATTGCATGGAAGCACATCACATGGTTCCGAGCATCGTTTCGAGCACTTCCGATGGGGACATTCGTTCAGACATGGCTCTTGGCACGGTGGACATGGTTCGCCACAAAGGCGTCCAACATTCTTGCCTTTCTTCTTTTCCTCCTCGTTTTTCCTCTTGTTGTCCCATTTTCGAAGTCGTCGCTGCTTTTCGCCTTCCACAGTCACAAAAGAACATTGAGAATGGCCACAACGAGTTTCACATGGGCGATGGCAAGGCGGACAGCCACCAGAACATTTGGAGCCGCATTCATGGTCACAAATCAAAATTCGCTTGCATTCCTCGTTGCATTCAATATGGAGACGACCTAAACAATTTTTGGAAAAATATACTATTATCTTTTTTTTTATCATTTTTTTGCTAATATAAATGATCAATGATGTGCCCGATTCTATTCGGCAATTTATGGTTGTATAGTATTGATTAATCGCTTAAATTTGTTAGGATCGGTTTTAATTTTTTAAGGCTTTGTTTCAAATAGATTTGATCAGTTATAGATTATAAGTTTGGATAATTGAAATGGGTTTTAAGAGGTTTAACATTTTTAAAACTGATATCAATGTGCTGTTAAGAATTAGCCTTTTCTAAATTAAATCAATCCTGTCAATCGAATGAACCATAAATTATTGCTTTGGTAAGTTCGATATATGAGTATGAATGAATATGAACTGTGATTGTGATGTAACCCAGTCATCAAATTAAAATGTCTGTAACTATACTTTTTCTGGACATAATATAATAGGCTACAATAATATAAAATATTGAACTTGATCCTTTTCTATTAAATTAAATTTAGTCAAATCTCAAATGTCCGAAACCATTTGGAGAATATATTTTTGTTCTTCTCTAAAATATTATAAATATTAAAATTTTTTTTGATTAAAAATTTGTTCATGTTCATTCAAATATCATTTGAATTTTATTGTCATCTCATTAAAATAATTAGTAATACAATTTAGAACTTACCATTTCGGCATTGTCCGCATGTTCCTTTGCAAGGATGATGGCATTGATCCTTATTATTCTCTCCATCTTCATTCAGCGTTTTCACACAAGGCTTTGGACAAGGCACTTTCTCCGGATTAACATGGCATTCTGCTTCCACAACATGTCCACAAAATGGCCATTGCTTTTTCACGAGTTTTTGACATTTAATTGTGTAAGTCGGCTTGGAACATTCCATCGTTTTTTGATGACCACATGGAAGTTGTTTGGGAATTTGCACAAGACAGGGAGGACATTCGGTACTGCATTTACCCGCACATTTATGATGGCAAGGCAAAAGCAGTGAGCTTTAAAAAGAAAAATTTGTATGAAAATTTTGAAAAAAAAAGAAAAATTATATTAAAAAAACAATATTCTAGTATAGTAGATTTTTTTTTAAAAAATAATTTTTTTTACCATTTTTCTTGACAGGGAACAATATCAACTGGCATCCAGCATTCTCCAGTCGTCGTGTGGCCACACTTCAGCTTTTTCTCAATTATTTCGACACATGGCAGACATGGCTATATAAAAGACACAATTAAAATAAGGCAAATAATTGAAAAGTGAATTAATTGTAATCATTTTCTAATATATAGAACAAATATTGAGATCCAAAATTTTTTTCTTTCATTTTAAGGTTTTATAAAAATATTGTAACTTTATGTCTAAAGTCTGATTCAATTGGCATTAGTCGTTTTTCTTCTAATTATTCCTGTGGACAATATAGTATAGATTTTTCACTCCAAAATTTTACCTCACAGCAAAGCAGTTGACAATTTTGGTGCAATTCATTTTCACAAAATTTGGCACATTTTTTAAAGCATTTTCCCATTGAATGATCGGCATCATAGGCATGGCACATTTTGTCACATGTATGGCCGCACTCCAAACGGCCAGCACACGGACGACAGCAACCACCTTCGGGTGACTTCTCCATGAATTCTTCGGCCGATGAAATCTCCTATAAATGAAGGGAAATAAAAATGAATGAAAAATGAAATCACATTTAATCAAGTTTTTATTTTTTTATTCTTGATTTTATTTTATTATATTAATATTTCCACCGGGAATATTTTACCTGTTTTTCTCCATGCAATTTGCACACAATTGGCAATGCCGGGCCCAATGCATTTTCATCCAACATGGATTGTCGAATATTATTCCAAAGGTCCGGCTGTGCTCCACGACAATTTTTAGCCAAATAATCAAAATTTCCAAGCACATAAAAGCCCAATTTGGCGCGAGATAAAGCCACACAAACGCGATTGGGAATCTGAAAAATAAATATTAAAAGAGGTTTTTCTGAATTTTCATGTTTTACATATGACTTAAATATAAACCATTTTACTTATATATATTACTTCAAAAATTAAATATTTATTAATTAAAAAATTTAGTATTTAACATTAAATGGACAAAAAATGAATATTTTGACTAAGAAAATTCTAATCTTATTTTTAGTATTTTTTTTCAAAAATGTTTTATGTTTTTAGTTTATTATCAAACTATCTGCTTTAAAGATAGAAATAAGGCATCATTATTTTTAAATTTAAATTGACATTTTCTTTATAAAAAATTGGCAGATAAACTCACGTTCAAAAATCCAATTTTGTCTTCTGGATGATTGGAGCGGACCATGGAGAGGATAATAATGTCGCATTCTTCGCCCTGATAATTATCCACCACATCAACACGAATTTGTTTGGTTTGGGGATCGTTGGGATTTTTTGGTGGCAATTGCGGAAATGCGTCTTTCATCCGACTGCGCACATCGAACATTTGTTCCACATAGGTGCAAAGAATGGTAATCTAAAAATTGTGTGATTATTCGAGCAAAAATTAGAATCGAAATTACAATGGCAATTACAATCCTAACTAAAATTTAGAATCGCAATTACAATCCTGACTAAAATTTACAATCGCAATTACAATCCTAACTAAAAATTAAAATTACAATCTAGATTAAAAATTACAATCGCAATTACAATTACAATCCTAACTAAAAATTACAATCGCAATTAAATCCTAACTAAAAATTACAATCGCAATTACAATTCTGACTAAAAATTACAATCGCAATTAAATCCTAACTAAAAATTACAATCGCAATTACAATCCAGACTAAAAATTACAATCGCAATTACAATCCAGACTAAAAATTACAATCGCAATTAAATCCTAACTAAAAATTACAATCGCAATTACAATCCAGACTAAAAATTACAATCGCAATTACAATCCAGACTAAAAATTACAATCGCAATTACAATCCAGACTAAAAATTACAATCGCAATTACAATCCAGACTAAAAATTACAATCGCAATTACAATCCAGACTAAAAATTACAATCACAATTAGAATTACAATCCTAACTAAAAATTACAATCGCATTTAGAATCTAGAAATCTATACCAAAGACGTCATATCATAATATACCGAGTAGTAAGTTTTTTAACTTCTAATTAATTAATTTATATTTTTACCTGTTCGGACGTGTATTCTTGTTGAGTAAGATATTTGGCAATTCGAACGGCGAATTCTGCCTCAAATGGATTTGCTTTTGATTTTCCATCACCCAAATTGCTCTGAGAACATTCCGAATGGTGATGGTTGATGAAGAAAACGTTCTTTTGCATTCCTTGAATATTTTCACGACCAAAAACGGAATCATCATCCTGAAATATTTACATATAAAAAATAGAATGAACAAATTAAAATATGAAAACGTCTTTTAAGTTCAGTTTTTTCTATAAGCCTAATTTAAATCGGATGAAAATATTTCCGTAAATAAAAATTTTATTCTTTTTGGTTTTAGTTTTTAGGATTTGAACATTTTTCTTCTAATTCATTAATATATTCTATATTGGTGATGGAATTTTTTTAATCATCCCCATACCCCATCCCCACCTCCAAATCCTTGTAGAAATGTGGCATCAAAGGCTGGGAAATTTCTGGTCGCATTCGATGCTGCTTTCGAAGAGATTGAAAATGGAATCCATTATTGACAAGTCGCTCAAAAAGTGAAATGTCCAAATGGTATTCTTTGCCCAATCGATAATCTGCCGGATTTGGTCGAAGTTGTTGATGATCGCCAATCAGGATCAAATGTTCACAGCATTCGGTCAAACTGGTCACAATGTGCGGTTCGAACACTTCTGCGGCTTCTTCCACCACCACAATCCGAGGTTTCAGTGAACGCAGTGCGTATTGAAGGCGGGCGGCTCCAGTTGTGGTCATTCCAATCACTTTGGCTCTCTTCAAAATGGCCAAGTCGGCTTGTCCTCGATAATATTGATAGCGTTGATTCACGTGATGATATTCGTTCACATTCTCCTCTTGTTTTGGATTCTCTTTGCGTTCCCAAAGTGCGGCCAAAAATCGATAGAGACGCCATCGTTCATGCAGTGGCATTGTCCATGGATTATCATGATACAGCCATTCCGTCGCTTCATCCTCGTCCATTTCTCTTGTACGTTGAATGAAGAATTCACGCAAACGAATGTTCTTTTCCGTCCATAACTGTGAGAAATAATTAAAGTTTATTGTGGTGTAAATTTATCTATTTGGTTTGAATTCAGCATTAGCAATTAGCATTATGGAAAATTTCGCCAATTTTGTAAATATTTTTATAAGATGAAGTTACAATACTAAGTGAAATAAATGATGAGAATTCTAGTGGATTTTAAAAGGCTCTTGAAAATGTGTCTAGTGATTATAATTTTCAACAGTTTGAAATAAATCTATCCAAAAATAAAATTATTTTTAGAAGGTTTCGATCGGAAATATTTATAAAAAAGGCGATTTTCTGTTATGTAAATAAAATTAATTTGCTCATTCTTTTTTTAAACTATGTTTTATTAAAGAAATTATAGTCAAAAATTAATCAAAAATTATTAATTTAAAAATGCATTGACCAATTTTTGTCAAGAACTTTACAAAATTATTGTATAAATTTTTTTTAGCAGTTACTACCTTCAAATCCACTTGTTGTGGCTTCCAAACCAGCAAATTTGGGTCAAATTCTTCTTCATCTTCACTATCACTAAGGTCGCCATAAATTCGTCGTTCATCGGCAATCCCCTCATCATCACTGTCGACCATATATTCTTCATCTTCTTCTTGTTCGACATTTCCAATAAATATTCCTTCTCTTCTAATTTGTTGTTCTCTGCCTTCTGTTCCGCCAGCAATTCTCAGTCCCATATTTTCACGCAAGTGAGCCAAAATTGGGGCCGAATGACCATCGACACTTTCGAGCCATTGAATTGCCAGATTTTCGCATTGCGCTAAAAATGTTAAAAATATGAATAATTTATGGTATTATTGGTTATCCATGGGAATGGATTTGAAAATATTTTTGATTTTTATTTTTAATAGAATCACCGACTGATTTTGGGGTTATAAAGGGTTGAGGGTAAAAAAAATCCACTAGAGATAACCGATAAAATACCAATTTTTCTTAAAATTTACGTACCAAATACATCACCAAATTCATTCAATGTTCGCAATTCGGGCCAATGAGCAGTTTGTTCCATGAAATTCGGGTTGAATATGGTCTGTCTAATTTCATTGCGAAATTTCCTTGCCAAATGTTCCTCGTTGTAAATTTCCTTAAAAAATAAAAGATTTTTCGTACTCCGAATTTATTCAGTTATGCTCGATCTTGGAGCCGTTTATAAAAAATAAAAATTTATTGAAACAATTTTGATGCTTAGTTTCAAATTAAAAAGTAGATTGTTATTGTTAGGTATCGAATAAAAATTAATTTTAATTAAATTAATTCATTTTATTGTTTTGCAAAGAAAAAAGTAAAAATTCAGACATTTAACTTAAAAAATTCTAAATTAATTTAAATTAATTTTATATATAGCCAATAATTTGTTATCTTTAACAAAATTAAAATTGTTTGGTCTTTGATGAGCTATTATAAATTTCTTCCAATTTATTACTTACCTCGAGATCAAAATTTCCAATTGTTTTGGTAAAGAATGCGAGTGCTTTTGCCTCATTTTCTTGCATTCCCTTTTGATTAACCAACATTCGCACAAATCCGACGTCCATTTCCATTTGGGCTTCTTTTTTGCATTGTCCAAGCCATGCAAAAAATTGGGAAGGATGTTCCAATAATTCAATAAAATTGGCATCCAGAATTGGAAGTTCCTCATTAGCCACATCCTTGAGCTGTTTGCCTTCCAAAACAAAACCCGGAATTTTGGTTGCATTCTTCCAATATTTTCGCGAATCCAAAATTTCCTTGAGCTTTCGGCGGCAATCGTAAAATTCATGACGATTTTTGGCATCCGGGATGAACTCCTCGACTCTTAAGTGATGTTGAGACCGCAATTTGCCCAATGTGAATCTGGAAAATTGTATTGATATTTTTAAAAATTTATTTTAAATATTAGTGTTTAAAATTTTATTATTATTCAAATTTTTATATTGGGTTTTTAGTCTATTAAATATCCTTCCAAACTTAACCATGATTTAGATTAATTTTGATTTGAATCTATTTATATAAAATTCTGGAATAAATTATAATAATTTATTTTTATAAGTAAATGTTACAAAATGCTCACAAAGAATAACCATATTCTATTAATAGTAATACCAATTTACCAAAATGGTACTTGTACACTTCGTATTTGTGTTCCAATTTTTGGTATGAAGGAAAAAATGAAGGGTACTGAAGGGTCCCCTATGAATCATCAAGATTATTTAAAGTTTGGGTAATTCAGGAAATATGAGATTAATCTCTTTATGATTTTAACTAACCATTATTCTTATGAGTCGTCTTATGGGACAGGGAACCTTCTTCACAGATGACCCAAAAAGTGGAAAAAAGTATTTAGGTCCCTTTCGTAATATATAGTTGATGGAATTAAAAAAAAATGGTTTTCAAGCTTCAAAATAAATTATTTATTTTCCCATTTTACCATTTTTAATTTCAAAGTTGAACTTACTTATCCAATTCTTCCTTTTTGCACCGACCGCCAACCCGCACAATGCCAGTGCCCTTCAGAAATGGGATCATTCCTTCGAGGAATTGATCGAGCGCATGATTTGTGTAGCAGACGACCAGCATTGGACGTCGAATTGTCTTATCAATATAATCAACATCATCCTCATCCGGATTCTCGATTTCGACCTCTTCATCTTCATCATCATATAAAACCCGTTGAATTTGGTCCAAATATGTCGAAGGTGCCCAAAAATGTTCGTTTGCAAAGAGGAATTGGACCAATTTAAGGCCAAGATATGTTTTGCCTGTGCCGGGGGGTCCCTTAAATATGTAAATAATTTAATAAACAAATATCAAAATTTAATTTTTTTCTATAGGTTGCTTTATTAAGATTTCAGTTTTTTAAACTAAAGTGAAACAAGCTTAAGCTTAAAATATTTTGAGATGTACCAAAAATAAACACCAATTTTTTTTCTAATTTTTTAGGCAAATTTTTTTACACCAAATTTGAAATTATTTCAGTAATATTTGGCCATTTTGGTAATGAAATATGCCAACATTAAAAAAGTGTCCTAATATGGTTAGCTTAATAAAAATTGGCATAAATTGGAGAAAATTGAGGCCCCTAGTCAGTACTCAGTAGTAAAATTTTATGTCAAAGAAAATGCATTTATGAATATGAATCAAAATAAGATTTTTGCATATTTTTTAAATTTTTTCGATAATTGCCCTTTATAATGTCGCTTGTTGTTATATTTTAATAAGATCTAACTCTCTTAAGCAAAAATAAATAGGCATACAAAAATAAAACCACGTTGACAATAAACTAATAAAAAAAAGATCACCTGAATGACGGCCAAATCCGAGCGAATTGCATGCACCAATGCATCAAATTGGCTTTGATCCATTCCAAAATCTGTGGCGGTAAAGTGTTCACGAATTTCGGTGGCTTTGCATTTTGTTGTTCTCATTTGAGTTTCTCGGTCTTCTTTTGCTTTTTCCTGTAAAAATCAGAGGATTTAATTCAAATAAAATTTAAAGCAATAACCGTCAAAAGGCAGGCAAAATCCAAATTGTGTTCTTCCATTACTTCACCTTCCCCATTTCTTCGAATTTGACCAATGGCCATTGTCAAATAACGCGGAATGGAAATGTCCGGATTGAGGTGCACAAAATATTTCGAAAATGGAATTGGCCTACCATTGGGAAATGTCTGTAAAAAGAAAAAAAGTTGTATAAATTTTTAAAAAAATATAAAAATAATGTTTTTAGTCCATTCTATTCTCTATTGCTATATATTGAACAAAAATAGGGTTGTATTTTTAAATCGCGAAAAGAGATGAGTTGAAAAAATCATTTTCGGGAATTATTGCTTTTCGATGATAATTTTCGAGGGCCCAGTATTGTTCTAGGAGGGCAATTCCACAATAGTCCATCCAAATGCTAATTTAAATTTGATAATTTGAAATAATAAGTTTGGGGGAATAAAAACATATAAATAATATTTGGGAGAATAAAATTTTGAGAGAACACACAAACATAAAATTTTGGGAGAAACAAAAAAAAAGTTGAGAGAAAAACAAAAACCAAATGTTGGGAGAAACACTAAGTCAAATGTTGGGAGAAACACAAACATAAAATGTTGAGGAGAAACACAAAAACACAACAAATGTTCAGGAAAAATACAAACATAAAATGGAGAAACAGAAACATAAAATGTTGGGAGAAACAAAAACAAATAAAATGTTGAGAGAAAAACAAAATGTTGGGAGAAACACAAAAACACAACAAAGTTGGGAAACACAAAAACAAAATGTTGGGGGAAACACAAACATAAAATGTTGGGAGAAACAAAAACACAACAAATGTTGGGAGAAACACAAATATAAAACATTGGGAGAAACACAAACACAACAAAATGTTGGGAGAAACACAAACACAACAAAATGTTGGGAGAAACACAAACACAACAAAATGTTGGGAGAAACAAAAAAACAAAGATAAAATGTTGGGAGAAAGATAAAAACACAACAAATGTTGGGAGAAACACAAACAAATATAAAATGTTGGGAAAAACACAAACATAATGTTGGGGTGAAACAAAAACAAAACAATGTTTGAGAGAAACAAATGTTCGGATTAACACATAAAATATTTATTTCAAATTTAAATTAGCATTTGTATTATATTTGTGGAACCATCATATTTTTTAACGTTTATTTAGGAATCAACCTCGCAAATCCATAATCCAAGTGTTTTTAAATGATCTGCTTTTTTTCGATAAATATTTTTTGGAATTATTTCCAGAGGGAACTAATTAATAGATGGCATAAAAATAAGCCCCAATCACGCATCATAGATCATACGAGTAAATAAAAAATATAATATTATTTTCACCTGCAATGCGGTCAGCACATGTTTGTAGGCCTCATAGAATGCCGGCGATTCCACCATGGAATAGTCAATGTTGAATTGAACTGCCGGCTTTTTGCCATCTTCGCCCACGAACAAATTGATGCCAATTTTTCCGCCATCCAGTATTTTGTCCCGATCTCCAATGGTGCCGAACAGGAAGTGATGTTGGAACTGATCGGTAGAGAGGCAAACCAAAGAGCCAAACATGAGATTTTTGTGCAATCGCTTTTTTCGGTCGTTCTGAAAAAAAAGGAACCCAATTAATTGATGAGAATTTTCTGGGTTAATTTTATATTCTCGAGGCTTTGAATATTTTTTTCAATAATTTATTTTAACAAAAAAGAAAATTAAATAAAAGAACAAGAAATATAAAAAAATAAGACAGTAAATTTTAGAAGGTAAATCGTAAATTATAACCCTACCCTACATGCTACTTCTCTATAATCTTCATAATCAAAGTGACCAAGGTTATGTGCCGATTAAAAGTGAACTCTCAATGGATTGATGAGAATTTCGTTTCGCTTTATTTTTCTATTATCAGATTTTTGATCATCATATTTCCCTATTAATCCTAATTTTCTTTAGCAAAACTGTGAAGGTGAATTAAATAAAGATCCTAATTATTTGAAAAAAATGGCAAATTTTTTATTGTGATAAATTTGGTACATTGCACTTTAGGTGCTGGAAGGACAAATTGATGATGAGGATTATGAAGAAGATCATCTTCAGCTTCATCTCTTCTTCTTAATCATCACATCTTCATCCTTTTGCCCTTCCAGCACCCAAATTGCAATAGTACAAAAATTTTTTAAAATAAATTACACGATATAAGCTATAGTAAAATCGAAGAAAGTAAGGTCTGCCCATGACCGATTTTTATTTTTTATTAATTAATTAAATGCCCAAAACTTACTCGATTCAGCTGAAAGTAAGTGAGCATTTCGCCGGCCTCCTTGTGCAATTCCATCCCATTCAGGCGAACACCAGCATAAATGAAGAGGTCCGTTTTTGCCGGACGACGCCCCGAAATTCTCGCCTCACTTTGGATGCGCCGAAATTGGAAAATCCCATCGCGCAGTGGCCGATACAAATCCTCCCGCATCAATCGGAATTGCACATCCAAATAGTGCTCATCATTTTCGTATGGCCCAACAATGATTGCTTGGCGCAAATAGACTTCCGAATTTGAGCAAATCAAAAAGTCATGTTCTTGCGGTGCCACTTTGACCAGGCGGAAATCTTCGGGAGGTGGGCCAAAACTGTTGTTGCAGTCTTCGGCGGTTTTTTGACCGGATTTGGCTGCTTGAATGTTTTGGACTTCATTGGCGGCAAATTGGTTCTGTAATAATGGAAATTATATTTATTTATGGATGATTATAATATAATGATTTTTTCGGATTCAATTTTCTTGCTTAAATGGTATTGGGCTAGGGGGAGGGAGAATATTGTGGAAGGCGGAAGGGGGGTGGGGGAGGCGATGATCGATGAGGTGATTAATCTTCTTCCACATCATCATCTCATTATCATTTTCGTCATTGTTTTTCTGTTCATCTTCCCCTACTTCATCATCATCTTTTCCTTCATTAACATCATCTTTAGCATCCTCATCAACTTCTTCTTCTTCTTCAACATCATTTTCTTCATAATCATCTTCTTCTTCTTCATCATAATCTTCTTCTTCTTCATCCCCTTTTCATCATCTTCTTCTTCATCTTCTTTTCTTCTTCTTCTACTTCATCCTCTTTTCATCATCTTCTCATCATTCTCTTCTTCTCATCTTCAGCACCTTCATATTATTCTTATCCGCCTTACCCCATCCCCCACAATTTTTGCCGTTCAAAATCAGGAAAGAACCGCTTAATCTTAGGGTCGTTTTCCAAGATTAAAGCTATCTTGAGGTTATTTTCCAAGATTAAAAACACCATTCACTCAGCAAATTTCATCCAACCAAACCAAATTTATTATCGATTTTTTATCCCCGTTTTTATTATAAACCTGCATAATTTGTTGAATTTCACCCAGCCATTGTTTCGTCGTTTCCGATGGGAATGAAGCACTTTGAATTAAAGGAGAATTCAGTGCCGCAATCGCTGAATCAGTGATGGTCAAAAATTTCTCTGTCATGATTGTTGGCATCGCCCGCCACCCCAAGATGAGTAGACCACAAAAATGTTCTGCAATTTTGGAAGCCGGTGGCACTCTTTTGTGTGGATCCGAACGAATTTTCGCAATGTGCTCATTCATCAAATTCTCAATCAATTTTGTGTTGAAAATGCGCCGGAGAAACTATTCAAAATGAATAATTGAGTCATTTTAATGTAACTTAATATATACCAAATGGCCCATTTCCCGGAGTTGTTCTTGCCGCAAATTCGCTTGGGCCGTTTCCAAAATGAGTCCAACAAATTCTTCCTGTTTTGGCACTTCACGAAACATTCGATCCATTCGGTGGAAGACTGCTGGAACCTTGAGTAAAATTACCATTATTTTTGGTGTGCAATTTATTCACAAACAAACATTAAATCGGTTCAACAAATCACTGGATCCAATGAGCAATTGATGATTTCGGATGTCATTTTGTATTTGTTCCAATTCGTACAAGTGCAAAATTCCATGCAAATTTCCATCTTGTTGGTTGCCTCGGCGTTGCGGTCGGCCATTTCCTTGTTCATTGTTCCGGCGCTGTTGTTGACGGCCATTTCCATGAAGATTTTGATTGTTATTGGAGTTTTGCTGATTTGCACCACCTCTTGCGGTGTTTCTTCCGGATGGTGGTTCATACTTTTGTGGTCGATTCATCAGAATTTATTGATAAATTTCGATTTACAAAATTTGTTCTGATTTGTTTACTCTTCTTCTGAAAAAATGTGTTGGTTTAAAAATTATTGGTTTTGGATACGCGAAATATTTAATGAAATCAAAATCACAAATTCAATGAATAAGTACTTATTTATAGAAAATATATCGCAAATTGTACTTATGGTTTTATTTTAAGTTTGACGAAGATTAAAAGAATTCATATTTTTTAAAAGACTAGATTTGATAGGGTAAAAAAGGTGTAAAAAATCTGCAAAGTTGGTAGTCGGAAGTGGAAGTGTGAAATTATTCTGTTTTGTGAATAATGAGAATGGGAAATATGGGATGGGAGATGGGACGGCGTCGGTTTGACCGATACCGATCAATTTATAAAGTCAAGGACCAAGGAGAAGAGCTTTTTTTATCTCTGCTGCTGACTGCGAGTGCAGAGTTGGATTGCTTATTTTTTGGCCTAGAGCTTCTTTAGTGGAAGAGTGTGAAAATTAATATTCATATGGAAATTGGAAAGGAAAGGCTGATATAAGAATATAAATCAATAATATGAATATGACTCATTTCATTTTCTCATTTGTTGATAGGAATAGAATATGCGAAAATTGAATGGGGAAATAAAAAATTTTGGAAATTTTTGTTTACTAAAAAATATAAATCTTATTTATTAATAAATTTTTTATTTCGATAAGCCTTCTAGTGAGATGAATCAAATTATATCAAGCATAGTTCTATCCAATTTAGTATTTTGGGTTTTGGCCACATTTTATGGCCTATAAAATTGGACCCCAAACATTTGTTTTGTTTTGTCCCAAACATTTGTTTTGTTTTGCCCCAAACATTTGTTTTGTTTTGCCCCAAACATTTTTTTGCCGCAAACATTTGTTTTGTTTTGCCCCAAACATTTGTTTTGTTTTGCCTCAAAAATTTTGTTTTGTTTTTTCCCAAACATTTGTTTTGTTTTGCCCCAAACATTTTTTTTCTTTTGCCCCAAACATTTGTTTTGTTTTGCCCCAAACATTTGTTTTGTTTTGCCCCAAACATTTGTTTTGTTTTGCCCCAACATTTTGTTTTGTTTTGCCCCAAACATTTTTTTTCTTTTGCCCCAAACATTTTGTTTTGTTTTGCCCCAAACATTTGTTTTGTTTTGCCTCAAAAATTTTGTTTTGTTTTTTCCCAAACATTTGTTTTGTTTTGCCCCAAACATTTTTTTTCTTTTGCCCCAAACATTTGTTTTGTTTTGCCCCAAACATTTTTTTGCCGCAAACATTTTTTTTTGTTTTGCCCCAAACATTTTGTTTTGTTTTTACCCAAACATTTTTTTGCCGCAAACATTTTTTTTTGTTTTGCCCCAAACATTTGTTTTGTTTTGCCTCAAAAATTTTGTTTTGTTTTTTCCCAAACATTTGTTTTGTTTTGCCCCAAACATTTTTTTTCTTTTGCCCCAAACATTTGTTTTGTTTTGCCCCAAACATTTTTTTGCCGCAAACATTTTTTTTTGTTTTGCCCCAAACATTTTGTTTTGTTTTTACCCAAACATTTTTTTGCCGCAAACATTTTTTTTTGTTTTGCCCCAAACATTTTGTTTTGTTTTTACCCAAACATTTTTTTGCCGCAAACATTTGTTTTGTTTTGCCCCAAACATTTTTTTTCTTTTGCCCCAAACATTTGTTTTGTTTTGCCCCAAACATTTGTTTTGTTTTGCCCCAAACATTTGTTTTGTTTTGCCCCAACATTTTGTTTTGTTTTGCCCCAAACATTTTGTTTTGTTTTGCCCCAAACATTTGTTTTGTTTTGCCTCAAAAATTTTGTTTTGTTTTTTCCCAAACATTTGTTTTGTTTTGCCCCAAACATTTTTTTTCTTTTGCCCCAAACATTTGTTTTGTTTTGCCCCAAACATTTTTTTGCCGCAAACATTTTTTTTTGTTTTGCCCCAAACATTTTGTTTTGTTTTTTCCCAAACATTTGTTTTGTTTTGCCCCAAACATTTTTTTTCTTTTGCCCCAAACATTTGTTTTGTTTTGCCCCAAACATTTTTTTGCCGCAAACATTTTTTTTTGTTTTGCCCCAAACATTTGTTTTGTTTTGCCCCAAACATTTGTTTTGTTTTGCCCCAAACATTTTGTTTTGTTTTTTTTTGCCCCAAACATTTGTTTTGTTTTGCCCCAACATTTTGTTTTGTTTTGCCCCAAACATTTTGTTTTGTTTTGCCCCAAACATTTGTTTTGTTTTGCCCCAAACATTTGTTTTGTATTTCCCCAAACATTTGTTTTGTTTGCCCCAAACATTTGTTTTGTTTTTCCCCAAACATTTGTTTTGTTTTGCCCCAAACATTTTATTGTGTTTTTGTTCTTCCTTATTTATTCTTCCAAGTATTTTATGTTTTTGTTTTTAACCATTTTATGTTTTATTTCTAAAAAAATGTGTTAAAAAATAAATTAGCATATTATATTAAATCTACCTACCTAGTAGCACCATTCTTTCTAGATATTAAATGTATCATAATTGACAAAAAAAATGTAGAAAATTAATAGATAATTTTATAACCTTTTAATCGCATTATTTGAAAATCTTTATAATTTTTTCGAACTTTTCCAGCCAACCGAATTGTGCATTGATGAAATCAATAAATTGGAAAAAGAAACCATTGAATTCAAACATTATGTTGGCTCATTCAAAATTTACTCGATTCTTCCACACTATGGGCTAATTCGGGACGAGGATTTTGACAAATGGCTGGACATGCTCAACAATTCTGTGAGTTTTTTAATATAATTCAAATTTTTAAATAAAACATTAATTTTTACAATGAAAAATCTTTATTTTTAGAAAGAAAAATTGCCGGTAATTGGCCACAAAATAACAAAGAAAAAGGTCCTTCTGAAGCAATTGGAGCTGGCCATTTCCACTTCCATTCTCCAACGTCATCTTCTACCAAATCCAGAAAAAATTTTTGATGGAATTATTGACGACAAACAAAAGCCATCACCAATTATGCCGGCCGATGTTCCTCAAACTCCAATGCCAATCATGCCAATGCCAATCTATTTCCTTTCAATTATCGAAGCAGCATATGCACCTCCAATCTCGGCCTATGCACCTCCAATGATGCTGATCAATGTTCCGCCAATTATGCCAGCCAATATTCCTCCACTTATGTCAGTCAATGTTCCTCCAATTATGCCAGCCAATATTCCTCCAATTATGCCGGCCAATGTTCCACCAATTATGCCTGCCAATCCAATTATGCCAGCCTTTGTTGACATTTCACCAATTATTATTCGAACTGGCCAATTCAAAAATTTATGCAAACTTTTGGATTCCAAATATGCCAACTTCAAAATATTATCTGGCCTATGCATTTTAGTGGAAATTGAACAAATTGTTGTAAGTGATTTGGAATATTAAATAAATAATATTAACTTTATTTTTCAGAATTATTCCTTGAAATTGCCACCATTGATGACTTTGGTAGGGAATTTATTTTTTTTACAAATTATTAGAATTTAAAATGAAAAATTTTTTAGTTTTTTATGCAATTTATTTAAAATAAAAGTTAATCAATTGAATTAGTTTAATTTTATTATCCAAATTACAATATTTCCATACAGGTCAAGCATATGTTAATTCCAATCTCATTTGCCAATTTTGCATCTACAAAAAAGAAAATTCATCGAATGAAACCCTCCATGATTCAGCTACATACGAGAAATGGAGATGGTGTTCCGATTTGTTCTGCACAATTCAAGAAAAAATCAATAAAATTACCAAGCGAACAATTGATCCAAATTAGTTTGGCTATTTGGGCAATGAATGTGAGTATTTTATTGGATTATCCATTAAAAATTGTGAATTATTGTGGGAATGGAAGTATCAAAAAATTATAGTTAAAAAAATATTTTTTAACTCACTTAGGAATTATGAAGTCAATATCTTTAAATTGAGAAACTAAAAAAAATAAAAATACATTTTAGAATAAAAATTATGCTAAAACACAAAAAATCAGAACAGAATTGGAAAAAACACAAAAAATTAGAATTGGGCAAAAACACAAAAAATCAGAATTGGATATAACACAAAAAATTAGAATTGGGCAAAAACACAAAAAAACCAGAATTGGGCAAAAAATACAAAAATCAGAATTGGGCAAAAACACAAAAATCAGAATTGAGCAAAAAACACAAAAAATTAGAATTGGGCAAAAAACACAAAAATCAGAATTGGGCAAAAAACACAAAAAATCAGAATTGGGCAAAAAACACAAAAATCAGAATTGGGCAAAAAACACAAAAATCAGAATTGGGCAAAAAATACAAAAAAATCAGAATTAAGCAAAAAATACAAAAAATCAGAATTGGGCAAAAATACAAAAAATCAGAATTGTGCAAAACACAAAAAATCAAAATTAGCAAAAAACACAAAAAAATAGGCAAATATTTTCCTTTTATTCAAAAATGTAAAATTCTGATTTAATAATTTAAGAAGAATAAGGAATGGGATTTATTCCCCCTGCCTACTGTAGGCGAACGGGGGAAAATTCCCATTTTCAATTTCCAAAAATGGGGTTGCAAGGAGGGGGGGGGGGGGGGGGGGGAAGCCAAAAGATAAAGGGCAACTTGGCAGGGAGGGGGGGAGCCAGCCCATGCCTATGTGGCAACTTGGTGGGGGGAGGCTGGATGGATGAAAAGGGCAAAGGGTGAGGGGAAGGGGAAGAGGCAGCCGCTGCGAGGAAAGGGGAAAAGCGTGCGGCTTGGATGGATGGACTTAGAATTATGGATTGACGAGGAATGGGAAGGGGAAGTGAAAAGCCAAGAAGGATGAGGCAGCCGGGAAATTTGCCAAAGGGAAAAAACGATGGAAATGGAAATAGGGGATTATGGCCACAAATTGTTGAGTAAAAATTGATGAAAATAAATGAAATTAATTAAAAAATATATGAATTATACTTAATTTTTTATGGAGATTTCGAATTAAATATTTATTTTCTTTCATTTATTTTATTTAAAAAGATAAAAATATTTTTTCTTCATACTTTTTATTAATTTTTATTACACTAATTATCTTTTTATTTTATCTATCAATAATTTCGTTCCATTTTCTATTTTCCATTCATTTATAATTTTTTCAATAAAAAATCTTCATTATTTTATTCAAATGTTCCTTCTCTTATTAATTGTAAGCCCTTTATGGGCTTATCAGCCCAATTGTATTAAATTTATTCGCATAAACAACACTCATTTGCGTCCATTCGGTCTGACCCGCCCTATTGTTGCGCATAATTTGTCCGCGGGGCAAAATACCATTTTTTTCTGCCCAGTGAGATAAATTCATTTTATTATTTAAAATAATCATAAAATATTTTTTCTAATTTTTAATCATTATTCTCTTTTTTTTTTAGTTAATTGATCAATCTACGCCTACACCATCATCAACAACAATTCTGCCCATTTCTTCTTCAACTTCATCATCATCTCCTTCAACTTCATCATCATCATCTTCATCTTCATCATCATCATCTTCTTCATCATCATTTCCAACCACAACATCTACAATTCCATCAAAAATGGCCACATTTCTTTCACTTTTTCTGGCCATCCTCATCATCATAATTTCTATTTCCACCATCATTTTCATTATCATTCGGGTATGCCCCCCCCCCCCCCAATTCCCTCCCAATTTTTTTTGCCTTCCAGAAACGTCGACCCAATCTCCCACAATTCCATCCTCCATCTCAAATTCAATCGTCTTCGGGCAATCCTCCTCCTCGTCCACCTCCAATCGTCGGGCCTTTAATTAGGCCTCCTGGTCTCATTTCGCCAATTTGGGCCACTCAATCACCCATTGCATCAACATCAATTGAAATGCCAATGCCATCAACTCCTTCGACTATAGAGTCTGCTTTTTTTACCGCCCAAGAAAGTGAAGAGGATTCTTTTTAATTTTTTTTTACCATTTCAATTATTTTTATATAAAAATACAATTATTCTTAATTTTTTTTATATAAAATAAATCAATATAAATTAATTTTAATATAATTATTCCCTTATTTTAATATATTATTTCCTATGAAATATTTTTTCTCATTTTTGTTTTCCTCCCGTGCCAGATGGATATTTTTATGGATCGATGGTTGCCATTAAGGAGAGGGGGGGGGGGGAGGGAGGGGAGGGGGGTAAACCATGCATCTGGAATTGATGTGGACAGCGCCCGTTGGAAGTGGCTTACGGCCAAAATGGATGGGGAAAAGGCTATTTTTGCCAAATTTGTATGGATAACATTTTGCAGTAGAAAAAAAAAACATTTTTATTTCTATTTAAATTTGCTAATAAAATGGAACAAAATCGTGACAATGGAAGCCGAAGAGGTAAGGATTTTCCGGGAAGGAAAAACACATTTTGTCGAACATTTTTCGGAAAGAGTAAATATATTTTGGCGAACATTTTCTGGAAAGATTGAAACACATTTAGGCAAACATTTTCAGGAAAGATTGAAACACATTTTGGCGAACATTTTTCGGAAAGGAAAACACATTTTGGTGAACATTTTCTGGAAAGATTGAAACACATTTTGGCAAACATTTTTCGGAAAGAAACACATTTTGGCGAACATTTTCCGAGAAGGAAAAACACATTTTGGCGAACATTTTTCGGAAAGAGAAAACACATTTTGGCGGACATTTTCTGGAAAGATTGAAACACATTTTGGCTAACATTTTCTGGAAAGATTGAAACACATTTTGGCGAACATTTTTCGGAAAGAGAAACACATTTTGGCGAACATTTTCCGGAAAGGGAAAACACATTTTTGGCGAACATTTTCCGGAAAGGGAAAGCACATTTTGACGAACATATTTTCAGGAATTGGAGGCCAACGCGGAAGAGGCGGAGGCCGACCTGGAAGAGGTGGGGGCCAACTAGGCCAACGCGGAAGAGCCGGTGTCCAACGCGGAAGAGGTGATGGGCGAGGAGGCGGAGGCCAAGCCGGCGTTGGCCAAATCGAATGGGGAGGAATCCAAAGAGGAAGAGGAGGTGGGCAAAAAATGAATTTTTAAGAAAGGGAAAAACATTTTGGCGAACATTTTCCGAAAAGGGAAAACACATTTTGTCGAACATTTTCCGAAAAGGGAAAACATATTTTGGCGAACATTTTCCGGAAAGAATAAAACACATTTTCAGGAGGCGGAAGAGGCGGTAATGGCGAAAGGGATAGAGGAGGCGTACTTCAACCTGGAAGAGGGGAAGGAGGCCGCGGAAGAGGGGACGGAGGCCAACGCGGAAGGGGAGGGGGCCAACGCGGTAGAGGAGGTTGGTAAATATTTTCCGAAAAGGGAAAACACATTTTGACGAACATTTTGGCGAACATTTTCCGAAAAGAAAACACATTTTAGCGAACATTTTCCGAAAAGGGAAAATACATTTTGGCGAACATTTTCCGGAAAGCAAAAATACATTTAGGCGAACATTTTCCGGAAAGGGAAAACACATTTTGACGAACATTTTCCGAAAAGGGAAAACACATTTTGTCGATCATTTTCCAAAAGGGAAAACACATTTTGGCGAACATTTTCCGGAAAGATTAAAATACATTTTGGCGAACATTTTTAGGAGGCGGGAGAGGAGGCGATGGCGGAGTCCAACGTGGAAGAGGCGGCGGAGGCCGGGATGGCGGTGGCGGAGCTGGCCCTGCCAGGGATGGTTGGCAGTCATCGTCATCAGGCAGTTCCGCGTCATCAGCGGGAGTTTGGGAGAATCCCCGACTCCCCTGGCGACAGCGGAACGGCCTCTCCGTAAATGAGGCCGACTGGTTGTACGGGAGGTACCCATTGTCGGATGCCTCGTCCCGTTCGTCGACCCCGGCCTCGCCATGAAGAATGAATCGTCCGTGATTCCTTCCCCCCTCCTTTCACACCCATTTTAATATTTTTTCCCTTCCTTCTCCCCAGCTAGCCCCCCCCCCCCCATTTATAATATAAATTAATAATAAATCCCATCCACTATATTCATAATATTTTTAATAAATATATTTAATAAAAAAAATGTATTGAAATATGTAAAAGACAAAATAGATAAATATGAAAATAATAAATATATGAAAGTAAATAAATAATTGAAATGAAATTAATAAGAAATTAAACAAATACGAAATTATAATAAATCAATATCAAAATAAATAAATATGAAAATAAATAATTGAAATTAAATAATATTTAATTAAATAAGTATAATGATAAAATAATATTAAATAATGATTAAAAAGTTTGATTTATCAAATTAAAAAAATAAAGAACAAATCGATCAGGAAATTTATATTGTTTAAATATATTAATTATATTTGGGAATTCAAATCCCAAAGACATAAAATAAATGAATGTAATAACATAATGTCCACAAACAGTAGAGAACAAATTTTGTATTTTAATATTATTATATTCGACTTTTGTAAAATTCTGCCTCAAATATTTCCCAATTGTTTCATTAGGCATCTCTCCGTAAGAATCAAAATAAAATGCTTCATTTGGGTTTTTTGCCCATATAGCACACCAATGAGATCCTTTTTTCGTTGCTATATCCTATAAAAGAAATAATAATTTTTATTAATTAAATTTATACCAAATTTACAACGATTGAGCTTGGATAGCTCACTAATTTCGGTAAACGATCAGCAGGAAAAACACCTCGGAAATATTTTCTTGTTATTGGATGATTTGATAAAATTCTATTGATTGTTCGGGTGTCCATTTTTTCGTCTCTCTTTCATATATAAGTTAATGGCGGTGGCTGCAGCAGCACCAGTGCCAAGAAAATACAAAAGGCATAAAACAAAAGTTTTAGGCGATGAATCCAATATTTCTGGAAAGCATGCAATAGGCTCAAATCTTACAAATAAATTATCCAGTGGTTCATTACTGATGATAGCTTCAGCTGTTATATTTTTCTCCATTAATTTAGACAGTTAAATCGGAAGTAATTGTACGATTTCCTTAAATGTATAAAAATTATTTTCTGAATAAATGAAATAATAAAAATGAGAATTACGGTCTATCAAAATGAGCCCGTCTGTCTCTGCGTATGCAATTAATTGTATTCCATCCCCTGGCACTGCACTGTTAAATCGAATTGTAACAGTGGTACTGCCATCTTTAACCAGTTCAAAACCATTAGAATCCTCTTGACTATTAGTTAGGTTAAAGACATAAATGCACCATCCATCTCGAAACATTGAATTACTTATCCCATTGCTTTCATTTGTATTAACATAGCCTAGATGTTCCATAGAGTCGTGATAAGCACGTGCATAAATATTATTTTCATAGTCAAGATTATATGGGTATTGAGGGTATATTCGGCCATTTGCTGTGAGTTCAATGTCTCTTACTTTGAAATGTTGGAATTTGAATGGACTTTCAAATTTATTTCCAATAAATCTGGAATTACTCACTAAGCCCAAGACTACCCTTCTGGGCACTCTAAATTTAAAAAATAATTATTTTAAATATAAAAAAATATACTCTTCGGTAAATAAATTTGCAGAAAAATCTGTACGCCCCGCACTAATAAATAGGGATTTCATAAATGTTTTTCGTATCCCATAACGAGCTGGTTCTGTATCTAGTTTTCTGGCGATAGATAAGCTCAATCCATCCATTATATCAATCGTTTTTACAAGCAATCGAACATCAGTGATCTCAAATCTGAACTTTTTTTGCGCAGCATTTACTCCAGCAATTTTTTGTTGTATTATCATAAAATCGCTATTGTTTGGCGTAATTTCAAGATCGACTTCAACATTACTTAAAAGATAAAAGTTTATTAATGAAAAAATGGATTCACTTAACCTTATTAGATATAAATTTTGATTCATAATATCTGCTGAAAGTTTGCTGATCATTTGTACTTTTTTGCTTTTAGCAAATCGATTTTTTCTCCCAATATAGCCTTGATCATTGACATCATCCGGATCCTTAACATCCCTATAGTAGCCAGTTAATTGTAGATGGCTGTCTTTTGCGGCCGGTGAAATACTTAACTCAGTATCAAAATAAGTTTTATAGGCATAGAGTTGATTCGATGTATACACTTCCCTCTGATTTATTAGGACTTTTAAATCTTTAATCCATGTTGCTCCGGGCATCTGAATTGTTGATACCACATCTGTATCCTCCAGATCTGTGTCCACCCCATCTTCTGCTATTTTATGAATCCGGCATTCCGTTAAAATATAAATTTTGCTCAAATCAATATAGCTAGTTATTGGATGGATTTTAAAATAAAATGGCGTAGAATTTATTGGATTCAACTAAATTTCCAATTAAAATTATTCAAATTCAATATTATTTTCACTCACAGTCAAGTATTCCCGAAAGCTTGAATTGGAGATCGCACAATTAGTGGGTGGGGTCGAGAAAAAGTCCAATCCAGTACTAAAACTTTCCGCTGAGGAAGCATCCACCTTTTTATATAACATGGCAGAATTTATTCAATAATAACCGAGGCTATCAATTCTTTTCTTTTTTAAAATTGTTTTTTGTGGAATAGTTTTCCCAATTATGTCACTAGGTTTTAAAATGACTCCACTTTTTGATCGGAATTTTCTTTTCCTTCCTCTGCCCGTTTGGAGTTTGCCAACCAAGTTTTTTATTCCCTGTGCAGCTTCACCCGATACTGCCTCTTTAATATCTCCTCCTTCCACAACCTTAATTGTTCATAGCAATGAAATTTTTAGCCAAATACATTACCTTATTTAGAACCCTAGATGTTGTGGCTAATCCCTCTTTGCCGAGCTCTTTACCCACACTCATAGCCAAGGGACTTATTGTGGATGCAAGCGGCTTAAGCATCCTCCAAATACTTTTCAATGCACTGCCTAATCCGGTACCCCTTTGATTATTATAATAGCCAAAGCCTCTCTGGAATGGAATCCCCTCAAAGTAAGATAGAGCACCTGCACCAGTTTGTGGGTAAATTTTATCCGCATTTAAATTTGATCCATCAAAAATAACATGAACCATTTTTTTTTTGATATTAGAATTTAATTTTATTACAATTTTTAAATAATGAATTAGAATACAAGCGTTTTCTTAAATTGAAGGCTCAATATGACTTCTCCAAATTCGAAAGGCACTTCTCTTCCGTTCAATGATTTAATTTCAATGTCCAGTATATCCAAGTCTTTTGCAATTATTTTATGATATAGTGGTGAAGGAAAATTTTTCTCTACAATTTGTCCCACTTGCCCTTCCACAGCAATAACTTGTAGTAGATTAGAAAATGTATTGCCAACTATCATACTTTCCTGAAAGAAGCTATAATTAGTTAAAAAAAGAGACATACAATCAATCCACTGTTTAAATATATGCACAAATGGCTAACTCCTCCATGCAAGTCTACCATGTATTTTGCGATTTGCCCATTTAAAATTGGGGAGTTAGGTTCATAGCCAATAACATAACAAATTTGATCACTGAGTGAAACATATTTGATTTTAGGATGGGTGATTTTAAGAGTAAATCTTCCTATATCATCCAAATAGTAAAATTGTATGCCCTTTGCAATGTGGTATATTTCCTGTTTTTCCATGGCTGATTTGTTTGCATAATTCTCATCATATTCTTCATGTTCATATATAGATCGGAAATCATGGATATGTTTATTAGCATGCTCCAAAAATTCAGGATAAATTCGCATTTTCTCATCCCATTTTAATTTGTATTTTTCGATATATTTTGCCTTTGCCAAATCAAATACAAAATGATCTTGTTCATGCATAAAGCGCAATTCAGGATATGGGTCCTTGCCTTTGACCAATCTTATTGAGCCATATTGACCAAATGCCGTCAAGCTTGGATCGATTTCGCTCGGGTGGTAAAATAAAGTCGATGAATCTGTCTTTATTGATTCACCCCCTTTTCTCTCCGTTTCCAATGCTTCTTCTGCTTCTTTCTCTATAACTGTCCTCCTCACTTCTTGTCTAGCATTGTCCTCATCCACATCTTCTGGCTCAATTAATTCACCCTCCTCTTCCCCTGTTTGTTTTTCTTCGACCTTCTTTCTTTCTTGCTTCTTTCTCTCTTCCTCAGCTCTTCGCTGTGCTTCTGCTTCTTGTTGTTGTCTTTTTCTCTCATTTTCTTCGGCCTTCTTTTGTTCTTCCTTCTTTCTCTCTTCCTCAGCTCTACGCTGTGCTTCTGCTTGTTGTCTTTTTCTCTCATTTTCTTCAGCCTTCTTTCTTTCTTCCTTTCTTCTCTCTTCCTCAGCTCTGCGCTGTGCTTCTGCTTGTTGCCTTTTTCTCTCATTTTCAATCCTCTTTCTCTCCTCCTCCGCCCGTCTATTAGCCTCGACTAATTGCTGTTGTCTTTTTCTCTCATCATCGCGTTTTTTGGACTCTGGGTAGACAGGAGTGTCCTCCTCAATGACATCCTCAGGCTCTTCTAATGGTCCTTCCTCTTCTGTTTCATTGGCTCGCCTTTTTCGAGTCAAATGACTGCCAATTGAACGGTTCAACTCTGTCAACATACCATTATAAATTCCATGTTCCAATCGATGAGGAGACAAATATGAGCCTCTTGGCACTTTGAATCGGAATTTCCTACCATCATTTAAATGTGCAATGACATATTGCTGTTCTGTTGTGCCTATTGTAGACCAACTTCAAATTGGAATTGAAGATTTGCATAAAATTTCCAAATTAAAAATACCTATTGGGATATATTATTGAGGATAACCCAACAACCCATCCGGGTCCATCAAAAAGCAATTTTTTCGGTAAATGAATTTTAAATTTATTAGTTCGATTGTCCGGAAACCCCGGCGTATTACTTGGGACAATAACATAAAAAGAATTACTCATTCTGTTTCACAACAAATTTAAATGAATGAGATTTTTTGCCGGTTTTCTTTTCTTCTTCTTCTTCTTCTCTTTAGCCCCAAATGTTCTTTTTCATTGGCCCGCGTGTCTTTTCGGAATGCTTCATCATCAAATCGGCAATGTCTTGGTTCAATTGCACATCATCCAGGCAATATGATTGAGTGTGCAGAAAGCGTGGCTCCCCATTCTTGGTGGTTACAACCTCAAAGCGATTTTCCAGCATTTGATTCTCAGAACGGCACTTGTCGCACTGATAATTGGCCACTCCATATTTTGGGCGAGCAAGCTGTTATGTGTATATTCAATTAATCGATAAAAAGAAAAGGAATTCTTACCTTCCAGAACAACTTCGGGTTTCCAAATGGTGTTTCATCCTCTTTTTTAGGCGGAACCACATAGGGTGCGGGACGATTTGTTGCCTTCTTTTTCTCCAAATTCTCATTTCCAGTCAAATCTTCATCTGAAAAAATATTCTCTTACATAAGTTTAATATTTAATAAAATAGTACCGTTTTCCACTTTGTTCTCATCTCCACTTTTCGAATCATCCAGATGAACCATATCCCCCAACACATTATTTTCGGCAGCAGCATTTTCGCTTTTCGATGGTTGTTTTCGCGGCATATTTGGGAATTTAATATATTACCAATTTATTTTGTTATCTAAAATTATTAGTAAATAGTTGGCTTAAAAAAATGAATTGCATAGTGAATATATATAGCCATATTTATTCCTGCATCCGCTGACTCCACCCTTTACACAAACATTTTTTTTTTGAAACCAAATTTGGCGCCAAATTTTCAAATTGCTTGCCCATATTTTTGAGTACCCAATAGAGATTGGGGACCATTAAAGATGAGGGACCATCTTAAAAAAATACATTCATCAATTCCAAGCTGCTATTCCCTACTTTTTGGCGCCAAATTTCGAAATTGTTTCCTTTTGAATACCCAATAGGGAGAAGGGACCACTAAAAATGAGGGACCATCTTCTAAAATAGCCACGCCTACTAATCTTATTAATCGATTTATAAAGATTAATCAGACATACAGTAATTCATTTATTAAAAATTATGGTTGTACCATTAACTTCTGCATTATCTAAATTATTTGGTTGTGAACCCAAAAAACTTGCTGAATATTTAAACAATCCTGAAGCCGTTAATCGAGCAACAGAATACCTGAAAGGAAAAAAATTGCGGACAACTTACCTTGACAAAAAGAAGACAACAAGAGAAGTCAAGTTTGGAGGTTTCTCACTCAAACCTTGCAGCCAAGTTTACGCATTTGAAGGTTTTCTGGGTAATTTTTGATTAATTTATTTATTTATTTATATTTATTATTATAATATTTAGAAGTTACATTGCCCCAATACTTTTACATAAAGTACGACATTCGTCTATTTTATCCGAATTTGAAGACAATTATTGAGTATCATAATAAAGGGCACGCTAAATATTATCCATTGGGTTTAATATGATTTTATTTTTAAACTCAATAAATAATTTATAGAATTGTTGGCAATTATTGAGCCAGGAGAAGAAACAACAATTAAAGAAAAGGACGAACCAAATTATTTAAATTTTAACCCATCTGGATTTTTCTCCGATTTACAATCTTGGTGAAATGCCTCCAAAAGCCACTTTAAATTTGCCCGATTTGGAATTTTCTGTCAATACAACAGGACTTACAGTCTAATGGTTTGCATTTTCTAATATCTAATTTTAATTATGGCAAAAAAATTTAGCCCTGAAAGTTTGGCTACGCCACGGTTTGTTCCTTGGGATTTGCCTGGCCGCTGTACCCGTTGTAAAAGTGGCACAGTTGAAATTGACTACATCATCCAAGAGCAAGGGGTCACAATATTCTCGGCTAGATTGAAGGGAGGAGAACGATTCATTGCCTTCGACAAAATTGCCAAATTTGGAGATCAAGCATTCATGCGTATCCGGGCAAGAAACAAAATTCTGAATATTCCTTTCAAAAGGCCAGACATGATGATGAATGTGGCACGAGAAGAAATTGTTGACAATTATGATCACCAATATTTTAATCAAATTCCTATGCCACCAAATAAACCACAAGGAAATGGCCACTATTATGACCTTAGCAACATTCCTCAATAATTATTTTGTCATTTATAAAAAATTGATTTTTTTTTTGAATAAAATGGAATATCCAAACTTGGATGAAAATGAACTTAAAATCAAAATTCCCAGTGGAATTATTGTTTCTGGACCATCGAGTTCAGGTAAGACTGATCTAGTTGTAAAAATCCTTCGCAATGCCTCTGCCCTTTTTCATCCTAGCCCAAATGCTATTGGTAGGTGATTGAAATAAATATTTATTTTTTAATATTTTATTCAGTGTGGGCTTATGGAGAATTTTCCAAATTAATTCCGACTTTAGAAAGAGAGGGGATAATTGTGGTAGCAGGGTTGCCTAATGATGACTTTCTAAATAAAATACCAAAACCATTTATCCTGGTGCTTGATGATCTAATGGGTGAAATTGACCCTAAAAGATTGGCAGATTTATTCACCAAAAAAAGCCATCATAATAATTTTTGTGTGATATTTCTAAGCCAAAATTTATTTGACAAAGCAATGAGAGTTCCTCGATCTAATGCACAATATATTTTTCTAATGCGAGCACCGGTCTATTATATATTTAAATTAAATTGCTATATATTCAAATTGCAGAATGATATGTTAAGTATTAGAAATCTTGCACACCAATTATTCCCTAGAGAAAGTTCATATTTTATGGATGCATATAGACAAGCTTGCAGTGAACCTTATGGCTATCTTTTGGGTTTGATAAAATAAATGCTTAAAATTTATTTATGTTCAGTTAATTTACATGCTAATTCTAATAATAATCTTCGTTTACGGACAAATATTTTTCCCGAAGAAGAAAGTATAGTTTTTTTACCAAAAAATGGGTAGAAGGAAAAAATTGCTGCAAACAGTTGGCGAACGAGTGCTCAAAAATTTCAATTTTTTGAAAAGACTTTGCAAAACTCATTCAGAGAAAAAATGGAAGAATCAAATAAAAAATGCAAATACAGAAGAATTATTGGCATTAACTGAAATTAGCAGCAATATTTTGGCTGGACGATTTTCTCTTACTAAAAAGCAGCGTGAAAAATTATTGCCATTTGCAAATTATATTAGGAAGATTGCACGAGTTAGAAGTGAGCAAGGAGCTAAAAAAATATTTGTAAATCAGCAAGGAGGGCAGGCAGTTTTGGCAGCATTATTATCGCCAATATTGGTGGAAGCAGCTCAGCATTTAATTTCAAAAATTACACAAAATGGCTAAAAAATTAATTTTACTTCCAATGGATTTATATCAAGGTTTATTGGGTTCAAAAGAAGAAAAAAATATGGCGGACATAGCTGAGCATGAACCCCTCCACTATGAAAAGAATTTATTGAAAAAAATCAAGAGAAAGAAAATTAAAGATCCAAGTGCAAAAAATGTCCTTTATAATCAGCAACTTCGGCGATATTTGAGGAAAAGGAAAGAAGTTAAAAATCGCCCTATAAAAGTGCAGTTAAGTGATGATCCACAAAATATTAAAATAAT
Organism: Pratylenchus scribneri; assembly: GCA_030063045.1. NCBI lineage: Eukaryota > Metazoa > Nematoda > Chromadorea > Rhabditida > Pratylenchidae > Pratylenchus > Pratylenchus scribneri. The sequence continues at coordinate 221,080 of JAQSEB010000045.1, forward strand.
AAAAGCCGGAAATGATTCGAAAGAACCCGTCCAAGTTGCTGCCCCAGATGAAAACGAAGAACTGCAGAGAGTAAATATTGAAGAGAATGATCCAAGTGTAAGCTTTGCTACATCAAATGCAGAGGAATTGTTTAATACACCCCAAGGACATTCATCTAATCGAAGTATAGAAAGTACACCAAAAAACACACAAACTTCAACCAGTAATACATCTATTGGCAAAAGAACAAGGGCAGTTAGGTTGGACTCGGAAGTTAAAAGGCAGATACATGATTTGAAATTCGAACGGCTTTTGGAAATTATAAATAGGAATCCAACGAAATTTGGAGTGAAAGATGGGAAAATTTTAAATCCTTCTACCGGAAAACCAGTAATTAAATCAAATTTGGATTGGGCAATTAAAAGACTTATAAGCCCAACATCGCAAAATGCACCTTCGCCAGTTGGATTAAAATACTTGCATAGATCTCTCTTGGCAGATGATGAGGCTAGCCAATTCCTGCATGATAAATATATGCAGAAGGGTGAAGGAAGAAAAAAGAAAACTAATTCATTCCGGCCAGCAATATGGAAAAAATAAATAAAATTTATACCGACCCCGAAAATCCGGGCGGTTTTTCGAGTGCAGAGGCTTTAATAAAAGCAGTGAAACAAAAATATCCGAATATTTCAAGAAATTCGATTTTGTCATTTCTCGAAAAAAATAGAACAGCCACTCTATTTAAGCAAGCAAGAAAAAGATTTCCAAGAAGGAGGACAATTCCCTCGAGCTATCTTTCTGGTAATATAAAATAAAAATTTTTTGGTAAGAAATATATAAAATTAAGATGTCCAATTTGATTTGGGTGACTTTCAAGCGTTGGCTGAAAAAAATGAAGGAATGCGCTATTTATTGTTGGGCGTTGACGTGTTGTCCCGACAAATGTTCGGAGTACCTACGAAAAGCAAATCTACATCGGATATGAAAAATGCATTTGAAAATGTATTTGCTCAATTTCCTTTCCTCCCTCAGAAAATATTTACTGATAGGTAAGTAAATATTTTAATTGATTAATTTACTCGAATATTTAGAGGCTTAGAATTTGAATCACCGCAAATGAAACAATTTTTTTCTGAAAAGGGAATTCAAAAATTTGCTGCTCAAAATTCAAAAATAAAAGCAGCAGTGGCTGAAAGAGGATTAAGAACTCTTAAAAATAGACTTTACAAATATTTCAGTGAGAAGAATACCACCAAATGGATTGATGTTTTGCCAAAATTTTTGCATGCCATAAATAATTCTATATGTCGAATTACTGGAATAACACCAGCCTCAATAAATGAACATAATTGGCCAGAAACATGGGAAAAAGTCTACGGAAATACAATTTCGGAAGATAAATTCAAGCAAACTAAATTAAAAAAGGGCGATCATGTGAGAACGAGTATACCCAAGCAGATTTTCGATAAGGGATATTTTCCCTCCCGTTCTGACCATATATATACAATTGAACAAGGAAATTCTATCCAACCCGAAACTTATGAGATCAAGGATTATCATGGGAATGTACTCAAGGAAAAATTTTATCGGCCGGAATTAGTCAAGACTCAAGTGGATGAAACTACAAGCTATAGAATTGAGAAGGTCATTAAAAAACGAAGAAATAAGAACGGAGAAAAGGAATTTTTGGTTAAATTTATTGGATACCCAGAGAAATATTGGATTAAAGAAAATGAATTAATAACATGATCAACTTTTTTTCATATAAATAAATTAATAATTGTGTTTGCATATACAATCAAATGGATTGTTTTCTCGGCACCAATTACGGTCCGACCAACCAAAATGGACAATTCTTTCAGAAGATAAGACAATTCCTTTGTTGATGACTGGACGCAATTTTTTCTTCATTGGAACAGTATGAATTTGGCCATCTCTTGTAGCGCGGAAATTTTTGGTCAAAGTAAATGTTTCAGTGACTTCTTCTTCGGGCACTTCCCCCCATTTTTTTGCCATTTCTCTATATCGTTCATAGCTCAATTGATTCTTCACATCATAGGTCAATGGGATTCCTTTCATTCTGCGAACAAATTTCTCTTCATTTGTGATTTTGTCTCTAAGCCAAATACAATAGGCTTTTGGGGCAGCTGTAAAAATATGGATAATTCATTTATGTATAAGGGAATGAGTAAATCTTACTGCTGATAACTTCCAATATTTCATCTGAGGGATATTCTTGAGCCAAAGCACCTAATTGATCACCAGAAAATCTTTCCAATGGATCGCCCAATTCTTCGTCAAATTCATAAATAATACTATCAGTGTCCTAATTAAGAGATAATTTAATATTTATATTTATTTTAACCATATAGATAATTTTGCTGTCATTTCTCCCTTCCACAACTTTATAGAGATGATTTAAAAGGTGTACTCTAGCAGCGGACGTGGTCCTAAAATAATAATTTGTTTAAAATAAATATGAAAATCAGACCATAAGGCCACTATGAGATTCGAGGCACTGTGCTCTCGCAAGAGTTCATCTTTTGTCCGGTAACATATTAGAACATTTCTATCATCCAATTGTTCGTAGACATGAATTTCAATATTTTCATTATCAAGATAAAAAGCAAGGTCTTCTTGATTATTTACAATCACGCTGATGCTGAGTTTGTTCCGAAGAGCGAATCTTTTAAAAAAATTAGATTTATTAGGTTCTATAAACATACCTGCCCCAAAGGGAATTTAATCCCAATTTCGCAATGTATCTCATGCCTGGATTTTTTTTGATTTTTGCTGGATTTAGACGAATTCCATAAAGTTGCCATGCCTTTTCAATATATTCACTTTTTCTTTTCTCTCTTTCCTCCTCAGAAATATCATTTTGGAGACAATCTTTTGGCCAGCCTTCTGCCTCATATTTTAATTTCATAAAAACCTTCATATATGGATGAAACAATTTGTCATCCCAATCAGATGGATTAGGCCAATTGTAAAATCGATAAACATGAGAGACTCGATATCCAGCCTAAATTAATTTTTCTTTGTTTTATTATTATTAAAAAAATACCTCTAAAGCTTTTTCTAATTCCAATGAAGTAATTGTAGTGGAAAAACCCCTTTCTTCATCTTTAAAATGAGGACACTGATAATTTGGCCTTTTTCTTGTTCCGCCTTTATATTTAATTGCGCAAAGTCGACATGTGGGGAAAATAAGTGAATCTTTTAGTCTCATTGGTAAGACGGGTATTTCCGAATAAACATGACGTGGTGGAATAACAAAGCATTTAATAATCTTAATTATTATTAAATAAAGTAAAAAATTATTCCCATTGATTACCCCTTCAATTTTGTTCCCATCATCATCCTTCATATTTTCTGGCCTCCACCAATCCACATCTCTATTAAAAATTGTTAATTCTGGATGTTTAATAGGGTATTTTGTGTGCCAATTTCTATATTTTTGAATTTAATCAGTAAAAAAGGAAATAGCTCACATGTATGGATATAATGACTTAAAATCACGATAGCGAATTCGTTTGTGAGGTCGATTTATGATGCTTGAAACCATTGCTTCAGGGCCAGTTCTTCCGCTAAATTTTTATTTTTTGTTATTAATGAGTAATAATAATAATATACCCAAAGAAAGCATCCTTCAAATCGATTAGGCCAGTGTCAGGGAGATTATCGAAAAATGCTCTCATACTAATTATTTTTGTTTGGCCATCTTTTTGAACACGAATTATTTTATCATTTGCGAGCATTTTTTCTATCTGGCACTCCCAATAAACTTCGACTTTAAATTCCTTTGCCAAATCTTCCATTCTTTGAGCATTCTTTTCACGTATTGTCGATGCTGGTATTCCACCGGCCAATAATTCATCATCATTAGGGAAACATTTAGGGCATGCATGCCAAAAACACCTGAAATATAAATATCTTTCCATTTTTATCGCAAAATTTTACCCATTCACTTCAATGGCGATATCTTTCTCGTGTTCACCCGTCTCAATAAAACCATCAAGGAAGTATTCTCGATAACGAATATTGCCTTCGGGTGTGATATATGGGACATTATATTGTATTTCTCCATTTTTATCTTCTGCTGTGTGAATTTTGACATTTTTCAGCAATTCTAACCACTAAAAAATTTTTAAATAAATTTATCTATATATATAATTACTTTCAAAAATTTTCGAGCTTTTGTACTTTGCCTGCCATGCTTTTCATATCCCATATGGGGGGTTAAAGCAAGATGATTTTTCGGCAATAATGATTGGAAAAAACGCATGCATGCTGAAGGCATAGTGATAGAAAGAAAGAGATCTTGTTTCGTGACCTCAAAAAATAATTCTCTCATTTTAATCATTCCATGGACCAATATTTTCACATCTAAAATTTCTATTTACTTTTTTAAGAACTCTAAATAAACTGACCATTTGAACAATATTCGGCGATTTGGTCATTTAGATTGAATTTTATTTTATCCTTATTTTCTTGATACCAATTTTCGAGTTCTTTTCTTTCCTCAGGGCTCATACTGCCCGGACCATAATATTTTATATCTGGGAGGCCATCCAATGTGATATCATAGTTTTCTTCCTAAATTTTCAACATAATAATTATTAAAAAAAAGAAAAGATTACCCGATTAAAATGATATGGGAAAAATGTTTTTGATTCGATATTCAAATTAAATGTTCCAACAAATTTTGACAATTTCAATGGAATTAAAAGATAACTAAATTTTATTTTGAAAATAATAAAGATGCTAAAACTCACGAATCACGAAAAATTGTTGTGGTTAGATCAGTCCCTCTTATTTTCATTTCATAAAGGCGATTTCCATTTCTTATTAATTTTGGGACTATTTGTTCATTTTGAAGAATTCGTCGAAAGGCAAAAATATTATCGTATTTTGAACCTTAATTTTCGAATAATACTAAATTTTGAATATAAATATTAACCGGCATGTGAATAAATAATATTTGGGAATGTTGTTTGAACTCTCTTCTTTTTTGTTATTTCTTCTGGTTTTAATTCTTCGTCCTCCTCTTCCGATGACGATTCATAATTGCATTCACCCACAATTTTATCCAATAAATAATTGCCTCCCTTTTGCATTTTCAGCTCATTTTGTTCAAAATGTATTGCCCAGTCAATAAAATCGCCCATTGGATCATCTGTCTTTGTAAAAACGTCTATTTCGGTACCTTGGAAGTCAAAGGGGGCCCAAGCATAGAGTCGATTTATTCCACAGATTTTGCATGGGTTTTCCTGAGAACTATTCCATATTCCTTTATCAATACATTGAGAACATGTCACATAAGCCCATAAAAAGTTTGTCTGAATAATTTTGATACGTAAATTTGTATTTATTTTTTTGGAATTTACTTCATGTAGATATTTCAAAATTGATGGATTTGGCCTAAAATGGGTCATTGATTCTGTGTCCATAAATATATATCGAAATTCTCGTTTGGGCCGTTCCACAAATTGCCTCATATAGCACCAACGAGGTAAATGATATCCAAGGCAACTAAAGATTTGTATTTTTTTATTGTAAAATTAATTGACCGTCCACAAAATCGTTCTCCACATTTATGTCCTTTTGTATGGTGCTTAATTTTAATTTCTTATCTGTTCTAAATTTAAGTATACCTCATTCCTATAGATAACCGAACATTCCGGACATCTTTTTGATTTAAAACATATATCCTTTGTATAATGATGCCAATAACAGTTGAAACTAAATTTAAATGTGACCAATAAATTTTCATAAAAAAGGAAACTTGGTGAATAATTTTGAGCAACCAGCACAAAAATGTTTGAAATTTGGCTCATCTTTGCATGGAAATTTTGGACCAACCCGTTGACAATTTGTACATTTTGACTAATTTTAATTTTATTAAAAAATCTTTTCTTATTAAAAATACCTTGCACCATGATCTATGCCGCAAATCATTTTGATATGGCTTTTCGCACTAAATTTGTAATAAAAATTTTAACAATAATAATATTTTAATACCTGAAAACAATATTTGTATCGAGAATTTTCATCAAAAAGCAAATTCATTGATTTAATTGCTTCATAATGTTCTTCAAGATGCCAATAAAAAATGCATAAAGGCTCTTCATAATTTTGAACATTGCTCTTATAAAATGGCTTTCTCAATTGGCCGGTATTTTCAAAAGCAAATATTTTGAATTGGCCTGGATATTGTTGGTCAATCCATCCTTGAATTTGATCACCATAATCATCAATATCATAGAATAGGAGATCGGGGTTAATGTTACAATCTCGGATCAGATCATTGACCATTCTGAGTTGTTTTTCCTCCTTTTGCCGGAATTCATGAAATTGTTTAGGTGATTTTGTTGCCTTGACTAATGCTGTGGTGATTGCTCGAAAAAGACAATAATGGTCGGTTTTTTTGCTTTCATACATTGCATTTTTATTCATTTTGAATTGAATTGGTTGGGGCTTTAATGGTCTTTCTCCAGCATTTCCAGCTCCTGGATGCCTCCTTTTTCTAGTTAGATTTTTTTCAGAGAGTTCAATGGCAATTGCGTCGATTTGAAATGGACCAGTGATAACTGACTCCCTCCCTTTTGCTCTGTTTGATTGATCAAAACGTTCAAATTGGTTAAGTATGTCTTCAGTTGTTGTTTCATTGAGACGGCTGACATTGATAAAAATTTCATAATCCAATAATGGACTATCGAGAGAGAAAATGTAATGGTTTGGTGATAGCTGTTGTTCTTTTGCTGATTTATGAATGTGATTGAGAACCAATTGAAACAAAGATTTTAATTCCTCTTCTGGATATGGAGCCTTATACATTTCATTAAGCTCAAATGTTCCAAGAAATCGATAGCCTAAATTTTACACTTAGTTATTATCCCAATACTTTTCCCGGCAAAAAAAAAACCTTTGTACTGGCCCGTCTTCATTTGTCGGGCATCCAAACAAACATAATAATCGCCATTGAATTGATTTTCATCCAATTTTTTACTCAGCAATGGATCATCCCCAATCAATTGACGACGAATTGGGTTTTGGTGGGTATTATCACGATAAAACCTTGCCCTTGTCTTCTTTTTACCATCGCCAGCTTGCTATTATTTTATAAATATTTCCAATTTATAATTTAATTTAGCTTACATTTATTTGCATTGGTTCAAATTGAAATTCTTGGATTGGCAACAAGTTTTGAGGCGACAAAATTGGCGGCATATCTTCAACAGAATTAATTTCCGCTTCCTCACCATTACTTAATAAATTTTCAATCATAAATTTGCGGGAGTTCATTTTCTAAAAATTGTTAATTTAAAAATGAAATTCGATTCAATAATTAATTGAATTCAATACAATGAATAATTCAGGAATTTTTAAATCAGTATTTATTATTATCCAAATAAAATGGATCCAATGGACAATTCAATTTGATAAATGCATTTTCATCTTTTATAGTTCATCACTATAATCACTATCATAATGTTCATCATCACGGCCATCATCCATTTTCTCATCCTCAATTTCCTCTTCTGCCATTTTCATGTTTGGGAATACATCATCGCCATTGTCCTCGCTTTCCACAAAATCATGGCTGCAGCAAGGTCCTTCCGGGTCAACAGGATCTTTTTCGACTTTGAGCATATATTTATATTTCCATTTAGAATTATTAGACTGACATTGATCATCCAAGGTCAAGCGAAGATGGGGAGCATCTGGACGAGAAGGCCGAAAGCAATTGCAGACAAATTTCTTCCATTCATTTGTGGGAGCTAAAAAATATAAAGTCATTTTCGATTGAATTATTTGAAAGATAAACCATTGTTTCGGCCAACAGCAATTAATTTGTCGGTGAATTCGTTGAAATCCGATTCCTGGGCCTCAAATTCCGAATTGTCAATATTCTTAACCAATGTTGGATCCATCACATATTTCAACAAAAATGACACGTTCTCGTCACCCTTGTAGTAGAAATATTCAATGACATTGAAACCATTCATTTGCATCGCTAATTAAATGAATTAGTTGGATTGATAATTTATAATAATTTTTACCTTGCTTTAAATACTCGGGAATTGAATCCACTGTGAACAATCGTTTAGTAAGGACCATTATTTTCGAAATAAGACGTTGAATGATTTAATTTGAATTTTTGTAAGAGAGAGAGAGAAGTTGATAGAATGAAAATATTTCTTCCCTATATTTCACCACTCTGATGTATCGCTGTTCCCGCCCAATTTTTGAATTGAAAATTTACGCGTACGCCATTTTTATGTGTAGAGGAAAAGAGGGAGAGGGGATGTTTTTTTAAGAATATGAAGAGGCATTGAAAGTTAATGCTTAAGGAATTAATCTAAAATTATTTTCAGATAATTACATATGGTTTTATTAATTCATAATTACCACGTCGGAGAAATGCCGGACTCAATTAAAGAATGCAAGTTGATAATATTTTAATGTAGCCTATCTAATTTTAGTTATGACCAAAAATGGCTTTAACATGATGGAAAAATTTTATTTTGACCGCAAATCTGACAAGGAACCATTCTTTGTCGCTGTCTATCGATTCAAAGGCGCTACCTATAATCCGGGAAAATTCAAATTGCTATTGGAGCCTAATCATCAATCAGATGTGCCAGACGAACTCTCAAGCCGCAACAATTTTACTTTAGGTTAATTTATTGATATCATAAAAATAATTGACTACTTTTTTTGAAGGCCCATTCAATGATGACATAACAAAAATTGTGATTTTGGCTTACAAGGCAACCAATCAAGAAACCCCCGAAGTCAAAATGACTTATGAAAAGAAGAAGGAATAAAGATGAAGGAAAAATTCAATTTATCATTTAATCATCTAATTTAATTCTTCGACGTTTGAGTAAATTTTGCGGAAGGCCATATCCTCTAGCTTTTGTTGGGCACAAATATGGATTATATTCAATTGGTTTTTTTCTCTTATATTTCTTGATTGGTCTCTTCCATTCTTCCTCATTCAATTTCGTCTGTATTTTCTTAATTTCGTCTTCTCTTGCTTTGTCAATTTCATTCTGCAAATTTTGCCATCGTTCAAGGTCATCCAATATGGCTGTGACAGTACTAAAAATCAAATTATTTAAGAGCATTAATATTTGGCAATAATACTCGGATTCCACTGGTTTAAAATCAGCAAGAAAATCTTCCATTGAATCATTTGGTATTTCCATGAGACTCTCATCATCGTTTTCAAAGACTTTTGAGTCGTTATTTTCCGAAGAATTTTTGGGATGTACTTTCATAACTATAATTAGAGTTTTAAAATAAATAAAATTCCTAACCTCTATAGCCAGAAGGTTTCAAACTTTTTTGACTTATTCCTTTTAAATAAAAGGGGCTGTTTTTGGATATTTTTGCCATTAGCCATTCAATTTTCTCCATACTTAATCAATTAAAATTTGAGAATTAAAAAAATGAAAATAAATAAAGAATAAAATCGATATGAATTTTTAACAAAAGATGATTTTATTCAAGAAAATGATTTATTCTAAAAAAAACAAATCATTTAAGTTCAGAAAATGATTAATCCAAATTATTCTGATTGGATCTAAATTTCCTCTTCTTCATCGTCATCATCGATGATAATCACTTCTCCAGGTTTGAATGACTTTCTCGAGCGTTCCAGCCACAAATCCAATGCAGTTTTGCGCTTTATGGTCCATTTGCTCTCCTTCTTGTTGCCTATATTTTGAAATTATATTTTGTTGAAAATTAATTTAACTAACAAGTCTTGTGGAGATTTTCGATGGTCTCCCATTTTTTGATTGAAGTTGAAGGTTGTGAGAGAGTCGATGAATCCTATGATGTTTAAAATAAGTTTTTTCTATACAAAATTAAATTATACCAAATTTTTATTCTCGCTCACTGACTTTTCCATAATCTCGAGCTCTTTTTGGTTTGATAAGTTATCAATCTTAAATAATAAATAAAGTTTAAAATAAAATAATAAAAACATACGGATTTGGCCATGCGAATTGTTTTGACTGGGGAGTTAATTTGACGCAAAGGAATCTAAATAAAAATTTGAAATTATTTCTATTTAAATTAGCTTACCAGTGGCGAAGAAGGTGGCGGTAAATCGGAATCCAATTTGTTCAGTTTAAAGCCAGTTGGCATATTTGGTGGAATATTTTCCTTGTTTTCGGATAAATATTTGTTCATGTTATCGATAAAGAGACGGCCGAGACGGTTAAGTGATAAAATTAATTTATTAAATTATGCATTTTTAGATAAATTTTACCTTCTTTCTTATGCCAGTCGGAATTCCACATTATCATTAGCATTTAAAGTCTGAATAAATTGTTGTGACTTTCTATAAAGCAAAAAATATGTCAAGTACCAAAATGTACATTTTATTAACATTCATATCGTATCCAAAAATGGCCAAAAAGCTTTTAGTTTCCATCCATCCATTTTAATTTACATGAATTTTCTATCCGAATGCATTCATCCATCACACATCCAGTAGGAAAAATTTTTTCCTATCCAAAATGGCAACATTTCTATAATAAAAAATTCCATTAGTGGATGGAAAAAAGCGAATGCCATTTCCTTTGAACGAACACATTTCATTCACTCCCACTTCATCCAACTGCAAAGTAGCCGAATAAAAGTTTTTTATTGGAAAAAATAAATATTTAAAATAAATGTCATTTTATTTCCAACAACAACCGTATATTCCACCCCGTCGTGTCGGCTTCTTTCCAATTCTTCCTCGCGGAGGTGTTGTTAATCCTATTTGGGCCCCGCCGATCGTTCCCTTGAGAGACGTTGACCCGATGCCAACCGTGCCAATTTTGGGACGAGAACAAGGAAATGAACAACCACCACCGAATGCGGCTTCGGCCAATGCGATACCAGTCGTTCCGGCCCAAGTTCCATCGGCTGAGGCCCTGGTTCCACCAGTCGTTCCAGCCGAGGCTCCGGCAGCTGCTTTGGCCCCAGTTCAAGCGGAGGTTGAGGCCCAGGCTCAGCCGCCCATAGTTCCACCACCAGCAATCCCAATTGCGGCACCAAATCGTGTAATTGTACGGGGATATGTGAACGATGCACCCGTAAGTTTAAGGGCAAAAAAAATGAAAAGAAATATTTTATTATGAAATTAAAATGTGAATAAATAGGGAATAAAATTTTAATTTTAGTTTTATGAGGACCCGATCTATGAAAAAAATGGCAATAGGCTGTGGGCAACTTATATGTTGGACGAGTGGGCGAACAAGGTCCGATTTGACGGGCTACACTGGAGAAGTAGAAAAAGCTTTGTGAAGGTCTGGAAAGAGGTAGAGGCCCCACTTCAAAAAGAATCAAAATGGCCAATTCAGGTTTGTGTTTGTTAATATTTTTATATTCTAAATAATTTTAGGTTGCCTATGATGAAGGGAAGGCTGTGGCTCCGGATACGATCATGGCGATCGATCGTCTCGTCTCCAAGCATTCGGCTCGCGGGATCGATGATGCCGGATTTTTTGAATGCCTCGACCAACTCGAGGCATGGATCAATGACACCGGTCCAATGCCGGCATTTATGAATGTGAATGTAATGATTTTATAAGCAATTTTTAAATTGTATTAAAATTTTCAGGTTATAACACCCGTTGGCGATCCCCGTTTGGCCCCTCATTTGGAACGACTCTGGCAGTATGTTGCCAGTTCGGACCGGATGATTCTACAACTTCGACGGGACAACGCGAAACTCAAAGACGAATTGGCACAACTTGGTGGCGAAATTGATCAACTCAAGCGAAGAGCTTTCTCCCGCCGTCATTGAAGAAAATGGATGAATGAATGAATGAAATTTGAGGGAAAGAAAATTTGGGGATGAATAAATTCAATTAGTGAATTTTATTTTGTAGTGTGCCCCTCTCCCTCACAAAATTCAATGCCCTATATATTCCATTAGTGGAATTCATTTTTTTTGTCATTTAATCCATTTAAAAAATTTTATGGGCCTAGATAAAATGTTGAATGAATAAATTGAATGAAAATATTTTTAATTTTTAATTAGGTTTTCTTTAATTTTCTCAATTCTATCCTCCTCTTCTTTGCTTGTGGCCTCGATTTCCTTTCCCTGTCTTTTTGCCGTATTATCCTTAGCCGTTCAGCAGACATTTCCCTTCGCCGACGTTGTTCAGCAATTCTTCTTCGCTCCCGTCTTTTGGCCAAATTGTCCTCTTTAAAATATTAAATTTATTTAAATTAAAAAATTGGTAAATTACCAGGAGTCTCGACAGAGACCAAAGATTGAGGTGAATTTGAAATATCTTGTCCCAAAATTTGTGAAGTGGTGGGGGCATTATCTAAAAATGGAATATTAAATGATGAATATTATAATATGGCTACCCAGAATTGGCGACATTGGGATGGGTGTGAATCTCAGAGTGGATTCGGGGCTCATTCTTTCCAAAATTTGGGAGGAAGAAGGGAAATCATCTAAATAAAGAAAATGGAATTTAGAATGAATATAAATAATATTGCTACCAAGATTTGAAGAATTTTGAAAGGGTGACGAGCTCGGAGATGATTCTGGATGGGCCAATTCCAAAATTTGAGAAGAAGATGCAAGCTCATCAAAAAATAAATAATTAAAAAAAAATTATATGGGAAAATAATTTTGTAACCAATAATTGGAGGCGGACTTGAGGAATTTAATACATAATATGAACATGGATCCATATCCACACATGGGCCAGTTAAATTTTGTGATGATGTCGATTGTTGGCCAATTCCAATTCTTGATAGCATAGCCTGACGTCGCAACCCTTCCTAAATTTAATTTTAATTCACAAAATTAATAATCAAATCACCTCATATTCACGAATCCTAACTGGAGCTTTAACATTCGCTTTCGGCTCCCAGCTATCTTCTTCCGGCCCATATCCTTCCCATCTTATCTTAAAATCAATACTGTTTTAGAAAAATTTATTTTATTTTTACCAAATATTCAATTCCTATGCCCGAAATTCTTTGATCCAAAATTTTCTCAACTTTAAATGTTGGAGTTGAACTTGAAGAAGAACATGGAGAAGGTGAGGCCGGCTCCAAATCTACTTGATAGTTGGGCAGATTTCGTTGTGGCCTATATCATTTATAAATTAATTATTTCACCCAATATTTTTACCTCAAAAAATAATATTCTTTGTGGTGCTTTTTTTGGTAATACTCAACCACTGGACCCAGCACAGGCAATTTTCGCACTTCTTTGTGGATATCTCTTGGATGAATTTGATTCAAAATGCGAAGAATCAATTCAGTTGAAAGCCAGCGGAATGGATTTAGGGTTTCGTCAGTAATTTGGGGCCGTCTCAAAATGTTCATTGTCTAAATAAATTAATCAATTAAATTGTTTTGATTAATTTAAAATTAAATTTGTGAAAAAAGAGAATGTTTATAATGGTTGATGAAAAAAAGAGAATTAAATAAAATGGGAAGGTAAATTGGGGTAAGAATCTAAGGCCACAGAAATAGAAAGGCCATGGAACTAGAAAGGCCACGGACAAAAAGGCCACGGAACTAGAAAGGCCACGGAACTAGAAAGGCCACGGAACCAAAAGGCCACGGAACCAAAAGGCCACGGAACAAAAAGGCCACGGAACTAGAAAGGCCACGGAACCAAAAGGCCACGGAACCAAAAGGCCACGGAACAAAAAGGCCACGGAACAGAAAGGCCACGGAACAGAAAGGCCACGGAACAAAAAGGCCACGGAACAAAAAGGCCTCGGAACAAATAGAAAGGGCAAAAAATGTAGACAGAATAAAAAAAGCTGTCTGGTGTTCTCTCCAATTTTTATCACTTCCCCTTCCAGTCATGCTCCATTGACCTAATTATCCATTCACATGTCTGCAGCCATGCCCACCTCATTTATTCCCGTCATCAGCTTGACCAATTCCCCTTTTCACGTTTCCCTTCCCTTTCCATCAAAAATAGCCTTTTAATTGTTTCCAATTTATTTTAATATAAGATTTAAAAAATAGAGGCCGTCACAAGTTACGACGAGAGCTTGTGCGCTCTATTTTTCAGCAATTTTATTTTAAATTTAATTTATTTGGCATTATGTAATTAATTTTTTAAAAAAAAAATGATTTTGGCTTAATTTCCAATTTTATATTTTTTAAACAATTTTCCCTTCGGCATTTTTCATTTTTATTTGCCACATCCATCCATCCCACCATCGAGAATCAATAGGCCAACTTTCCATGTTCCCCTCAATTCCCATCATCCGCTTTTTCCATCCATCCATCCATACGTAATCCAACATTAGCCATTAGAGATGGTGGCTGCCCCTTCCCCCCTCACCCTTTGCCCTTTTCATCCACCAGCCCCCCCCCATCCTCCACTAAGTTGCCATATAGGCATGGGCTGGCTCCCCCCCTCCCTGCCAAGTTGCCCTTTATCTTTTGGCTTCCCCCCCCCCCCCCCCCCTCCTTGCAACCCCATTTTTGGAAATTGAAAATGGGAATTTTCCCCCGTTCGCCTACAGTAGGCAGGGGGAATAAATCCCATTCCTTATTCTTCTAATTTAATTATCTTTTATTTTTTATAAAATTTAGAATATCCCAATACCCACATCGGAATTTGTTCATCGTAAGGCAGCGGAATTTCGGGATGCTCTGGAATACATTGAAAGTATTGGAATTCAGAACAAAGCAGCCAAACAAAAATTGAAAATAGTATCGCCGGTAAGTTCTCTCATTTTCTCAAATTTACTTAAAAAATTCAATTCATAAAAATATATAGACTATATTAATTTTATTGTCAAGTGTCAACCCAAATAAATTTAGAACTTTGTATTTATAATCTTTATATTAATTTTAATAAAATTTTATTTAAAATAATATTTTTATTTTTTCAGCCAAAATTTTCAATTCAACGCGGGAATCAAAATCAAACACAATCATATGGCAACAATAATGTTCAAAAGAGGGAGAAGAAGAAGCAATTCAAATACAATAAATCGTGGCCCTATTAGCACAATTTTAATGCCGAAATTTAGGCGAAAGTGAATTCTTTATTTTGCCAATAAAATTAATATAATAAAAAATGTTTTAATTTATAAATGTTGTTTTTGTTAATTTATTATTTTTAATTTATTTTTTTATCCAAAATTGAATAAAAAATTTTCTAATTTGTCATAATCAACAATGATCAAAGAAGGCAAAAAAATCGGTAAGAATTTGACAATATTTTACAATTATTATATTTGGTTTGTGTTGATTAGGCATAGGCATAGGCACCCACAATTGTCTGTTTTTCAGACTAAAAATATATTGATCGACATTCTAATTAGAGGATTAATTAAAATTTTATTTAATAAAATGTCAGCAGATTCCATCGAACCTCAATTTGCCTTAAAGATCGCCTATTAAATAATACTCATTTTTATCTTTTCCACGTGTACGTCCCCTATTCCCCAGTATAATTATATTTCTTTATTAAAATTTATTTTAATTTTCATATTATCATTTCTTAAATTTCGGCACTACTGGACTTAAGGGCTGGAAGAGAAAAATGATGGATGTTGAAGGAGAAGAGATGAAGCTGAGATCTGAGGAAGATCTTCTTCATTATCCCTCTTCATTATCTTCTTCTTCACTTCTGCGCTGGCAACTTTTAGAAAGATGCGTATGATTGTCGCGCAACTTTAGAATATTATTTTTTGGCAAAATTACAATCCGGCGATATGTTAGACTTGCTGTTACTCTAGATTCCTATACTCCGAACACTGAGCCCAAATCCTGACCTTAACCCTAATCCTAGCCACTAATCTTGGCCCTAACTTTGAAATAAAAATAGCCATAACTTTTTTATTTTTGAGTTTCATGCGAAATCATTGGTATATTCAAGCTCCACTCATCGAGACGCATTGATTGAGCTATAATTTAACCAAAAAAATTTTGAAAAATTTTCGATTATCGACCCAAAGGGGGGACCGGACCCTTCACTTTTTCAATTTTCATGGGTTCACGTATTGCTGCCCAACTCCCCGCTCCTAAATCGGTTCAATTTTCCAAGCTCTTGAATAGTCAGAAAAAATTACCTATAATTCAAGAAAGCCAATTTTTCTATACAATATAAACAAGATTTATTCACAATTATTATAAATAATAGAATACAAATACGAAGGAAAAATGCACAATAATTAGGCGAGTTTGAATCGGGAAAATATAAGACAAATGCGAAGGATACAATAATTGGGATATGAGAATGGATGGATGGATGGAGAAAATGTGAGGAACAATACACAAAAAACAATGTTTGGGGATGAGACTTTGTGTTTATCTTCTTTCTTCTTATTTGTTGGATTTGCTGCTCCGGCCTTCGATATGCTGCTTTATCGAGTCGAGAACTGAAAAGGGAATAGAAAATTATTAAATTAATATAAATAATCTCTAAATTGATACCTGATTGTATGCTGGGACGTTTATCGGCATTTGCACTCCACACATCTTTGGTCACTAGGTCGGCAAATTCCTTGGGCACTGCACTGTTGAACTTGAGCCGCTCGCCTTTCATCACCTTAAAAAATTATGGGAATTAAAAAGTAACAAAAAAATAATTAAATTAACATACCTTCATGGCCACCTCGTTGTTGTTCGGAATGTGTGCGTACGGTGTCTTGCCACCATTTTCGAATATTTCCCAGCTGAGGATGCCAAAGGCCCAAACGTCCGTCTTTTTGTTGCAGATCCACTCCTTCATCGTCTCTGGTGCAAGCCATTTGATCGGTAGCCGCTGGTTCGTGTCCAATTTGATGCTTCGCTTCTCGTTTGTCAGCTCCCGGGCCAGTCCAAAGTCTGCGATCTTCACCTGAAAAAAATCATCAAATTTTAATGTTACCATCCCTGTTCCCAACAATTTAACTGACCTTATTTTCGTGGAACAGGCAATTTTGGGCGGCAATATCGCAATGTATGACGTTCATGTCGTGCAGATGGGCCAATCCCGCCGCGGCTCCCAGGCACATAAATATTTTGCCATTTATGCCCCTCGTGTGCTGCTGCAAAAAGTCCTTGAGCGCTCCATTGGTGGCCAGTTCCATGACGATCCAAAGCGGTTCCTCTCCAACGGCAACACCTGAAAGAAATATTTATTAGAGAAACAAATTTATAATCATTCAAATTCACTTACCCTGGAATTGTATGACATTATGGTGGTCCAATTTGCGCATTATCCGGGCCTCGTTCATGAATTCCTTGATCTGCTCTTTTGTGCATTTGTCCAGCGTGACGGCTTGGGGAAATTCCGGATCTTTCCCCGTTCCAAAAATTATAAATAAGTCCAAAATAGGGGACCATCTCATAAAAAATGGCAACACTTCTGCTTTTCATTGGTTAATATGGATTGAGCTGGAAAAAAATGAATGGGAAGCAGCCGAACTGGGGCATCAGCCCATTTGGCTCAATGCACTCTTTTCCATTTATTTTTATTCTCTGCATCTGCAATTGTGAAAAGGGAGAAAAAGGAAAAGTACGCTTTACACACAAAATAGCTTCATATAAAAATTAACTCAAAAAATGAAATATTTATTTTTTTTTATCTCATATTTTAGAATATTTTGTTGACACATTTGGAAGGAAAATTTCATTATCAAATATTTTGATGAACCCTTTTCATTAATTTTACTAAAAAAATTTACGAGAAAAGAATTGCTTATTTGCAATTTTTTTGATTAAATTTATATTTATGTTTTTATGAATATGGATAATTATTTTTATCTATTTTATTCTGCTGAAATGAAATTTGCATACGAATTTCGAATATAAAATAAATTTCAATTCAAGTGAAAATTTGTTTTAAATTTATTAAATTAAAACATACAATTGCATAGCTCCGATTGGACTGAATTGACCATATTATGGAATTAATGAATTTTTGATAATGTAAAAGTTATAGCCAAAAAAAGAGAAAAAATAGGCCAAATTCATTGCCAACAAAAACTTTCCTTCAAATTGTTTTTGGTCTATCATTTTCATTTTGGAATCAATTGGGAAAAGTGAAGGTCTCTCCTTATTAAGGTCATCAGAATTAGGGTTAGGGTTATGTAGGGTCATTCAGGGATATGAATCATCCCAGGTAAGAGGTAACCCATAATGACCCTAACCCTAATTAGGATAACCCAATGGGGTGACCCTTCACTTTTCCATACCGTAAAGTCTATAATTAATTACCCATATTATTATTAGGTAAGAGCTTAATCTTTCCAACGGTAAAAAATTCTATTAAAATATTTTTTCCTCTTCTGTTTTTTCGGCCATTTTTTATTTCAAAATATTTAAAAGATCAATTCTACTTGTGAAGAAAGTGGATTGCTCCAACTTTATCCTATATTTTGCACATCCAAAACAACCAGCAGCTGCACGCAAAAAATAGTCGCTTTTTGCTTTATTTTGTGGTTAAAATGTGGATGATGACTCACAGCTTTTTTGCATTGCCATTTTGTTTTGTTGAAAAATGGACTTACCTTCTTCATGTTGAAATAGTCATGTCCATTTTCCTATAAATTTATGCTTAATGGAAGGACCTTTTAATATACCTAAATTCTCTATTAGAAGCCCATGGGCCTATAAATTTTAAAACTCTCTAGGGTGGGCTTCTATTAGAGAGTGGGCTTATAAATTTCGTAGATACTTCGCTGATGAGGTCGAGACGTTTCTAATTTTTTGACAAAAAAATGTTTATTTCGGCACAATTTCACCAAAAAATTGGATATTTTTGACATGAATTTTTGATGGGATGGGCTTATATTAGAGAGAGAGCTTATATTTTTCTAGAGCAACTCTAAGGTGGGCTTCTATTAGAGAGAGAGGGCTTCTAATGGAGAACTCTCCAATCCTTTAGAGCTTTGTTCTAAATTTTAGCGTCCAAAATAGCCAGTAGGTTGCTTCAAAAACAGTCGCGTGCTTTTTCTTTATTCTCTGACAAAAATGTTGATGAAATGTGAAGGATGATTCAGCTTTTTTGTATTGCCATTTTATTTGTTAAAAAATAGACTTATTTTTTTGAAATAGCCATGTCCAATTTCCCTTAAATTTATCGTTTAAATGCAATACTTTAATGGACGGTCGTTTTCATATTTCAGTAAAATTGTGGCCAATAATATTTTAATTTAATTTAATAATTTTCTTTTCATCTTTCCCCATTCCATGATCCCTCAAGCATTCTTGTAATCATTATTTTGTTATTAATTTTTCGGGTTACAGGTTACAGTATCCTTTTCTTTATTTTATAGACCTTAATTTCCGTTTACGAAACTGTAAATTACCCAAATCCCCATTCCCATCTATATCTTTTAGAACATTTCCTTTTAACTAAAGATATTCTTAGCCGATTAACCGAACCGAACTGAGGCGATTTTTGGCCCAAATACCGAAAAAGAGATGGTTAAGCTGGCCTAAACCGAAATCTTGGTTTAGGACAAACTTTGGACTTACCACCTAAATATTTCCCTTTACCAATGGAAAATTTCAATTATAATCTTATTTATAATTAATTCAAAAATGGCGCGTTTATTTTCAATAATATTTTTCAAACATTTCAATCTAAAATTTAAGTTTAAGAGAATCTACCAATTATTCAAAAAATTTCTTCAAAAATTTGAAATGTCGGACGAGAAGACTGTGAAATGTTTCAAATGTCAGGATCTTTGTGAGAGATTTTAAATTTAATTCAAATTTTATTAATTATAATTTTTTAAAAAAATGTTTAATATTTCACCAAAATTCATTTCAGTTCCAAAGAGTGTGGCAATTCAACATGGCTACAAAAGCAGCAAAAATGCCAAGAAGACCGGTGAAAGCAGTTCAAATAACCATGGTAAGTCTACAATCCACAATCTAATACGGCAAAAATCACTTATTCCGCTGCTATTTTTATTATTCATAAACTATAAGTAAATAAATATGCTACATATTAAAATTTTTTCCCTATTTTTGTGAACTTAATTACTATAGTTTTGAGGGAATTTTATTTAGTAAATTCTAAATTCAGAGTAGGACAGATTTTTAAAACCCGGTTTTCGAAAGTGTCAGTTTTAAAACTCGGCTTTAGTTTTTTGAAGAATGCCAGTTTCCTGTTTATCCTATTTTAATTTTAAAGAGAAAAGATTTTCATTCGGTTAAATTTCATCGATTCGAGCACGAAAAGATTAATCTAATTCATATGTGCGATAAAATAAGAAAAGTTAAAAATTATTTTCCTTATTAATTAATTTTTGGGATCCATAAAATATTATTCTAAATCATTTTTAAAAATTTTTGATGTACCAAAACTTAATAATTTTAGGATCCAATTAAAAGTCAGTTTATTAGGAAAATACTTGTTTTGAATTAAGAAAACGAATTACATTTTTCTATTTTTCCACCCATAAGATGACTCTTCATTTTTTTAAAAAAATTAATAAATTTCTTAGCTATTTTTGTGCTTAATTAATTATAATTCACTTTAATAAGAATATGAACAAAAAAATCCCAATTAATAATAAAAAAAATTATTAATTAATAATTTTAATTTTTTGTAGTTAAAAAGCCTGCACGCAATGCCACCCAAGAAGAGGTGATTGGAATTTTTGTTGGAGCCACAGCTGGAACCATGATTTGCCCAGGGGTTGGCACAATTATTGGAGCGTTTGCCGGTGGCGTCACGGGAAATGGAATGTGGAAGAAAAAGCAGAAGAAACATTGGATTTGCCAAAATTGCCAACAATCCAATGCTCAAGCACAAGCTAATGGAGTTGGAGAACAACAGCAACCGGCAGCTCCGTATGGCTGGGTTCATCCCCCAGTCAGGGATGGGATCGATTTTAGATTTATTTCATTTTGATCCAAAATTTCGGTCATTTTTGGGAACAAAATTTCCATTTTCGAAAAAAAATTGAAAATATTCCAAAAATATACAAAAAATTTTAACACAAATTTTTTAAAATATAAGTAAAAACATTTTCCATTTTCACTTTGAGTATCTTGTAGGCATAATTTTTGCATTTTTTGGTCATCAAATTTTAAAAATTTTAATCAAAAATAAAAATTTTAAAAATTTCATGAACATTTTTCCTTCGATTTATTCCCTTTCAGTTCGAAATTTCGATCATTAGGACCTAAAAATAACCCTCTAAAATTTCGATTTTCGATATTTTTGAGTCATCGAATCCATCCCTGATTCCAACTTCAGCCGCAATGATGATGATGAGAATGAGAATTGAAAGGATGGAATTACGAATTACATCAATAAATGCCTTTAATTAATAATGAATAATCATAATAATGAACATTTTTAATCAATTGTTAATATCCCAGTAAATGCCTTATTTTTGTTGAGAATTAAATAAAATACTTTGGGCAATAATTTAATTTATTTTATTTTTAATTTATAGCAATTTAATATTTAATTAAAATAATTTTAAATATATTAAATTTTTTCATTAATTGTATTGAAAATGGGACAAAAATTAAAATTGAAATATAAAAATTAATTCAGCAAATAAAAGGGAAATTTTCTCCAATAAAGCAAAAATAATCTTATTTAATTAAGGAACCATACCCTAATTTTGTCGCCGGTTTCAGAGTTCAGGACTGGAAAGACCTGTGTCAAACCTTATTAAAAATAAAAAATTTTCACTACTTCATCTATATTTCTGGCCAAAAAATATTTTAAAAATTTTGTGCCTCAAAATCTTCTACGATTATTTTTTTGTATATGACATTAAGAAATAATAGTAAAATGAAACGAGAAAAGAGAAAGGATTCATGGAGAGAATGTAATGATGACGAATGAAAGAAAATTAAGATAATAATAAAGGTCAAAAGTGTCTAAAAATAAATTGTGAGAAATTCATTGAAGCTGTAAAATAATAAAAATGATGTGTATCGGGCAGCTAAATAATTAACCATCGTCACGTTAAAATTTCAAATGAAATTATTATCAAAAAAGGCGAATTGATCGAAATCGAAACTCGAAATTATATTATTAAATTGGATTAAAGAATGGCTGCCTGTTTATAATATTGCGATTGGCTCAAGTTAGAGGCCTAAATACCTTACCATGATAAATTTTTCTTTTGGTCATAACTTGCCTATATGTCATTATTACATAATAAAAATGGTACCATTAGATTCAGCTCGAAAATTATTAATAATTATAAATTCTTTAATAAGCAATTATTTATAAAAGAAGGAAAATTTTCAGATTTATAAGTTATACTATTTTTCCTCTATTATGTTTTTTATTGAATCAAATTTGATGATTTTATTTTTAATGTTTGAAATCAAATTTACGATTATTTAATGTTTTTTTTTGAAATAGGATTCCCGATGCGCACAACTCTCCTATGGTAACTTGGAAATGTCAGGGATGCGGACTGCGGAGCACCGTATTTTTTTTGCTATGAAGCCCACTCTCTATTAGAATCCAACTCCCTATTAGAAGCCCACCCTATCAAAGATTCATATCAAAAATAATCAATTTTTAGGTGAAATTAAGCCGAAATAAGCATTTTTGGCTTTCAAAAAAAAATCAGAAAAGTTTGTACCCTAGAGTGTCTACAAATTTTTGAGCCCATGGACTTCAAATAGGAAAAAAGGTAATTTCTTTATTAATATTTCCAATAGCATATTAAATTGCAATTTTAATTTCGATTTTGCCTAAAGTAACAAATTGAAATGCCGAAAACAGTTGAATGTTCCAAATGCCACAATCGCTGTAGGGTTTTCCTCTTTCATTAATTAATATATTTAATTTAAATATAATAAAAAAATTATATCGTTTTGTTTAATGAATAAAATTTATGGTTCCAAATTTTACGAATATTTAATTTTATTTGAAATAGGAAAGCAGTGCCGATTTGTCAGTTATGCATTATGACCCTTGGATTTCCTGACAGTGACCGTGATCGCCATCCACGTCCACCTACGCAGAACAATGCCAATTACAATGAGGGATCCAATCGTGGATCCAATCCTGGAGGATGGAATGAGGGATAGATCCTCGATGGGATGGAAGGGATGATTGGATGATGGGATGCCACAGCATCGAAAGCATTTTCACACATTGTTTTTAAAAAAAAACAAACATTAATTGATTAAGATTTATAATAATATGTTTATTTTATTATTGACAATATTTGTCAATAAATTATTCCTTCTGTTGAGAATAAAATAAATATATTCGCATAAATTTATAGTAAAAAATGCATTAAATTAAATTACATATTCGGCTTAAAATTATGGAAGGGAATTTTTTGAAATTATTCAAAAAATGTTAGCGTTGGAGGAAGGTGAGGGAATATTTGCTGAATGCAAACAAAAAAGGACGAAATTCATTCAAATCTACCATCCCCTTTTGAAAAGGGGAATTTCAACATTTCCTCAAGACAATTTTATCATATCAACCAAATCTTCATTTGTGTATTGAATTGGGAATCCAAATTCCACAATGATGATTCCATTCGCCCATTCCACTGTTCTTATCTTCATTCCCATATTTTATCCAAAATTACTCAAATCCCATTTTATTTTTAGTCTATTCTTTATTTGATAAGGGTAAAAAATAAAAATATAATTTATTTGCCGGAGGCAATTTTCCTCCCAAATAATTTCTTACTCATCAGAATTCTCATCTAGATTTGTCTTCCCCTAATTTTGGTCCACAAAATCATAATTAAGATTGATTGGTGAATTCCATAATTTTGTCCAATTTTCCATTTCAACAACATTTTGCCTCATTGTCTCTCCAATTAGGTGCATTAATTTCGAATCATAATTTTCCTAATGAAATTTTGAGATTTTATCGCAAAAATAAAAATCGGGATTTTTATTTAATCCGATATCCAAAAGGAGAAAAAGATTGGAAGAAAGATGAGGAAAAGAAATTTCGAGAATCTTGGTTTTTGGATTATACAATCATTGATTTATGAAAACATTGAGGAATGATAAATGAATTTATTCGTTTAAATTTAAATTATTGAAAAAAATTGTTATCTTAATAGAATTTTATAATCGATTAGCATGATTTTTTAAGGTTGAAATACTTTGTATTTTTCATTTATAGGTAGGGAAATGCAATGTTCAACAATCGAAGATTTATTCATTTATTTCTTAAACAAATTCACAAATATAATTGAATATTTAATAATTTCCATCTATCATTTTAAAAATGGCGTTTTTGAGGTCCACAAAATGTGGCCAGAAATTGGTTAAAATTTGCCACTGGTTGATTCATAAAAGAATACCTGTCGATACAAAAAGTTGATATTCTTTATATTAAATATGATTTTTATAAATGAAATAATCCAAGATTTTAATTTTCCACTTTATTCAATTTTTCCACTCTTTATTCCATCCAAACAAATGTGTAATGAAAAATGATGATTCATATAATTGATTATTTATTCCTTTATCAACATTTCCACTTTCCATATGAATATGAAATGAATAAAACAATCCATCCATTAAAGAAGCTTAGTTAGGAAAGGATAGGCCAAAAAGCAGTCCATATTCACTGCACTCTCATCTCACAGTGAGAGCAGAGATAGAAAAAGCTTGGCCAAAAATTGATTGGCCAAACCAACGCTATTCCATTCCCATTATTCAAACAATCATTTCATTCCATTTTCCGATTTACCATTGAAAGGGCAAAACAGCATAAAGTTAAATTCTCTCATATTTTCCCTTATCATCATTATCAATGACAAATTTTTTTTATTAAAAGTGTTCGGAGATAAATTTCGTTTTATTAATTACCTCAAGATATTAGCCCTAAAGGCAAATTCATATTTCACAATTAATAAGTTTAAATTAAGAAAAGAAAATAAAACAAAACTACTAATAAATTCTGTAAATGTATCATCCTCCGCGCAGTTACACTGCAAGAGGTGGAGCAAGCCATAACAACAACAATAACCAAAATTTTCGTGGAAATGGCCGTCAACAACCTAGGAACAACGAACAAGGAAATGGACAACGGCAAGGGAGAAATGAACAAGGAAATGGCTTTCAGCAGAGCCGGAACAACGAACAAGGATATGGCCGTCAACAATACAGAAACAATGAGCAAGGAAATAACCGGTGGCAGAACAGAAACAACCAACAAGGTTATGGCCAACCACAATACAGAAACAATCAATTAGGAAATGGCCGATGGCAACACAGAAACAACGAAGAAGGAAATGACCGAGCACAACCCAGAAACAATCAACAAAATGGCAATTTGCATGGAATTTTACATGTGCATGAATTGGAACAAATTCAAAATGATATCCGAAATCATCAACTACTCATTGGATCCAGTGATTTGCTGGACCGATTGAATGTTTGCTTTAAATACTATGATAAAAGAATAATAATTTATTTAAGGTTCCGGCAGTCTTCCACCGAATGGATCGGATGTTCCAGGAAGTGGGAAAGCAGGAAGAGTTTGTTGGCCTCATTTTGGAAACGGCCCAGGCGAATTTGCGGCAAGAACAACTCCGGGAAATGGGTCATTTGGTAGGCATAAAATTGAATTACGACTCTAAATTAGTCACTTTAGTTTTTACGGCGCATCCTCGACACAAAATTGATTGCAAATTTGATGAATGAACACATTTCAAAAATCCGTTCGGATCCGCAAAAAAGAGTGCCGCCAGCTTCCAAAATTGCAGAACATTTTTGCGGTCTACTCACATTGGGTTGGCGATCGAGGCCCACAATCATGACGGAGAAATTTTTGACCATCACCGATTCAGCAATTGCGGCACTGAATTCCCCTTTAATTCAAAGTGCTTCATTCCCAACAGAAATGACTAAACAATGGCTGGGTGAAATTCAACAAATTATGCAGGTTTATACTCTAATAAAATGAGAGAGAGGAAAAAATCGACAGAAATTTGAAATTAACAAATTAATTTGGGTCCATTTTTTTCCTCGCTAAGGAAAGAGTGAAGGGTCCCTCTATGGGTCATCAACATTAGGGTTAAAGTCGTTAGTATTAGTACAGAATAAAGATAGGATGGGGTAAAAATCATCTCAGGTATCTCCTAATCCTAAAGCTATGTTAGCACAAAAGGAGCCAACGCGTTGGCTCCAAGAGGAGTAGGATTTTCGGGGACCTACAAAAAATTTTTTCTCTCTAACTAAAAAAAATAATTTTAGTCCAAAAAAAGAGCAGACTTTATTGTATCAGATAGTCTAATTTGACAATTTTCTGACTAGTAGAAAAATTGCTAGAATTTTTAGAGCCAACGGCTGGCCAACGCCGGAGCCAAAGATTCAAATCAATTGAATCGTTGGCTCCGTTTGTGTTAACGTAGCCTAATACCCTAATAAGGGGACCCTTCATTTTCCCCCATTTATTTCATCACGAAAAAAAGGGACCCAAATCAAATAAATGCCTAACTTTAAAATAGAATCAATTTGCTGCCAACGAAGTGCAAAACATTGAAGCCATCAATACTGGACAAAGAACCAATGGAGAGCGCAATAATAATTCTGGCCCACCACCGGAGGATTTTCGCTTGGTTCAAGTGGCACCACGAGAGGAGTTTTTGCTTTGCTCCAATTCGGAAATTTATTTGCGTAAAGCCATCATTGTTGGACAATATCAAGATGATGAGCACTATTTGGATGTTCAATTTCGATTGATGCGAGAAGATTTGTATCGGCCATTACGTGATGGGATTTTCCAATTTCGTCGCAATCAAAATCAAGCAAGGGTTGCAGGGCATCGTCCAGAAAAGACGGATCTCTTCATCTACACTGATGTTCGATTGAATGGGATGGAATTGAACAAGGAGGCCGGCGATATGCTTGCCTACTTTCAGTTGAATCGGGTTAGTTTTGTTTTCATGGCAATTTTTACAATAGATAAAAAATGATGCAAAAATGCTCGCTTCTATAATATTCAAATGATATTTAAATTTTTCATTTATATATTTGAAATAATAGAAATAATATAATAATATTAAATTGGATTAAAAAATTAAAAATTTTTTATTTTAGTTTTTCTAATCAATTTTTGTTTTGGTTTTGAAAAAACATTTTTGTGTTTTTGTTTTGACAAACATTTTATGTTTTTGTTTTAAAGATTAAATGTTTTTGTTTTGACAAACATTTAATGTTTTTTGTTTTGACAAACTTTTATGTTTTTGTTTTGACAAACATTTAATGTTTTTTGTTTTGACAAACTTTTATGTTTTTGTTTTGACAAACATTTAATGTTTTTTGTTTTGACAAACTTTTGTGTTTTTGTTTTGACAAACATTTAATGTTTTTTGTTTTGACAAACTTTTATGTTTTTGTTTTGACAAACATTTAATGTTTTTTGTTTTGACAAACTTTTATGTTTTTGTTTTGACAAACATTTAATGTTTTTTGTTTTGACAAACTTTTATGTTTTTATTTTGACAAACATTTTATGTTTTTGTTTTAAAGATTAAATGTTTTTGTATTGACAAACATTTTTTTTTTGTTTTAAAGATTAAATGTTTTTGTATTGACAAACATTTTATGTTTTTGTTTTAAAGATTAAATGTTTTTGTTTTGACAAACATTTTATGTTTTTGTTTTAAAGATTAAATGTTTTTGTTTTGACAAACATTTTATGTTTTTGTTTTAAAGATTGAATGTTTTTGTTTTGAAAAACATTTTGTTTTTTTTTTGTATTGATAAACATTTAATGTTTTTTCCCAAACATTTAATGTTTTTGTTTTTTCCCAAACATTTTTTGTGTTTTAAAGATTGAATGTTTTTGTTTTGAAAAACATTTTGTTTTTTTTTGTTTTGATAAACATTTAATGTTTTTTCCCAAACATTTTATGTTTTTGTTATTTCAAACATTTTGTGTTTTTGTTTTGACAAACATTTTATATCTTTGTTTTTCTTAGTTTATTTGGTCGCTTTTAATGTACATTTTCAATAATAATAAAATATTTGTTTAATTATTTTTTCTTATCATAGAATGACCGAAAAAAACGACTGCACAAAAAGTTAATGTATGGTTCTCTGGTATGCTTGACCACCGATCAATTCCAACATCATTTCCTATTCGGCACCATAACCGATCGTGACAATTTAACAAACGGCGGAAAAATTGGCATAAATTTGTTCACGGAAGAAGATGGCAAAAAGCCGGCAATCCAATTCAACACTGACTATTCCATGGTGGAATCACCGGCATTCTATGAGGCCTACAAGCATGTACTTACTGCATTGCAGGTGAAAGAATTTATATTTACAAATAATAATAAGAGAATAAAGCTAAAATTATTTATTAGTTATTATTTATTAATCATTTCGATGCAAATTCTTATTAAAAATACAATATGCATGTCCATAGGAAAAATAGCATATATTTGTGATTTACTTATTCCCTGGGGCAGAATTTCTCGAAAATCATTTCTGATTAGTCACTAATGTTAATGAGGACTTTATCCGAGAGATTACCAAAATCCATAACAGAAATTTCAATCGGATTTCTGAACCTTTAATTTGATTCTCGACAATCATTTAATCCCAGAATCCATCCCTAATTCATCTTGCATCCCTTTTCACGGATAAAATTAGATAATTTTTAACTTTTACAGGCTTTTCCAAAAGGAAATTCAATTCCATTTTCGAAATATTTGGTCCATCTGAATCCTGAAATTTCCATCCCCCGTTATTTGACAATGGCCAATGGTCAAATTGGAAGAAATGTGGAAGGCCGACGAGCGGAAGAACGCGATTTGGATTTTGAGTGCCTTTTGACGGTTATTTCTTTTAATATTTTATTTGATTTAAATTCACTGATTTTTGTAGGAAAATGCAAAACAAAATCGAGCAGCAGAAATGAGAACAACAAAATGCAAAGCCACCCAAATTCGCGAACATTTTACTGCCAACGATTTTGGAATGGATCAAAGCCAATTTGATGCATTGGTTCATGCGATTCGCTCGGATTTGGCCGTCATTCAGGTAGGCATAAATGATTTATTTTACTATCAAAATTGGTTTTATACATATATAATTATTTATTTAATAAGAATTACTGAATAATTTGTGAAAGTATTAATAAAAGGAATTTTAAAATTTAAAGTGCAAAACAAGAATATTTGCCTTCATATTTAGTTTAGTTTATGCCAATCTTGATAAACTCAATACCAACATTTACCATGGATTAATTTAATTCTTATTTATTTATTAAATTATTATATATTTAAGGGACCACCCGGCACTGGCAAAACTTTTCTTGGCCTTAAATTGGTCCAATTTCTCTTCGCAAATGAACAATTTTGGGCACCATCAACAAATTTTTTTCGAGTGCGACGGATTTTATATGATGATGATTATGATGAGAATGATGAAGAGGACAATGATATGGCAATTCGACGTCCAATGCTGGTTGTCTGCTTCACAAATCATGCTTTGGATCAATTCCTCGAGGGAATGATTCCATTTCTGAAGGGCAATGGGATTGTTCGAGTCGGCGGTCAGTGCAAAAATGAAGAATTGAAAGGGTGAGTTCTGCTGAGTTGTTTAAAAAAGCAATAATAAAATTTAAATTCAAGATTTTTGAAAAAATAAAGCATTTTAAGAACCAAATGTTTAGTTATTTAAAATTTATTTTCAGTTTCCACTTATGATTAGAAAATATTCATGGATTTTTTTGATAAATTTTTTAGAAAATGAGTATTTGATAAATAATCATGGAGGGTATTATTTTATTATTATTTTATATTTTAAACCAATTTTCCAGATTCACATTGGGCAAATTGAGATCTAAATATCGCCCAAATATCAATGAATATATACCGGATGCCAGAAACCGTAATGAATATTATGATTGTCAAAGAAGATGCAATGAAATTTTGGATTCGCGGGAACATTGGAAGAAAGCAACCAGAATTCCCGGATGGATTTTAGAGAATAAACTTATCAAGAATGTGGCAGAAGAATTGCTTCAAAGAAATTTCGAAAGTTTGCTCGAGAATCGATCCCAATTTTGTGTTTGGCTAGGACAATTCAAAAGAGAAAGCCAAATGGAAATGGATGTTGGATTTGTGCGAATGTTGGTTAATCAAAAAGAAATGCAGGAAAATGATGCAAAAGCACTCGCCTTTTATGCCCATACAGATGGAAATTTTGATATTAGGGTAAGAATAGATTCGCGATCGCGACAAGGAAAATGTTTCTTTTAAGAAAATTTACAATGGAAAAAATTTGACAAGAGAATTTCGCAATGAAATTTTGCAGACAAAATCCCATCCGTATTTCATTGAACAAACTGCTCATTGGCCCCAATTACGAATATTGAACGAATTTGGCGATGCATTTGGTAGGCAAATTTTCGGAAATTTTACTAATTTTTAAAACTTTTAGCACAATGTGAAAATCTAGCAATTCAGTGGCTTCAATCTGTCAAAGGCAATTCGGCTCAAATTTTGGCACATCTGAATCAAAATATGGGCTGGAGAATTGGTGGAGCACAGGGCAGGCAAAATAACAATCAACAGCAACCAAATGAAACTGAAAGAGGAATATTAATTGAAAATGTTGAAGACGAAAATCAAAAAGAGAATGAAAATGAAGAAAATGAAGTTTATGATGACAGGGATGCTGATGAACGACGGATTTATGATGAAGAAAGTGATTATGAAAATGAAGAGGATGTGGAAACGCACAAGGAGAGTTGGAAATCGCAGCAAATCAATTTGAAGGTAAAATTACTGCTGATTCCATAAATTGAAAAAGAATGCTAAAATAAAGACATCATAATAAACTTTAATAATTTCTCACAGTTATGGATGGAAAAGAACAAACGTTTGCGTGATTTTTTCATCCATCGTACAAAAGCAATGAGCGAAGATGAAGCATTGGATTGGCTGGAACGCGATGATCCCTGGGCAATGCCACTGCATGAACGATGGCGTCTTTATCGATTCTGGGCCAATCTTTGGGAGCGCAAAGAGAATGCAAAACAAGAGGAAAATGTGAATGAATATCATCACGTGAATCAACGCTATCAATATTATCGAGGACAAGCCGATTTGGCCATTCTGAAGAGAGCCAAAGTGATTGGAATGACCACAACTGGTGCCGCCCGCCTTCAATACGCACTGCGTTCACTGAAACCTCGGATTGTGGTGGTGGAAGAGGCTGCCGAAGTATTCGAACCGCACATTGTTACCAGCTTAACCGAATGCTGTGAACATTTAATCCTGATTGGCGATCATCAACAGCTTCGACCAAATCCGGCAGATTATCGATTGGGCAAAGAATACCATTTGGACATTTCACTTTTTGAACGACTCGTCAACAATGGATTCCACTTCCAAACTCTTCGAAAGCAGCATCGAATGCGACCAGAAATTTCCCAGCCATTGATGCCACATTTCTACAAGGATTTGGAGGTGGGTGGGAATATGGAATGGAAATTAAAAATTTGACTTTATAGATATTTGGAGGAAAAATATTTAAAATTTCAAATTTCATAAAAATTTTAATTTTCAGAAATATTTATCTTTCTATTATGAATTTTCCTTGCAAAGTTAGGCATATAGAACTGTTTATTATTTTCCACATTTTTAACAATTGGTTGATTTCAAAATAAAATTTTTGAATTTTATTAATTGTTTTGCCCACAGGATGATGAGTCAGTTTTTGGTCGGGAAAATATTCAAGGAATGCAAAAGAATATTTTCTTCATCAACCATCACAATTCGGAATGTTCACAGCGCAATTTGGGTGATGGAAAATCAAAAGCAAATCCATTTGAGGCAGAATTCGCTGTCCGAATTGCCAAATATCTCACTCAACAAGAATACATGCCCGAACAGGTAAAAATAAATTCCTTTTTTTTGACAAATTTCTGGATTGTAATTTTTAGTCAGGATTGTAATTGCGATTGTAATTTTTAATAAGGATTGTAATTGTTATTGCGATTGTAATTTTTAATAAGGATTGTAATTGTAATTGCGATTGTAATTTTTAGTCAGGATTGTAATTGCGATTGTAATTTTTAGTACGAATTGTAATTGTAATTGCGATTGTAATTTTTAGTTTGAATTGTAATTGTAATTGCGATTGTAATTTTTAGTTAGAATTGTAATTGTAATTGCGAATGTAATTTTTAGTACGAATTGTAATTGTAATTGCGATTGTAATTTTTAATAAGGATTGTAATTGTAATTGCGATTGTAATTTTTAGTCAGGATTGTAATTGCGATTGTAATTTTTAGTACGAATTGTAATTGTAATTGCGATTGTAATTTTTAGTTTGAATTGTAATTGTAATTGCGATTGTAATTTTTAGTTAGAATTGTAATTGTAATTGCGAATGTAATTTTTAGTACGAATTGTAATTGTAATTGCGATTGTAATTTTTAATCTAGATTGTAATTGTAATTGCGATTGTAATTTTTAGTACGAATTGTAATTGTAATTGCGATTGTAATATTTTATTGCGATTGTAATTTTTGAAAAACACATTTTTTAAGATTACCATTCTTTGCACCTATGTAGAGCAAATGTTCGATGTTCGCAATCGGATGAAAAACGCTTTTCCAAAATTGCCATCAAAAAATCCCAACGATCCTCAACCAAAACAAATTCGTGTTGATGTGGTGGATAATTATCAGGGCGAAGAATGCGATATCATTATCCTTTCTCTGGTCCGCTCCAATCATCCGGAGAATAAAATTGGATTTTTGAACGCAAGTTTATTGGGCACAAAAATCAGAAATAGAATGAAACACAAAACATTTTCGGGAAAGTAAAAAAAATTCCAGAAAGAAACACAAAAAATCTGATTCCCATAGAATTTCGAATTTTTTAGGCTAATTTAAAAGAATTTTTATTTTATTTCTTTTTTGCAAAAATTATATTTAATTTTTTAAATAATGCATAATTAAAGTGGTTTATATTCAAGTTTTACAAAATAATTTATGCAAATTAACCTTTCTTCAAAGGAAAGGGATTTAAAAATTAATAAGATTAAATAAAATTTCGTCTTTTTCTTCTATTATTTTTCCAGATTCCCAATCGAATTTGTGTGGCTTTGTCTCGCGCGAAAATGGGCTTTTATGTACTTGGCAATTTTGATTATTTGGCTAAAAATTGTCATGGAGCACAGCCGGACCTCTGGAAAAATATTCGACAATCCATGTTGGATCAAAATGCATTGGGCCCGGCATTGCCAATTATGTGCAAATTGCATGGTGAAAAACAGGTTAAATATTTCCAGTGGAAATATTAATATAATAAAATCATAAAAAATATTTTACATATCAATAAAATTTGCCTTCATTATCTCCATTCATTTTTATTTCCTTTTATTTATAGGAGATTTCATCGGCCGAACAATTCATGGAAAAGTCACCCGAAGGCGGTTGCTGTCGTCCGTGTGCTGGCCGTTTGGAGTGTGGTCATACATGTGACAAAATGTGCCATGCCTATTATGCCGATCATTCAATGGGAAAATGCTTAAAGAAATGCGCCAAATTTTGTGAAAATGAATTGCACCAAAATTGTCAACTGCTTTGTCATCAGGTAAAAAGATGAAGTAAATACTGCATAGTGAGAAGTGAGGATACAGGAACAGGATTAAGGATAATATTAGAGGAAAATCCGCATATTATAATGATCTTAATTTGCATAATTAACTTTATTAAGAGTCTGAAATTTTGACAAGTTGGATTAAAATTAAACTAAACTAATTATTCTTTTTTATATTTTCTATTTTAAAGCAATGTGCGCCATGCACAGAAATAACTGTCAAGGCATTGAAATGCGGGCATAAGACGAGAGATGAATGCTGGAAACCTGTTGATAAAATATTTTGCCAAGAGAAATGGTAAGAAAATAATTATTATTAAAATAGAGAAAAAATAATTTGTTAAAAATTTAAACATATTGAACAAAAATTTAAGTTAGATGATTTAAAAAATTGGCAGCAAATTTCTCCGAAATGCGTAAGCGGCAATGCAATTTTTTGGATAAATAAAATTTTTTTTTTACAATATTATAAAATAAAATTTTATTGATAAAAACTTTTGTCATAAAATTGAATTATTTAATATTTTTCAAATCTATCTGGAATTTTAATTTATTAAGCCCACTCACATTACCATGCCTCCATCAATGTGCCGGCCAATGCAGTGCCAAATGTCCACCCTGTCAACAACTAATTTCCAAACAACTTCCCTGTGGACATTACAAAGTTATGGAATGTTCAGAGCAGACCACCATAATCAAATGTGATATTCTTGTCGAGAAAAAATGGCCATATTGTGGGCATATTGTCAAGGTAGAATGCCAAATAGATCCAGAGAAAGTGCCTTGTCCGAAGCCGTGTGTGAAAACTATGATTGATCAGGAAGACAACAATAAAGATCAATGCCATCATCCTTGCAAGGGGACATGCGGACAATGCCGAAATGGTAATGTGCATATTTTCAAATTTTTAGGATTGAATAAGTAGAAGAATAAAAAAAAGAATTCTCTTTGATCGAATACGTACGGGGTCAATTCCTCAATAGGCAAAGGGCCGTGCAAATGTGGCATTCCATAATATTGCAAATGTGCGTGTTTTCGACTTATAATTAATCAGAAACCGGTTCTACTCTCTACAAACTTTATATCATTCTGTAGATCTCATCAAGACGCATCGAATGATATATAATTGTCACGGTTTAGTCAAAATTTGAGGAAATTAAACCGTTCAAACCTTTTTTTCCAGTCTTTGTTTTTAACTCTTTTAGCCCAAACCATGATAAATTATTTACCTTTCGATGCGTTTTGATGAGATCTACAAAATTGTATAAGGTTTGTAGAGAGTAGAAACGGTTTCCGATTAATTATAAATCGAAAACGCTCACATTTGCACTATTGAGGAATCGACATAGCACCGATCGAACACTTAACCTTATATTTGCATAAAATATTGTTGCTGAAAATAATGTGTTTATATATATTTTTTACCAAAAAAAATTCTGCATTTAATTAATTATAATCATTTTTGTTACATGCAAACATAAAATTTGCATAATGATTTCTTCTAAAAACTAATTTAGGCCGTCTCCATATTGAATGCAGCGAGGAATGTAAGCGAATTTTGATTTGCGACCATGAATGCGGCTCCAAATGTTCTGGTGGCTGTCCACCGTGCCATCGGCCATGCGAAACTCGTTGTGGCCATTCTCAATGTTCTTTGGCGACAGTGGAAGGTGAAAAGCAGCGAGCAGTTCGAAAATGGGACGATATTAGGAGAAATGACGAGGAAAGGAAGAAAGGCAAGAATGTTGGACGCCTTTGTGGTGAACCTTGTCCTCCGTGCCAAGAGCCATGTCTGAATGAATGCCCACATCGGAAATGCTCGAAACGATGTTCGGAGCCATGCGATGTACTTCCTTGTGATGAACCATGCAAAAAACGTCTGAAATGCTCTCCGGGTAAGCTGGATATGATATTATGATGAATATTTCGATTTATTAGATTAATAATGGTTCAAAAATAGTAAATATAAGACAATTATATAAATATAAAATCAGCCGATAATGTTATTACTGTGAATTTAAAAACTAAAATTTTTCAACAAATTGCCCCCTTTCTATAATTTTAATAATTTTCGAATTAAAGCAAAAATATTTATGTTATGTTGGTATAATAATATTCTGTAATATTAATATGCATATTAAAATTACTAATATTCTATTCTAATTTTTATATATTTGTTAATTTCATTTATCAAAAATATTAACATTTATTTAAATCATAAAAATAATTAAATATTTTATAATATTTTTAGAAGATCCAAATTTGCCTGAACATTTTTGTGCTGGAATTTGCTCTGAAAAATGTATTGAAATTTGTCAATTTTGTGAGCCGAAGAAATTCCATGAGAAAATTGTCGAATCTTTTATTGGTTTTGGCTATGAAGATGAGCCGGATGCCCGATTTGTGCAACTCCAAGATTGTCATCATTATTTTGAAGTGAAGGTTAGTATATTGTATCAATCAGATATTTTTGTGAATTGATTGTTTATTTTCATTTAAAATTAAAAAATACATTTTAATTTGTGTTTGAGATTTATCCAAAAATTAATAATTATTTTTCAATAAGCAATTTACATACATTTTTAATTCTTTGATAAAAATCAAATAGAAGAAAATGGCAGAATCTATTTAATTTGAATAAAATTTACAAAAAAAAAAAATTTAAAAAAATAAATAATAATAATAACCAAATCCACTAATTTAGGGTTTGGATATATATGTGAAGGGAAAAGTGGAGGAAAAAAATGGTAAGGACAATCAGCAGATCCTCAAAATCTTATGTCCTCAATGCAAAACACCAATTCGCCGTTCCAAGCGCTACATTTCGCTGCTGAACCAACGGGCAAAGGATATTGAGCAGGTAAAAACACATTTTGAATAATGGATTAAGCGGATTAAACATTTTAAAATAATTCATAAAATACACAGGCTCGCTGATTCATATTGTTTATTTTGATTTAGGTGTCCAAAAATGAATGATAAAAGCTATAGAAATACCATTTATAAAAAGCAAAGATGAATTTTTGCATTAAATAAATTTTTTATTTTCTTTTTTCATCAAGATTAAATCAAAAATTATTGGCACAAAATCGAGCACAAAGTTGCAAAAAGAATGGGAATTGAAGAAAATAAAAATTGTTGCATGGCTTAAAGAGTGGATAAGCACATTTCCATTGTTATCAATAAATCTCAAATCATACGATCAAATTCGCCAACAAATTGAATGTATATCTACGCGTTTTGAGTATTTCCGAAAAATAAATGTGACCACTAAATGGATGGAATCAACACTGAAGAATATTGAAAAGTAGGTTTTAAAAATTCTAAATCAAATTTTTTAGAATAAAATTTCTCTTAAAAACATTAAAAATGATAAATGCATTAAATGAATTTTATAATTTCAATTTTTAGTATTTTGCGAATGATTAAATCTAGTATGGAAAAAGTGGTCGTCGATTGCCCAACCAACATTTATCAATGGACAAAGACATTGGATGAATTCAACATTGATCCATATGATGTGCAAGCATTCCTTCTCAACGATTTGGCTGAATTGTTAGAGCGTATTTCGGTTTGTCCCGGTGGTCTACATGCAATTAGTGATGCGACATTCATGGGAATCGGGAGTGAATTGGCTCGAAACGAATTCATGTTGAATGTGAGTATGCATATGAGGGGTACAGAGGAGGCTGGGACTGTAAACTATATTCTTACTTTAATTATTTTTCATACTTTAATTAATGAATAGAATAGAAAATAACTTTTAAAATTTGATTATTTCATTACCTAAAAATTATGATGCGTATTTTTGAATTAAAAGAGCATTTTTTCTTCCATAATTTCTGAATAAATCTATAAATTTCCTAATGAAATCTCATATTATTAATGAGGTATTTTCTGCTCTATCCTATATTATTAAAATATTAAAAAAACATTATTTACCTTTATTTATGTTCTTTTATTAAATTAATATGGACCATTAATTAAGCTCAAGCTAATATTATTTTTTTCAGCTCTTCAAATTTATGAAAAAAGTAACATCACCGTCTTCTTCTGCTTCATCTCAACCCAGTAGTTCATTTTTGCGTAATTTCAGACACGGAACTGTGCCTCATACCTCCCAGCTTGAACGACATGTGCTTGAAATATTGGACCAACTTCATGCAGACAAACCGTTCACTGAAATTCGAGGTAGATTTAAATTAATTGAATTGGAAAAAAATATTCTGAATTAAATAGTCTTTCCATTTAATATATCCATTTTTGAATTAAAAATTTAATTAATTTTTTTTCCAGCAAAAATGAATGAACACTTGAAAATGTTAGCCGAAAAACATGGCATTCCTGGACTGGGCATTAGTCGGGAGGAATTCATCCAAATCCATCGCGCTTTCGAAGGCAACATTGGACAATGGTATAAATGCTCCAAAGGTAAGACTTTTTTTTTTATTAAATTGTAAATTGGGTGAAATTCAATTCTCAAAAATATCAAAAATTTCTAACTATTCAAACAATCAAATTAAATTATATATTTTTTTATATGTTGACTTGAATCTTTGTTTGATTTCGGAGCTTATATGTTAATTATTATGCATGCCAAAAAATATATATAATTTTTGTAAGCAAATCATAAGAGGATATAATTAGAGATTACAACCTTATTTGGGACTACATTTTGTCCAATTAATGTCAATTTTGATAAGTAATAAAATATTTACTATGGATATATCACAAATTAGTAAGATTAGTATATTTATTCCAAGATTACAAAATATATTTGAAAAAGATCATTGTTTAACATGCATAATTATCTTTTAGGATCTAGGAAACATATTGGTAATTTTATAACAAAATAAAATATATAAAACTCCTATATTATTTATTCGACAATCCCAATAAATATTGTTTAAAGTAAATATATTATATATTTCATTAAATATTCCACCACAAAAATAGGTCATTACTATCACATTGGTGAATGTGGCCAGGCAATGCAGCGTGGCCAATGCCCGGAATGCAAAGAAGTGATCGGGGGAGAAAGTCATCGACTTGTGGGGACCAGCCAACAGGCAGCCGCATTGTCCAATGTTCTCGCGGAAGTTGATCCGCGTATTCAACAAGAACATGATCCATTTGTTGCTCGTTTTTGAATGAATTGATGGAAAATATTATGATGAATTTGAATGGATAGGAATTTATTTTTTAAATTAAAAACACAACGATCTTTCTAAATATTCCACATTTTACAGTTTTAATTATTATTCATTATATTAAAATATGAATTTTTCTAACATTGAATACTACAATTTATCAAACTTTTTTAATCTTACATTTTTGAGTAAATTAATTATAAATTTTTTAATAAGTAATTATTTATAGTAAAAGAAGGAAAAATTTACAGATTTATCATATTTTATTTCGTCTATTATGTCAATTTCCAATATTTTACTTGCAAAATCCATATAAATTTTCACATTTTCTCAAATTTTATTTTGAAATTTTAAAATTAATTAATAAAATTCATTTCATCATGTCAAATTCTTCGTTCCCTTAAAATTTTGTATAGCTTTGTGTAAATTATGGCAAATTTTTATCTAATGAAATGGATGAATTTTTAGGGCGAAATACAAGAAAAAAAACGGGGACTAAAAGATGGAGAATAAAATGTTGGGACTAAAACGTGACGGTCCGTTTTTTATGCCATCAAAACACTGGTCTCATTTTATTTTAATATCATATATTATTTATACTTTATACATTTCTTAAATAAATAAATAAATATGCATATTTTAAATAGAATTGTCACAGGGGAAAATGAATTATTGCAATAAAATTCGCATTCGACCCAAAGCGAGTAAAACAGTTAATTTGGCAGACTGAAAGTTAGAGAAATAGAGTGCATTTTGGAGAGAAAGAGAAAGCATAGAAGGAAGAGAAATGCCCCTATTTTCCCCACTGCCTATTTCCACCTCTCATTTGCTTCCCATAAAATTATTTCCCCTTTGAATAGCTCTTTCTATATAAGCGCCCACCAATTTACAGCCAGCCATTCGTTCCGATCGTTTGGCCGGTGTGCCCTTGGCTGAGGAATGTATGGCATTTGGTGGGACGTGGGACGGCCCCAGCAACAGCAGCAATTGTTTCCTGCTGCTCCCCCACCTCCCCTCTCTCATTGGTCGAGTCGAGAGCGGGGAAGACCAGCAGAGCCGAAGTGATGATGGAGGCCAGAAAGTGCTGTGCATTCCGATGAAGCGGACGATCGGCAAATTTTTTAATCTTTGGTACACATTACCGACAATATTTGTCACTAAAATACTCCATTTTGTTGAGAATAAGAAATAACCAATAAATTTATTTTTCGGGTGAAATTATGATACAAATAAATTTAATTGGGAATAATATCCTAAAATATGTAATAAAACTTAAATTAATTAAAAATTATTTTCTGAAAATTTGATTTTATATTTAAATTTCATTTTTAAAAATTTTAGATCAAAATTTTTGCTGTCCAAATTAAAATTTCTTGGATATTGGTAAATTCGTAGAGTTTTGAAAATTTGCCACAAAATTAATGAATTCCTGGCTATGTCGTCGCTCGT
This sequence comes from Pratylenchus scribneri, assembly GCA_030063045.1. Classification (NCBI taxonomy): domain Eukaryota; kingdom Metazoa; phylum Nematoda; class Chromadorea; order Rhabditida; family Pratylenchidae; genus Pratylenchus; species Pratylenchus scribneri. The sequence continues at coordinate 261,202 of JAQSEB010000045.1, forward strand.
CGGTTTATCGTGTCTTTATTTTCTTGATCTCATAGCACATCAAATTTAGCCATAAAAATGTTAAGGAGGCTTATTTGTTATTTAATATAGTAAATATATATATATATATAATATAACAAGGGCTCTTTGTTAGGTTTAAGCAAGCATTGGCTTATCAAATGAGTCTGATTTGGCCAATTTGAATTAAAAATTCCAATTTTTCAACATCAAATTTGTTGGTAAATTAATTGACAATTTATTAATTTGTTGATCATCAAAATATGATTTAATTATCAGTGAAAATACAAATGTGTTTTCATTTTTGCTATTGTCAATTGAGTCTTTTTTTCATCCTCCCTTTTGATGCGCGCGCACATTGATTTGTGCGCGCGCATCACAAGAGGTAGGAAAGGAATTTTATTTGAGTATGAGCCCATTTTCATTCATTTTTTAACTGATCGGGCAAAAAAAAACATTTGCGTTTGCTCTGCTAATTTTTTTTGTTTTAGTTCAAGTCCAAAAAATAAATTTTTGCCAGCTTTTCCTTAAATAAAAACTATTTATTAACATTTTAATTAATCATTTTTTTTTATTATTTATTCAAAGTTTTAATTAAATACAAATTTCAATTTTAAGCAGTTTTAAATTAATCTTCTTATTTAAATTATTAAAACATATTATTTGACAATGTCATCGGCAATGGGCAGATGCGGAAGTTCTGGCGGTGGTGGCGGACGGAAAGGTGGCGGAGGCGGAAAGAAACCACCAAATGACAATGGACAGAAAAGCCGTCATAAAATTTATCGAGAGGTAAATAATTTTCAACAAACTTTCTACAAATTTAATAAGCTTGAAAGTAAGATTATTGGGATTATTCACTCAAATTCGACATTTGTTTAATTTTTAAAAATAGGAATTATAAATGTAAATTAGGTATTCAGCAGGCTACGTAGAATGCGTTCTTTCCTTTATATTAGTTTTTACTGCTTATTAATGCTTAAAGGAAAATGTTTTAAGCTAAACAAACGAATCAGTGTTCAATTTAGCCTATACCAATTTATATACTAGAAAGATGCTTTCGACATTTGCACAAAAAAAATTAAGGCTCTTTTTCTTGGGATTTTTTCGATTTGGGACTTGCACATTCTAGGGGTAACTTTTTGATGCGCATCCGGGAAAAATACGCATTTTTCATTTTGGGTTCAGTGTCGCGGAGAAACCGGTTTAAAAACCGGTTTGCCCAGGTAAAAATTTTTTTAAAAGGCCTAAATCAAAAATCGGCTCGGTGAAGATAAATCTACACAGTGGTAGCTACATTTTGATATATGGGTCGAGGGGTCTACCATGGCCAGGGGAGGCTGGAAAAATGGCAACGTGTGGCCAAGTCGGGTGCGCGAGTCGGAAATTCCCTTATAATTTTTTTGAGAGTTGAGATAAATGTGCGCGATAAAAAGCAAAGTTGTAGAGCTTGACGAGACGAATCCAATGGTATACTGCGCGAGTTGTGAAACCAAACCTTTATCGAGATATAAGCTTAAACCGGTTTCAAAATATAAAATATTTAATATTTTGGGATAATGTGTCATTTGAAAATAAAAAAAATAGCTAGCAAGAAAAACATCGAGATTTTTGTTGCTGGCGCATGCGCATTCGAATTCTTCAATTGATTTTATTCTTTTATTCCGCCAAAAAATATTTTTAATCTAGAATGGATATTTTAGATTCGATTTTGTTAAAACTTAATCAAACCTATTCAATTCCAAAAAAACAACAAAAAATGTCGGAAAATAAAGAGAAGGAAAAAACACCGCCAACAATTGTTGAAGAGGATGGCCGAAATAACAATGGCAATGGCGATGAAAATGCGGAGAAAGGCGAGAAGAAGAAGAATGGCACTCAGAAGGAAAAGAAGAAGGAAGATGGAAAAGAGAAGAATGGCGGTGGAGGAGGTGGAATGAAAAAGGTATTTTTTATATTCATTTATTTTTATCAATAATTTTATAGCGAGGAGGAGCCAATCGCGGGCACAATCGCAAAGGTGGAAGTCGTGGTGATCGCGATGACCGTGGTGGCGGAGGCCGTGGTGGTGACCGCAAATGCTATAACTGTATATTTATAATTTTATTTCGCTCTATTTTGATATTTACAGGCAATGGGTATGGACATTTTGCGCGCAATTGTCCAAAAAAGAAGGGAGGCGGCGGCGGAGGAAGCGGAAATGGAGGCCAATGCACCTCAAAAACAATTTATATCAATATGTGATAGGTTACATTTATAATTTTTTAATTTTTCTATATTTTTATTTTTTTTTAAGTAATGCGAAAAGGAAGCCGATCCATCTTGGGAGGAAGAAATTGAATGGCAAACAATTGTAATTTATTATTATTATACATTTATTCGTTTTTTGTTTTTGTTTTATTTTAATAAATGTTTATGGCTTTTTAGTTAATGCTTTTTAATTGTTATTTTTGCTTATATATATTTTTATGTTTTTTATTACACTTTTTAAAACAAAAATTTATTATTTCAGCCAGTTTGACCAAGGCGTTCAAATTGATAAAAAAGAAAACATCAACAAACAAACGACCCCGGGCATCGCAACAACCAATTCAATAAGCAAAAAGGGCAAAGTAAGAATAAAATAAATCATTAAATTTATTCAAAACTTTAAAGAAATGATCTAGCCGGACAAGATCAACCAAAAGAAGTTTTGCACAAAATTGGCCATTTTGCGTTAGTTTTAGTCCATTAAATAGCAAATATTCAAATTATTTAGATGCAAACGGAGATAATCAACAATCATCGAGTTATATACTAGAAAGATGCTTTTAAATTTTTCATTTCAAAAACTCTAGGGCTTTTTCTAGGGATTTTTAGCTATTGGGACTTGCACATCCTAAGGGCAACTTTTCAGTGCGCATCCAGGAAAACTATACGTTTTTTGATAGGGGTTTGGGTGTGGGGCGAAACCGGTTTAAAAACCGGTTTGTCCAGGTAAAACTTTTTTCCTGGGACCTAAATCAAAAATCGGCTCGGTGAAGGCACTCCCCCGGTCTGTTAGCTACATTTTGATATATGGGTCGGGGGGTTTACGGTGGACAGGGGAGGCTGGAAAAATGGCAACGTGTGGCCAAGTCGGGTGCGCGAGTCAGAAATTTCTCTATAACTTTTTTGCGAGTTGAGATAGATCAGCGCGATAAAAAGCAAAGTTGTAGAGCTCGATGAGGCGAATCCAATGGTATATTGCGCAAGTTATGAAACCATACCGGTTTCGAGATATAAGCTTAAACCGGTTTCAAAAATCGGTTTATATAGGTAAAACTTTTTTCCTTTTGAATTTTTCTATACCCAATGTATTATAATTATTGTAGAGAATAAAAAGGCGGATAAAATGAGATAATGCGTGCGCGGGATTAAGCCGGATAAAGGGGGATTAAGCCGGATTAAGAGGGATAAATGTTCAAAATGGAGGGATTAAGGTGGAAAATGAGTCGAAAATGCAGGGGAATCGCGCCAAAGGCACTTGGGCTGGGCTGGAGGCCCAGGGGTGCGCGGGATTAAGCCGGATAAAGCGGGATTAAGACGGATTAAGAGGGATAAATGTTAAAAATGGAGGGATTTTGGTGGAAAATAGTTCGAAAATGCAGGGGAAGTGTGCCGAAGGTATGTGGGCTGGGCCGAAGGCCCAGGGGTGCGTGTGATTAAGCCGGATAAAGGGGGATTAAGCCGGATTAAGAGGGATAAATATTCAAAATGAAGGGATTAAGGTGGAAAATAATTCGAAAGTGAAGGGGAAGTGTGCCGAAGGTATGTGGGCTGGGCCGAAGGCCCAGGGGTGCGTGTGATTAAGCCGGATAAAGGGGGATTAAGCCGGATTAAGAGGGATAAATATTCAAAATGAAGGGATTAAGGTGGAAAATAATTCGAAAGTGAAGGGGAAGTGTGCCGAAGGTATGTGGGCTGGGCCGAAGGCCCAGGGGTGCGTGGGATTAAGACGGATAAAGGGGGATTAAGCCGGATTAACAGGGATAATGGTTCAAAATGAAAGGATTAAAGTGGAAAATGCGTCGAAAGTAATGGGGAAGCGTGCCGAAGGCACGAGGGCCGGTGCGTGCACGGGATTAAGCCGGATAAAAGGGGATTAAGCCGGATAAAGGGGGATTAAGCCGGATTAAGAGGGATAAAGATTCAAATTGGAGGGATTAAGATGGGAAATGCGTCGAAAGTAAAGGTGAAGCGTACCGAAGGCACATGGGCCTGGCCGGAGGCCTGGGGGAGGGGCACGGGATTAATCCGGATAAATGTAAAATAAGCAGGATTAAGAGGGTAAATGTTCAAAATGGAGGGTTTAAGGTAGGAAATGGGTCGGAGATGAAGCGAAAGCGTGCCGGGGTACAGTGGTCAGGGCGGAGGCCAGTGCGTGCGTGGGATCGGATACGAGAAGATTAAGCCGGATTAAGGGGGATAAATGTTTAAAATGGTGGGATTAATAGGGAGAAATGGGTCGGAGACGAAGGGGAAGCGTGCCGCAGGCACGTGGGCCGGGCCAGAGGCAAAGGAATGCGCGGGATTTAGCCGGCTAAAGAGGGATAAGAGTTTAAAATGATGGAATTAAAGGGAGAATGAAGCGGAGTTGAAGTGAAAGCGTGCCGAAGGCACGTAGGCCGGACACCCATAAATATTTTGGGGCGAGCGAAGCGAGCTGCATATGTTTGGAAGCGATCGGAGTGAGCCGAACGGGTTGAACAGACCCTCCGGCGAGCGAAGCGAGCCGTACATGTCCGGAGGCGAGCGGAGCGAGCTAAATGGTTGAATAGGCCGGCGGGCCCTCCGTCGAGGGGCCGGCGGGCCCTCCGGCGAGCGAAGCGAGCCATACATGTCCGGAGACGAGCGGAGCGAGCTGAAAGGATTAAACAGGCACTCGGGCGATGAAGCGAGCCATACATGTCCGGAGACGAGCGGAGCGAGCTGAACAAGAGGCCGGCCGGCGAGCGGAGCGAGCTCAACGGGTTAAACAGGCCGGCGGGCCCTCCGGCGAGCGAAGCGAGCCGTACATGTCCGGAGGCGAGCGGAGCGAGCTGAAAGGATTAAACAGGCCCTCCGGCGAGCGAAGCGAGCCATACATGTCCGGAGGCGAGCGGAGCGAGCTGAAAGGATTAAACAGGCCCTCCGGCGAGCGAAGCGAGCCGTACATGTCCGGAGGCGAGCGGAGCGAGCTGAAAGGATTAAACAGGCACTCGGGCGATGAAGCGAGCCATACATGTCCGGAGGCGAGCGGAGCGAGCTGAAAGGATTAAACAGGCCCTCCGGCGAGCGAAGCGAGCCGTACATGTCCGGAGGCGAGCGGAGCGAGCTGAAAGGATTAAACAGGCACTCGGGCGATGAAGCGAGCCATACATGTCCGGAGACGAGCGGAGCGAGCTGAACAAGAGGCCGGCCGGCGAGCGGAGCGAGCTCAACGGGTTAAACAGGCCGGCGGGCCCTCCGGCGAGCGAAGCGAGCCGTACATGTCCGGAGGCGAGCGGAGCGAGCTGAAAGGATTAAACAGGCCCTCCGGCGAGCGAAGCGAGCCATACATGTCCGGAGGCGAGCGGAGCGAGCTGAAAGGATTAAACAGGCCCTCCGGCGAGCGAAGCGAGCCGTACATGTCCGGAGGCGAGCGGAGCGAGCTGAAAGGATTAAACAGGCACTCGGGCGATGAAGCGAGCCATACATGTCCGGAGGCGAGCGGAGCGAGCTGAAAGGATTATACAGGCCCTCCGGCGAGCGAAGCGAGCCATACATGTCCGGAGGCGAGCGGAGCGAGCTGAAAGGATTAAACAGGCCCTCCGGCGAGCGAAGCGAGCCATACATGTCCGGAGGCGAGCGGAGCGAGCTGAAAGGATTAAACAGGCCCTCCGGCGAGCGAAGCGAGCCATACATGTCCGGAGGAGAGCGGAGCGAGCTGAAAGGATTAAACAGGCCCTCCGGCGAGCGAAGCGAGCCATACATGTCCGGAGGCGAGCGGAGCGAGCTGAAAGGATTAAACAGGCCCTCCGGCGAGCGAAGCGAGCCATACATGTCCGGAGGCGAGCGGAGCGAGCTGAAAGGATTAAACAGGCCCTTCGGCGAGCGAAGCGAGCCATACATGTCCGGAGGCGAGCGGAGCGAGCTGAAAGGATTAAACAGGCCCTCCGGCGAGCGAAGCGAGCCGTACATGTCCGGAGGCGAGCGGAGCGAGCTGAAAGGATAAAACAGGCCCTCCGGCGAGCGAAGCGAGCCGTACATGTCCGGAGGCGAGCGGAGCGAGCTGAAAGGATTAAACAGGCCCTCCGGCGAGCGAAGCGAGCCGTACATGTCCGGAGGCGAGCGGAGCGAGCTGAAAGGATTAAACAGGCACTCGGGCGATGAAGCGAGCCATACATGTCCGGAGGCGAGCGGAGCGAGCTGAAAGGATTAAACAGGCCCTCCGGCGAGCGAAGCGAGCCGTACATTTCCGAAGGCGAGCGGAGCGAGCTGAATGGTTGAACAGGCCGGCGGGCCCTCCGGCGAGCGAAGCGAGCCATACATTTCCGAAGGCGAGCGGAGCGAGCTGAATGGTTGAACAGGCCGGCGGGCCCTCCGGCGAGCGAAGCGAGCCATACATGTCCAGATGGGAGCAGAGTGAGCTGAACGGGTTGAACAGCTCTCCGGCGAGCGAAGCGAGCCATACATTTCCGAAGGCGAGCGGAGCGAGCTGAATGATTGAACAGGCCGGCGGGCCCTCCGGCGAGCGAAGCGAGCCATACATGTCCGGAGGCGAGCGGAGCGAGCTGAATGGGTTGAACAGGCTGGCGGGCCCTCCGGCGAGCGAAGCGAGCCATACATTTCCGAAGGCGAGCGGAGCGAACTGAATGGTTGAACAGGCCGGCGGGCCCTCCGGCGAGCGAAGCGAGCCATACATGTCCGGAGGCGAGCGGAGCGAGCTGAACAGGAACAGGCGGCCGGCGAGCGGAGCGAGCTGAACGGCTTGAACAGGCCGGCGAGCCCTCCGGCGAGCGAAGCGAGCTGTACATGTCCGGAGGCGAGCGGAGCGAGCTGAACGGATTGAAAAGGCCCTCCGGCGAGCGAAGCGAGCCCCGATGAACTGACCAAATGACAACTGTAGTCCAAAGACGAGCGAAGCGAGCCTTGAGGGAATATCCAAAAGGCCAGCGCATCGAACTCTATTCTCCACAAGATCCAAACATTTTCAAAGGGCGTGCTAGGGGTCCTTAAAGCGCCCCGCGCTTTCAAAAATAATTTATTACAATTCGCCCAGTCTAACCGCTAAAGCAGTCCCGAAGGGACTGGTTATATACTAGAAAGATGCTTTCGACATTTGCACAAAAAAAATTAAGGCTCTTTTTCTTGGGATTTTTTCGATTTGGGACTTGCACATTCTAGGGGTAACTTTTTGATGCGCATCCGGGAAAAATACGCATTTTTCATTTTGGGTTCAGTGTCGCGGAGAAACCGGTTTAAAAACCGGTTTGCCCAGGTAAAAATTTTTTTAAAAGGCCTAAATCAAAAATCGGCTCGGTGAAGATAAATCTACACAGTGGTAGCTACATTTTGATATATGGGTCGAGGGGTCTACCATGGCCAGGGGAGGCTGGAAAAATGGCAACGTGTGGCCAAGTCGGGTGCGCGAGTCGGAAATTCCCTTATAATTTTTTTGAGAGTTGAGATAAATGTGCGCGATAAAAAGCAAAGTTGTAGAGCTTGACGAGACGAATCCAATGGTATACTGCGCGAGTTGTGAAACCAAACCTTTATCGAGATATAAGCTTAAACCGGTTTCAAAAATCGGTTTATATAGGTAAAACTTTTTTCCTTTTGAATTTTTCTATACCCAATGTATTATAATTATTGTAGAGAATAAAAAGGCGGATAAAATGAGATAATGCGTGCGCGGGATTAAGCCGGATAAAGGGGGATTAAGCCGGATTAAGAGGGATAAATGTTCAAAATGGAGGGATTAAGGTGGAAAATGAGTCGAAAATGCAGGGGAATCGCGCCAAAGGCACTTGGGCTGGGCTGGAGGCCCAGGGGTGCGCGGGATTAAGCCGGATAAAGCGGGATTAAGACGGATTAAGAGGGATAAATGTTAAAAATGGAGGGATTTTGGTGGAAAATAGTTCGAAAATGCAGGGGAAGTGTGCCGAAGGTATGTGGGCTGGGCCGAAGGCCCAGGGGTGCGTGTGATTAAGCCGGATAAAGGGGGATTAAGCCGGATTAAGAGGGATAAATATTCAAAATGAAGGGATTAAGGTGGAAAATAATTCGAAAGTGAAGGGGAAGTGTGCCGAAGGTATGTGGGCTGGGCCGAAGGCCCAGGGGTGCGTGTGATTAAGCCGGATAAAGGGGGATTAAGCCGGATTAAGAGGGATAAATATTCAAAATGAAGGGATTAAGGTGGAAAATAATTCGAAAGTGAAGGGGAAGTGTGCCGAAGGTATGTGGGCTGGGCCGAAGGCCCAGGGGTGCGTGGGATTAAGACGGATAAAGGGGGATTAAGCCGGATTAACAGGGATAATGGTTCAAAATGAAAGGATTAAAGTGGAAAATGCGTCGAAAGTAATGGGGAAGCGTGCCGAAGGCACGAGGGCCGGTGCGTGCACGGGATTAAGCCGGATAAAAGGGGATTAAGCCGGATAAAGGGGGATTAAGCCGGATTAAGAGGGATAAAGATTCAAATTGGAGGGATTAAGATGGGAAATGCGTCGAAAGTAAAGGTGAAGCGTACCGAAGGCACATGGGCCTGGCCGGAGGCCTGGGGGAGGGGCACGGGATTAATCCGGATAAATGTAAAATAAGCAGGATTAAGAGGGTAAATGTTCAAAATGGAGGGTTTAAGGTAGGAAATGGGTCGGAGATGAAGCGAAAGCGTGCCGGGGTACAGTGGTCAGGGCGGAGGCCAGTGCGTGCGTGGGATCGGATACGAGAAGATTAAGCCGGATTAAGGGGGATAAATGTTTAAAATGGTGGGATTAATAGGGAGAAATGGGTCGGAGACGAAGGGGAAGCGTGCCGCAGGCACGTGGGCCGGGCCAGAGGCAAAGGAATGCGCGGGATTTAGCCGGCTAAAGAGGGATAAGAGTTTAAAATGATGGAATTAAAGGGAGAATGAAGCGGAGTTGAAGTGAAAGCGTGCCGAAGGCACGTAGGCCGGACACCCATAAATATTTTGGGGCGAGCGAAGCGAGCTGCATATGTTTGGAAGCGATCGGAGTGAGCCGAACGGGTTGAACAGACCCTCCGGCGAGCGAAGCGAGCCGTACATGTCCGGAGGCGAGCGGAGCGAGCTAAATGGTTGAATAGGCCGGCGGGCCCTCCGTCGAGGGGCCGGCGGGCCCTCCGGCGAGCGAAGCGAGCCATACATGTCCGGAGACGAGCGGAGCGAGCTGAACAAGAGGCCGGCCGGCGAGCGGAGCGAGCTCAACGGGTTAAACAGGCCGGCGGGCCCTCCGGCGAGCGAAGCGAGCCGTACATGTCCGGAGGCGAGCGGAGCGAGCTGAAAGGATTAAACAGGCCCTCCGGCGAGCGAAGCGAGCCATACATGTCCGGAGGCGAGCGGAGCGAGCTGAAAGGATTAAACAGGCCCTCCGGCGAGCGAAGCGAGCCGTACATGTCCGGAGGCGAGCGGAGCGAGCTGAAAGGATTAAACAGGCACTCGGGCGATGAAGCGAGCCATACATGTCCGGAGGCGAGCGGAGCGAGCTGAAAGGATTAAACAGGCCCTCCGGCGAGCGAAGCGAGCCATACATGTCCGGAGGCGAGCGGAGCGAGCTGAAAGGATTAAACAGGCCCTCCGGCGAGCGAAGCGAGCCATACATGTCCGGAGGCGAGCGGAGCGAGCTGAAAGGATTAAACAGGCCCTCCGGCGAGCGAAGCGAGCCATACATGTCCGGAGGAGAGCGGAGCGAGCTGAAAGGATTAAACAGGCCCTTCGGCGAGCGAAGCGAGCCATACATGTCCGGAGGCGAGCGGAGCGAGCTGAAAGGATTAAACAGGCCCTCCGGCGAGCGAAGCGAGCCGTACATGTCCGGAGGCGAGCGGAGCGAGCTGAAAGGATAAAACAGGCCCTCCGGCGAGCGAAGCGAGCCGTACATGTCCGGAGGCGAGCGGAGCGAGCTGAAAGGATTAAACAGGCCCTCCGGCGAGCGAAGCGAGCCGTACATGTCCGGAGGCGAGCGGAGCGAGCTGAAAGGATTAAACAGGCACTCGGGCGATGAAGCGAGCCATACATGTCCGGAGGCGAGCGGAGCGAGCTGAAAGGATTAAACAGGCCCTCCGGCGAGCGAAGCGAGCCGTACATGTCCGGAGGCGAGCGGAGCGAGCTGAAAGGATTAAACAGGCACTCGGGCGATGAAGCGAGCCATACATGTCCGGAGGCGAGCGGAGCGAGCTGAACAAGAACAGGCCGGCCGGCGAGCGGAGCGAGCTGAACGGGTTAAACAGGCCGGCGGGCCCTCCGGCGAGCGAAGCAAGCCGTACATGTCCGGAGGCGAGCGGAGCGAGCTGAACAAGAACAGGCCGGCCCGCGAGCGGAGCGAGCTGAACGGATTGAACAGGCCTGCGGGCCCTCCGGCGAGCGAAGCGAGCTGTACATGTCCGATGGCGAGCGGAGCGAGCTGAACGGATTGAAAAGGCCCTCCGGCGAGCGAAGCGAGCCCCGATGAACTGACCAAATGATAACCGTAGTCCAAAGACGAGCGAAGCGAGCCTTGAGGGAATATCCAAAAGGCCAGCGCATCGAACTCTATTCTCCACAAGATCCAAACATTTTCAAAGAGCGTGCTAGGGGTCCTTAAAGCGCCCCGCGCTTTCAAAAATATTTTATTACATTTCGCCCAGTCTAAACCGCTAAAGCAGTCCCGAAGGGACTGGTTTAGATTAAAATTATAAACTATAGATTGGCCATTTTGAAATGAATGAGCTTATTCAAAAATCTAATAAGAACATTAAGCATATACTCGGCTAGATCTAGAATCGGGCTATGCTGCTTTTTTTACCCAAATTATATTAACATGAATTACGGCAAATTCTAGAGCATTGAGCTAAATTGATTTAATTAAACTGAAATAGTTAAAAATATAAAAATATTAATTTTGGAAAATAATTTTTTAAATAAATATTTTTTTTTAATTTTTAGAAGATAAAAAGGGCTCGGAATGAACAATTACGACATCGTTTGATTGCCGAAATTCGACAACTGCGTCAGGCAAATGCCCAAATGAATGGACAAATGCAAGCAATGAACAATCGTATTCAACAATTGGAACACGCTCTTTCGATTCCCCCAGAGCAGATTCGTCGTGAGAATTTAAATCTGCAAATTGAGAACGCTCGACTAGGCCTGGAGGTCGAAAATGCAAGACGATTTGCAGCTCAAAGTGCTCGTCTTCGTCAGGAGGCCGAAAATGCTCGCCAACGGGCCGAAAATGCACTGATGCAGGCCATACAGGTTGGTTGTCCTTTCCATTTTTGAGCTTTATTTTAAGAAAAAATATATTAAAATACAAAAAATATTTCTTTTTTGTTATAGATAAGAAATGACAAAACTGCACCTGCCGGTTAAAATTTGCGAATCATTTTTGACTCCACTCATCACAATTGTTATTAATTGTTTTTATAAATTCTTGAATTGAATAAAAGTATTTTAAATGAATTTTTCTGCTTAATTTTTAATTATTCACGATTGAAATAAAGAATAATTATTCGAGGAATTTTTTTAACTTCATTTTAATTTGAAAATAATAGTTCAAAATGGTTGTTTATATTTTGTGAAAAGATTTAACAATTCAATTATAATTTGATTAAACATTAAAGCTAACAAATTCTTATCTATTAGCTTTGTAAAATAATGTCAACCATAAAATTTATTAGTAAAATGAAAGAGAAAAACCTAATTTTGTGAACACCAAATTTGTTGAGTTTGAATTCATTCCCATTCGAAACTCTTGTTTCCAGGGATTACTGATTTTCATGTTAAAAATTGGCATTTTTTAAGTCATCATATAATATAAAGCTATGAGAAAGTGTATAATTTTGACTTATAGGATTAAAAATTGCAACATTATCTCGTCAGTATTCAATATTTTTTTTGACAATTTTCAATATTTATTAAATCAAAACATTAATTATAAATTTCAAACTATTAACAACAATTAAAATTAAAATTTCATAGAACCGTGCAAAAACAATTTTTCATTTTGATTATTTTTTTTATCCAACTTTCCTCTATATTTCATTTTATTTTTAAATTCAACACAGGTGTCAACAAAATAGCCATTTAGATGAGCAAAATGTGATGGCATATTTTGCTGATGTTTGTTGCCTAGAAAAATGGCGTCAACATTTCAGCAAATAATAAAATGATGATGTCACCATAAAATGGATAGTGCTTAAACATAACAATGCAACCCTGTCCTAAACAACATTAACAACATTTTATTGCAAATAAAATAGGGTTTCAATACATTTTTTTAAAAATTTTTCCTACTCACTTTCCACAAAAATATACTCTCAGCACATAAGTTATTAATTTAAAATCATCATTTATAAATTTTAATAGTAATAATTATATAATCAGATTTGGATTTCTTAGAAATTGGGTTAAAAACATTTCCCGCTTCCAAAAAGTCAAATGTCAATGTCAGCTAATTAAAAGCAAAGCCTAAATTACCTAAAATTTGTAGAATATAATTTTAAATCAACATAAAAATGTCTGATGCTTCTTCATCCACAGGCGAATGTTATGGCTCCGATTGTGAATGCTATTATTGCCAAATGGGTATTGCGCGTCCTCCGCATCCTCCCAGCTGGAAAGTTTTCGTTGGCAACATTCCATTCAATGCTAACGAAGATCAATTGAAGGCATTCTTTTCGCAGCAATGTGAGAATATTAAATCAGTGAAAATCACCGGCAATTTGCCGCATTGCGCCATCGGATATGTCAAATTCACAAACAAGGACAGCGCATTGAAGGCCATTGCAGACTGCAATAAGAAAAAGTTCATGATTGGTTTGGATTACAATTTAATTAAAAATTTAAATGCATTTTTGGATGGAAAAATTATCATAAATAAATTGGTACACCAAAATCGATGAAAATATAAATAAGTCATCCTTAAAATTTTGTTTTATTTCCAAAATTGTCCATTCAATTTTCTTCGGAAAAAAGATTTGGAAAATTGGCCATATATGATCCATACATTTTACTGCTACGTAATAAACATTCAAATTTCAATCCAAATTGAAAATAATATTTAAATTTACATTTTCAGGGTCGAAAATTGAAAGTGCAGAAGCATAAATATGAGTGGGACAGCAGCGATTAATGATGATGAATGAAAGAAATGAATCAAATTGGTGGCAAAAATGTTGATGATGAAAATATACCGATTTATGATGCATATTGCATACATTTATTCATGTTAATTAAATTACAAGTTAATAAAATACATCATAATAACAATTAATCTGATAGAATTCATTGTCTTATTGGCCATTCGAAAAACTTTGCTCTGAATATTCTACAATTTTATTCAAGAATTATATTTTTTCTTTCTAGATAATTCCTGCTTATAATTTTCTAAATTCCAATATTGGCCCATTGAGGGATTTTGGCAATTATTAAATAACTTAAAAATATATTTATCCAAGTTTCAGAGATAAAAAAGAATAGGCTTATTTCGAATTTTTCTTCCTCTCAAATAAATTATTTTGAATTTTTAAAATATAAATCTTAAAATGGCTATAAATTTTTGAAGGGATTATTTATAATATTAATATTAATAATCATGTAGACTGCAGAGTCAAATAGTCGATTTTGAAATGCCTATCTAAATCGAAAATCTTTTTAGCTTTACATTTTTAACCATTTTATTATGTACTAAAGTGAATAATTTAAAAAAAATGAATTAATCAAACTATTGTTGATCAATAATTTTATTTTATATTGATATTTTCCATTATTTGCAAATTTGTATAATGATGACAATATAACAAAAAATAAATGATTTAAAAAATATCAAAAATACCATTCCATATGTTTTTTGATAGGCATTAAACATAAACAAAATAGAAGAATATAATAGGCGCAAAATTCGCATTGCCTTTGCCATTACCACAAATGAATATTTTTTTTTTTTTTTTCTTCTTCAAACAAAATAAAAACATTGTTAGATTTTAGCACCGAAGTTTGACCTTTCCAATCCATTGTTTTCCTTTATCGCTAGTAATGAAAATTATAATTTTATTTTAATTTATCTTTTTTAGGTAGTTTACCAAATAAAATGGGCACATATAAATGAGGGTATTTATTTAATTATTCTTAAAAAAATGAATAAATTTAAATAAACGAATTTTTTGTTTATTTCATTTTTAAAACATAATTTTCCATTCACCATTCGATTTATGGAAATAGAATTTTGTTCTTGAGAATTTTTATCATTTCGGATGTATTTTTTGGTTGAGATATTTAAATTTTTGAAAAGTAAATAATTCACAAAAAAAATTAGATCATAAAATTTTTTTTGAAGTTTTCAAAAATTTAAGATATTAATTAAGCAATATTTCGATATTTATGAATAAAATTTTGGCTTAAATAATTGGACTATATTAATTTCATGCACTATGAATATTACTTTTCTATTATAGAAATACTTTTTTTAGAATACAAAAATAAATCAATTTTTCATTTTCGTCAAAAAATTGAACGTGTTTCTTACAATCTTTATTTCAATAATTGATAGGGAACTTATAGTGAATGCCGCGTTATGCCACATGTAAATATTGCAACTATCGCTGTGAGGAATTTTTATATTGCGTAAAATTCTCTTAATTATGGATTTCGGTACTTATTTGACTCTTTTTTTTTTCAACAGCAGATGAAAAGTGAATGGTCCACTATGTTGGGTCGTCAGGATTGGGGTTAGGGTGATGTAGGGTCAATCAGTGCATACTGCATAGGCATCCCAATCCCAAGTAGCCTCTAATATTCTTAACCCTAATCCTGATAACCCGAATGGGGACCATTCATTTTTCTCTTTTGGAACAAAAAAGAGAATACGAACTCATTAATACTCAAATTTCTTTAAATTAATTAAATTCTGTATCACATTTCAGTTGAATATGACGGGCCGCGGGCAGTAGGCCGTCTTGTCAAAAATTTGGCGGAAGGATTGGGTGCTGGAGCAGCCATTGGAGCATTGGCTGGCCCGGTGGGCGCCGTGATTGGAGCAGTGATTGGCGGAGTGATCAAGGGGATTGATGGTGGTCTTGATTTAGGGAAAGCTGTTTGCCCAAGATGTGGTTGCTTTCAAAAGAAACGAAAATGATGGCCTTGAGCAATCAGCAAGTGAATATGATGATAATTGATAATGATATAGGTTGATTAAAATATAATACTTTTTATAAAAGACTAATATTGATAAATTTTACTAATTATTGGAGCGGATTTATAATATATACCGTATTTATTCTATTAGAAGCCCAGTCTCTATTAGAAGCCCCTATCGAAAAATTTATGTCAAAATAATAAATAACCAAAGCCGAAATAAATAATTTTTGTCTCAAAAACTTCGGAAAAGTCCTCAATTGTAGTGCTCTGAAACTTATAAGCCCATGGGCTTAATAGAATAGATATGGTATGAAGATTTATTAAAAAATGTGTAGATATTTCCAAAATTATACTAAAATTTATATTCAAAAGCCATATAAAATTTTTTGCATTTTTACTTTAAAAGTAAATAAGGAAAATAAACATTTTTAAAACATTTCATTATCCGCACTCCGTTCAATAATATTGGATCAATTTTGTTAAAGTAGAATAAATTCAAAAAATTTTTTTCTTTTTTTTTTTAAATTTTAAAGAAAATTGGAAAAGAATTTGTTTTTAAGCATTTAGATACTTTTTTTTTATATTTCCCGACAACAAGAATTTAATTTTAATTTTTCTTTCTCCAATTTGCTTTTTTAAATGAATTTTATATTTTATGATTAATAAATGCAAAAAAAATTTGCATTATTAAGCATTATTAAAGAATCGAAATTTCGAATATGTTGTAAACCATTCATCTTCTTGAACAAAGTGTTTCGACTTAATTAATTTACAAATTGGTATATGATTTGTAATGTTTAAAACCGAAATCTTTTCCCTACTTATTGATTTATCGCTTGGCCTTTTTTCTTTTACCATCCATCCATTCGGCCCTCGCATTCCCATTCCCATTGCTAGTCTTCTCAAACACTTTCCAATCTGTGGCCATTTTCTTATTTTCCTCATCTCACATAGGCCATTTCATTTGACTTCATCCACGGGTTTACCCTTTGCTTGCATATTGCATTCCAATTATTCCTCTGCTTATTCCACTCATTTTCGGTTTTTGTAATTTCAAATATTTTCAAACTCTCAAAATAAATTTTAGAATTATTTTCTTTTACAAATTTGCCACATATAATGAATTTTTTAATTTTTAAGATGGCAACCATGCCGAATTTTGTCATTTAAAAACATTTATTTTTTTTTTATTTTGGGAATTTTTTAAATTGAGTAAGCAAATTTCAAAAAAATCTACAGTATACCAAACGAGTACGGGACGGGTAGTATCCGCGGATAATTTTCGAAAATGGCTTACCCGTCCCTTATCCGTGCCTTGATTATCCGCACTACCCGTTACGTTACCCGTGAATTCACTATCCGCGCACGGATAATTAACCCTAATCAAAAGAATGGAATTGGCCCAATCTTCCCTGAGTACTTTATCATTTGCATTCGGAGGTACAATGGAATTGCATAATTCAACTAATGAATTTAATCATTATTTACCGGAATATTTTTTATTTATTTTATTGTCATGCCAGCATCTTTTCTACTTCTTAATGCAATAATTTTCATTTTGCCCGATGTTGAGGCGCAACCGATTTGCTGCTGTTGGCGTGGTGCGAAAAACAGAAAATCCAATTGTAATAGATCACACAGAGTGTAAAATTCAATGTAGCCATTACAGTGGAAAAATTTGAGACAAAAAGATTCAACAAAATGGGCATTATCTTAAAATATTGATAAATTCTACGTATTTCTATATGTTTTTATTAAAAATCATTTTTGAACCTTTTATCCATATTTGGCAAATTTTTATATTTAATTGTTTTCTCAAACTAATAATTCATATGTACTTACTTTGGTTATATTAACAATTTGTAAAATAAATGCCGGCAATACTTCCATAAAAATTTCGCAAATAACGGTAAATTTAACAACTCGATTTTTCTTAAATTTTTCATTAATTATATTGTTTAATTTATAAATTATATTCATAAATACAATTTTAGCTTATTTTATCAATATGATTATCATTATCATACAATGTTTTTGCCCATTTCCTTGTCCCTTTTTAAGCACATTAAGAAAAATGCACAACAAAAAATGTCCAATCCTCCAAATGTCAATTTCAAAGCAGTTTGAGGAATATAATTAAAATTCGGTGAAATGTTCATTAAAGGTGGTGCTGTGAGAACTGTTAAATTTGAAAATATATATTTCAATTATTTTAAATAAATTATTTTTATTTGTTTTTTGAATTTATTTATTTTATTAAAAAATATAATTTCGAATGATTGGTCCTAAAATTATAATTTTTTTTTATCTTTTAAATGTAATTTTACCTTTATCCGGATCCAATGGCATCTCAAGAAAATACCAAATTATTGTCATAAAATAAACCAAAGGTGTCAAAAATGCCGTTCCATTAATGTAATGTCTTTTGTAGTGCATAAAACGAATTGGGAAGCGATAATCAAAATGCGTTCCACTGTCAAGATCAATGATAAATACGGCTGTATGAAATTGTATGGGGCCGCGATGTCGTAGATACAAACTACCAAGTAGAGATTGGTGCGCGGATCAAAAAACCCGAATGCCTTGATGAGAATTACAAATATATTATGTTTTTGTTATTCCAAACATTTTGTGTTTCTGTTATTCCAAAAATTTTGTGTTTTTGTTATTACAAACATTTTGTGTTTTTGTTATTACAAACATTTTGTGTTTTTGTTATTACAAACATTTTGTGTTTTTGTTATTACAAAAATTTTGTGTTTTTGTTATTACAAACATTTTGTGTTTTTGTTATTACAAAAATTTTGTGTTTTTGTTATTACAAACATTTTGTGTTTTTGTTATTCCAAACCTATTTATTTTCCTAAATATTTGTGTTTTCCCAACATTTGTTTTACCCAAATATTTGTGTTTTCACAAACATTAGTTTTTCCCAAACATTTATTTTTTCTCAAACATTTGAGTTTTCCCAAATAAAATTGTCACCAACTTTGTGCAAATACTTAAAAAAGCCCAAGGTCAACAGTAGAGCGTGGAAGCCCAGGAACAATTTTAGAATAGACGAAATTTTAACAGATGATTTTCCAAATACTGGCATAAAAATTAGCAAATTCCCTATCAGTAAAAGAGAAATTATTTGAAGACTGAGCACAATGCCTATTTGCATATTGTTCACAAACATTGTAGTTGTGTCGTTTACGGATGTATAATAGCTATCCGGATTTGTAGAAAATGTGAAAATGGGAATTGGTGCGGGGGATTGCATTTTATTTTGTCATGATTCGCGATTATGTATTTATTTTTAAAATTAACTCAAAATTTATTGAAAAATCCATCGAATCTATATAATAAAATCAGCAAGAATTATTCGAAAGTTTTAATTTTATTTAAAAATTTTTTTCAAACTCGTAATCGTAATCATAATTCATAAACAAATATGAAAATTTTGATATTATTTTAATTATCTATGGTCATTGAAATTGAAAATTGGAATTGGCTGAAATATATACAGCTTGCTCTATCAACAGGAAAGATTGTTCTGCGAATTTTTTTTAAATTAAAAATACAATTTCGGTGAATAACAAAATCCTAGTCACATGACATTCTTGAAAATTATGTAAATTCTTGGAATAATAATAAAATCAAGCAAAATATCAGAAAATTTAACGTCTTACAAAGTTAAAGGTTAAGATGGCTTATTTGTAAATTATATCTACATTTAAAGAAAGTTATCCACTCTTGTTGAATGCTGTCAAAATTCACGCAACGCCCACAAAAAATAAATTAAATTGTAATTTTGTTCGTGACGAGACGACTGCACAAAAGGACCAACGAATGGAATTGGGGGATGAATGCAAAGTGAAAATGGAAATGTTTGATTTTTCACGAATTTTTACTCGATTTTTCAAGCATTAATAATAATGTTTGAATTAATTAATTAAATTCTTATTCATGTATCCAATAATATTTAATTTTGGTAATAATCAGAGGGAATATTGAAAAAAATGTCAAATTGATTAGAAATAAAACGCTTCATAGGAAAAAAATAACATAAAATTTTATTCAAAAATATTTTTATTCTTTAATTGAACATTTGAAAAAGACACATCTTCTTCCCGTTTTAATATGCATGGCTAATAAAACATAAAAGGCCTACCTTATTGGAAAAAATTGCATATTTATTTAGCACAGACCACAGACTCAAAGAGAATCAGCTGGAATATATCCAAAAAAATTTTTCATCATTTCCTCCGATAAATTCTTTGATAAAAAATTAAATGGTATATTTTGAGAAAAGATTTATTAACAATTCCATTATTGTTTGATAAAGATAAATTTATAAATGCTTTGTCATTAAAGTTCAGTGAGCAAAATGTTGGTAGCCTATCTATTCATATTAGTAGAAATTTGCATCATTCAAATTTTAAAATATTTGCTTTCATAATGTTGGCACAAGTTTCATTATTTTCCTTGCAAATATTTTTCTTTTTCCTCTACCAATTAGAATTAAAATTTTTTCTCCGAATTAGGTAGTTTACCAATCAAATGAGGAAAATTTTATAAAGAGGAGATACAGGTGAAAATAATTTTGGTTGCACTTGCAGCAATGATCAAAAGAATCAGAATGG
Source organism: Pratylenchus scribneri (assembly GCA_030063045.1). Lineage (NCBI taxonomy): Eukaryota > Metazoa > Nematoda > Chromadorea > Rhabditida > Pratylenchidae > Pratylenchus > Pratylenchus scribneri. Next base: position 281,155 of record JAQSEB010000045.1, read on the forward strand.
TTAAAAACATTGCCCATCAATACTGGGGCTAAATTCATTTTTATCAACATTCTTCTGCTGGTCAATAACTGTCTATTAGCAAAAATATAAAAAATTGCGAAATTTTATGATGACATTTTGACATATATGACTCACTTAAATTTTATAAAATTTTCTATAAAAATGAACATTATTTGTAGAGCAGCACAAAAGAATGATGCATAATAGAAAATAGGCCTATAAAAGTATAAAAGTGGCTTTACTTCAGCATTTATTCTCATATGAATTAAAAATTATACAAAAAATTATAGCTAAAAATTAAATTGAAAATTAAATTACCTATTTCTGATTTTTTTTTATAATTTTAAATGATTCAATAACCATAATATTTTTAAAAGAAATTCAAAATTATATCGAATTTTTTTCTTATTTTCATCAACGAATTTTCAAGTTTATAATCAACGATTTGAAATGTCTCGACCTGCTGCTGACTTGTTTCTTAGATGTCAGAAATGCCATCATCTCGGTGAGATTTTTATGAATATTTCTTTCAAATTTTATATTAAAATAATTTTTTCAATATATTTCTTCTTTAAATATAAAAATAATAATAATATTTTTAAATATATTTTTATTTTTAAAATATAAAATAATTTTTCTTCTAAAATTCAGTTAAAAACCCCAACAAGAATGAATTGGGAAAAGCAGAAAGAGGAGTCGTTGCTTTTACTGGACCTTTTGCTGGATTTGCTGGTGGAGCCATAATTGGCGGTATGGCCGGTCCTATTGGCGCTCTTGTTGGAGGAATGATTGGAATGGCTGTTGGGGCTGGTGGAATGGGTGCTGCCGGTGGAACTGTAAATCTCGTCAGGGGGTATTGGAAATGCCAGAACTGCGATGAAAAATGCCAATGGCCGAAAGAAGCGGATTTACGGACACTTTCATGTTCTGAATGCTATACTAAAGGTGAATTTTTATATTTATTTCTATTTTAATATTGTATAACATTAATATAAAATTGTTATTTTATTCATAATTATAATTATATAAAAATTTAATAAATAATATTTCCCTTTTAGTACTCTGTGTTGCATATATGCTGGAATCATTGAATTTGGAATGTCCATGTTCGTGTCCGCAATGTGCAAAAATTTGCCCGAAATGTTGTCACCATAACGAGCAACCGGCGGATGGTGATGATTGATGATAGAAAAGAATGACATTGGCATTTGGCTTACTTTTTAAGATTTCTTTTTATAAATTTTCCTTTGGATTAACAATTAAATTTTATACAATTTTCTAATTTTGTAATACTTTTAAATTAAATTAGGCTAATAACAATTTTCCGGCTTTTTATATAATTAAAAAATGGATAAGCATTTTGATTGATAGATCATCAATTAACTTTAATGAGATTTTACGATAAAGTTAAGATTGGTACGCGTTTTTCCGAAATGGCGCGATTTTCCGAAATCTTTATAATACACTATTTCCGTAGATTCCTTATGCTCCGATAAGCCCCTAGTTAGCCCCTACTCTGATTTCGGAAAATCGCGCCTTTTCGGAAAAACACGCCTCCACCTAAAGTTAAAGGTATTTCAAATGTTTTGCCCGAGGCAATTTTCCCAAAATTATTCCATCACCTTACGGGGTCGAGTCCACAAAAGACAAAGGGCTTTGCAAATATGGGCGAGTCCACAATTCTGCAAATAAAAAAATTGTGGTTTTCTTTATGTTCTTAAGGATGAAATAAGCTGAATTTTTGTACTTAGGGGTTTTCGAAAGTGCTGATCACGATTGTATAAATGGGTTTTTGATTTGCCAAGTCCTGCGCAGCTTGGCCACGACACTATGGCCAAGTTTATTAATGTTTAATTTTGATGATGGAAATGTCAAGTATAGGGTAATCGAGGGTGCTGAATATGATGGAGACAAAGATTTTGAATTTGATTCAAGTCTCGCATAGCTAGGCCATAAGTTATGGCCATATATTAGGAATGGGAGAGTTTCTGCGTATAGAATTGCGGTATATTCTGCTTTGATATTTCTAGTTATCTTCTAATCCATAACAATAAAAATTTGAATATTTCATGACAAATACCTGAGATCAAATGTAAAATCATCATCACCATCATATTTAGCACCCTCGATTACCCTATACTTGACATTTCCATCATCAAAATTGAACATTAATAAACTTGGCCATAGTGTCGTGGCCAAGCTGCGCAGGACTTGGCAAATCAAAAAACCATTTATACAATCGTGATCAGCACTTTCGAAAACCCCTAAGTACAAAAATTCAGCTTATTTCATCCTTAAGAACATAAAGAAAACCACAATTTTTTTATTTGCAGAATTGTGGACTCGCCCATAATTGCAGAATTGTGGACTCGACCTAGCACCTTCCATCACAATTCACAAATTCCCCCACCCATCATGGTAATGCCTTCTCAAATTGAGTCAACTAAAATAAAAATGGGAGACGATATTATATGGTAATTGATGAATTTAGCCTCTGCCTCACCTCAACCCAAAATTTTTGATGAATTTCATTTTCCCAATTTATTATTTTATTTGCCTTTTTTTTATTTCAATTTCCAACTACCCTTCAGACAAAAATGTTTTGCTGTATGATTTGGATGGGTAATTCTCATTGGGGAAAATAATTTTTGAATTATTTTTCATTCACATTCATTAGGGCAAAATTCAATTCAGCAGAGGATTTAAATTCTATGATTTAGAAAACTCAAAATATTTGTATAGAAGCAGAATTGGTGTAATTTTTTCATTTCTTCAAATTCACCATTCAAGAGACACACAATAAGAATTATATTGACATTTCGAATTCTATTCCCATTCATTTAATTGTACCAAATCGAATCCAAATTTCAATTTGAATTAACCAAAAGAAATAGAAATGTACAAAATTTATGTCCCAATACCAAACAAGGCCACTATTTTATGATCAAAAATAATAATTTTTTCATTCAAACTATGCAAAATTAAATTACCTATTTTTAATGATCATAAAATTAATTTTAACAATTTTCAAATTTCAGCAATTTTCAATAATATTTTTTTTAAATTCATTAACAATTTTAAAAAATGGTGAATAATTCGAAAGGCACCGAAAATATTAATTTGGAAGAAAATTGTGACGAATTCAAATTTAAATGGGAGAATGAAAAGCTCAAAGAGGAAAATGCAAAATTAATTGAAAAAAATGCTGAATTGGAAGAGCGAATTGCCCAATTAATGGAACAATTAGAAGAAAAGAAGGTAATTGAAGATATTTTCAATTTAATATTTTAATAAATTTTGATTTTAAAACTTTGATTAATTAAAATATAAAATTTTTAATTAATTAATATAAATAAAAATTATAATAAAAAATATTTTTGTGCAGAAAATTCCAATGGAATCAGTGTCAATAGAAGCCGATTCTTCTCTCCAATTAAAGCCTGAAGTAAAATCGAATGATTTGGATGCAAAAATGGAGGAAAAAGAAGTGAACGAATCTACTGGGAAAGTGAAGAGGTAATGTTGAGCCGACATTTGAGAACCCGACATTTGCAGATGGATGACTGCTATGGCATTGTTTATAGCATTTTATTGGCCATAAATTATCTATAAAATGATATCAAAAGCATTTGATAATGCTGAATATTCATCGAGTAATGTGGTCAAAAAATCGTTGATTTAATTCAAATTATTTTTTCTAGCCGTTTTTTGATCATAACTCGGTGACTACTAAACATTGTTCAAAGCTTTTAAGGCTATTTTGTAGCTAATTTTATGCATAAATGAAATTTAATTTGGAATTTCCCACAACCTAAAATTATTATTTTATCCCAATTTAAATTATCATTAGCTTCCTTATGATGGAATAATAAAGAATATACATCATAAAATAATTATTTATATTTTTTTTTTCTATTTTAAAAAAAATACCAAAATAATTTAAATTATTTTTTATTTTATTTTCGTCAATAAATTTTTAATCGAACATTATCAACCATTCGAAATGTCGGACATTTTTATTGAATGTCCTAAGTGTCATCATCGAGGTGAGCCTTTAGAAAAATTTAATATTATAATTTTTATTATTCGAAATATATCCTAATTTCTCATTTAATTTTTCTTTCAAAAATTCAGTTTTCAATCCAAAACCTGATCCAACGATCCCGGCATCAAAAGGGATTGTAGAGATAGCTTTGAAATTGGCTGAGGACCCTGAAATTATCAGGAAAATTATTGGAGCAAAGACCAGCAGTGCAAAATTTGTTGGGGGACGGATTAATTCAACTGCCAGCGGAGTTGGGGGAAATTCTGTTGGAGCTGCCGCCGGGCCGAGTACATCTGGATCTGGAGCTACCAAGAAGACATGGGCTTGCCCACAATGTGGACATGTGAAAGAATTTGATTGAAAAAACAATAATCAAAATGGAAGAATGAACATGAATTGAATATGATCAATTTTTTAACATTGTTCTTATAAATTGAAAGCTTTAATTTGATCATCATTATTTGAGAATATTTCTTATTAAATTTTTCGACAGTTACGTTGAGAATAAAATAATAAAATTAATATCGTTTTTGTATGAAAAATTACCATTTTCATTTTTTTGGAGTCCTTTTCTAAATAATAAATTTTTTATTACAAATTCCTTTTAAATTTTATTATTTAATTTTAATTTTTTTTATAAATATGAATTGTAAATGTTGGATTTTTTAATTTGTTAAAATTTGAAAAAATTTATATTTGCAGTTTAATTGCAAAATTTTATGAGTTTCATTTTACAAATTTTTATTTGAAGTTTTTCTATCTTTTTTTTTATTTTGCAAATTTTAAGATACATGTTATTTTGAAATTTTTCAATCTTTTTTTTTTATTTTTATTATTACAACTTTTAAGAAATATTGTGATGAAAATTTATTTAATATTAATACATAAATTTATCCAATAATTCAATTTCATTTTAACCCATGATGTTATTGGATCATAGAAAAATAAGACTCCAAAAAAGAAAAAAAATTCAAGTTAAAGTCATGTCTAATGTGACTTTCAAATTGCAAAATTAAAAACTAATGAAAATCTTTACATTTTTTATTCATTTATCTTTCATTAAATCTTAAATTCGAAGAATTGAAAAAAATATCAAAGTTTATTTTTTTATCTATCGAAAATGAATTTGATTAAATTTGCTTATTACCATTCATTAAATGTTTAAATTTATTATTTGAAATAATATCAAATTGATTTATATCTATTTTCGTTCATCATTTCAATCTCGATGTATTTGTTCATTCAAATTCCATTCATTCAATAATTTTATTTAAAAGAATTTATGATAATGACAATTATTAATTAACATTTTTATGCCATTTCATTCCCCATTTTTTTTCATTCACTTTCACATTCTCTTCTTATTGTTTCCAAAATCCATTATCATAGCAGACTGCATATTCGAACTGTGGTGGTGAAGCATCATTTGAAGGCGCAAAAGGCTTTGCCATAATTGAGTCGCGGCCATTTGTGGTTGCCTTTGGATATATTTTTTCGCCCATTAAGATTGTCACATTTTGCTGTGCCTCAATTTCATTGTACAAGCAAATTGAGGCTTCCTTTTTAAATTCACAAAATTAAATGGTTTTTTAATTATAAGTGCCGAAATAGAACATTTCATTTAGGGTTACCCCGCCGGAACCAGGCTTTTACCTGAACCGAAACCGGAACTGAAATTTAGTTCCTGAAATCGAAACTCAAAAAAGTCGGAACCCGGAACCCGGAACTTCAGAAATCCATATTTTTGGGGCTGAAAAATTTTTAAGAAAAGTGGCCTCGAAGGGCAAAATTAGAGCCAAATTTAGCCGCGCAGCGAAAAATTTAAGCCAAAAATCGCCTCGCAACTATAAATTAGACATTTTTAAATGTTTTCCGACCAACAATTTATGAAGCAAAATCCAATTTTTAGGGGTGCAAAATTTTCGGTTGCCCCGGAACCAAGATTTAAACGAAACCGGAAACGGAACTCAATTTTTAACCCGGAATCGGAATCCCAAGAAATGTCCTGCTGCCATTCCTCTGCCATATATGTATTTTAAAAATATATTTACCGTTCCACATGCGAGCACACGCAAATATGGTTGCACAAATTGAATAGATTCGTCCTCCTCTCCGGCAATCACAAATTCACCTTGCCCGTCGGTTTTTGTCGATCCCGTAAGATCGACCTCATTCCATGAATCCTTTTCGTATAAATCAATTTTGGCATCCGGACTTGGACTTTTGATGGTTTTATCCAGGTCATAGCATTCCACAGTGCCAGCAATTTTCAAATGCCATACGTCTTTGCCACATTCCATCAAATTGGCGCAAAAAAGAATGACCAAAAAAAGGTGGAATAAAGAAGAAATTGATGAAGTACACATTGTTGATTGTTTGAAATTTGAATAGGAATTTATTATCTAAATTTGAATATTTCAAAAAAATATGAATTCCAAATACGATTTCCGGCCTTAATTTAGTAGAAATTTATAAAAAAAATTTTAGTAAATCAATGCTAATATTTATCAAGGATGGATATGGATTATGGAAGGTCCATAATTGTAAATGTTAGCATATCTCTCATAATAAGTACCATTATGGCAAAAAATGAATGAAAAGAGATCATATTCGTATTTAAAATTTCATAAAATTATTAGAGAAATTTTATTTTAAATGATTTTGGTGAATAGGAAATTTTTTTGAGGCACATAAAAGCAGATAAATTGTTCTGCTGGCGGATTTTAAAAAAAATGAATGAAATATATGAATTTAAAATGGAATAGAAATTAAAATATGTGCATAATTTAAATGGAATTGAAAATCCATTAAAATAAAAATGAAAATTTTTTTTGATAATTTACATATTCATAAAAATGCACATTTTGTAAGAGAAATAAAAAATGCATTAAATTTTTCGATAAAATGATTTTTAAATAAAAAGCTCAAAAGTCTGTAAAAAATGGCTTCAATTGGAGATTTATGAAAAAAATGAATTATTAGGATGACAAAATATCGAAAATGTTCTCCTAATTTTATCCATTCTATTTCAACCTATTTTTATTGTACATAGTTCTTGCCAAAATTCATTTTTATTTGCAATTTTTAATATAAAAATATTTTTTAAATTATAAATAAATTAATTTAATTATATTTTTTGTTTATATATGTATATTATTAATTGGAGGGACGGATCAATAAAAAAAAAACATTCGTATTTTTAAATATTTTTTTGAGAAATTTAAATCATAAATTTTTTTTCTATAAATATTCCTTTTAATTTAGACTATTTTTAATATGAACAAAACACAATGATTACCAACCACACAACCAATTTAAAATTTTTTTAAATAAAACTAATAAAGAAATAAAAATTTGATACTTTATATTCATTCTTAATCAATTGTTCTGTTTTGTCCTATGTTTTTTTTGGCATCCAATGAGCGAAAATGGAAGCGCAGCATCTGCTGGCCAATATTTTTATTCACATCTCTGTTGAATATTTTTATTCCTAGAAAAAGTAAACAGTGTTGGCCATAATGAAATTTTCAATTGTTGATTGTTTTCACAAAAGATACACTAAAAAGCGTCAATTTTTTGATAAACAAATATAAAATGTTATGAAACATAATGGATGGAATGAATATATAAATAAATTTTTTACAACATTCACATTTATTTCTTAAAAAGATCCCAAAAGTTCCAATAATATTTTTGAGTAAATGAAATTTAATTATCCTAAAATTATTATGTTATCCCAATTTTAATTATCATTAGCTTTCCTATAATGGAAAAAATAATAAAAATAATTATTTATAATTTTCCCCCATTTTAAAGAAAATACCAAAATAACTTGCCTTTTTATTCTCAATAAAATAAGATGAAATTTTATGAGAAATAATTAATTGAAACCATATTAAAAAGAAATGATAATGTTCAATTCCCATTAATTTCTTGCACATGGCCACATTGCGGACAACTCCAAATCTTCTCCTTAGGCATGATTAGATCGGCCATACTAACTGCAGTTGCACAAACACAAATTCATAATAAAATATATTTCATTTGTTGGAACATTTATAGAAATAATCACTCTAATTTTGAAAATATAAAAAAAATTAATTAAGTCGTGAATTGGTTAAGAAATAATATTTTTTTACAAAATTGTGGAATTCGAATTGGGAATTAGATTTTGATAATCTCTGTTATTTTTTTCGAAGGATGGAATGGAGTGTATTCCATTGTAATTTAATGTAATCTGGGACCGGTTGATTGATATCTATTCAATATTAATGTTGCTGTAGTCGACTTATCCTCTTCTACTCGAATTCCCTTAATACATATAAATTGTTTCATTCAAAAATATGAAGTTTGCCTGTGACCTTTAATTGCATCGGCATTCGCTAATAAAATTTATTCAGCAATCGAAAGTTCCATTTCCTAATTTCAGTATTTACTTTTGTGCGGGGGGTAGTATATTAGAAGAACAGTCGGTGTAGGATGAACTAAATAAATGAGAAGAATCAAATAATTATTTTCTCATTTTTCATTTATATTTCAACTAAAAAATAACCCTGGAAAGGATAGAGTTCAGCTAAAAATTTTCCATCAATCCCATTTCGGATATTTTCATTTGAGAAATGAATGCTTATTATTATTGTAGATTTTTAGATTTAATTACTTCAATTGCTATATTTCATTTATCAAAGTATGCTACTTAAATATATTGATATATATAATTAATCAGAAATTCATATCATTTTAATTTTTAAATATATTGTTATACCTATAATAAATAAAAAAAAAAGCAATATAAAAATTTTTACGTAATAATTTATATTTTATGATTTTTCCCATTTTTTAGAAAATATAAAAATAAATTTTAAATTTATTCATTTTGTCAGCAAATTTTCAAGTGACCTTAATCAAATTTAAACAATTTGAAATGGCAAAAACCGTTGAATGTCCCTATTTCCATCATCACGGTGAGGATTTATTTACTTATTCTACATTCTTTTATTCCTTCCATAATTTATAATATAATATTTGTCAAAATTGAAGAAGAATCCGATTTCTCCAAATCTCATAAAGGGCCCCAAAAATGAATTTTTTTAAGTCAAAAAAATTTACAAATAAATTTGGGGATCAAACTGTATTATTATCAACTTTTTTTTTTTATAAAATCAACAGAATTAATCAAAGACATATTTTAAAATTTTTCAAAATATTATTTTTTTATATTTCTTTCAAAAATTTCAGTTATTTACACCAAGCCATTGTCGCAACAAATTGGAGACGCTGCTATTAAAGGGGCCACTGTTGGTGCTGTCGCCGGAATAGGGATTGGAATTTTGCGCGGCCCCATTAGAACTATTGTCGGCGGAATTGTTGGGTCAGGAATTGGGACTGCTGTCGGGATTGTTGGATCTGTAACTGCAGTTAGTGTGGCCGATATAATCATGCCTAAGGAGAAGATTTGGAGTTGTCCGCAATGTGGCCATGTGCAAGAAATTAATGGGAATTGAACATTATCATTTCTTTTTAATATGGTTTCAATTAATTATTTCTCATAAAATTTCATCTTATTTTATTGAGAATAAAAAGGCAAGTTAAAATGAATTCATTTTAAAATTACCATATTTTTTCCCTTTTTTTCACTCGAAGATTTATAAAATATGACAAATTTAAATTAAAATTGCTAATATTTTTCGGTGACATTTCCTAAATAATGAAATTTTGATTGGAATAATGGCAACTTTTTGGGACCATTTTATTTATTAACCAATGTGCCATTTAATGTTTGTTATTCTACCATTCGGATACTCTCAAAAAACTTGAATTTTTTTTATCATATTTTATTTGTTATTTTATCCTTCCTGTTTATGAATGCTGTTTGAAAATTTGCTTCGAATCCGAATTTTCCAAATATCAGATTGCCCTCAGAAACAAATTTTTAAGCCAAAAATAAAAAAAGCAATTTTTATTTTTCAAAAAAAAAAGGGGATCAAACTATGAATATTATCGATTTTTTTTATAAAATCTAAAGGAATAATCAAAGACATGTTTTAAAATTTATCAAAATATTATTTATTATAATCTCCCTCTTCAAAATTTTCATAGTTTTTTGCAAATTTTGAAAATGCGTGTTCCACTGTCATTAAGTTCATCCACGCACTGATAGCAAGCGGATTTTTGGGCAACATTCGCAACAGTTGAATGCTTGGACTTAGTCCCATTTCCATTAACAAAGGGCACTTCGCAAATTATATTTTTATCTAACAAAATGGAGGGAAAAAATTGAAAATAAAATAAATTTTTGATTTAAAAATATAAATATTTTTTACCGATAAAAAAGTTTTTGATTTCTTATAAATCAGAAACCGGTTTTAGACCCTACAAACCTTATACCAATTTGTAGAACTCATCGAGACGCATTGATAGGTATATCAGGTTATGGCTCAAAATTAAGGAGTTAAACTGTTAAACCATATTTAGAGTCTTAAACTTTTCAATTTTGTACCAAAATCTCACATTTTTATATACCATTTGATGCGTCTCGATGAGATTTACGAAATGTCATAAGGTTGGTTGAGTCTAAAACTGGTTTCTGATTTAAAAGAAGTAAAAAATTGTTTTGTCGATAAAAAAATTGTCGGTAAAAATTGTAGTATTGTATAAGCAAATAAGGTAATGGTTTTTAGATAAGCTTCTCGTTTAAATAGTTTTTGTCAAATTCAATTCCTTCAAAGAATAACTAAAAATTTTTTTATTAAATTTATATTTTAATTTTTATCTAATAATTTTAACCCTTTTTTAAATAATTTAATCACTGTTATGAGAGAAATTGAGAATGAATTTATTCATAGTATAAAATGTAAAAATTTTATGGAATTATTGGATTTCAATTCAAAAATTGAAATTGAATAAAAACTTACTGCAATTTTCATAGCCAGCTCTAATTTGTGGGCAAATCACTGAACATGGCTGCGGTAAGGCCGACACTTGAGGAGCATTATCCAATGAAAACAAAAAGAATAATTAATTTTTTTTATTAATTAAATAAAAGGGAATCATTTTAAAAATTGAATAAAAAAATTTTAATATTTTTTTAATTTTCAATATAAAATTTGAATATTCTAATTCTCTCAAAATTAAAAATGGTAACGAAAATTTTTTAAAATTATTACAATTACAATCGTGTTTAACACTTTTTAAAATTAACTTACAAAGAAAAAAGGCAAAGCAAAAGGCCAAAAAAATCAAAGGACGGAGAAGGCAAAAATTGTTGATTATTGGCATTTTAAGTTTTTCAAAAAATAGGCAGAATATTTTGAGCAATGAATGTGAATAATTCTTACGAAATTCGTCCATTTTATTTAAAGGGCTAAATTCTATCAGTATGTAAATCATAATTTTTATCAGCCAAACAAACTTGCTTGTTTTTCTCCTAACTTTTACTTCCTTGTTTATCAATGGGAATTTTATAATCTATTTAAGCATCACACACATATTTACATTTAACGACACGGTTGATCAAGATTTAATAAATCGTAATTTTATCAGCCGAAAAAGTGCTCGTTTGTCGTTTTTGATTTTCATTCGAAGAGGGTTGGCCTATCGCCTTTTATTTTTACTTCCTGGTTCCTGCTGGATTAATCTTTATGATTGAATTATGCATTACATTTGTGCTCGTTTTTAATTGTTTTATTTTTATGGCCTAATTAAAATTTATTCGTATATTTTAGATTTTAATTTTGAAATATATTTTTACAAATAAGGAAATATTTTAATTTGATAGGGGAAAAATATTTTTCCGCATTTCTCTAAAAAAATTTTTAATCTATTTCCGGTATGAATCCAAGAGTATTGACATAATGATATTATATATTTTTTGAACAATTAGTACTAAAATTGTTTAATTTTCCAGAAAATTTATCAAGTAATAAAAATTTTTTACTATTTGTTGGGATTTTATTTTCATTATAATGAGAAAATAATACTAATTTAAAAATATAGCATAATTTTTAATTCATTTTTATCTAAAATCGGTTAAATTGGAACCGATAGATACTCCTAAGAAGAACATGCTAAAAGAATTTTTGAAGATTAAAAATTCATCATTATATTTTTTGTTCAGAATATGGAAGTTTAGCTCATCATGTTATTGAAATGGAAATAAAATAAGTCGAATTAATAAATTAAAATTCCAAAAAGTAATTTTTATTCAGTTAGACCATAAAATTTTAAATTATTTTTGAAAAATTTAATCAAATTGAATTTTATTTATGTTTTTATTATTTCTCTTCAAACATCATCCAATCTATCTTGATTCTTGTTCTCATTTATTCCAATCATTTTTGTCCCATTGTTTGGCCATTTCCTGCGACTGCTGATTTGCCCCCTAGCATTGTTCCATTCCCAGCAATTTTGCTCAATGCCATTGCCTAAAAAGGGAAAAATTTTGAATACGAATTTTCTGTTGAATTGAAAAGCAATTTTATTTTTATGAATGGGATATTGGTCAATTCGAAGCTTTGTAAAATTTTCCGGAAATAAAATTATTGGATTCAAATAATGTATTTTTTTGGTTTTATTTATGTTAGGTTTTATTTATATTAGTTAGGTCAAGAAAAAATTATGGGTTTGACTGAAAATTGTTTTTTTTTTGTAAAATTTTCTCACAAGTATGGAAATGTATGATTGGAAGCTTTTAACACTTTTCGACTAATCTTTGAATAAAATGGATTATTTCAAAAATAGATTTGTCTAAATTTTGCAAAAAATATATCCATTAGTTAAAAGAATTGTTTCTATATTATCATTTTTCCAATAATTTAATGCCATTGTAAAATTTCTATCGGTTAAAAAAATTCCAAACCTGATTTGTAGTTATACAATTGGAGGAGCTGCCATCCGGTTCATCAAAGCACCAATAGCAATCAGATTTGGGGCAACATTCGCAACAATTGAATGCTTGGACATAGTTAATATTTCCATTGGCCAAAATGGGCACATCGCAAACTTTGTTGGTATCTTAATGAGATAGAGGAGAAATATTTAATTTATTTTTCTAAAATAAGTTCTAATTTTTTAAATTGCTTAAAAAATTAATTTTTAACAGTTTTGAAATATTATAATTTTAATTTAGAATTAGAGGAGGAATCACTGAGAAATTTTATTTTATGGAAATTGAGAAATGGAATTTTCCTCAGAAGACAAAATTATGAAAATTCCCGAGAATTTAAAGTTTACCACCTAAATTGTTAATTGATTTGATATTTTATTTCTAATAATAAAAACAATAAAAAACTCACTGCAATTGAAATAGCCAGCTCTAATTTTTGGGCAAATTGTTTTACATGGCAATAGCAAAGCCGAAACTTGAGGAGCATTATCTAATGGGAATTGAAATAATTGTCAAAAAATAAATTTTTAAATCATTTTAAAAATTAAAAATTTGTATAGATTATTTTTATAATAAAAAGAAATATTTTTTTTCTAGTCATAAACTTTTTGGCATAAAATGTAAAAATATAGATTTTTAAAAATATTTTCACTATTTTTTAAAATAAATGTTGAATTTTTTAATTCTCCCAAATCAAAAAATTATCCAAAAAATTATAGAAAATTAAATTTTTTTAATTTAAATTTAATCATTTTTTTACATTTTTAAATAGACTTACAAAGAGAAAAGAAAGCAAAGCCAAAGGCCAAAATAAGCAACGGACGGAGAAGGCACAAATTGTTGATTTTTGGCATTATTTTGGTATTTAATTGAGTAAAAGATAGAAAATTTTTTTTTGGATTAGAGCAATGAATGTGTGAATATTTCCCACGAATTGCTCCATTTTTATAGAGCCGAATTCTTTGGTCAACAATCAAAGTGTAAAAAAAATTGTAATTTTATCAATCTAATAAATTTGCTTGTTTTTGGCCTCATTTTTCACTTCCTTGTTTTTTATTTTTATGGCCCAATTTTGAATTACATATTCTTTTTGGACGACATTTTCGCAAACAAGGAAGTAAAATTTGAATAATTAAATTTGGTAAAGGAAAAAATATAACTTCCGCATTTCTCTATCTACATATTTTTATGATCTATATAAAATTTCGTGGATGGATGGATCAGACCATACACATTTAATCATAATATATTTTGTGCACAATGAGGAAGTAAAATTGTTCAATTTTCCATGAATATTTAATTGATAAAATTTTTTTTCTATCATTATTTGGGACTTTAATATTAATTATTAAAAGAGAAATTGTGATAAAAATAAAATAAACAATATTAAAATATATCAAAAATTTTAATTTTAATTTAATTTTGCCAATGCCATCTTTTCAATGACTTTATTTTTTTTTATCTTGTTCCGGCTTGTTGAGAATATGGAAATTGATGATACTAGATTTAGTAAATAATGACCTTGTAATGTCGTCAATGCCAATTTGGAAGGTGGATGCCTGGTAAAATGCCCTGTGAATTGTAATTTTACCTTCACTTCTGAAATCGCCTTTATTAATGCTCATCAAAAATGTTGGTAGCCTATTTATGCACATTTCCGATTTGGAAGTTATTTGAAAATTTGCTGATTTAATTTTAAATGTGATTTGAAAATTTGGTGATTTTTTGAATAGCATTAGAAATTGTTCGACAGCATATTTAATAAATCTATTTCCAATATTAGGAATATAAATTTTTCGAAAAAAAGCCAAAATCAAACTCGATTAATTTTCTATAAAAAAAGTTAAAATTTTTCAAAAAATTTCCAAAATTTTTTTAAAAATTGCCATATATTATTTTGAACATTTCTTTTGCTTTTGTCCTGCTGAGCAGTCAGCAATGCACTGCTATTAGTCTATTTGTTGTCGGCGATAAAATCCGCGTTTTAAATTACCAATTAAATATTTAAAAACGCATTACCAACGAAAAAGACCTGAGCCAGACTCGAAATAAAGAATTTTGAGCGATTCCGGAACTCCAGTCGACTTCCAACATGCAAATTTTAGGATTCTTGTTAATTGTTTATCTAATTCTCTATCAAAAAAGATAAGATTTTTATTAATATTATTAATATAATTCCATTAAAATACTTTTTTTTGATTTTTAAATAATTTTTATTTAAGTCGGCGACCCATTTATAAGGTTTAAGAGAAATAAAATCATAATTGAGACCATGAATTTATAAAACTTTCAGATTCTTTTATTTTCATCGATTTTAATCGAATTTTGTCAATTTTAAAATTTGATCAAAAATTCATTTAAAATAAAATAGAGAAATGAATGACGTGTATTTGGTGATTCATTATTAATAATATAACGGGCAATAAGGCCAAATATAAATTTGGCAGTAGTATTTTTGGGATAAAAGCAGTCATGTGATGAATATATATATTTCATTTTCATTTCCATTCCCTTATTCCAATTTTGCAATTTTATTTCAATTATCCAAAAGTCATGAAAAAATTTTACAAGGAAATGATTTCTATTTTACTATTGCTCTTCGTTTTTGCCCCCAACTTAATAAATGCCCAACTTGGACTGAAAGAAGCGGAGCAGCAGGACGGTTTGTAGCGCGGCCCTTTTAGTGGCGAAAGCAAATAGCTCCGCGCATGATGAATGGTTTATAAAATGATTTTTATATCATGAGCAAAAAAATCTACCAGCTCATAGAAACATTAATTTGTAAAAATTTATAATATTCAAAAACCTTCAAGGTTGTCAACATTTTGCTCATTTAAATTTATATATTAAATGATTTTTATATCATTCGACAGATAATGTGTTTCTTAATAGATGTCATATAAAAAATTAAAAACTCTTCAGCTTAGGATGAGTTATAAAGCAAAATTTATTTCGCCACTAACCGGCCAGCCATTAACCGTCGTATAGGGAACATCCCTACTGGGCGCAGGCCAACTTGGCTCAAGATTTTATTATAACAAAAGCACTGAAAGATTTTCAATGAATTTAATATAAGATTAAAGAGCTCTATCAACTCTATCAAATGGTGCAAATTTCAGATAAATCGGTTTAAAATTCAAAGAGTTATGACCAAAAATGTCGAAAATGATGAAAAATGATGTCAGACTTATTCTCTAAGTTATCATATTTTCGGTAAACTTAAACCAATCTTTTTAAATTATATACCATTCAATAGCTAAGATATAGCTCTTCTTATGACATTAAATTTATTGGAAAAGGGTTAATACATCAGAAGTTATAATACGCCAAACTTTCTCGCGCCCAGTTGGCCTGCGTCCAATAGGGGTGTACCCCGTCGTGTACCTGAAAGGAATGGAATATATGAGCAAAATTTGTGAAGAATATGAAGAACACGATTTCAAAGTTGCCTATCAGTATTTTGAGAAACTTGACAAAGATGTAAATGGAATAGTGGATACCGAGGAAATGGAGAATGTTTATGACAATGTTTTGGAAAAAATCATATCTGAGTACATGAACAATGATCCAAATTTCAATCTCATTCAATTTGTAAATGATGAAGAAGGAATGGAAGATGAGAAGGTTTAAATTTTTTTTATTTGAAAATTTTACATCAGTAATAAGAGACCATGCGAGGACACTTCCTAAATAGACAAAGGACGGTGCAAATGTGCATATTTTCGACTATAATAAATCATAAACCGGTTTTAGACCCTAAAAATCTTATACCATTTTGTAAATCTCATCAAGACGCATCGAATGGTATATAAATTGTCATGGTTTGGTCTAAAATTAAAGAGTTTAAAACCAAAGAATGGAAAAATGGTTTGAACGGTTTAATACTGAATTAACCATGACAATTTATATACCATTCGATGCGTCTTGACGAGATCTACAAAATGGTATAAGATTTGTAGGGTCTAAAACCGGTTTATGATTTATTATAGTCGAAAATATGCACATTTGCACCATTTTAGGAAGCGCCCACATTTGCACTGTTTAGGAATTGTCCTAGCACCATAAGAGACATTAAACATAAAATATTAATAAAACGAAAATAAAAAATTTATAATCTTAAGAATAATTTGCCTTGAAGTTTCTCAATTTATAAATAATAATATTTGGTGGCAAATTTAAATCAAAATGATACCTTCAAATTCAGCTCGTCGAGTTGCTTCGAAATGAGCTTATTATTGAAAATAAAAATTTATACCAAAAATGTCCCATTACTTTTCCATGGTAAATGTTAAATAATAAATAAAAATAAAATATTAAAATTATGAAAATTCAATTTCATCTAGCATCAGATTATATTCCCCATAAAAAAGCTGTTTCGATTTTTAAAAATTTATTTTCACGTAATTTTTTTCTTTTAGTTGGCCCAGAAAATTGTTGAAAAGGCAGTCAACAAATTGTTTAAAACCAAGAAGCAGAAAAATTATATGGCAAATGACGAGATTACTGGGATTTTGCTATTTCTTTTCCTTACAAACAACTTTAAAGGAAATGAGGTAAGAATTAATTTTAAAATGCAAATATGTGTGTGGGTTGTTTGTTTATTGATTATTGGATTGGATGAAATGTTTACCATATTTTATTTTTATTAAGATTTATGGATTGGGATTAGGAGGCTCAATTCATGAAATCAGCATTACACGAAATTACCCATACTGAGTGAATCCGAAAATTAATTTCTGAAAATGGATCGGTTAATTTAATTCACAAAATATTTTTCAATTAAAAATTATTTCTGGTTGTCAAATATTTTCGATCATAGAAAATTTATTAATTATTAGAAATTAAAGAATTGTAGGTGATTAGACAAGCTGAATTTAGAATAGAAATCGAATATAGAAAATCAAGTTGCATTTATTTTATTTTTGGTTAGGATTAGATTTGTGCATCAAAATATTTGGCCTCTATTAATATTTTAATTATAGTTGTCTAATGATGGGTGGTCAATCAGCAAAGAGCAATTTGAGAGTGTCCAGGAATTTTGCAAACTTAAAAGTGCGCAGCATGACGAATTATGAACCAAAGAAAGCTTGACATTGAAATCATGAATTCATACACTATTATTCCCTATTAACTTAATAAAATTATGTTTGATTGAAATTTTGGGAATAAAAATGAAATTGTCGAAGTTGTCGTTTTTGAAGCTTATTAGATGAAAGCTCTTTGAAAATTCTTATATTTTTATCGTATTATCATCTTTTCTGCCCAAATTTGTAAAATTTTTGTCGTCTTTTCGGCATCATCAAAAACGATAACCCTGTTGCTGTTGGCTGATGTCTGTCGTTCTTATTTCGTTCGTAATACGGAGGGAGTGATGGCTAGAATTGACATAATAATAAGAAAGTTTTTGCAGCAGTTATTAACTATTTATTGAAAATTGATAAGATTATGTTTAAAATAATTGAAAGGCTAAAATTAAGTATTTGATGAGCATATAAATATTTTAAACTTTTTTTTTCAATTAAAAATATAAACATTTATTTTCTTAAAGATCTTTTTAATCAAAAATTTACATTAGGTAAATCTTTAAATGGATTGGGGGCAATTGAATTGATGACATTTTACTTTGTCAAAATAAATATTTTTTATTTAAAAAATGGCTCAGAGCAAAATTCCCATAGGATTCGGGATTGATGATAGCTGAGAGATGCATTGTAATACGTATACGTCTACCGTAGAAATGCGACGGCGAATACGACCAATTTGATGGAATTTAATGATTTTTGACATAATTCATCCCTAATTTCAGAGCCGCATCAGAACTGGCAGAAACATTCAAAAATTCCTAAAATAATTTAATGCTGTTAATATCAAAAATTTAAAGAAAATTTTTAATAATTAGAATTTCATTATTTAAAATATTTTAAAATAAGATTTCTCCCCTTTCTGTGAATTTTTTTAATTAGTGGACTTTAACAAACAAAAAATATCACAATCAACAAACCATGATATTTATAATTCTTTTATAAATCTTTTATATCATTTGAAAAACTTTTTTCTATTGCATTTTCTATATGAAAATAATAAAATAATTGGCATAGAAATTACATCAAAAAATAAAATTATTCCATTCTAGCGTATTTTGCCCCATTTTGGTTTTAATTTCTTTTTTAATTTCCATCAAACCCGATAATTCATCCTCTAAAAATTTTATCAAAAAAGATTATAAATTGACAGGCCGTACAGTAATGAAAACAAATTTGTTAAAATTAAAGCCAATATTTATTTGAAAAATGGTTTGTCGTGGAAAATTTTGTATAAATTATTTTGAATTTTAAACCTGATTGCCTGTAACAGCATTAATGCGATGCTCAATGACCATATGATGTGCAGTCACATTTCCGAGTTGACATTTTGGACAATTTCGTCGAAGGGCCACGGATAGCCATTCTTTGATGCATTCCGGATGGAACACATGTGAGCAACTGCCGAGAACGGCAAAATTAGTAGGGTCGAGTATCTCCAGACAAATTGAACAAAGTTCGGCCACTTCCTCAATAGCAGTTTCAAGAGCAACATTGACGTTTAAATTATCTCCACTCTCAGTCATAGAATTCATTATAAAATTTAATATTATCTATAAATTATGGACCTTTCCAAAAATTATCACACTGTAAACGCTGCCAATTGACTCAGCCGGGCCCAAACTTATTTGAACCAAAAAATATAGGTCTAAGCTAATTTTCAAGCAAAATTACAAAAATGTATGAATCTCTCTCAATTAGCTTTTTAATGGTATAATATTCACGTTTAAAGTTGTCTTAAATTCATTTATCTTCATAAATATTTAATCTTATAATGGCCTATAGTATTTATTCTCTGGATAATGGCACAATCGCAAATTTTAGAAGCTACAAATTTAGGTGTTGTAAAAATTGATGAAGTAAATGTCGTTTTTGACATATATCAGTTGTTTGTTTATCAAGTGAAATTAAAATAGGTAGATTGACTGATGCACAATGCACTCATAAAATCTTGACGAATAAAAAATGGATGGGAAAATCCCCCTTTTTTATAATAATTTATAGCTCAACATTCGCATTGGTTGTCTACCAATTGATGTTATTTGCCTAACGCCAAATAAAATATTATAAATTAATTGCTCAGAGCAAATTTCCCATACAAAATTTGGAGTGGATTTGAATTCGACATTGGATGATTGTGGATGGACGGAAAAATGGCAATTTATTATAAATAATTATCATTGTTTTCTGCTGTCCACTGCCGATTCCATTTTCCATTCTGCCTCATATAAGCCACAACTGATACTGTACCCACAAAACAGAATTCACTAATAAATTTTAAGTAAAATTAAATGATATTTTTAAATTATAAATAAAGAGAAAAAAAAACCGTGGAGTTGGTTTAATATAAAGGTCCCCTTCTCCCCTATTACACTTTGAACAAAAAAATAAAAAAGCTTTCACATTTTATGCATTCCAATACCATTTTTTTCTAAAATAAAAACTTTTTGCTGTTTATAAGACATAATTATTTCATAACGATTTGGCCAAATTATTTTAGTGATCATTAATCAATATATTTCTTCACAATTTCCCTTTCTAAAGTATACATCGCAAAAAATTCAACCGATATCTTTGTTTCACTACCAAAACTGATCTTAACTTAAACCCACATTTGTTCATTTATTAAAAATAATGCGCGCGCAGTTATAATTGTCAGCCTACTCTCAGATAAATCTGTTTTTCCTGCGTGTTAACAAAAATAAAAAATGGAAAAGAAGGCTGCTATAGGCCAATGTTCAATATGTTGTGGTGGTTTCAGTTACGAAAACATGGCCGTACTGTCATGTGGTCATACATTCCACTACAGTTGCATCCGCCTCAATCTGCGCAACTACCGTCGAGACTGTTGCCCTTTATGCAAACATCCTGCAAGCGTGAAAGATATCGCCCTCACAACTAGAAATGAAGATGCAACCGACCAACTACCATTGCCATTGAGCTGCCAAGTGCAAGCGGAAGACAATGATGGACAGCATTCAGCAGATCTACTTAAAAAGGTATTTTTATAATGTCATATTGAAAATTAAATTTGATAGTGAAAAATTAAAATTTTTATACAATTAGATTGTATTTGAAAATTAATGCTTCTTGAATACTAGTATATTTTTATGAAATTTAAAAATGTTTAAATTAATTTTTAAGCTAAATTTTTTGTATACTAAAAATAATGCTTTAATATAAATTTTATTATAAGTTACTATATTTTCTTAAATTGATTATGGGATTTTAGTAATTTTCAAAATGTAATTTTCAAAATCTCTCAACACTGGTCTTGTTTTTTATTATTATTAGATGTCAAATAAAGAAAATATGATAGCATATATTTTTTGCTCTTAAACGATTAATTTTCCAGATTTCTGCTCTCGGCATTGCCACTTTAATTGTTGCCGGAACAATTTACATCGCTTTAAATGCTGGAATAAAGCAACAGATGAATTTGTAAATACAAGAAGAATAACAATATGTATTTGAAGCCTTTATTTCGTTGACCTTGATAAAAAAGTTCTGTTTAGTTTTTGTATAAATAAATAAAAAAAATTGATCATTTCATAATAAAAATTTTAATAAAATTTCCATGGAATATACACATGGATAATTTAAATTTGTTTTATAATTAAAAATTGCTTTAATAATATATCTAATTTATTCCAAGAATTTCTTATTTTTTTTGGATAATTCCATTTTTATATTTTATATCAAATTTAATGCGGCATGTACATATTTGTTGATCTACCGAAAATTGTGTACCCGATTTGATTTTGATACCCATAGTGATCGAAGAATTTATAATTTATCTCTCGCTTTCTTCTTAATTCATAATTGATATTTCATATAATGACAAATGTGGTCCTGCTGTACTATATTATTTTTTGACACAAAACTAATTGTATATCTTCCTTCTACCAATCATCCAAGGCCGAAATCATCTACTGGACGTATGGGAATTTTGCTCTGAGCAATTTTGTAAATAAAAAATTTATTTTGTAGAAGGCAAAATTGCATCAATTGGTAGACTACCAATGCCAATCCTAGAATGTAGAAGGAGTTATAAATATTTGAAATATGAAGGTTCACTCATCTCTTCAACTTCACAAGCATTAGCCAATCTTTTATTGGTGCACTATAGTCAATTTAATTACTTATTTGACTTTGTTTGCAAAATTAGAAAATATTTTTTTGTCAAAGATTTAAATCGCTTTACCAAAATTTAGGTTTTCGACTGAACATTTATAATATAAAAACTTTTAATTGACTTATTAGATTTCATTTCATAAAATATGAATTATATTGGGCAAAATTGCTGCAATGCAAGATGCCGCCAAATTTTCAACTCAACGAATGTGCGAAATATAGTTTTTATTCGTCAAAATGATCGAGAGTGCTATTATTGTTCCAACGAATGTGTCCAAGGCTTTTTGGAAGCATACGGCGAGTGCTCTTGTAGGGAGCCGGCGTCCATGGTCAATGTTGTTCCAATCCGTATTGATCAAGTGGATGGACTTGAAGCTGATGATGGAATTGCAAATGTGAGTTCATTTATAGTTTATTTATTTACAATATAAATAATGAAAATAACAAAAAAAAATATATTCAATTCAGTTTGATCCGAATTCTGAAGAAAGCAGAGAACGAATGCTTGCTGCTTTGGAACAAAATGCCCAAAATGTTGGACAGCAGGATGTCAAAATGCGTGAAGATATGATTGGATTTTTTGTAAATATTTTTTTCATTTATATAATTTCATGAATCATGCTAAAATAAGCGAGAATATTTTATTTTTGATGGAATTTTCTTCAAAATATGCAATAAAATTGTCATATTTTTTTTGAAAATATGACTGACACAGTCGATTTATAGATTGATTATCTGTTGGTGATTTTTTAAATTAAAAATAGGAAAAATTCTATAAAAATTGCTTATTAATTTTATCCGATAATTATTTAAAATAAAAAAAAATAAATTAATTAAAAATTTATTCTTGTTCTACATATAATTATATATTAAATATTTAGATATTGTTTTTTAAGGGTAATGCAATGGGAATGCAACAACAAAACAATGATGAGCCTGATGAGAAAACTCGTGCCATTATTACCGACATCGTTCATGTCAATTTTGATCGCCATCTGAAACAGGTCAAATTAATGATCAGCCAAAAAAAAAAGATTAGAAAAAATTTTTAGTTGTTTTCTAAAAAAAGTGATGCAAAAGCCTTTGATGAAGCAACTGAACTTTTCTTCTACAAAAGTTGCATTGAATTGAAGCAAAAGTTGAATGGAAATTGTGAGGAGGACATCAAAAAGGCACACGAGTTCCTAAAGACGGAAATAAAGGTGGGATATTGGAAAATGTTATTTTTCGGCTCTGTGAAAATTTTAGGTACCAAATTGGACAAAAAAATCAATTAGTATTAACAACATTTTTTGGGTAAGAGGGCAAAATAATTGGCCAAGAATAGATATTTACCGAGTTATGTTCAAAATTTGTTGAATTAATTACTAAAATTGTGTTCTTAACTGTTTGTATTTTCGACGCCATTCAGCTTATTAAACTGACAATTTCTTTACAGAAATCGTATAGTACTACAAGGATGGAAATTGAAGAGATTAAGAAGATGGAAATTTTTAAGACAACGCTGATTGTGACAAGTGGCATTATAATTGGTGGAGGAATTGGTTCAGGAACTGCTGCTCTTCGATTCGGCTATAGGGTAAATTGATTTTCTATTTGTTGGGTCTTAGGTTTTAAACCAAAATTAAGACACATTGAATGAGAAATATTTATTTATTTATTTAATCAAATCAAAGTCTTTATTTGGGAACAAAACAATTTAATATGAATATTGTAGAAAAATCCAAGAATGGAATTAAGAATGAGAGTGGGGAAATGAGGAAATTAGACACACTGCTACGGATGGGATTATAATATTATACTTATAAGATAATAGCATTGAGATACATGGTTAATTAAGCTTTTTATATATTTTTTGAGATGGTTAGATAGCAGGGATGGGTTCGATGTTTCGATTTTTTTCGTTTCGATGTCGATTTTCGGTCATTTTTGGCATCGAAATTTCGTTTTTCGGTTTCGAAAAATTTTTTGGCCCTCCGAAATTTCGATTTTTTATTTTGGGTCATCGAACCCATCCCTGTTAGATAGATAGAAAGATTCTGATGCGATGATAAAAGTTCTAAAAATTGAAATTATCAACAGTTTTGGATATAGGAAATAGAAATTAATTTGATAATTTACAACTTATTCCAAATTGATATATATCAGGGTTCGCAGATTTTTTTTTCAAAAAAAGTACATTGGCCTTGAAAATAAAGATTTTGGGGTCAAAAAAAGATTTTAGTTTAAGACTAAAATAAATTGATTAAAAATTTTTAATTATATTTTTTTATTATAAATAAGCAAGAGGAGATCAACCAGGTCTAGAATTATACATTTTTTGAGAAAAATTTTTTACAATTTTTTGAGCCGCACGAAAAAAATTAGAGCCAAAAATAGCCGCGCAGCGAAAAATTTGAGCCAAAACGCGCAGCGAAAAATTTTAAGCAATTTTTCAGAATTTCGAAAAAAAAAGTACAAAAAGTACACGATGGCCCAAAAAAAGTACAAATCTTTTAAAAAAGTACATCTGCGAACCCTGATATATATTCACATTTTGAACACACATAAATAAAATAGAAAAAAAAATATAGAAAATTCTTTTAATTTTGAATTTTTATAACATAAGTTCCATTTTTCTAGACGGCAACTTCTATAGGAATTGGTGCTGTAATTGGAGGAGGAATTGGAGGTGGTGCCGCATACTGTTTTAGAGATGAGATCGAGAAGAAATGCAAATTGTACTCGAAAAAGATTTGGGAAGAACTCTATGGAAAGAAGAACTTTCTACATTCATTCTACTACCATCTTGAACGCGACAATTTCTTCAATAACTTCTACATCGACTCCACAGATGATTTGATCCAATGAAATTAGAACTGTAAATGGTCATTGAAGAAACAACGTGGAAAGAAATAATTCGTATCAGGAAAATAATACAAACAAACTTATGTTATAAATTTAATTTTGTTGAAAATAAATTTAAAATAAAATCTTAAAGACTACATATATTAAGAAAAATGAATATTTCATAATCATAAAATCAATATTAAATAATCTTAAAATAATTATTTTTTTTTATTCAATGAGATACAATATCGGCTATAAGATATATTTCCATAAGCCAAATGTGTCGAATGTCAATCCAAAAATTTCAAACTTCTGCTTTAAATGAAAGAAATTTAACAATGCCCAACATAGTCATTATTATAGAATTTTTACCTTTGAAATACAAAAGTATACATATTTATTTCAATACTCTATTTTTTTTTATTCAATATTAAAATAGCATCTGCTTTTTCCCAAATTGGTAAAATTTTCAATTTCAAGTCAAGCGAATGATATTTTGTATAGAATGTTTAGTGGTTTTATTTTTCCCATCATTATTCATTGACAAATTACCACGTTTTCTTTTCTTTCTATTGAACCTTGCTTTATGTTCCTGATGAATCATTTGTTGCAATGGAAGTTGAACAGTCTAAAAATTAAAATTTGATATATTTAAAAATGGTATAAAAATAAAGGATTAAAAATTAATATTTTCCAATAATCCTAAAAAGATAAAGATTAATAGGTTAATCCTTCTGGACCTGAAACATGTCGCTTTTAAAAATAATCAGTGTTGGGTGTTGGCCCATTCATACTCTTTTAAAAAATGTGAGTATGTATTTTATTTAGATATAAATTTGGACTTTTAGATGGAAAATTCACTTAATTAGAGTCTGGGGTATTAAAAAAGAATTTATGGTAAGACTAATTTTGTCAAGTTTGGACCTAAAAAATGCCAATTTTAAATTATTGATTCATTGCAAATTAATGACCTTATCTATATAATAAACTTTTTAATTCCTAAGAAAATCATGGTTTGATAAATTCCAATTTTGTTTAGTTGGATTGAATTGCTAATTAATTAACTGGAGTTTAACTGACAAAAGGAATATTGATTTGAGAGCCGACGAATTATAACCAGTCAATTTTCATTGAGAAAGATTGATAAGAGGGAAAAGCAATAACTATGTAGCGAAAATAAAAAGACAATTGGCTTTTCTTTTCCCTTTATCTATAATAAATTTTGGAATTTTATTACCAATTTGCTAGATCTTTTTTAAAAATATAAAAAAATTCCAGGTTGAAAAACACATGTATTTTCTGATTATCGTGGAATTTGAGGAACAGGAAGAGGCCCCCTCATCTATAGTAACCGAATCCAAAGCTTCCAAATTTCTATATTAATCAATACTAAATTAAGAACTAAAAAATTAACTTTATTAATATGTTTTTAAATTTGGTTTCTATGAAATTTATATGAAATGAAAAACCTGTTATTGGCGGCATCGAAAGAATTTGACAAAATGCGAACAAATTGATGACAAAAATGAAAATGAGAAATGCACGAAATCAACACGTTCGACATTGTTTTTCCTGCTGGTAGGCATTCAACAATTAAATGGCAAAAATACGATCAAGTGTGAGGAAAAGCAATGAATATGGAATCATGGCCATAAAACTTAATAGGGGATGAGAATATATTTTTAATTATTCCTTTGAAAATTTTATATTTTTTCATTTCGAAATAATTTCAAATCTCATTCTTACAAAAAATTCATAAAATTATTCAAATATTTTGCAAAAAATATCCTAAAATTCAATAAATCAAAAATCAACCCCACCTCTATTTATTTTATAATGAAATCTTTACTCAAACCATACGTGCCACCAATGGCCGAATGGTTAAAGGCTTTGCTTTATCTTATGATAGAGCTATGGTTCGAATCCTCAATGATGTTTTACCTTCCATAGAATTAAGAAAACCAAAGTTGGTTTAAATGCTAATAAAAATTGACTGAGAGGATTCTTAAAATTTTTTTGCACTTTTTTTTATAAAATTCTTAAATTTTTCCCACATGAATATCCAAATAACCAAATCAAGTTCAATTTATTATGAAATTATTCTTTCGTTGGTATAATTCATTTCTAAATAAAAGTTTTGTTTAAAAAAAGGAAAGGTTTCTGGTTCGATTCCTTTCCTAGTGGTGGATTATGATTTTTCTTTTTTTTTCCTTTGCCGACGGAGCGAAGCTAAGGAATGTTCCCCAAAAGTGTAGACAATCGATTACGAATGACCAAGAGCTGGGCTTGATGTGGAAATTACCTTAAGCATTTTTTTTAGCTAATTGACCTTCTAGAGGATTTTTTAGGGGTGGGGATGGGGGGGAGGGGTTAACCTTCCAAAAATGGGCGCATAGTGCATTAGTTATTATCATTACTAGCTCAGGGACGCGCGCTATCGCTCGCGCCCCTTAGCTAGTTACTTTTTGAATTGAACCAATATTTGAAATAATTAAATATTATAAAAAAATTAATAATAAATGAATAATTTTATGCAAAAAAATATAAAAAAATTTTATCTAAATACATTAATTCATCCCTCATCCAATTTCAATAATTCCTTATTCCCTATACTCATAACTCATCATCATCTTCATTCATCCCTTAACATTTTTTTTACTATAATTTCCTTTCTTTTATTCTTTTTAATTATTTATCTCTTCACATTTTTCCATTCGTCCTTTTTCATCTTTCCATTCATCCATTTTCCTCTTTCTATTCATCCTTTTTCATCCTCCCATTCATCTCTTCTCATCCTCCCATCCCTCTGATCCTCCCATTTTCTCATCTTCTCATTCATCCCCTCTCATCCCTCATTCATCCTTTTTCATCCTCCAATTCATCCTTTGTCATCCTCTCATTCATCTCTTCTGATCGTCCCATTTATCCTTCTGATCCTCCATTCAACCCTCTCATCCTCCATCATTACTCTCATCCTCCCTTTCATCATCCCATTCATCTTTCCTCCTCCTCATCCTCCCATACATCCTCCCATTCATCTTTTCTCATCCTCCATTCATCTCATCATCCCATTCATCTTTTCACATCCTCTCATTCATCTCTTGATTTTTCTTTAGACTTCATCTATTCTATGATTTTCAAAAATCTATGGTTTTTCAATTTTTCTCTCAAAATGATGCCGACTAATCTTAATGTAAAATTTCGGAATGGGACGATTCGTGGCGCAGCCGGTTCGGCGAAAGCTAATAGCTAGGCGCCTAATGAATGGTTTAGAATGTTTTTTATATCAATGGATATAGCAAAAAATTCTCTATCAGCTCATATAAAAATCAAATTATGAAACATATTTTCACATTTTTTAAAAATCAAAAACTCAAAATTGACACCATTTTGCCCACTATTATTCAATAGCTCATAACTTTCTCTATTTTGAATAATTTAAAAAGATTTTTATATCTTTCGATAGATAATGCTTTGCTCTATCAAATGAATATAAAAACATACAAAATGGTTTAGATTAAGATGAGTTATAAAGCAAAAACTTGTCCGCCACGAACCGGCCGGCCACGAACCGTCGCATACCCGTAAAATTTGGCATTACGACATTTGTGGATGGGCTATTTGCGGACGACGTTTGAGGACGACATTTGCAGATGCGACAATTGCGGACGATAGTTGCGGACGCGATATTTGCGGATTATTTTTTTTTGACAAAAACACCCAATTTATATTGGACATTTTTAAAATTCCTATCGAATTGTACCTTAATCTAAGCATCATCCCTTTCTTCATCCTCATCATCTTCTTCAACAGCATCCTCATCATCCCCTTCTTCATCATCATCCTCATCTTCATCATCATCCTCATAATCATCTTCATCATCCTCTCATTTTCATCTTCATCATCTTACTCATCTTCATCATCATCATTATCCTCATCTTCATCATCGTCTTCATCATTATTATCTTCTTCATCATCTTCATCATTATCCTTATCTTCACCATCGTCTTCAACATTATTATCATCCTCATCATCCCCTTCTTCATCATCATCCTCATCTTCATCATCATCATCATAATCATCTTCATCATC
Organism: Pratylenchus scribneri; assembly: GCA_030063045.1. NCBI lineage: Eukaryota > Metazoa > Nematoda > Chromadorea > Rhabditida > Pratylenchidae > Pratylenchus > Pratylenchus scribneri. Next base: position 310,220 of record JAQSEB010000045.1, read on the forward strand.
CTCTCATTTTCATCTTCATCATCTTACTCATCTTCATCATCATCATTATCCTCATCTTCACCATCGTCTTCATCATTATTATCATCCTCATCATCCCCTTCTTCATCATCATCCTCATCTTCATCATCATCATCATAATCATCTTCATCATCCTCTCATTTTCATCTTCATCATCTTACTCATCTTCATCATCATCATTATCCTCATCTTCATCATCGTCTTCATCATTATTATCATCTTCATCCTCATCATCATCATTATCCTCACCTTCACCATCGTCTTCATCATTATTATCATCTTCATCCTCATCAATATCCTCATCTTCATCATCCTCTCATTCTCGTCTTCATTATCATCATTATCCTCATCTTCATCATCTTGTTCATCTTCATCATTATTATCATCTTCACCCTCATCATCTCATCTTCATCATCTTCTTCTTCATCATTATCCTCATCTTCATCACCCTCTCATTCTCGTCTTCATTATCATCATTATCCTCATCTTCATCATCTTGTTCATCTTATTATCATCTTCACTATCTTCATCCTCATCATCTTCATCACATCATTATCTTCCATAATCCTATTATCAGGGAGCGGATTTATATGCAAATGCATATTTTTTGTCTGTACTCTAAATGGGTTTCTGGATATATAAATAGTGTTTTTATGATATTTGGAGTATTTTAAGACCAACTTTATTTTGCATATTTTTGCATATTTTCGCCTTTTTTGAAAAAAAATTGTCCATCAAAAATGCAATAAAAATCGAAAAATTGCATATTTTAAGAAAATTTTAATAAAATTTGCATATTTTAAGAAATTTTTCCGAAATTTGCATATTTTGGCACTTTTTCGTGCATATAAATCCGCTCCCTGCCTATTATATATTATAGGTCTTGTAGCCCCGCCCAAAAAAACAGGATGCATCAATATTCTTTCCTTTTTGCATAAATAAATCATTTTAAAAAAATAAGAAAAGTTAATTGATTTGATGCTGTATTGTCATTCTTGAATGCTAATTTATTTGTAAAATGTATTATTTAACTTTTATTCTCAAATAATATTAGTGTTTTTTGCTTATTTTTAATATTGGAAATTTTTTGGAAAAATCATAGATTTTTGAAAATCATAGATTAGATGATGTCTAATCAAAAATCTAATGTCAGATTCGTGATTAGCGCCCCAAATTACCCTTAGAAAATTGCATTCCGGAATATTAAAACAATTTTTAATTTGGGACCCCTTTTCTTTACATTTGCCTTTAAAAATACATAACGCCAAAGATAATTTAAACAATATTTTTTGGGGACAAACCAACAGAAAATTATATATAGGATTGTAATGTAAATGAAGGTAATGTAGAAAATATTATTGAATAAATCTGTCAAATATATAATCAATAAAAAGGGGACGGATTTATTCCAAAATATTTTATAAATGTGAAATACAAAAATATGTTTTAAATCAATAACAAAATGTGATCTTGAAATCTTTAAAACTGATTATTTATTGGAATAAATGAGAGATTCCAATAATTATTTATTTTAACAATGATAAGCCTTAACAATGAACAAAAAAATGCACACAATTAATTTTCCTATTCATGAGAATATCTTATAGTATGAAGCTTTGGGGTGCCTTGCCTCCAACTTATTTTCAATTCTCCTTCTTCCTTCCAATGTTCTTCTCCTTTCGGATATCGGGCTAAATAAAAGGTTTTATAATGAAATTCCTTTTTGCAATATAATGTCAAAATTTCATTGGTTCGTTCGTTTTCCAGCGTGAATTCATCAATATTTTTGGAATTATTTGAATGCTTGGAATCCATAATGCTTCGAAAACGAATAAGAAAATTTGAAGGCAAATTTGAATTTGAAAATTCCTAAAATAATTAATAAGAAAAATTAAATAATATTTTAAATTCTCACCTTTTTAATTTCCTCAATAAATTTTGGCTTAAATCCGGTACAATCACTGCAAATATGAATAACTTTTTGTTTTCCAATATTTGTTCGATTTGTCAGCCAATTCATCAAAATATCAATGTCATAAATTGATCCACCATCAATTTTAAGAAATTGTACGCAGTCCAGAGTGCCAGCAGGAAATTTTTGAACAAACAAATTTAAGTACCATCCATGGTACCATCCATTGAATAAATTTATTTGGTAAATTTTGCCTCCAGCTGCCAAACTTTCCAATAAAGTCTTCATAGATTCCAAATGTTCCGTGTCAATATTGCAGGAAATTTTTTCTCCACTAAAGTGTAAAAGGCAATTTTCCAATAAATGAGCAATGCATTTGGCAAAATTCATAACTTCATCGTCCACAATACTTTAAATAAAATAATTAATGTAAATTATATTGAATTTAAAGTTTAAATTTATTCAGAATTTTTGTGAGTTTATGAATATTTCAACAATAAAATTTAAAATTTTAAACAATCTCTTTTTATTATTTTATTCTGATATCAAAATGATTGATTGTTGTCCAGAAATTATGGTCAAATTAAAGTTACCTTATAGTTGATTTTCTAGTGATGTTGGTTTTAAAATTCGACTTTCTTTTTTAAAAATTCTATTTCGATTACTCCAATATTCGGTCATTTTGAGCAAAATTTATTCATTGACGGTTTAAAATTTTATCAGACCTTGTATGAAGAAAATTCTCCTATTTTATCTTATATTTTGCCTTCCTTCTGGTTTAAATTGAAATTTCCATCTGGTCCATTATTTATTTTTCTATTTGAATTAAGATATTCTGGGATTCATTAATCAGGTTATTTGAATTTAAAGTTAATATTGAAAAATTAAATCAATTAGGAAATTTGAATTATTTAATTCCACCAAACTTACTTTATTCCCATTTGTCGGACTCCAACAATATAATTAGGCGGTGGAATTGTAGCAGTTGGAATCATTGAATAGTCCGGTTCGTCTTTTTCAAGTGGAGCTCTCCATTTTCCCTGTTCATAAGTGACTTCAGAATATTTCAATTCTGGTATTTCATGCGGTTTCACATTCAAATGCAATTTTGGCCAACATAATTGTTTGAATATTTCACTGGATATGCTCAAGGAGGAATCGGCCATTTCCATGCGTTTGATCCATTCCAAAACCTCAATTATCCAATTTGGAATAAATCTAAAATGCGATTAATTTTAAGAAGACATTTTTATATAAAAATTTCAAATTTTTTGGGAACATTTTTTCAAAAAAATTTGAATTTTAAAAGAAATTAAAAATATAATTTCGTTTTTACCTTCTCCTTAATAGTTTTAATTTTTTCGCATGAATATTCGCAACCAAATTGTTTAAATTTTTTCGTTTCATTTGTTGAGAATTTAGCTCTTCAGAATTTGCTGCCTTTTCCTGAAATTGAAGTAAAATATTTATAATAAATTTATTTTTATATTTTTAATAATTAATATTTGTAAATTAAATCTTTTATATTTTTTATTTTTAAAACTTACAAACAATTTTTCGGCTTTCATCATTTCAATTTGTTCCAATAATTTGTTATTTTTTTTCTTCAATTCAATATTTTCTTCCTCCAATAAAATATTTCGTCCTTCCAAAAAAGCATTTCTTGTTTTTAATTTTCCAATAACTTCTTCCAAATTTTCATTTAATTCATTGGTTACATTGTGCATCAAATTGTTTTCGGTCATTTTTGAAAATTCCAGCTTTAGGATTACAAAATTAATTTCTAAAAAAAATAAAATTTCAATAAAAAATTATTTCAAAAATAATTAGAATATCATTTAAAAAATTAGATAATACTTATTTCTAAATATTCTCTGTTTAATGGAATAGAAATAAAGCAATATTTTGAAAAAGAAAGACAAATGTTGACAAGAATATTCGCCTCTTTATATTCGTATTCTTTTCCAAAATGTAGAACAATAGGCATTTGAAGGTTTAGATGGGACTTGGGAATGGGAAATATTCAAGTTGACTTGGTTAAAATGGAATCAGATTTATCGAAGGAGCCTATTTGTGGTTAAATAAAGAATTCAAATACCAATATGGATTAAAATTTGAAAATTTTTTTAGATGAATGGAAAATTGCCTGTGGCAAAATATTTGAATAATATTTTTTCTTCATCAAAATAAAATAAAAATGTGGAATTTTGATAGAGGATTAATTATTCTTTTTTGTATTTTTGATTTTCCATTTTAATTAAATTGAGATAAAAAATTTTGAAAAAATGGAAAATAGTTTATTTAATTATTTGTCCAATTCATAATTTATTAAATTCAAATGCATTTTTTAGATAAAATTAAGTATGGAAAATAAAATATTAACCCATAAATTATTTAAATAAAAAATCGAGATAAAATTATGATTTTCGCAAAAAAAACAACGAGAACCATAAAAATTTTCTTCTAAAGAATTGAAATTCTTAAATTTTATATTAAATACAAAATTGCCTATATCTTTTTTAATTGGCATTGGCAAAAATATCTTTCCTATTCATATTCATTCATCCATTATTCACCCACATGGCATTTTTTATATCCGTAAATCCTTATTCGCGTTCGCGATAGGTCCCCGATTATGCTTCCTTTCTATCCACTCTTCCAATAGTCTACCGGACATTCGGAATCAGAGATTACCAATATTTTTACATTATTAAAGTTTTAGAATTTTTTATTTTAGCAAATTCAATTCACAGATGGCCACTCCTTTCAGCTTTATTTTTTATCTCAATTAAAGGCAAAAATATCAAAAATTCATTAAATTACTTTTCGAAAGAATTTCCTCTGATTTTTTTGGTATTTTTGAGCAAATCATTTCCCATTGTTCGATGTCCCAATTTCCTCCAAACAAAGAATTATTGAATTTTATTTAGCCGATTTTGTGCCATTGAATTTGTTTCCACTTTTGGTTTTAGTTAGTTTGGGAAAATCAGTAAAAGAAATCGAAAATATAAAAAAATATTAACATTATATTTAATATGAAAAGTGAAATTTAATTCATTTTTAAATTAATTTTTTTTTATTTTTTATTCAGCTTGGAGGCAAACATTGCATTGATCCGATAATTTTGAGCAGCGATATCATCTGTGTCAGTCATCTCATCAAATTCGTCCAGTGGCTCCAGTCTAATCAACAATTAAATTTTTGCAAAAAACTTGAAGAATACAATCAGGTAAATTAAACATTTTAAAAAGCATGGAAAAAAATAAATTCAAAAAATTATTAAGTATTTAAGCGCTAGAGATATTACCCCCAACAAGCAATGAATCATCCAATCCACCCATTGTCCTAAATTTTCTTTTTTCCTCTCTCTATTCATTAGCAGTATTTATTTACAATTTTTATATATTATGATAATAAAAATAAGAAAAAATGAGAAATTCAGAAAAAAAAAACAAATTAATGAAAATCTAGCCATAGTATATTAATTTGTTAAGTTTTCAAGGTTTATAAGAACAATATGACCAAAATGTTTAGAATAAAAAAACAAACCAAAAGTCAAAGTAATAAAATTAATAAAAATTAATAAAAAAATTGCAAACTTTATGCTAATTAATAATTTCTAAAAATTATTTCATAAAAATATCATTTTCATTTGTTTCAAGTTGAATAAAAAATTTAATAATTAAGAAGGGTTTTCTAAATTCATTTAATTCTTTAATTAAATAATTAAAAGAAAATGACAAAAGCAAATAATTTAAAGGAAGTAGAAATGATTGTAAAATGTCCTATTTAACAATCGTAGTTAAATTCTAAAAAATATTTTTTTTTAAATATAAATAAACTTTATTATTTCCAATATATTCTTTTTATAAGGAATCCGATTTTCTAAGTAAATAAAATTTCATAAAATTAAATTATTTTTTTGGATAAAACATTTATAGTATTTAAAAAAATATTTTTTTTTGATAAAAAATTAAAATTTATTCTATAGCTCACATTTTATTTTATTAAATTATGATAATAAAATTTCAAATTATTTATCAAATCAGTTCAAATTATAAATTAATCATATAATGGCTAAATGAAATTTTCAAATTGAAAATATTTCAAAATTTTTCTTCTCCTTAATTTTTTGACATTTTTGGGAAATGCAACAAAATCAATTAAAATTAATTTTTTTTCAATTTTATTTTTTCTTCTTTTAAATTATTTTTGCGCTTGTCATTTTCTTTCTGTTATTTAATTAAAAATTATAATTTGATATTCCCTTCTCCATTATTAATATTTTTTGATGCAACTTCAAAAATAGATATTAATTTAAAATAAGGCATTTGTATAAAATAATTTTTAAAGGTAATTATTATTCCATTAAATTTGGCAATTTTATTGATTTGCTAATTTGACTTTTGGTTTGATTTTTTGTTCAGAATATTTTAGTTTTTTAATTTTTATCCTATTCTTATAAATCTTAAAAACTTGACAAATCAATATGCGACTGCTGATTTTCTTTTTTAGTTTATTTCTCAATTTCTAATTTTCCTTATTTTTATATATTATTATCATATAGCTTAAAAAAATTCAAAATTAACAAATCTTTTCCGGCATATTTATCATTAATTGGCTTTTTCAATATTTTAACCAATTCCCGGAGATTTTGTCTTGTCCTTTTTATATTTACTAAATAGTCTATTTAGAAGGAATTAGTTTTGGACATGAATTAAATATAAATTAATTATCCATTTTTTGTCTCTTTTTTAGTTTTTCAATTAGTAATTATTTTTTCAAAATTTAATTTAAAATAATTTTTTCTAGAAATGCCCGTTTAATGGCTGTTCAAAAATGGTCCCGTTATGGATAGTTATCTCGCAGATTTTCACATTGATGAAGAATAACCACTCGGACAAGGAGCTTTCGGCGCAGTTACAAAGGCAATTACAGAACAACGGGAAAAGAAATGGCATTGAAAATGTGCAGAATTCCAATGGATGACGAGCAGCAGAATAGAATTTGGCTTAAACGCGAATTTGAAAATTATCGAGATGTTGGATTTTCTCCGTTCATTATTCAGCTATACAATGTAAAAAAATGATTTTATTAAAATTTTATTTGTTATATTAAGGCTTGGATTGAAAATTCTAAATTGTGCATTGCAATGGAATGCTATGGGCTCTCTTTGAACAAAAAAATTGAAAACGATGGTATTCTCAAAGATGAAGAGCAAATTTGGGAATATGTTAGCGGCACTTTGAAATGCCTCAATGCATTGCAACAGAAGAATATGTCACATGGAGACGTGCACGCTGGAAACTTCCTTCTGTCTCCATCCGGCGAAATGCCTATCAAAATTTGTGACTTTGCCTACATTAAAACTGGCAACGATGCTGACAAATTCGAGGAGTTGGTTTCGTGGGCATTAATGATCATTAAAATTACAAAATCCATGGATAGCTGCGATGATAAGACCAAGACCTTTTCTCCTACAAGCGATGAAGAATTTGCATAAGATGGGGTCACAACCGTTTTGGCGGAAATAAACGGTTTTGCATTTTTCAGCAAAATAAAAAATGAAATAATATTTCAAATTTTATATTAAAATTGTATTAATTTTTATAAATATTTTGATAAAACATTGCCAATAACAAATAAGAAAAACTATAAACTTTATTTTATACTATAAGAAATTAAGTGGTTTTAATGGGAAATTTAATATAATTATAATGATCTGTAAAAACTTTATTCATGGGTCATTTTCAAATATTTATTCATCGACGAATAGTAACTTCCTTCGACCGGGCATGGACATAAATTCGTTTATGGCATTCCACTTTTATGATGGCGTTGGAGGGATTGCTTTTAGGCCATGTACATACTTTTTGTGACAGAGTCACATGTGAGCCTCACAAAGTGAGTGGTGGCCCAATCACACTTTGGTGAGGCGTTCGCGTATATACTTGGTGAGGCCACACCCCTTTCCGGCAGAGTGTGAGCGAGTCAAAATTGTGACTCTGTCACCAAAAAATGCGTACATACTTTTTTGGTGAGGGGAAGAAAAAATGTGTGAGCCGTTCTGCACTTGTCACCACTCATGTATCAAGACAACCATGGTACCAAATGGCCCCATTGTTTTTCCAATATTGTTAAGCATATTTTAAAATATTTTTAGAAATTTTTTTCAGAATTTTTTATCCATCCGGTTTCGAGAAAAATGCAATTGAAAATAATTAAAATGAACGCCTCACCACCCATGTTTTGATGGAAAACACCGGCCAATCCCAATGATGTGATAGTGAAAAATGATCAGAAAAAAATGGGGAATATTTTAAAAATAAAAGGAGAAATTTTCGTCAAACTGCTTCTTGTCCCTGCCAAGGTTTTGAACCAAAATTTAAACCGGTTTCCTGTGAACGTCAAACGCCATGTTCTATACATCATTGGATAGGGCTCGTCGAGTAGAATAATAATATAAAAAAATTTTGTAAATCGGTCGTCAAATAAAAAAGTTATGGCCTCCAGAATGTCAGGAATATGCAAATTTCCAGAGCCGCTAACTCGCCATGTAGTTGACCAAATTCGATGTTGCATAGCTTGTTGGAAAGAGGAGAAAAAGGGCTACAAAATATGTGAAAAGCAATTTCCTATATTCATCTTGTCCATTTTTATAACTCATTTTATATCCAAATCCGCTTATCATATATCCATGTTTTCAAATTTCAAAATTGATTTCATTTTTGGATTCTCCGTAGTCGATTTACTTTATATGGAATTAATTTGAACGAGATTTGGCCACGAATTTGATGAGAAAAACCGGTTTAAAAAATTGGAGAGGCATTCGCAACGACTCACCATGTGAGCCTCACAACTCACAAAAAAGGGGGAAACAGTATATACACCAACCACTCACCACTTGTGAGGCAAGAAATAGAGAAAGAAAATAGCGTGGTGAGGTGATAGCTGTCACCAAGTATGTACAGGGCCTTAGGCGAAGTTCTGCCCACATATGGCGCAATGGAAAGGCCGTCCATTTGGAGGGTTAATGTGAAGAACTATAAGGAATAAAAGCGGTTACGCAAAATGTGACCAATGACCATACCTCTCCCGTGATATGGTCTTTCGATGTCGTCGTCATCTTCGTCATCAATTTCTGCCCGGCGAATTCTTTTTCGTTTTCGGTTCACCGGTTGTTGCACTTGTTGAATTTCCTCCTCATCGTCGGATGATTAATAGAGTACTCGCCTTCTTCGCTTTAAAAAATGTTTTGTGTAAAATTTAATTATAATATTAACCTGTGATATACCATTATCATCCTCATCAGTTGATGAGAACCCAATGCGAAATAATTCATCATCTTTTAATTGGTGGTAATCATTATAGTAAAAACACTAAATATAAACCTCTTCTCTCGCAGATGAGTTTTGCCCATTATTGGTTCGATGATTTTGTGGTTCTATAGACATTATTCGCTAAGCTTTGATTTATCCTGCGGATGTTCTGTTCGACTTGGGCCATATGGCCTAGAATTCTATCTTGGAATTGTTTATGCAGTTGAGTCACATTGTCGTTCGAATGTACTGCCTGGTCTCGGTAGGTGATAATTGGAATGGTGTTTGGTTGATGGTTTGTCAATTGAGGTCTTTGTGGATTGGCTGCTGCACCGGATATAACTTGGATTGTCGTTGCGGCAGCGAATGATATTGAAAATATTGGATCAGTCATTTTGGTCAAGGGTTTATCTTTAAATAGAATTAAATAATTTGTTTTTTTTGAAACAATGGAAATTTAAAATAATCGAAATACTTCAATAATTTTGTATTATAATTAACGTAACATTACATTGTTAATTTATTGAATTTTGTTTTTATTCAATTATTATATTTCCATATTTCATTTCTAATTAAAAAATTTATCAAGCGTTCGTGAGCATCGGAACGCTTTTATTTGATAACTAGGGTTCGGAATTGAAGTTAAATAACTTTTTCATGCGGAAATTCACCTAAAATTTCCTAAATATTGCATTTCCAAATTAATAAAATTTTTAAAATATTATTTTCTTTACATTAAATTTCATTAATTAAAATATTATTGCAATTGAATTGGATTAACCTAGAAAATGAAATTTTAAAAAATTATTGAAAAATAATTTTTGTTCAAATTCACTTAAAATTTCCTAAATATTGCATTTACAAATTGATAAAATTTTTAAAATATTATTTTCTTTACATTAAACTTCATTGATTAAAATATTATTGCAATTGAATTGGATTAACCTAGAAAATGAAATTTTAAAAAATTCTTGAAAAATAATTTTTGTTCAAATTCACTTAAAATTTCCTAAATATTGCATTTACAAATTGATAAAATTTTTAAAATATTATTTTCTTTACATTAAATTTCATTGATTAAAATATTATTGCAATTGAATTGGATTAACCTAGAAAATGAAATTTTAAAAAATTCTTGAAAAATAATTTTTGTTCAAATTCACTTAAAATTTCCTAAATATTGCATTTACAAATTGATAAAATTTTTAAAATATTATTTTCTTTACATTAAATTTCATTAATTAAAATATTATTGCAATTGAATTGGATTAACCTAGAAAATGAAATTTTAAAAAATTCTTGAAAAATAATTTTTGTTCAAATTCACTTAAAATTTCCTAAATATTGCATTTACAAATTGATAAAATTTTTAAAATATTATTTTCTTTACATTAAATTTCATTAATTAAAATATTATTGCAATTGAATTGGATTAACCTAGAAAATGAAATTTTTAAAAATTCTAAAAAAATTTTGAAAATCAATTTAACCTAGAATTACACAAATAATGCATTTACCTAAAGAAAATATTTTTTAAATATTATTTTCCGCAGAATAGAGAGATTTAATTAAGATTTTTTTGCAACTGGTTTGCATATACCAAAAAATCGATATATTGAACTCGTAAAAAAATATACAAAAATATTTTCCAATATCTTGTTCATTTTCCTATCAAAATTTTTGTTTTTATCGAAGTAATTATTATCATTATTTTTAATTTTTTCATCAACATTTCACATGAAAATATCAATACTCTCCATTCTATTCTTGGGAGTTAAATTTGGATAAATAAATATCATATTCAACTTTTATGCTATTATTATTCCTATATAAAATTTTAATTTTTTTTTAAATTTATTGCCCGCGAGAAATTTGCTCGTAAAATAATTGTGGGCTTATAATATTTTATATTTGCAATGAAAGATAAATTAATGAAAATTGAATGATTCATGGGTATATTCGCTTAATTTTTCCTTTTTATTTCATTCACAATATTTATTAGAAACTTTTATTACACGAATAATTTAAAATGAATGAATTTATTTAATTCATTTATTTTTTAAAATTAATTAAAAACATTCATTTCGTATTTTACAATAGGAAAAATGATTTTTAATCTCTTTTTTATATAAAACAATTTAAACAATTTTTTATCGAAATTTAAAGCAAAAGTAAAAATTTACAACAATAATCTTTTTAATTTTTTCATATTCTACGTCAAATATAATAGAGTACAAGATTATACTTTAATTTAATCAACTTGATTTTTAATCATTTTTTTCCAAATTAGATATTCATTTTTCCTAGAAATTTTTAATACACTATTAAACTCTTTCCAATATTAAAAATGGGAAATGAAATGGAATCATTTTCTGCTGCTTCTAAATGAGTGAATCATTTTTATTGGGAACAAAATATTCATTTTGATGATTTTATTTTTCACCATATTTTCTCATTTTTTTAATGAAAACCGTCAATTTCTGTGTGTAAAATTTATTAATTTTAATTAGTATATTTGATAAATTCAAGACTATTCTTCAAATAAATTTATGGCATTTTTTGCAAATATTTAGGATTCATAATCAGATATATCTTTTCCATCAATTTCTCACCAAAAAACATCTTCAATTTCAAATACATCAAATAAATCAATGTGCCGTATTATTCTCATTTTGCTGTTCATGGTCAACATGCCATATATGCTGGAAGGTGGGAATGGGAAAAGGAAATACGGTTGGATTTAAATGGGTTCACAATTATTGAAGAAATGCTCAAGTTATTATTGAAAAGCCAATTTCAACTAGTTATTTAAATTTATACAAAAACCATCAAAATCGGTTCAGTCTCTATAATTAATTTAACAGTAACCACAGATGTCATGTTCCTCTGCGGGTTTCTTTTGAATATAAATATCATTAAAATATCATCATTTTCATATTTTCAGGTGTTCCGACAAAATGTTACAATCTTAATTATGCCACAATCGATTGTTTGTCTGCGTTTGATAGGGCATGCTATTCTCTGGAATGCAGCCGTGATGGTACCAAAAGTTAGCATATTTATTAATAATAAATTGTGCCAATTAATGTTTTAAATTTTTAATAATTAAATCAATGAAGCGTTAAATCTAAGATGTGAAATATTTAATCGAAATTACATAAATTATTTTTAATGAAATTTAATCTAAAAAATAGCATGTGTTTGAGCTTGAAAACCGCTTAATTTTCAATTTAAGTTTTTAAAAAATTATAAAGGCCAATTTTTAGAGATCAGATTTTTAGTTGGTTTTTTTTTTGTTTAATTTTAACCAGCTGTCCAAATAATGTGAAATGTTCTGTTTAGTGGTTAAATTTAATTTAAATAAAAGAGGCCAATAATATAATCTCATTCACATTAATATATCTTTAAATTTTAAGGTCATATGGGCTGCGGTTCATGTGCGGATATTGGATTTGATAGTGATAATGAAGATGAACTCGGTTGTAAATGCAGGGACTGCGTCGGGGAATTATGCAATGGCAAATTGAAAACTGGTAAGTCAATTCAAATATTCGTCCTACCCAGAGTCACAAAGAAAATATGTGCACAATATTTTGAAAATTTCATTGTAATTGTGAAAATTTTTAAAAAAGGAAAAAATCCTCAATATATATTGAGCACCGATAAATTGTTAAAATATATTAGAAATGAATAAAATTCTGAAAATCCATTTCAAAATAAATTCAAAAAATTTTGAACATAAAAGGAAAAAATATGTTCAAAATTTTACATATTTACAAAATTAAGTGAAAATACATCAACTGTTATAATATTCTTAAAATTACTAAAATTCAGGGAACATCTTGAGAATTTAATAATTTTAAAAATTTATATTTGCATTCATTTTGATAAGCTTTTGAAAATAAGACCCAAAATGCAGATTAAAAATGGATACAATTTTCAGAAAATTTTCAGAATTCTATGATTTTCGCCAAATTTTTCGATTCATTTTCACAACCTAAAATAGAACAAATTTTCAGAATATTTTCGAAAATATCTAAATTTTGAGAATATTCTGGAGAAAGGCAATGAAAGGAATAAATAAATGTTTTAATGGAGGAGGATACATAGCCTCCTTAGCTCAATGTTATGTCGCTGACTTTGGCACTTGACTACTCGGGTTCCAATCCCAGCTGCGGCAGGTGATTTTATGAGTGAAATCAGAATCAGAAGAAGGGAAAAAGTCAGAACAGTGCGCGAGAAAAATCAGAATAAGGAAAAATCAGAACAGAAAATCAGAACAAGGGAAAAATCAGAACAGAAAATCAGAACAAGGTAAAAATCAGAACAGAAAATCAGAACAAGGAAAAAATCAGAACAGAAAATCAGAACAAGGCAAAAGTCAGAACGGTGCGCGAGAAAAATCAGAACAATAAACCAAACAAGGGAAAACAGATTTTTGCCCCATTTTCAAAATATTCTGAATATGATTGCCATTTTTAAAATATTTTTCATGGTATTTTGAATAGATATTGATAATATGTCCTAAAAGATTTTGAAAATGTTTCATATTTTCAAATTATTTTCGAAATTCTGAAAAATTGTTATATTCACTAGATTTTCACTAGATTTTTAAAATGGAAATGTAAAAATATTTAAATATCTTTGCAAAATATAAGCAATTTTATTTTAATAATATCCCCAAAATACATGCATTCTAATTTTGTTTATAACTCTGAAAATTTGGTACATTTTCACCAGATTTTCAAAATTCGCGCTAAAAATTGTGACTCCGGGTAGTCATCTCCACAAATGCAAAGGGCAATACAAATGTGATAATGTCACAAATCACAATGATACAATTGCTAATTTTTAATTTAATATGAAATTAGATATGGGAGTTGGGATGTAGTTCCGAAAGAATTACCTTTTGCGGAAATATTATTTACAGTTAGATTATTTCCCAAAAGATTATTTCCTAAAAGATTGTTTATGGTAAGATTGGTTCCGGAAAGATTATTTCCGGTTAGATTTTACCGGTTCTCATTGACTCAAAAAAAATTTTATATTTTTAATATTATATTATCCATTATTTAATAGCATTTATAATACCTTTATAGACACATTTGTTCCATTGTTGTCTTGACCCCATGTGGTCATTGACCTAGCATCTTATATATAAAATATAAATAAGTAATGGCAATTATTAATTAAAAAAGTAGATTTGAGGAGAGGACAGAGGGAAGAGAAATGATATATTTATTGTTTTTGTATAATAATTTTTTATAAAATTTTTCTTTTCCAGTTTCCAATTCCAAGGGACTTCAATGCTATCAACAAAAACCGGGCGAACGTCGTTGGGGCGAGAATGAATGCGAAAATTCCGATGAAATATGCATGCGTTTTAATTGTACCCTCAAAGAATTTATGAAAGAAGATGTCAATGAATATTACTACAATGAGAAGAAATTTGGGAGAACAGTTGGTTGGTTTTGCATTCAAATAATTGGGAAAAAAATCATTACATTGGTTCAAAAAATAGTTTTCATATGAAATTAAATAAAATTTTAAGAAAAAATCAAATAAAAGTTATTAAAAAACGATTTTTCATGATTTCAATTATAATCAAGCAAATTAAATATGTTGCAAATTTATTAGAGCAAAAAAATAAACATTTTTATGCAGAAGTACGCAGTTGTGCTCAAATGGATTACTGTAAAAAAATGGAGGCAAAATGCGATTGCATCACATGCGAATCGGACTATTGCAATGTTGCAGTGGGCCGTGGTGGCAAAATGATGCTGGTTTTGGTCATGGCCATTTGTTGTACAATTGTTGGGCATTTATTCGAGGTTACTTTTTAATTGCAAAAAAAAATTATTGAAATTGTTGAAAAAACATTGAAATTACAAAAAAAAAGTTTATGATGGTTTAATGGTTTGTCCTAGACGCTCAAACCATATATCGATTCGATAAAGACGAGACTCATCGATTAGTATATATTTTCATGGTTTAATTGGTTCAGAACTAAATTTATAAAATGGTTTAAGTTTGCAATAGCCTTAATTTTTAATCAAGCATTGATAAAATATATTCGAATGGGTTTAAGGTTAGATGATCTATGACAAACCATTAAACCGCTATAAACTTCTCCGCATTCTCAACATTTTTTTCTGCAATTTCAAAGTCTTTTCTGCAATTTCATTAAGGATGTGGATTTTTGTCCATAAAATTAGATTCTTTTGTCCATAGAATCCCTTCTTTTTATCCATAAATCAGTTTTTTGAGTATAACTTATTAGTGCTTTATCCTAGACCCTCAACCAAATACCTATTTTATAGAGCTCATCGAGATTCATCGATTGATGTTTCTTTTGCCACTGTTTGGTCAAAATTCAAAATATTAAATAGTTTAAACCCTTTTTTGGTTTTTGGTATATAACTCTTTTAATTTTGAACCAAACCGTGACAAACTATATAACAATAGACGCATGTCGATGAACTTTATAAAATGAGTATAAGGTTTAGAGGTAAAGGAGCGAACACTGACAAGTTATTACATGTAAATAACCCGATTTATGGACAAAAAATTTTATTTTATGAACGAAAAAAATTTCTCATTTCAATAATTATTACTATAAAATAAATATTTCCCTTTATTTCAAGGCAAACAATTTGTTGAATGCTCTGCCAATTTGATAGAAAAAGAAGGCGACGCACGAATATGATGAAGAATAATATATAAAATAAAAAACATTGTATTGGATTCAATTTCTTATGAATTGATAAATAAAGCATGATAATAAAATCATATTTTATTCCCTAAAGAGAGAAATCTTTTGCAAATTGCAAATATTTTCTGCTGGTATATAATCGAAAATACTTCAGGAAACAGGCGGAATTAATTAAAATTTCAATGAAAATTCATTGATGGAAAAATTGGATGCGCACAATGCGAATTGGACATTTTATTTTTATTCAATATCCATAAATTATTTCAATTATTTAGAGTAGTAATGGTCATAAAAGAAATATGGTATGGATAATTCGATTTATTGTTTTTATAATGCTTTTCTTAAAAAACAAATGAATAATTCAAGCAAAGTGAAAATTTGATTAAAAAATAATATGTATGGAAAAATCATGCCGAATAATTGTTTGATGAAGTTACTAATTTCACTGGCTATCATTTCCCATCTCATGCGAGGACTTTGTCAAATTCATTGAAGTACCACTTTTCTTGGCCGAAATTCGACCGGATTAATTGACCGCCAAATCGCAAACTTACAGTCGGGAAAAGTTCTAATGTTGCAAATTTTGACGGCAATTCTCTCTTCTCTGAAATTTTTAAGTAATAAAATGTTAATTTTTTCATTTTATTTTACCCAGCAATTGTCCATTGCATGTAATAAAACATAGCTAAGAATTTTTTGTTGAATACATTAAGCCAATACCAATCACATTTCCTTCAACAAAACTTTCATCTTCATTAACATAAATGTTAGATCCATCAATCAAAATTTCTTTTTTGCCATAAATCCCGATAGAATTCTCTTCTTCTCCGAGAACTTTTCCTTCCAATGGAAATTGTTGGATGGAAAATCCAATTGCAGTAGCACGCCTGAATTTTGTGAGCTTGATTAATAGCCATTGAAAAGAATTAATTATTTATAAATATTATATATATATAAATGCTGGTAATTTTTATATTCTAGTTTTTTAAATAGGCATTTGGGTTGGGTAAAAAAAATTATTCCAATTTTTCATTTGGAAATAAGAAACGAGAAAACATTTTTTTTCAATAAAATCTTTCTTTTGTCCACAATATAATAATTTATAAGTGCTTATACCCGATGGATAGAGCTCATCGAATCGCGTGGAATGATTTATACTTTGTTGGTTTGGTTCAAAACTAAAAGAGTTATAAACCAAAAATCAGATTAAGTTTAAACGGTTTAATACTTTGAATTTTGGTCAAATCCCAGCAAACTATATATCAATCAACGCGATAAGGTTTGGGCGTCTATAGGATAGAACAATAAAATATTATCTAACAAAAACGTTTTTGTGAAAAGAATGCGATTTTGTTGTCAAAAATTGGCACCCAATAAGAAACGGATATTAATTTCGTCATATTTTGTCATCTTTGAAAGTGAGTGCCAATTTTTACCGAAAAAAAAAATGTAAAGAAAAGACTACGCTTATTTTCAATAAAATTTTTAATAATATAATTTGTCTATCATTTGAAATGATAAAATTTGGCAAATTAGGTGCTAAATTCGTATTTAATTATTCCGAAAATTCCAATTAAACCAATTTTTTAGAAATTAAACAATTATTTTTTGGCGACCAAATTCGTATGAATTACCTTTTTAAAAATAATTTTTAGAGCCTTTATTATAAAAATTTTCATACCTTAAAACCTTAAATCCACTAATAGAAAGAAGCCCATGGGCTTATAAATTTCAGAGGCTCTCTAGGGCGGGCTTATATTAGAGACTGGGCTTCTACTCTGGGCTTATAAATTTCGAAGAGGATAAATTGATGAAAAATAAATTTTATTCGATAAAATTTGCAATAAAATTATAACATATTTTTCAATCCAAAATATGTTTTTACTAAATTTTCAATTTTATAAATCAAAATAAGATTTTTGCGGTTCAAACATTTTGTAATAAATTTTTTTTTAATTCAACATTTTTTACGATTCTAAAATAAAAAATATGCTTCTTCGACTAAAAACATTTTTTCGAACATGTTTTTGGAATTCACAGCATGTTTTTTTGATTAAAAACATTTTTTCGAACATGTTTTTGGAATTCACAGCATGTTTTTTCGATTAAAAACATTTTTTCGAACATGTTTTTGGAATTCACAACATGTTTTTTCGATTAAAAACATTTTTTCGAACATGTTTTTGGAATTCACAGCATGTTTTTTCGATTAAAAACATTTTTTCGAACATGTTTTTGGAATTCACAGCATGTTTTTTCGATTAAAAACATTTTTTCGAACATGTTTTTGGAATTCACAGCATGTTTTTTCGATTAAAAACATTTTTTCGAACATGTTTTTGGAATTCACAGCATGTTTTTTTCGATTAAAAACATTTTTTCGAACATGTTTTTGGAATACACAGCATGTTTTTTCGATTAAAAACATTTTTTCGAACATGTTTTTGGAATTCACAGCATGTTTTTTCGATTAAAAACATTTTTTCGAACATGTTTTTGGAATTCACAACATGTTTTTTCGATTAAAAACATTTTTTCGAACATGTTTTTGGAATTCACAGCATGTTTTTTTCGATTAAAAACATTTTTTCGAACATGTTTTTGGAATACACAGCATGTTTTTTCGATTAAAAACATTTTTTCGAACATGTTTTTGGAATTCACGGCATGTTTTTTCGATTAAAAACATTTTTTCGAACATGTTTTTGGAATTCACAGCATGTTTTTTCGACTAGAACATATTTTTTTATTTATCAAATCATTTTTATAAATTCGTAAAATAAAAAGATAAAAAAAATTTTTGGGGTGGGCCTTTATTAGAGACTGGGCTTCTATTAGAGGATTTAAGGTATTTTTGTTAAATTAAAAAATACCAATTTATTGTGAGAATTTCCACTTCAAAGTAGAAGACAATTATCGACTTATTAATGCATAAGTTAATGCTAGAATTGGCGAAATGGAACGAACAAAATTATTTCCTTTAACAAAATCATTAAAATTAAAAAAAAATTAATTTACCATTTAGACCCCCGGAAAATACAACCATTAATCCATCTTCGGAAATGGACAATTTCGGTCCACTGTTCTCTTTGTTCCATTTATTGGATTTGATTTCCTAAATTTATGTAAAATATATTTTTTTGATATTTTACCAACAGTTTTGAGGCTTTTCAACAATTTTTGAAACTTTTTAGACAAAAAGCCAATTGGCATTTTGGCCAGAAGCACAAAAGCGTTTTGCAATTGCATTGAGCCGAACAATTCATTAAGCAATTCGGCTGGTAATCTTCGACGTTGAATCGATGAATTTGACATTGCGATCTCGTTAAATGTCAAATTTTTCTCAGTCATTTTCTCTTATAAATTGTCGTTTTTTAAGTGTTTTTGCAAATGAATTAAGTCTTTTTTTTTAAAAATCTAATTAATTTTAAGTGATTTTCTTTAAAAATTTAATGAAGAAAATGAATGGAAAATAGGATGAAGAATTTTGTAAAAATAATAGTTATGAAATGAAAAATCGCTATTTACTTATATTGTCGCAGAAAAAATGGGCAATTCATAAATTTTTTATGCAGTAATAGTGACTGGCAAAATGGAATCATTAATGAAATGAAGATGACCTAATTTTATTTAAAAATTAAAAAGGGAACATCAAAATCAAATGCCAATGCCAATGCTGAATAAAATTGAAAAATTGTTGTGATGATTGGAAAATTGCCTGGGGCATACTTTTGAATTTGTCCATATTAATTTAAAATAAATTTAACAATGGGGATTAATTCTTTTTCTTTTTTTTGTGATTTCCCTTCCATGACAATGCCGATTATTCTCCATTTCTATATTGTTTCTTTATTACCCATTCATTCAAATATTTCCCAATTCCCATACCTTTTCAATTTCAATATTCCCCCTCCCCCTCTACCCAAAATTGTTGGATTGATTCGTCAGAGTAAAAGACAATATGTCTATGGATTTCTGCTGGAAAAATTATTTTTGAATTTTTTTAAGCCGAATAATTTCTCACAAATAAGCTAATTACTAAAAAGTAATAAAATTTTAATTTTTATTTCCAATTAAAAATAATATTTGATTTATTGTTTTGTTATGCTTTCTTAAGAAATAAATGAAAAATTGTGGTGAATTTGATTAAAAAATGTATAAAATAAATTTTATGCAAAATACAATGCATAATTATTCTTGGATCAAATTCATTCTTTCTTTGTATATCTTTTTCCCATCACATGCAAGAACTTTGTCGAATTCTTTGAATTGCCACTTTTCTTGGCCAAAATTAGCTCGGATTGATTGGCCACTATATCGCAAACTGACATTCGGGAAAAGTTCTAATCCTGCAAATTTTGAAGGCAATTCTCCTTTCACTGAAATTAGAATGGATTCTTTAAAATTAAAATTTCAATTCCATTTTACCCAATAATTGGCCATTGCATGTGGCAAAACATTGCATTGAATCATTTTCTGGTGAATGAATTATGCCAATACCAACCACACTTCCTTTAACGAAACATTCTTCTTCATCAACAAAACATCCATCTTCATCTCCGAATATATCGGATCCATCAATCCACATTTTCTTTTTGTGACAAATTCCAATTGAATTTTCAAATCCAAGTATGTTTTCCAATGGGAATTGTTGGGTAGAAAATCCAATTTTAATGGCACACCTGAATTTTGATCTTGAATATTTATTGGTTAGAAATTTCATATTCTGTATTCGCAAAAATTAGCAGATGTAATTTTGATAAAAAAAATTAAAATTAATATTTTGGCTCCACAATTTAATTCATTTTTTAAATAAATATAATACCAATTTATTGTGAGAATTTCCACTTCAAAATAGCAGATAATTATCGATTTATTGATGCCCAAATGAATTGTTGGAATTGACGAAACAGATCGAATAGAATTAAAATCTTTAAAAAAATAATAAAAAAATAAAATTTAAAAAAAAATGTAATTTTAAACCATTTGGTCCAGAATGTTCAATCACAAATCCATCTTCGGAAATTGACAATTTCGGTCCACAGTCATGTTCATTCCATTTGTTTGCTTTAATTTCCTAGAAAATCCATTATTAATTTTATTATGCAAATTTTCTACCATTTTTTTATTGTTGAGTATTTTTTGAACATTCCGAGCCAAAAGGCCATTTGGCATTATGGCCAAAAGCCCAATAGCATTGTTTAGCGCCAATGAAGAGAACAATTCATTAAGCAATTCAGCCGGCAGTCCTCGACGCTGAGTCGACGAATTTGGCTGTTGAAAATAATTTTTTATCCCCCAAATTCATCCAAAATTCAATTACCTTTTTCTTTGAATTTGGTTCGTCTTCTTCAAAAATTTTTCTTTTTCTTCCATTTTCATTGTTCCCGCCTCCATTTTGTTGTTCATCAGCTTCAATTTTTGCATTAATTTTTGCAGTCAATTCGGCTATTCCTTTCTTCATTTCTTCCTTCAATTCACTCATTCCTTTTTCCATTTTCTCATTTAATTCGGCCATTCCATTTTCCAAAATTTCGTTCATTGTAAGCTCTTTGTCGGTCATTTCAATATAAATAGTCTCTACAGATTCTTTTGTTGTTGAATTAAATAAAATAGCAATTTTTAAATCTAAATTAATTAATATTAAATGATATTCTTATATTTCCATTATTGAAGGGAAAAATGGAAGGATTTTATAATTTAGTTAGGAAAATGATTGAAAAATTGGATGACTAATCTTTTGAAAAATAATGATAGGTAGCATTGCAAAGAAAATTCGCTATTTATCTAGGCGCCGACAAAATGAGCATTTTGGAAATGTTTTGATGGGAAAAATCATTTTAGCGAATAGAAATTCTTTTTTCCATAAAAAAAAATAAGTCAAATACGAATGCGGATTAAAATTTGAACAATTATTAAAATAAATTGGAAAATTGCTTGGGGCAATATTTGAATTTTATTTTTTCATAATTAATAAAATTTTAAAAAAATGGAATGTATTATTAATTCTTTTTTATTTTTGTAATTTTTCATTGTACCTAATAAGTGGATCAATTTTTTTTGTTTATTCTAATTTTTTAAATAATTATTTCCTCAATTGTCAATAGTCAATACCAGAGATTGGTATATGTATAGGAAAATGTATATGTATAGGTGATTCTATACATATACATATACATTCTATACATATACATATACTCTACATGAGGCCCATGTAAATGTAGATGTAGAGTATAGCTGGAAAATTTTATGTAAATGTAGAGGTGTTTTCCTATACATTTTGCTATACATAGAGCTTGATTCTATACCCAAAATTTTAAGGGAATTTCCATATTTTTTCATATTTTTTCTGGCATTTTGTATTTTTTTTTTCAAAAAGTGACAATTTCCATTGCAAATGTAAAAGTTGAATCTTCGAATATATTTTATTCATAAAAGCTATTATATTTTTTAATTAATAGAAATAATGAACATTTATTTAAATATTCTTTTCAGAATTTAAATATGGATGATGAGATAATTATGAATGAACAAGAAGATGGTAATCAGTGCTATGGGGAATGGGGACGAGCGTACGAGAACAACAACAACCGTACACCCCTCATTCCACCCAATGGCAAAAGCAAATATCAAATCCGTGACTTCGTCATTTGATCGATTGAAAGCAGAGAAGAGGCGAAAAGCTGCAAATTCTTCAAAGGCAAAGGAACCGATTAATGAATTGGAAAAAGGAATCAATGCATATTTGAGCTGGGCAAAAGAAACAATGCCTGAAGATATTGATCCGATTGTATTTTGGGTATTTTTTATATTTGAAAATTAATTCCTAAAACAATTTTCAGCTTGAAGCGGATTCAAGATGGAGTGTATTGAAAGAATTTGCCATTCAAACTTTGTCAGTTCCGGCAACTTCGGCGGCACAAGAGCGGATTTTCAGTTATGCGGGAATTGCGACTGAAAAAAGAAGGAACAGAATGGGTTCAGAACTTTTGAATCATAAATTATTCATCCATTTGAACAAAAGGAAAAAAGAAGGAACAGATACAGAATTTGTTCTGAACTTTTAAACCAGAAATATTTATCCATTTGAACAAAGGAAATTTGATTAATTGTTACTCGATATAAATTTTGCAATATTTATTACATTTATTGTCATTTTAAATAAAAGAAATTTTTTTTATTATAAATTGAAATTTTCGAAAATGTATAGGAAAACTGCTATACTCTACATATACATATACTCTACATATACATGAAATAAAAAATGTATATGTATATGTATACTTAGCTATACATGAGGTCATGTAAATGTAGATGTAGAGTATAGTTGGAAAATTTCCATGTATACCAATCTCTGGTCAATACCCTTTTAATATCCCTCTTCTCTGCCCCAATTGATGGATTGATTCCTCATCAGATAAAAGCCAATATTGCTTATGGAATTCTTGATTCGGGAAAAATTCAATTTTTCAAGCAGAATAATTTATCACAATTAGGCTATCTTTATGGAAAACAATAAAATTTAAATATTTATTTTTAATTAAAAGTAATTTTTATTAATATCTACCCTTCTTCTCATTTTTACTCTCTCATTTGAGCTGGCCATGGCCACTGCCGGCTGGCAATAATCGATTAGCATCCAATCCAAACCCCTACCATCCCAACCAGTCGCCACACTAGGCCCATTCTCTTTTCATTTATTTTCTCAATTCCACCTTCATCTTATTCCATTTGAGATGTTTGTGGGGAATATTTATAAAAAAAACAATCAATTTAACTTTCACATATTGCTTAATATTAAACTGTCCATCGATACAAATATTATAAACATATTTAGAACTTATTTAATTTAATAAAAATTATCTCTAATATTTATATTTTAAAGAATTTGTTTAGGAAATTTTCTAAAAATGTGGGCCTTAAATTATATTCTGCAAATTATTTTCCTCCATATTTTCTTCTTATATTCTGCCAATGGCTACATCAACGATGAATCATCATTGCCGAAGGCAGCAAATTTGAGTTTTACCTTCTTGCGCTTCCCATCGGGCAAATCATTCATTCATTGGATCATCAATCGCCCAACGCATTTTCGAAATCTGCTTCAATTCAAGTTTATTTTACAAATTAAAAAAAAATTGCATAAAATACAAATAATTTTGATTTGTTGATATCTGGCACTAAATTTTTTACCACTGTGAATTAATGTCGCTAAACCATTTTTGGTACAAGATATTTTTATGGCCTTAAAGCTGATCAACATCGGACTGTATTTATGTACTTTTTATCCACTTTTTTGTTGCGATGGGAAAAAGTGAAAGGTCCTCAATATTAGGGTTAAGGCATCAGGGGAATACTGTAGATGATATCCATCCCTTAATAAACCCTAATGACGCTGACTCTAATCCTGTGATGACCCAAAGAGGAGACCTTCACTTTTTCCCTACTTGACCCAAAAAGGGGACGCAAAGTATATATATATATATATGTATATGTAATAGAAAATATTGGAAATTAGCTAATTCCGTAATTAGCTAGGCAATTGGGTTAGCTAATTTTGGAAATCTCGGCTTCTAGGCATCGTAGAGACGCGTGAGTGAGCTTATTCGATTCGACCCTGGTCTATTTACAATGTGAAATTTCAACTAGGGTTATTAGGGTTAGGGTAGGGTCGGCATGGGTTCTAGGGCTAGGGCTATGGGCTAGGGGTCTAAGGGAAAGGCCTGATATTGAAATTTCATATAGTAAATCTACCATGCCGATTCGAATGAGCCAACTCTCAATTCTGTATTATGCCTAGAAGCCGAGATTTTCAAGATTAGCTGGCCCCATATGCCTTGCTAATTCCGGAATTCGTTAATTTCCAATATTCGCTGTAACATATATAATTATCAATTAGATTTCTTATTTTTTCACACTTTCTACTTATCCGAGCTATAATGATACCTTAATATTAGCTAACAATTCATTATAGTAATTTATATTATGTATATATGTATTTTTAGTAAATATTATATTTCTTATATTCGAAACAATTTAAAAATTGATCATTTTTCTGTCAATTTTTAACAAAAATACTTTAAAATTGTAACTTTTCTTTCCAATTAAGCATTACATTGATTTATGATGGTCAATCGGATACACATTTGCTCAGCCCAAATGAATTGTATTGTCCTTTAGAAGAAGGAATCACCAAATTTATTGTTGCCGGTTTCTGTATGGAATTGGAGAAAGGATTTCCACCGAATAATGTTGAGGTTATTGGAAAATGAATTGGAAAATAAACTTGATTTAGATTTCCTTTATCTTCTTTAACAATGGAACAATAACAACCTCCTTGCTCGGTGGAACCAAATTTGAAAAAGTTGCATATGAAGAAAATGGTAAAAAAAAAAATTAATTAAAGTAATTAATTAAATTAATATTCTCCAATTTAAATTACCTTAAATTAAAAGGTTTCTATCAATCTAAAATTATATTTTAAAAATTTGTTATCGAATAAATTATTTCCTCAAAGCAATAAAATTTCAGTTTTTTGTCTTTCTTTTGGTTCATAAATTATAGTTCAACAATAATGCAACCAATTTGGGAAGGCGATATACCTCGAAAATAGGATGTCCTAAAGTCTCCTCTGTATTGTAAATTTCAAAAAAAAAACAATAAAATAAACAATCCCTCGAAAATGTGTTCTAATTCTAATACTTTTAAAGCTGGATTTTAAAAATTTTATTAAAAAAGCAAATTATAGAGGATACTTTGGGCTTTCCAATGTTATTAACCACCTTTTTGGATAATTTTTTTCTTGTTGAGATATATGGACGAAAGAAATAGCCTAAGTAAGTATTGAAATGACAATACTGATATATTAAATATTACTTTTTCCTATATTTTGCACAATTTAAGTTTTGCTAGCAAAAGCCCATCATCATGGAGGACAAGGGCATGGCGGCAATAAAACAATTGAGGAAATGTTCCACGCCGTTCAGAGCGAGGTAAGAGAGTGTAAATTAAATTATAATTTAAATTAATTAATTTATCCCATAGATTGGCCAATTGCGTCAGCACATCGATGTGTTGGGCAATGCAGAAAAAACAGAGGAGAAAATCACGCGCCTGTTCAATGGATTCATAAGTGCCTGTGAGGTTTTCTTGGTAAGTTTAAATTGAAATTTTTAAAAATTTAAAACAATTTTTGGATTTTAATTTTAAAAAAATTTATAATTAAATTAAAAAAATTTTAAAGCAAAATTAAAAGATTTGGGGTGGTTTTAATTTATAAAATTTCAAATAATTTTTCTGTAATTTTGGATCTAATTTTCAAAAATTTAAATTAAATATTTTAAATTCAAATTTTCAAACCTAGTCTAAATTTTTAGTAATTTTTGAATTAAAATTTTTGAAAATATTTTCAAATAAAAATTAATTTGAAATGAAAAATTTAAAGATTTGGGCTGGTCCTTTGCTTGCAGCAATTGGAGCTGTTATCGCCGCAAAGTTGGGTTTGAAAAGAGGAAATGAAGTAGATGAAGAGAATCGCCGTCAGCGTCAGCAGCAACAAAATGAACAACCGCAGGACAATATTATTGTTGGCCTTGATGATGAACATGGAATTGATCATCAACAACAACATCGCTTCGATGGGGAAGGAGACCGCAATTTTTTGCTCCAATAAATTGAATGAGGAAAAGAAATCATCTTGAATGATTGTTTTTCATCTACTAATATATGGAACATTTTTAAATTTTTGTATCGGTTTTCATTTAACTCATTTTCCTATCAAATCTTTTTTATTTTTATAAAACAGAAATTATCATTATTTCCAATTTATTAATCATCGACATTTCACATAAAAGTCTCCATTCTCTCTCTTCAGTCCATTGGTGGCAATTAAATTTTGAAAAATAAATTATTTTTCAACTTTTTATGCTATTTTAAAATAAATTAAAATTGCTATCTAAATCATTTATTTATTTTATATATTTTAATTGCGATAATCAGTGTGTAATTTCCGGGAAATAATTTTTTTTTCTCGTTAATTTGCAATGAAAAAGGAATGAATGAAATGAATCATTTAGTTAATCCCTCAATTTATAGGTAATCATTTTATTTTATTCATTTTTCATTCAATCACATTATTCAATAAAATAAATATAAGCAAAAATGTACAACAATAATCTTTTGACTGTTGTGCTTATTTTCTCAGTTTTTGCTATGTTGTTTTCATCGTTCACATTGATTATGCCGTTGGGAAAGGAATTGGCCGAGGTATCAATTTAAAAAATTAAAATTAAATTGAAAACATAGGTGCTAGGTCATCTCCACAATTCTGCAAATATGGGCATGTCCACAAAATTCTGCAAATATAAGTTTTTGACTTCTAATAAATCAGAAATAGGTTTTAGACCATACAAACCTTTTTACTAATTTGTAGATCTCACCAAGACGCATCGAATGGTATATAAAATATCTGGTTTTGGTCCGAAATTAAAAAGTTTTAAACCAAAAACATAAAAAATGGTTTAAGCTGTTTAACACTTTATCTTTTGGAATATTTTATATACCATTCGATGCGTCTCGATGAGATTTACAAAATGGTATAAGGTTTGTATGGTCTAAAACCTATTGCTGATTTATTAGAAGCCAAAAACTTATATTTGCAGAATTTGTGGACATGCCCATATTTGCAGAGCCCTTTGTCTTTTGTGGAGATGACCCCGGACGGAAAACATAATAAATTTATATTAATGAAAATTATTTTTGAAAATTTATGTTTTTTTAAAGGATGCAAAAAATTAAAGCTTTAAATTATTGATTAGCAAAAGTTCGTAGAAAAATAATATGGGACAAGGCTCCATTAAAATGTATAAACTATTATATCATATCAAAAACAGTTACGAAAGCTTTGTTTTAGCTTAAACTTAATGCTTAATAATAATGCTGCATTAAGGCTATGTTATATTAGTCTTCAAAAAATATAATCAAAAAAATTTTTAATCCAATGATTTTATGTCTAAATTATTTAATATTATCTTTTTAATATAAATTAATAATTTATCGGATTTATTGAATTTTTTAAGTGGGCAATCTTGCTCTGATTTCCACAATTGAAGCTTCAGAAAGTCGTCGTAAAATGGTGAAGAAGAAATCAAGGACCCGAGATTCGAAAAAAATGCATATGGAAATGCCAGTAATTTTTATTTGGCTGGAATCATCTCGCTTATTGTGCTTTTGATGATGAACAAATTGATATTGAGGATTTAAGCAATGAAGGAGATGTGAAAAACACAAAGATTGATGAATTCCCCAAACAAAACGATGAAAGTTGAAATAAAATTCCTAAAAACTTAGAATATGTTCAAAATATTTAATTGATACACAAATAATTGTCTGCTGCCCAATTAATTTACATTTTCTAGATAAAATGTAATTTAAGCCTTAATCCAGTAACTCTAGACCAGAGTAGTTACTACAAATCAAAAACCGGCTACAACAAGATTGACATTGCCAGTGACTATACCAAGTGCGCAGTAGGGAGTACCTGAGCCTGCACAAGTGGGAAAGAAGCCTTGGCCAACAGACTCTGAATTACCTATACACATATCGTATGTATATATTTTCTCAACTAATTGTTTATTTTCTCATTATGTGTAAAATTGGCGATTCATATTTTTGCTGAATCAAAATTAAATTAAACGAGAGTAAAAATTATTTTTTATTTGCGTGCTTTATACATTTACTTTTTACTATAATTGTGCTTTATTGAATTTTATAGACATATCAAAAAATTGCCGATGGTTTTAAATAAATTTAGAATATAAATTTTTGAGAAAATATTATGTGATTGATTCCTTTTCTTTTTGTTATATTTCCAATTCATTGAAATAATTTATTGAATTCCTTGAAATGCCATTCCTCTTTCCCGAAATTTATGTTAATTGAATCTCCTTGATAAAAAAAATGGACAGCCGGAAAAAGTTGGAGATTGAGGAATTTTTCTGGCAATTCAGCCTTCCCTAAATTTAAATTTTTAAAATTTTTCGGAATATATTTCTTTTTAATTTTTAAGTATTTTTTAAATTATATTTTATATTGACAATAATATTTAATTTTATTTTTTATTACCAAGCAAATGGCCATTCCATGTAGCAAAACATTCCATTGATAAATTTGTTGGGGAATGATGGATTAAGCCAATTCCAACAAAATCTCCATTCTTGAAGCATCCTTCGAATTCGAAATTTTCAAATCTACTCTTGCTCATATCAATATGAATTCCTTCTTTGTATACAATCATAATTGAATTATTCCATTCTGGTAATATATTATTGGTTTCTAATAATTCAGTACAAAATCCAATAAGAATGCCGCCAACTCTGAATTTAAAAAAAATGAATAACTAATGATAATGAATCTGAATGTTAAAATAAATGAATCTGAAAAATTTTAAATATATTTTGCATTTTAAAATATATTATAAAATACATAAATTTTAATTTATCAGTTTGAAATAAAATTGTAAAATAAAATAAAATAACCTATTTGATTTGTTGACAATTTGCATTTCAAAATAGAATGCAATTGATGGTTTATTGATAACTCCCTTCAAATTGAATGATGGAATTGGCAAAGTTGCTCGAACGGAATTCCATCCTTAAATTAAATACATATTTTAATTTCTAGGATTAATTTTTACCATGTGGGCCAGAATGCTTAGCGATTAATCCATCTTCAGAAATAGACAATTTTGGCCCACAATCCATTGCATTCAATTTATTGTCCTTTATTGCCTAAAAAAATTCATTTTTATTTTAGTTTTAACAAAAAATTTCACCATTTTAATGTTGTTGACTATTTTTTGAACATTGCTTGCCAAAAGGCCATTTGGCATTTTGACCAGAAGTCCATAAGCATTTTCAAATGGCAATGAACCGAACAATTCAGTCAACAATTCGGCTGGCATTTGACGACGATGAACTGATATATTGTGCTAAAATAAAATTAAATAAACTAAATAATTTATAAAATCAGAACCGCTTTCAAATCAGCTTCCATTTTTGCCATTTTCATTTTCAATCCACGAATTTCCTTTTTCAATTTTGCATTTTCTTCATCTTTTTCAGTCATTTCCTTCATAATTTCATCCATAATTTTTTGCTTCTTTATGGCCATTTCATCTTCCATTTTGCGCTTTTCTTCCTCATTTTTACAAATTTCATTCCATTCTTTTATGAATTTTTGTTGCTGATTTCGTTGATCCATTTTTGATTTTAAATAAATTAATTTTTATTATCTACAATTAGCTAAATTGCTGAAAATATTTTTATAAATTAATAATGAAAGATGTGGATGAATTTTGAATAAAAAGAATGGAAATGACCAATTTCCATAAAAAATTCAGCTTTATGTATAAGTGATGGGGCATAAGTGAAATGAGGCATAAAATAAGAATGTGAAATATAAATTCAAACAAAGAGGATTGCTGGGCAAAGACCAAAGAATGGGAATCATCAATTTGGAATATTCCTAACAATGCCCATTGTCATATGAGGATTAAAAAATATATACGGTATTTAAAATGGATGGGAAAATTGCCTACGGCAATTTACATATTTTGCCCTTTCTAAAGTAGATTGGATCTTATAGGGAGATTTTTTTTCGGAACAAGAAAATAAATGATTCAATACTCAAAATTATTTATTGTTATTATTTTTATTTTATTTAAAATTTTATCATTTTTATAATTTTTGTAAATATTTAATTTTAAATTTTATTAAAATACAAATGTTTTTTTTTTGGCGAATTTACTCTTTATCTATCTATCATTATAGAATGAAGCTTTTTGATGGTATTTTAACCAATGAAAAATAATCTAAAATTTCAACTGCAATTGAATTCATTTCTTTTTATCTGAAGAAAGAGCAAATGCCGAAAATGTGATGAATTATTCCTCTCAAAAATTGGTAAAATTATGTGGTTTAACTTTTTAATTTGTGGAAATGTTTGAACAAATTATAGCTGATTTTATAGAGTTTAAAGAAAAAGGTTTGCCTTCTTGAAGCAATTTTTTCAAATATTTTCAAACTCATCAAATTCCCCCTCCCATATTTACTGTATATTTATTATTTAGCTGAGAAATTCCCATTAGACAAAGAAATTTTTTATATTTATTTAGGCAAAATTCAGTGGAGGATTTGAATTTTAATTTTCCTGATTCTGGGAAAAATATTTCAAATATTTGAATATAAAAGTAAAAAGAGAATGTGTATGGGTAGATTTGTAATTTCTTTATATTCATTTTCAACCAATTGGATTAAGAAATTTGAAATTGATGAAAAAGGACATTTCCATTGTTCATTTCTAGAGATCGGACGATACGGGATCCCGATCTGGATTTTTCGGGATCCCGACTGAGGATTTTTCGGGAATCCTGTACCCTGGTACCAATCGAAGCGCCTAGCCCAACTCTTCTACAAATAATATATAAAAAATGATTTTTAGGTTCGATTCGGAATTACATTCGTGCCAATTTGTCCCCGGACGAAAATTCATGTAACGCCCACATAAAAAAAACTTAAATTGTATTTGCGCTTTGCTGAAATTTAATAATGAGAAATGCATGTTATTATCCTTTAGTTTGTATTGTTTTTGTCCTTTAGTTTGTATTATTTGTCGATATTTCATTTAATTTTATTTTTTTAACTGTGCTAATTTGTTTGAATAATACTGATTACTGATGTATTGCGTGTCTTTGACTAAATTTACCAAAAATTTACCAAAAATTTTTGTTCATTTATTTCCTTATACACTGAAGTTGTATTTTTACATGAGGAAAAAAGCGTAAGCAAAATAATTATTCCTTTTAGTTTAATCAGTTGTCAGGGTATTTATACTGATTTTCAATGACCAGAAAATTCAAAATTTCTTATTCACAGCTGTTAATATTTTGAATAGTTTTTTGTTTTAAATTAAAACTTCTTAAATAAAATCGACCATAATCCATTTTAAAATGCTTAATATAGATCTTCTAAATCGGCTACAAGATTTATAATATAAGCAATTTATATATTTTTGAGTGAATTTTAGAGAATAATCGCATTCAACAAAAGATGGATTCCGCACCAATTCCCATTTTCACATTTTCTGAAAACCCGAACAACTACTATACATCAACAAATAATACACTCACAATGTTGGTCAGCAATGTGCAGATTGGCATTGTGCTCAGTCTTCAAATAATTTCTCTTTTACTGATTGGGAATTTGCTAATTTTTATGCCGATATTTGGACACATCTCTGTGAAAATTTCGGCCATTATAAAATTATATCTCAGCTTGCATGCTCTTCTGCTGGCCTTGGGATTGCCTACTTATTTACAGAAAGTGAGTCACATTTTAGGCAGTTAAAACATTTTAGATTTAAGATAATTTTTTTTCAATTTATATAACTTTTAACTTTTATGTCACTAAACCAATTTTTCCAAAATTTTTCTCGTAGTACTAATTTTCTTCAAAAATTTTCACCTTTAGATCATTTTTGTCAAAAAATTATGAAGCGTTTTCATCAAAAATTTTTTTTAAATTCTCACAATTTATTAGAATTTTTGTAAATGGAAATTTTTCATTTTTATCTAATTTTTTTGCGATTTTATTAACTTTTTTAGCCCTAGTAATAAATTTTGCATTATGCTAATAAATTCTCATTTCAAGGCATTCGGACTGTTTGATCCGCGCACCAATCTCTACTTGGTAGTTTGTATCTACGACATCGCGGGCCCATACAATTTCATACAGCCGTATTTGTCACTGATCTTGACAGTGGAGCGCATTTTGATCATTCGGTTCCCAATTGCTTTTATGCGCTACCGGAAACATTACATTTATGGAGCAGCACTTTTGACCGCTTTGGTTTATATTTTAACAATTGTTTGGTATTTTCTTGAGATGCCATTGGACCCGGCCATAGGTAAAATTCATTTACAAGAAATATAAATTTTTTTGTAATTTTTTAAATAATTTGGACTAGAGAATTAATGAAAACACAAAAATCAGAATTAATAAAAATACAAAAAATCAGAATTTATGAAAACACACAAAAATCAGA
Source organism: Pratylenchus scribneri (assembly GCA_030063045.1). Taxonomy (NCBI): domain Eukaryota; kingdom Metazoa; phylum Nematoda; class Chromadorea; order Rhabditida; family Pratylenchidae; genus Pratylenchus; species Pratylenchus scribneri. The sequence goes on from JAQSEB010000045.1 coordinate 343,281, forward strand.
ATTTATGGAAACACATAAAAATCAGAATTTACGAAAACACACAAAAATCAGAATTTATGAAAATACACAAAATCAGAATTTATGAAAACACACAAAAATCAGAATTTACGAAAACACACAAAAATCAGAATTTATGAAAACACAAAAAATCAGAATTAATGAAAACACAAGTAAATCAGAATTAATGATAACACAAGTAAATCAGAATTAATGAAAACACAAGTAAATCAGAAATAATGAAAACACAAGTAAATTAGAATTAATGAAAACACAAGTAAATCAGAATTAATGAAAATACAATTAAATCAGAATTAATGAAAACACAAGTAAATCAGAATTAATGAAAACACAAGTAAATCAGAATTAATGAAAACACAAGTAAATCAGAATTAATGAAAATACAATTAAATCAGAATTAATGAAAACACAAAAAATCAGAATTAATGAAAATACAATTAAATCAGAATTAATGAAAACAAAAGTAAATCAGAATTAATGAAAACACAATTAAATCAGAATAATGAAAATACAATTAAATCAGAATTAATGAAAACACAAGTAAATCAGAATTAATGAAAACACAAGTAAATCAGAATTAATGAAAACACAAGTAAATCAGAAATAATGAAAATACAAGTAAATCAGAATTAATGAAAACACAAGTAAATCAGAATTAATGAAAATACAATTAAATCAGAATTAATGAAAACACAAAAAATCAGAATTAATGAAAATACAATTAAATCAGAATTAATGAAAACAAAAGTAAATCAGAATTAATGAAAACACAATTAAATCAGAATAATGAAAATACAATTAAATCAGAATTAATGAAAACACAAGTAAATCAGAATTAATGAAAACACAAGTAAATCAGAATTAATGAAAACACAAGTAAATCAGAATTAATGAAAATACAATTAAATCAGAATTAATGAAAACACAAGTAAATCAGAATTAATGAAAACACAAGTAAATCAGAAATAATGAAAATACAAGTAAATCAGAATTAATGAAAACACAAGTAAATCAGAATTAATGAAAACACAAGTAAATCAGAATTAATGAAAACACAAGTAAATCAGAATAATGAAAATACAATTAAATCAGAATTAATGAAAACACAAGTAAATCAGAATTAATGAAAACACAAGTAAATCAGAATTAATGAAAACACAAGTAAATTAGAATTACTGAAAACACAAGTAAATCAGAATTAATGAAAATACAATTAAATCAGAATTAATGAAAACACAAAAAATCAGAATTAATGAAAATACAATTAAATCAGAATTAATGAAAACAAAAGTAAATCAGAATTAATGAAAACACAATTAAATCAGAATAATGAAAATACAATTAAATCAGAAATAATGAAAATACAAGTAAATCAGAATTAATGAAAACACAAAAAATCAGAATTAATGAAAATACAATTAAATCAGAATTAATGAAAACACAAGTAAATCAGTATTAATGAAAACACAAAAAATCAGAATTAATGAAAATACAATTAAATCAGAATTAATGAAAACACAACTAAATCAGAATTAATGAAAAAACAAGAAAATCAGAATTAATGAAAATACAATTATATAACCAGAACTGCTTATATTTTTAATATATGAATAAATTTAAAAAAAAAAATAAATAAAAATAAAAAATAATTTATTTAAATTAAAAATTACATTTTCAAATTTAACAGCTCTCAAATCACCACCTTTAATCAACACTTCGCCGAATTTTAATTATATTCCTCAAACTGCTTTGAAATTGACTTTTGGAGGATTGGACATTTTTTGTAGCGCCTTTTTCTTTATGTGCTTAAGCAAGGAAATGGGCAAAAACATTGTATGATAAAATCATATTAATCAGCGATGACTTCGATGATTCAAAAAAAAAAAATAGAAAATCGAAATTTGAAATGGGTCAAAAAATTTCTTGAAATTGAAAATCTAAATTTCAAAGGGTCAAAAAATTTCTCGAATTAAAAATGAATTTCGAAGAGCCAAAAAATTTTCCGAAAAAGAAAATCAACATTTTATAATAATAAATAAAATATAATTAATAAAAAAAATTCAGAAAAATCGAGTTGTTAAATTTACCGTTATTTGCGAAATTCTTCTGGAAGTATTGCCGGCATTTATTTTGCAGATTGTAAATTTGACTAAAGTAAGTATGAATAAATAGAGTAAAAAATCTACCTACTAATATGAATATAAAATTCAGAAAAAATTTTTAAAATTTATTTTAGAAATATGCAAAATTTGTCATTTTAAGATATTACCCTCTTTGCTGAATCTTTTTACCGCCAATTTTTCCACTGTAATGGCCACAATGAATTTGACTCTCTGTTTGCTCTATTACAATTGGATTTTCTTGCTAATCGCACCACGCCAGCAAATGGGTGCCGTCTCATCGTCGGTCCAAGTGAAATTGTTTACAGTAAGAAGTGCAAAAGATGCGGCCACAATGAAATAAGCGATCATTAAATAAATCTCCCCCCAAAATAATTCTTTACATTATTACTTTTGTGTTTTTTGAAATTTCAATGAATGCATCACAAAAATCCAATGCCCGATTGTCAATAAAGCTAAAAATAAAGATAAAATTATTTTTAATATAATGCTTTTTTGAATTATTTTCAATACTTAAATTAAAATGAATATCACTTCCACTATGAATAGCTAATAATCTCGCTGAATAATTTTAAAAATGTACATAAATATTTTGGTAAATTTTTTTCTTATTTTAGTTTTATTTAAATTATATTTTTTTAAATTTGTATCCAAATTCAGCTTTCAATTTTTATCCATTAAGGATGAAAAAAAATACGTTCAATTTGATATAATCAGAACGAGAATAAATTATGAGCTTTTCCAAGCAATTTTTTTTATTAATTTTCACAATAATTAATTTGATAGATATTCATTCCTAGAAAATGATTAACAAAAACCCAATTATTGCAGTTAATCCAAATCACTTTTTTATATAATTTTAATGATGATTGATGAATGATTGTAATTTGTTATAAAGGTATTTATCCCCTTATTTGATTTTTATATTTCCAGGTCAATTTTGATCTGATCACCCGTTAAAAAACCCACTTAAATGAAATGATAATCGGATATTGGGATATTATCCCCTTTTGTTGGCTTTTATTTTTCCGGGTTATTTTGATCTGATCACCCATTAAAAAACCCCACTTAAATAAAATGAACTGGATATTCTTCTGCAGCGGAATTGCATAAAAGCACACTTTTTATATTTCATCGGTCAATCCTGCTGATCGCTCGCCAAAACCCACAATAAAATTTAATCAGTCGGATATTTTTCATTAAAAAATTTTTTTGCTACTAAAATTATTTTAAATGCCACTAAAAATATTTTTTATGCTACTAAAATAGTTTTTGACTTCTAATAAATCATAAATCGGTTTAAACTATTCAAACCTTATACCAATTTCTAGATCTCGTCAATACACATCGATCGGTAACAGGTTTTTGCCTAAATTGAACGAGTTAAATCGTTTAGACCCTTTTCCATTTTTTGTTATAAACTCTTAAATTTAGAGATTAAACTGTAGTTTTATTTACCATTATCGATGAGATTTACAAATTAGTGTCGAGTTTTTATAGTCTAAAAGCTATTTATGATTTAATAGAAATCAAAACTCTTTTAGTAGCAAAAAATATTAAAATTCATTAAATTGCACTTCATTGATATTTTTTAATTTTATTGAATATAGGAATTTATAAATTTAGATTATTAATAATCTCGAAAATTTCTTAAATGTTTTCATCGGATTTTTAATAAATTAATAGATTTTATGGTCAAATCAAAAAAAGTGTAATTTTTTAATATACAGTTTTTTTAAAATAATTTCAAGCAAAGATTTTAATGAGAAAAAAATTTAGAAGATAATGGCGATTTGTGCAAAAATGCAAATCTGTATCTTATTTTTAATAATATCCATGCTTATGCTTTCCAAACCAACAATGCAATGCTCAGGGTTGGTCGAAACTTAAATCACGAATTTTGGGCTAGCCGACACTTGTGGACGAAATCGTCAGGCATGTTGGTGGTCAAGCTAGTTTAGATTTTGGAATTGTTTATAGCATTTTATTAGGCATAAAATTGGCTATAAAATGATATCAAAAGTATTGTGCAATATTTAATATTCTTATTCTCTTAGTTATGGCCAAAAATCGTTGGTATGTATCTGGCTTCTTTTTTTTTGGCCATAACTGGGTGAATATTCAACATTGTCCAATGCTTTTGAAATCATTTTGTACCTAATTTAATGCATAATAAAATGCTCTAACTAAGCAATTCCGCAGCAGATTTACCACCATCTGCACCAGACCGCTTCATCCACAAATGTCAGGTCCTGAAATGTCGTAATACTGAATTTTGCATCCCGGATTTTGGGTCCCGAAACTTGCGTTTTTGTTTATTCAAAAAATTTTCGAATTTTCGCTAAAGACATTTAATTATAGTTCGGGTCGCAAGATTCGGTGACGGAAGTTTCGGGATGCAAAATTCGGCACTCCAGTTGCCCAGCAGCACCATGCAAAAGTGGTGAGATAACAACATCAGATCAAATAATGAGTGGGTCATTTCATCTATTTTTATATAGTATTATTTTGCCTTTCATAAAAGACGGAGCTGCGGCAATGGCTAGAGCAGCAGTAATTGCTGCTGACCCCCCAAACGCGACCCCAGAAGCCCCAACAACAACGGTGGCCCCAACCACTGAGGCCCCAACTACTGTGGCCACAACTTCTGACACAACTATCACAGTCACTCAATAAAATTGTGTACAAATTTAAATATTTTAAACTTATCGATGATTTTGCTATTTATAGGCATTTGTGAATAAATTTAACCATTTTATTTTGAAAATAAATATTTCTTTCATTGCTCATTTTGTATTAATTCGTTATTTTTATTGTTATTGTTACACAAAATTAAAGGGCGATAAAAATTGATATTGTGGAAGTGACAGCTGAGAGGAAAGATTAATTTAAATATTTTTGTCATTTTCCAAATTCAAAATTATTCTAAATTATTCACCACTCGGAAATTGTTCCTATAAATTTAAAAGTCAAAAATCGCCCCATTATTTTTTATAACATTTTCTTTGGCAAGCAAAATATAATAAAGGAAATATTTAAAACGGCAAATACAATAAAATGGTTTATAATTCTTTATAAATTTACCCTAAACCCACAAACCCTATACCCAATCGATAGAACTCGATGAGATGCATCGTTTGGATAACAATTTGGTTTAGGTTTAACCAATTTTTAAGTAGTTTTGAACCAAAAACCATGTAAGTTTAGACGGTTAAAAACTTTTAATTTTTGATCAAAAACTCGACAAAATACCATTCGATGCGACTTGACGAGATCTATCAAATGGTTATATGGCTTGGAGGTATAGGACAAACCACTAAATAGTTATAAGCTTTTCGTCACTTTACTCTATTCGCCATTTTCAATAATTTATTCGCCAAATTAAATACTATCCAAAAAATAATATTCAAATGCTCAGACCGAGGAAATTTTACCAAGCATTTTCATTCACTTTTAAATATGAAAATTTTATTTGTCTTCCAAATTATATTGAAATTTGACCTATTTTCTCTTGCATCATAAGAGCAATGAAATTCTCATCATTTTTTAAAGAATCAATTTTGAAGATTTAAAAGAATGAAGTTAGTTCTATTTCCATCTAATCGTAAAGAAGCAGTGGTAAATATTAAAAATTTATTCATATGTCAATTTGACACAATTTGGTAAAAACTAAAAAGCACTGTAAAAATTGTATTGAATTAAAAAATTGTGCATTTTTGTAATTTACTTCAAAAAAATATTATCAACATATTTTCTTTTTGTTTCTTCATTCTTCCTCATTTACCAATCAATTCGATTGCAAACACCACTGATGCATTTGCAAGCGCCGTTATGTGTGCAATCATAGCTTGCTTTACATTCCGCATCGTTGCGACAGCCAGTACCCTCTATAAAAAAAGAAGACTTTTGTCTCCATTTTATTTTTAAAATGAATTTTTATAAATAGGTAATTGGAAATTCTAAATACAATTTTGACTTCCATTTAATCCTTATATATCATCTTGGTAAACTATGACCACATTTATCAAGGTAATTGACATCTTAATAAGATATGCCGATATTTTCAGTGATATTTATTCTCTTGCCCTTAAAAATTAGCTTAAGTTATAAAGCAAAAATTTTAAATTTTTGGTATAATTAAAGAACACAATTTTTAATTTGTATGTAATTTATTCAATAAAAAATATTTTAAAATATATTTTAAAATATTTATTCACCAGCATATTGCATCAATGCCAAGGAAATGAGAAGAATAAGGGCGAAGACGAATAAAAGACGATACATTTTTTGAATTGCCATAGCCGGCATTTTTTGTGTGCTTATTTAATGTGAGATTTTTTTTGGATGGAAATTTGGAAATATTAAATGTGCTCGAATGAAATTACTATGTCTTTTTTGATCAGGGGGTATAAATATCACTGCTTTATAAGAAGACCTATTTCCATGGATTTGTTTATACCAATTAAAAATAAAATGCAATTGTCATGAAGATAAACAAACAATAATTGACCAAATGCTTTTTAAAGGAAAGCTGGCTAATGGCCTTTGATCTTAATTTTATTTAATTATAAACATAGATGAGAATGAGAAGTCTCTTGGTTTTTGTACTTACATTATTTTTTATCTATTATTTACCGAATATTGATAAAATTAGGACAATGAAAAAAATATTTTTCGCAGGTCAAAGTCTAATAGGACAAAATTAATGGAAGGAATGAAAAATGGCCAAAATTATTTGTTATATCTAATAAATATTTTCCGTGTACAAATCTAATAACATAAACATACTAAAATAATTTCGATTTGTTTAAGATAACAGCTGTTGATTTTCCTATGATTTTTTTTATCTCTCTATGATCATTGAAAACATTAATTCAGATTGATTAAAAATTGTATAAAAGTCGATTATTATATAAGAATTATTTTTAATTCATATTTATTATTAACTATAAATATTTTTTTCATATTTGATTTTAAATAATAATATATTTATCAATCATCATTATTTTTGTATCATTTTTTATTATTTATTTTATGAGATCAAAACAATTAATAAATATTCTATTAAATCTATTCTCCGTCTAATAATAAATGTTTGATGAATTCTTCAATTCTGTCTCCGTTCATCTTTAATCGAATATTTCCAATATTCCTGCTGCTTTTTCCCAGAATTAAAGAATACCGATCGGTTTCATATTTTTGGAGTAATTTATTCAATTCATTTTCTTCGAATTTTTTTCCGCTACTTTTATAGTCCATCAATTTCCAGGCAGATATAGAAACCAAAGTTGGTGGCAAATTCCAATAAAAGAGTTCAAAACATTTCCAATGACGAATAAAAAAAAAAAGTTGCATCATTGCTACAATGAACAGGGGGAATGGGCTGTAGAACATTTTTTGGAGCTTAAAAAAGAGAATGGTTTAAAAATGTTCTAAAATTCGAGTGTTTCTACACAAAAGTATTTGAAAAATTCATAAAAGTATTTTTCATTTTTAAATTTTTATATTATTTTCGTTTTTTTTGAAATTTAATCCGAATAGAATTTAATCAATTTTTTGAATTCACTTATATTTTTTTTTACATTTCGAGGAGCCGATACATTTTGATGGTGAAAGTTGAACCATCATTTTTGGCCGGTGGGGATTGAATATTTAATTTTTTTAAATTGATTTTTTAACTTATAAATTAGTAAAATAATAAAAATACATTTTTTAATGAAACTCATAAAATTTATTATTTAATTATTTTATATAAATATCTTAAAAATATTTCACTTTAATAGTTGAAATCATACGATGAACATTTTAAAAAATAAAATTATATATTTTGGAATCATAGAAAACTTAAAAACTGGCTTTTCTCACCGTCCAGAGCCAATGGACTTTTTAGCTCGGTGGCAGATGCCGGTGCCGACCAAATTATTTTCATTATTTTCTTCAAATTTTATCAGACAATAAACATTTTTTGATTATTTTTTAAAAATATTCTGTTTCAATTATTTTGAATTATATTTTTACTCAATTATTACATTTCCAATATTTTATTTCTAATCAAAGATTTATCAAGCATTCTGAACCGCCTAGCAGCTCAGAATCAGAACACTTGGTACATAATATCCTAATCCTATCCTAATTCATAAATCAAAAATCAACTTCACTTCTATTTATTATAAAAATCTTCTCTCAGCCAATCCGAGCCATCTATGGCCGAATGGTTAATGGCTTTGCTTTCTTGTGAAAGGGCAATGGTTCGAATCCTCAATGATGTATGTAATCTGAATATTTCTTATTAAGCAAACCAAAGTTGGTTTAAATGCTAAAAAAATTTCCTGAGAGGATTCCTAAATTTTTTTTGCATTATTTTTAATAAAATAAATTGTTATTGTTCTCAAATGAATGTCCAAATAATCAAATTAAGTTCAATTTATTATGGCAGTCCTTAATGACTTTGTTTTTATTTTTAAAAATTCTAGGGTTCAAAATCTTAGTGATGTCTTCTAATAGTTTCATATATGTAAAGGAATTATAGATCCCCCGATATCCGATACTTAGCCTAAATCTTAAAAACCCTTGATCCGAGTCTTTATAACCTTAAACTTGCCCTAAATTTCACTCTGTTTTCGTTAAATATGTTAATATTTTCGGTAGGGCCGCAAATTTCGTTTGTAGTAAGGGGTAAGGGCCGAAAAATGCGGGGACGAAAATTTCGCCACACGGATTTAATAATGTACAAAAATGTTGGTAATTAAAAAATCTTAAAAACGATAAGAAAAGAATTCAAATAAAATTGAGCATAAGTTTTTAAACTTATAAAATTTTTTATCTTTTAAATTTTTAAAAGATTAAAATTACTCATTTTTATAAGATTTTATGGAACGATGAAATTCAAAAAAAAATATTCAATAACAATCAATCGACATTAAAAAATAAAATAAATATAATAAAATAAAATGTGGGTCACCAAAGTGCATTGTTTTTATTTGATTTAACCAAATTACAAAAAGATGTTCATGTTTTTTATTAATAAGATTGAATAAAAATGCTCGAATTTCGGTATGGATGCCACATCAGCCACTGCCGATGGATTTTTTGGTTCGGCGGCAAATGCCGGTGCAGTCAATCTGCTTTCATTGTTTTCATCTTTTTCCGGCACAACTGGTTCCTCCAATTTTATAGGCTTTTCGACTTTGACTTCCATTGATTCGCGTGATGTATTCAGTATTCACTTTCAATTTTATCGTGTAATATAGTTGAAAAATTCAATAAAGCATGTTTTCAAAAATTGATAAAATGAATGAATATATAATTTTTTGTTTTGCTATTCATTAGAATCTCATTAAAAAAACATTAATATCTACAGCTATGTTTTGGTTCAGAATCACTAATCAGATAGATAATTATAATTTTAGGCGAAGAGTCTTAATTTTATAAACTCAATTCTCGAAAAATACCTGTTAACAGATTTAAATAAATTATTAATGCTCTATTAGATCTATAATTATATAAATGAAATTTGTTGCGACTTGCAAATTTGAGGACTCTATTCTGTGGTTACATTTTGGTAAATAAAAACGAAGAAATGGCTGAAAAGCATTCCTTTTTTTCTCGAAAATCAATAATAATTTATAGCGGCGCTGTGGCCGCCGCCACCATAGCCCATAGGAATAGGACGTATGTCTCTCGTCTCTCCAAAATTACTAACATCCAAAAAGGCCAATGTCAGCAAAATTACTTATGGCCAAGTGGATAAAATACTATAAAATTAATAATGCCATGTGCAAAAAATTTCAAACTAAAGTAGCATAATATTTTGAGAGGAACGATTAATTAACATTTTCTATTTTTTATATTAAATCTATTTTGATTACATTATATTAATAAAAAAAAGCGAAAAAAAATTGAGAATCCCGATTTATAAATTAATGAAAACAAAAAAGTTTGAGAGAATAGCGATGCATTTTTTATTTAATTTAAAAACCATCGGCAACTTTTATGCTTTATTTTATTATTCTGCAAATCAAGATTTAAACAATTTTGCATTTTCACACATAAATAAAATTCCTCTTATTTTCCAAATTTACTGAATCTGGGTATTCGTCGAAGCATGTTGCCCAATCGATTGTGTCTGCGTGTTTGCAATTTCCGTTGACGTAGATTAGCAGAGGAATTTTCAGGGCTCAATGGAAGCATGTTGCCAGTGCCCATCCGATTGTATCGCGCTGATTTCAATTTGCTTGGTGGTTGACCGGTAAAGGAATTTTCAGGGCTCAGCGCATGCTTTAAAATTGCATTGGCACAATCATGGCAATTATTTCCGAAAGTTTGTTTCCGGACGAATTGATCAATTTGATTGGGATGCAAATTTGTTAGTCCCATCATTGTCTGTTTGCTTAATCCAATATTTTTTATTAGTTATTAAAATAAGAGTTACATATTCGGTTTTATATTTCTTTAATTTAATTTTTTATATTTCATTCATATTTAACATTTGGCATGTGTAAAAATGAAAAATATTATTATTAGGAAATATTGCTTTAAAATATCGTCAAAAAAGTCCAAAATATTATTTTAAAAAATATTGGCAAAATATTGGAATAAAATTTGCTTTAAAATTTATAAAATGTATTTTTGGAAAATTTTTTAAAAAACTTCGAAATATTAATATTATGGTGTGAATAAAGAAAAAAATTTTTTAATTTTGGAAATATAAAATTTTTTTAAAATTTCCCCAATATTTTGCCTATAATTTGTCATTTTCACTAATATTTTGTAATTTTTTCATCAATAATTTAATCAACAATATTTCAGGATTTTTTGTCGATATACAAAAATTCATATTCTATTTACTAAAATTATTTTATGGTTAATAAAATGCTATATAATAGAATAATGAATTTTATATCCATATATAACTTTATTATATATTCAAATTTTTACTGTGGTGTGAATTTGTTGCCTCTTTGTTGGAATGCTTGGTCATTTGGATAGCGAGTAATGACAGTATTTTCACCAAGTTGTTCAAGTGCATATTCTATATAAAAGATTATTCACAAAATTAAAACAATTTTTATACTTTACCTAATCGTCTACCAGTTGTTGACGAACCAATTTCGACAGTGCTATAATACCTATAAAAAATAAAAATAATATTTTTTTATTTTTATTTTTTACTTTGGTGCAATTCTGCCAAACCATTTATTCCATTTTTTGCCGCCCTCTCCCTTAAAAATTATTATTAGTTTTGGCATTAAAATTTTGTACAAAAATAGCCTTTTTCTTCATTTATCGTCCTCATATTTTATGGCCACAAAAATAAGTGGTAAAATAATTTTTTAAAGTTAAAAGTCAAAAATAATTTTTTAAATTTAAAACAGCATAATTAATAAATTTATTTATGTAAATTAAAATATTAATAATCACAATTTGATAACGGTTATGGTATACTCCAAAAGCAGGTTTGTCGGTTTGTGCATCTAAAAAATTAAAAAAAAATAGAAATTAATTGGAATAATTAAAATTTTAAGTTTTCTGAAAACAAATCCTATTTCTTTTTTAGAGTAAAAAATTTAATTTATAACAATAATTTTTGCGTACTTAAAATAGTTCTTAATCCACGAAAAAATAAATTTTGTCTATATTTTTATTGATTTGCCTGAACCTTTATGTGCCAATATTTTTCAAATTTTTGAAAAATATTATTTAGAAATTTTACTAAAATTTTAGATTTTTTTAGGTAAAAAAATTTTTTGAAGAAATTTTTTAAAAAAAAAATAATGATAAAATTTATTTTGGTTTCTTGAAAAATAGATGTTTTTCAATGTCTATAAAATGAGATTTTAAAAATGAATTTCTAAATAAAAAAATTCTTGTCCAAAAACACCCACAATGTGTCCACGGTATATCCGAAATTGTTCCTATTCGGGGATTTTGTGGGAGGCGGAATGCATTCCGTCGTTGGAGCAAAGCGCGACGACCGGCGCCGGATGCCCCTTGAACCAATTCGATGTTTTCATTTTCAACGGGCAAATCAACGTAAAAGTTGGAGACGCCATCCACAAAGGAAAAATGATGTTGATGGATTAAATATAGTAAGAAAAATAATTTCACTATTTTCGACATTTTATTTTTCTCTAAAATGTTAAATAATTTTAGATTTTTTAATATAATAAAATTTTTTTTGTAGAAGGTCCAACCTACCTTTTCACCAAATGAAATTTTTTAATTAAATTTTAACTTTAATTTTGACAAATTTTATATCATTTTATAATTCTTCTGTTTGAGTTAATTAGAGAGAAAAGGATTGGTTTTAATGGAAATTATAAAAAAATTTCTGATAAAAAAATCCGATAAAATATGCTAAAATTGTGCAGTTTTTGTCTTTTTGGCGATAACTGCCCCAATTAATTTTTTTCAATTAATTTTTATTTCAAAAAAATGTTTCAATGGTACAAATATATATAATAAAAACATGAAAGCATTTGATGAGTACAAAAAGTCAATTTTTCGAAATGCTTTTTTAATGAAATTTATTGATTAAATTAAATATATCATTAATTCTTACCAAATTTTATTGGTAAAATTTTTGGAAAGAAAAGAATTATACAGTTAAAATGGTATATAATAAATTGGAATAAATTATTTGCGGCAGAAGTATTTAGAAATTTTTTATCGAAAAAATTAATTCCAAAAATGTTTTTGAAGTGGAAAATTTCTGCTCAAATTCGATAAAAATTACAAAAAATAAAATCTTCTCGATTCCATTCGTGGATTTGGAGCAAAATTCTATGGTGGATTCCACTGTAAAAATACTGATGAATTCCATCCTTGAAAATACATTACAAAAGTTCGTTTCTTCAATAGTGAGACCTTGCACTTGATCAATTTTTTCCGGTAAAAGGTTTTGAAAAAAAATAAAAAATCTGTTTTTAGGGATGGCGAGCATAGATATATTTTATCGTCATCCTACAATATCATCAATAATTGGTCGCAATCCAATCACGAATTAGCAGAAGTCAGTTAAGTATAATTTTATAAAAACATTTTTTTATTTAGTTAATCTTCAATCAAAAAAAAAAACAAAGTAAAAATATTCAAATGTTATACCTTGAGGCAATTTTCCCAACCAAATTCATTCCATCAATGCCTCCAAATATAATATTGATGTGCTATTTCTATTTTCATATGGGTAGACGGTAGACTATCCAATCCAGAGCTTTCTGTGATGTCCATAAAAAGGCGAAATCAACTCTCTTCTCAATTATAATCTACAAAAATTGTTACATTGCCTTATTTAAAAAAGAGAAGTTCAGATTTCGGATTGAATTTGAAAATTTTTTTATTATTACAATGAGATTTGCTAGTTAATTTTTTACTTTTAAAATGGAATAATTCATTCTAATTTGTATCTTCATCAATTTAAATATTTCAGTTATATTCCAAAAATGGATTCAAAAAATAATAATGGAATTGTTGTACCAGTTGAATCAAATTTTTCAGTGGGTCCATCCAGTGGAATGGATAACAAAATTCAAAAATTGAAGGTATAAAATTGTGACAGAAAATTTAAAATAATTAAATGTAGGACATATGTCCATAAAAAAGTCGGATGGCACAAATAATGGTGATCAATTTGGAATGATGCAAATGTTCTGGCAGATGGGCGAGAAATTTGGCAAGATTGAGAATAAAATGGATGGAATTAGCAGGGAAAAGGATGAATTGAAGGATGGACTGGCAAAGATGGATGTGAAATTAAATGTTTTGGAGGAAGAAAATAAAGAATTGAGGGAAAAATTAACGAGAATGGAAAATTCCCGGCAAAATTTGATGCCACACTCCAATTTTCTTCATCAGCAATTTTCGGCAGGCGCATCGATGACAATTAATTCCGACTGGTTTTTTCAAGCACCGATTCCTAGCAATTTTATGTACTTAAAAAATTTTAAAGAAATGATGATGAAAAAAGCAAAAAACATTAGAGAATCATACTCATAATTTATGGCAAATTAATCTTTATTAATTTGCTGAACTTCATTTATATTTAATTTTTTTTTTAATTTACATTATTAAGAATAAAAAATTAAGAATATTCCATCTTATTAATTGGTAAAATTTTAAAATCCTATTCTAAAGGAGGAGAATTGGGGGGGGGGGGGGGGGGGAAAGGTGCACCTGATTTGTGCCGTTTGACAGAAATGAAGATAATTTTCATTGTTTTATAAATACAATAAATTTTTATGAAATAAAGGACAATTTTAATTATATTCAATAATCGAATTTTGGAAAATGAAATGGCTAGAAATTTCATCGACCATTTTTAAATTTAGAAACTGTTAGATTAAGCTCCTGCTGTGGAGCATTTTGATAGATAATAATTGTGGAGAATTAAAAACTAATAGGGAAAATGCACGATTTTAGCATATTTGTTTTTTTCCAATTTCGATCAAATCCACAGATTCTTTTTTTGCAATCAATCAATTCAAATTAATTATAATCCAGATTTCAGAGTTTATTTCAAATAGATGAAAAAATATAATTTATTCTGAGATAATATGTAAATTTCCCCCTTTTTAAATAATAAAGGAATTCAATTATTTTGTCTCAAACGCATTTTTCATTTTTCTCCTCCATTCAACACAAAATTATTTTTGATTCATCATTTAAAGAAACAATACATATAAATACAAACAATTAAATCCTTTACCCTCTTTTGCTGTCGTTTAATGGTCGGTGCAGAGGCAATTTTGCTCTCATTCCAAGATAAAAATGACATAAATCTTTGTCAGGCTATTTTATATTTGTTTTTTTTTTCAAAAATATGCTCCAAGCGGAATATCAGGGTCCAGCATGGTTAGTAGACAATGGCATATAATGAAAAATATTTTTTTTATTTGTTCATCATCACACAAAGTACACCATTTTTACTTTCCCATCTGTTATCTATCTATAGAAAAAATATTCAAATTTTAGCCTGAGGCAATTTTTCTAAGTAGTCCCAATTCCATACTGCCCCCATAAAAAGTCATTGAGGACATTGGTAGACTATCCATTCAATTTCTTCAACACTGCATTGGTGGATGCCTATAAAAAAGGAGAATCAATCTTCTTTTCCCAATATTTTAATTATTATTTGCTGTTTGCCCTGCTGCCCTTGCTAAAAAATAGTCAAAAAGCAGCAGGCTCTGAATTTGTGAATTGCAACAAATCTTTCTTAATTTTAGCATTTTTCGAGTACTTTTCCGTTTTTTTACACCCCCCCCCCCCCAAAAAAAATGATCAAAATCACATCCTGTTGGTAATTTAGGAATCTGAAATCCATTTTTTCATATCTTGCCATCTTGTTTAATGGAATCCCAAATTTTACTTTGGAAAAAGCATAGGAGGGAAGTGACCAAGGGCTTTTTTATCAAATTTTATATATGGTCAATAAATAGCTCATTTAACTCAGCTCGATGAGAGGAATCAAATTGTACCATTCATAAGGTAATATTTTACTTTATGCAAATTAAAGTCTAAATATCTTACTAAAACAAATATCTCTTTCGTCATAACTTGCTAATAATTAAATATTACCAACTATAAATGGTACCCTTAGATTTGACTCGTCAAGCTGCGTTGAATGAGCTTTATATTGACCATATAAAAATTTGATCAAAAACCATTTGGTGCCCTTGCCATCACCATTTAAATTTTCTTGAAAAAAATCGGCAATAATTTATCAAGATGGCAAGATATGACAAAATTTATATCATATTCTTATTCTACGCCTAAAATTACCCTGAAATGTAATTTTCATCAATTTTGGTGGGGCTCTTTTTTTGAGCATTTTTATTTTTTCCATCAATTCAAAAAAATTCCAGAAAATTTTCATAAAGTTTTTCATCAAATTTTCCTTCCGAAATTTCTCAAATGGATCCAAACAACAGCGAATTTGTTGTTGAGGACGAACTGAATGAATCTGATTTTACAGAGGTTTCCTCCATTGGAATGGATATGAAACAAATGGCCGAGAAAATCCAAAAATTAGAGGTAAATTTTTGATAAAAATTTTTTTTTAATATTTTGCCTATAGGAGTCCATGAAAAATGCGAAAGGAACAAATGTTGTGGATCAATCGGCGGGAATGATGCAAATTGTTTGGCAAATGGGCAAGGAAATTGGTGAATTAAAAAATGAAAACGAAGGATTAAAAAGGGGAATGGTCAACATGATGAAAGCTTTTGAAGAATTAAAGAAGGCAAATGATGGATTGAAGGAGGAAAATGAAGAAAAAGGCAAGGAAATTGAAGGAATGAAGAAAGAAAATGGCGATACAATTGCAAAAATGCTGGTAGCATTTGAAGAATTGAAGGTAAAAGTTGAGAAATTGGTCGAAGAAAATAACAATTTGAAGGAATGTATGACAAAAATGGAGAAGGATTTGGATGGTTTGAAAGCAGAAAATAAAGAGTTGAAAGAAGAAAGTGCTTTAAAAAGCCATGAAATTGAAGGAATGAAGAAAGCCATTGAAGAATTGAAAGCGGGAAAACATGAAGGGAATCGCGCATTTCAAGAATTGAAGGAAGAAAATGGACGTGTGTTGAAGGAAATGGCCGAATTAATAGCGCAAATTGGTGGGAAGAATTCCGAATTGGAGAGGAAAATTGTGGAAAAGGACTGCAAAATTGAAGAATTCGAGGCAACCTTCAATGGATTGAAAGATGCAATTTCTGGAAAAAATGCTGAATTGGATGCCCAAATTGTCGGATTGAAGAAAGAAGAAGAAAAATTGAAGCAAAAGATGGACGAATTGCAAGGGAAATTTGAAGAGGTAAAATTGGTCAATTTTAAATCGCCATTTTGGCCAAGGCTAGAATTGTGGTCCCAAATTTTTTTGATTTTTGATAAATTGTTTTCTAAGAATTTTCTGGGCATAGAACATGAATATGACATTCTTTTTGTCATATCATGCAATCTTGGTATGATATTGCCGACTTCTACCAAGAAAATGGAAAGAGGGGACACCAAAGGCATTTGTGAGAATAAAAATTTTGTCAGGTCCATATATAGCTCAAACGACGCAGCTCAATGAGCAGAATCGAATGACACTATTTTTATTATAAAATACTGCATTATAAACAAGCTAAGAACTCTAAATTGAGCGAAACGAAATATTATGAAATAAAAATGGTACCATTCGATTCTGCTTGTCGAGCTGCGTCGTTTGAGCTCTATTTAGGGTTGCGTCCCCGTCTCCGCGGGGACGGAGACGGTCGGGATCCCCGGTGTTTTTGGTTTCGGGGATGTCCCCGTTCCCCGAAGAGCCATCCCCGATCATCCCAGTCCCCGAAAGAGCCATCCCCGCGGATATGAACATGCACCCCATATTTTTGGATTTTTCAAGGAAAATGGAAAAATTTTAAGCAAAATTTTTATAAATTTTGAATTTTTGGCTAAAATTTTTTCACTACATGTCTAATATTCGTTAAAATTTTTTGTTGCGCGGCCATTTTTGAGCTGAAATTTTTCTTTAGAAAAATTTTTGTGAAAAATTTGATCTTTTTCAAAAAATTCAGTCTATCCCGTCCCCGCGGGGATCCCCGCGGGGAACCCCGTTCAGGTCATCCCCGTCCCCGATAGTGCTGTCCCCGATCATCCCCGTCCGCGTTCAACCCGTCCCCGACCTTCGGGGACGCAACCCTACTCTATATAGGTCATATAAAAATTTTTCATAAAATGCCTTTAAGTCTCCCTCTGGCATTTTCTTAGTAGAAGTCGGCAATATCTTACCAAGATTACATGATATGACAAAACGAATGTCATATTCGTGTTCTACGCCTCAATAAACTCTCAGAAAATAATTTTTGAAAAATCTAAAAAAAATTTTGGGACTACAATTCTCGACCAATGCCACAATTTTAAATGATTTCGAATTTAAATATTTTTAATTCATTTATAAAAAAAATATTTTATCAAAATGGACATTTTGATTATTTAAAAATTCAAGTTTAAATGAAGTTTAAAATTTATTTCTCTTTTCATAAAATTTCAGCAGCCCATTTTGGATAAAATGAATGGAATTGAAATTGAATGGGTCAAATACAATTCCAATGCATATTACAAATTGGATGCAGCCAAATGTGGACAGCATTTAACAATTTCCGAGGGCGGGTTCGTCAAAAATCATTCAACCGACATATCAACTCGTAAAATTAAACCATAAAAATTAAAACCAAATTTTTATTTATATTTTCTAAGGAATAATAAACACGGTTTTTGCCACTTTGCCAATTCCGGCATTTACTTTGGCTGGCATTAATAAACCGAAAATTGCCTTCTATTTTGAAGTGCATATTCTCGATTATAGGTAATTAATTTTATTAATACAAAATTTGTTACTTATAAGAAATAATTTAATATTTTCAAACTCAATAAATTCCTGATTAAATTTAGCAATAAAGCAGAATCTTTGTTTTAGATATGCCGACATTCGCATTGGATTATGCGACCAACAATTTCCATTGGAAGGCAAATACCTTGGAACTGTGAATAATTCAATTGGAATTCATCATAAAGAGAGAATTTATATTGATGGACTCATGTACAATTTCGGAAATGTCGATGAAGAGTTCAAAGATGGGGATATGATTGGAATTGGCATAATTCACAAGCCAAACTCCAAAATGGAATGTTTTGCAACGTGGAATGGTCAATTGCTCGGTAAAAATTAAAATTTCATGGTGAAAGAATGATTATTAAAAATTATGAAGGAAAAAAAATAAATAATTTAAATAAATTCAGGTAACATGCAATTGCCATCAACATTTGCTAATATTCAACTTTTCCCGGCAATCAATTTAAACTCAGCTAGAAAAGTTCGCGTTAATTTTGACAAGGAAAATTGTCGATTCAAAGAATTTGGACTTGCTCTTCAATAATTGGAAATGAATAAAAAAGCAAAAATTGGAAGGACCAAGGAATCGGATATACTATTTAATTTTAAATTTATTTTTTCAATATACTTAAATATTCATTATAATTTCCGTTATTTCGATACTTCATTTAAATATTAAATCAATCTTTCATCTCCTTCAGTTCATTAAAATAAAAGCTTGTTAAAATTCCATCCAATCCGGAAATAATATGATAGCTATAATATTTGATTTCTTATGATAATAATTCATTCGATCTGCTAACTTCTCGCTATAAATATATTTTTTTGCTCTTCTCAATTCTGATCCAAAATTTAAAATCAATATTTAAATGTATTTTAAATTAATTGAATTGTTTTAACCTGCTGAATTTTAATTTTTTAATTTAATAAATGAATAAACTTGTAGAAGCAAAGGCATTTTATTAAATTAATTTAGCTATAATTTTTTATTTTCATTAATCTGTTTATTTGCCATTTACGTTGATGGACTTTGTTCTCCACTTTCTGCAACCCTCTGTGGAACAGGCAATGAAATCACTGGTTCCGGCACAATGATATTCCTTGAATTTCGCTTACAAATTCGAAACATAAAAATCCGTCGAAAATCACGGCACAACAGAAATAGGCATAAATCCTCGATGAAAGAGCAAAAAATCTCTGCCCAACTGTTAATTATACTCATATTCCATAAGAGAGGTATAATATGGAGGTCGACAAATATAATGTCAGCCACAAATTGTATCGAAAATGGCACAATTCCAGTCATACAAACAATGCAAATGCGCACATGGTCAATTTCCGATTGATTTGCAATTTCGTGTTTAGTAACTAAAGTATAAAAAAAAAGATAAAAATGTAAAAAATTAGTCATATTTTCTTAAAATTTATAATTATTTAAATTTATAAAATTTGGAGTTAATTTTGGCATTGCTTTAATCTATTTGAATATATACATTTTTTTTGCTAAAATATTTTTTAAATCTAATTTTTTATATTTTTAATTGAATATATTAAATTCTAATAAATATAATAAATTTTGATTGAGGTGCAATTATGGTATAATAAATTATTATTAATTTTATTAAACAGTAAATAAAATTTTTGATTTACTGTTGTCCAAATTTTTTATTATGGGATCTATTTATTTAAATATTTTAGAAGTGAAATGGTTAAATATGTAAACCACACAAATCATTGTATTTATTTAAATGGATTCGGGGTCAAAATGTCAAATATTTTGCGTCTAAAAGTCTAAATCATAATTCACAATTTTTTTATTTTAATACATTTGCATTTCACCTTTCAGATAGAGAAGTCTGGCTGATATGAAAATATATAAAATGAAGGAAATGGTGATGGCAATTTTCCCATATAGATGATATGAATCCTCATCTAATAAGTTATTTAAGAAGCGATTTCCTTCAAATTTCACATTTTTATCGAAATTTATATTCCATGAAATTTGTGGAAATGAGATTGAAAAAATCCAAATGGCAAAACATATTTTCCATAATAATCTAAATATTAAAATTATTATTAATTATTAATATTTTAGTAATAATTAATAATTATATTTGCAAAAAGAATTTATCTATAAATTATATAAAATATGGAAGTGCAAAAATTTCTTATAATTAATTTTTCCGCCAATTCAACATATAACAATTTTATCAGCATTTTGAGCCAACAAAAATTTAATTTTAATGATTTTAAATACTCTAAAAAAAGTTAACAGACTTTAAGAAAACTTTATTTTTCAAAATTTGATCGACAAAATCAGATAAAGTCTTCTTATTTAAATTATTTAAATTTCTAATATTTAAATTTTAGAGTTTATGGAAAAAGTTTCTAGTAGTGAACTCCAATTTCTTTTTAATATTAATATTCGTATTCGGTACTTATTTCTGTAGAATTGAAAAGAAATTTTTTAGATTTATTTTTTATTATTCATATTTGATTGTAAAACGATGATTAAAAATGTTTTTTGGTTAGAATTTTATGGTCAATTTTGAGGGATAGGGCGGCGATTTAAGGGTAAAAAAATTCTAGCGACAGATAATTATTGTACTTAATATTCAATTTATTTAATTATTTTTTTGCAAAAAAAAATTCTCACCCAAATTTCATTTTGCGCTCATACCAAAAAGGAAAATAAACGGCCAAAACGCGATTGATTGCCAATGCCACAAAATGCAGTCGGATGGATATTGCCTGTGTTGTGGTTATCCAACTAAGGTAAAAAGTCAAAATTTCAGGAATCAATTCTACGAATGAATCCAATGTTATAGCCAAATTAATTGAAATTGCGAGAATGGAAATTAAAGTCTGAAGGGATGATTAATTTAGTTGTATTTTGTGATAAATATAGATAATATTCAATTCTAATTTGTGCTTATTGAAAAATCTCACAACAAGTCAGAGTTTTCAACATTGATGTCTAATAATTTGGCATCAAAATGGCACCATTTGTGCTATATTTCAATCGCTCACCTTGCTAAACAACAATATCAGTACAGGCCTAGTTTTTGCTCAATTTAAACAATGGCCCAACAACAACAACCAAAAATACAAGTGAGATTATTAGCCCCGTGATTTGAAATTCGCTGCTGGTTCTGTAATAAATTAGGTTGATTAAGTGGTGATTGTTAAATTATCAAGTCAATAATTTTTTATTATTTCAATCCCTGATATCATTTTATTATGATAATTAATAATTATAAATTTAAAACATGAATTTTGCATCCATTTTTTATTATAATTTTCTCCAATCTTTGGAAATTTAATTAATTATATATAAATTAGGATTTTTAAAAAAATTATTATTATTTTTAATATTAATTTAAAAATATAAACTCATTGCCAATTCTCAATACATCAGCCACTTCCTCCTCATATAAATCTTTTGCCATTGAAAATGTAATAATGTACGCTGTAAATGATTAAATAGCTGTGGAAATTTTATTTTATTGAATTAAAATATTAATAGCGAAAATCGATAAAAAAAATAAAATATCTTTTAATTTAATTGAGATTAGAAAAGATTTGGATTTATAGACTCAAGAAATGTAATATTCGCTATTTTTTCCAAACATTTTACTGAAAAGCAGGTGTAATTTTATTAAATAAGAGGCTAGAAAATGGCTTTTTTAACGAATATTTATGCTTGAATCTTGTTAATTTTTTATTCATACGTAATATAATAAAAAGCAAATAATCTATCATTTATTAATATACATAGAAATTATATTATTGTAGAATATTGGAAAAAATTGAGTTAAAATAATATCATCTTCAATATTTATATTGATAGAAAATCGGTCCCTTCTGGGCAAAATTAAGAATATTCCTTCTAGCCAAATGAATCGGCTTTGATGAAATGAGAATTTGATATAAATTCAGGGTTGCCAGCAGATGTACTTTATTTAAAGATTTGTTGTACTATTCGCCATTCACTAGATAAATTGCTTGGTTAGATTTTGATCTTATTTTGATGTTCCCCATCATGAACAAATTTAGTAGAGGATTGAATTTTAAATTTTTTGAATCTGGGAAAGGAATTTAAATCTGCTATTGTCGAAGTTGAAAGATAATTGGTGAATTTTGTGTCGTTTTTTTTCAAATTCATTACTCAACAATTTGGTTAAAAAATTGGAATTAGTTATTAGACTATGATATTAACATTCAAAATTCATTTTTATATATTTTAAATAGAAATGGGTAAAAATTCAATTCTTGAAATAAATAATAATTATTAATAAAAATTTTCTAATTTAAAAATTTCTTAGTTTTTTTTTTTAAATATTCTCTCGAATAAAAAATATTAATGATTTTCAGCAAATTTTACTGTTTAAGATGGATTTTCTTTTACTTTTATACTTTAACTTATTAGAAGATGAAATAAAAGAGAATAAAGTGAACATTCCTATTCCCAAGGAGATTTTTGGTGTACTATAGTATGATGCGATGAGTAAAGGATGAAAAATAAGCCTAAAAGGCCAGTCAGTCCAATATCGACTCTAGAACTTTGTCGTAATTAATGAAAATGGAAAATTCAAAATTTTTTGCCTAATGCTAAATTCCCAGCCAATCAAAAATTATAAATATTAAATAATCACAATATTACTTATATAAATCTGGAAGAGGAACTTGATGAGTTGGATATTTGGGAAAATTATAAATTACCCATTCAATACCGCCTATTTTATATACCTATTTAAGTTGACATTTCCATTGCTACACATCACATATACACTTTTAAAATTTTCTGAATAATCCAAATCAACATTTATCATCTCATACTCTGTTAACAAAATTTATATTTATTCATATTTTGGACATAGTTTTTCAACAAAATAAAACAACTGAAAAGTGAAAACCGTTTTATAAAAAATTTTTATATTATAAAACTAAATGCATCTTGTTGAGAGCATCTTTGAAAGTTTAAAATTTTTAGAAGAAAACTAGGTAAAGATATGGAAAACAACAGGCGTGGAGCATTTCTTCAAATGATTCCTACAAATCACTCGTCCATAAACAACAGCAATAACATTCTCAATTCAATGGAAGATCGTTACTATAAAATGAAAAATCCGCTCACTGGCAAAAACTTGACTGATAATTTTTGGAGATTGTTAGATAAGCGGGAAAAATTGCCAGTTTCAAAAAAGAAAGGGGAATTCTTTGAATTGATGGACACCAAACGGTGCATTTTGTTGGAAGCAGAGACTGGCAGCGGAAAAACCACACAAATACCACAGTGGTGCGTTGAATGGTTGCAAATGAGGAATCCAGAGACATTAAAAGGCGTTGTTTGTTGTACACAGCCCCGACGTTTGGCGGCAATCAGTGTTGCAAGACGAGTTGCAGAGGAGATGGATGTGAAGGTACGTACACCTTTATTTATTCAGTTAAATATCTTTTTATCGAGGTAACAAATTTTTTCATGTTAGAGCTGTCCATTTATTATGTTTTTAAAGTTTTTCTTTTATTTTTTATAAGTGGAATTGGAAAGAATATAATTTATTTTAAAATAAAAAGATTCCCCTTTGTTTTTTTACTTTTCGGAATTCAAATTCATCGTTACAAAATGAAGTGTGAATTTGAATTTTAGCCCTCTGCAGGGTGCGCAGGGTAATGGCGAAAAGTATAATAAAAATTAAAAATAACAGATAAAGGTATTTAAATTTATAAAATTTATTAAAAGACAATTCCTTATTTAATTGGAAAAAAAGATAGTAAAATAATTGAATTTTAAATTTCTAATATCGCCATATCATTTGCAAATCAATTAAAAATCCGAATTATGAATATGAATATATGTTGCAGCGAATTCTGGGAATTAGTGAATCCCGGGAATCAATAAACTGGCTAGCAAAAAATCGTGATTCCCAGAATTCTCTAGTGATTCCCGAGAATCACTAATTCCCTGAATTCGCTGCAACATATTCATTACTTAATATTACCTATAAGTAAAAAATTTTTATTGTCAGTTTTTTCATTTAATAATAAAATGCCTTATAAAAACGGAAATCAAAATTAGGATAAACGAAAAAGAAAATTATTTTGCTCGTCTTCAGATCTTATACAATCAGTCATATTTTTTTCTTAGTTGGGCCATGAAGTTGGATATTCGATCCGTTTTGAGGAATTGACAAGTTATCAGACAAAGCTCAAATATTGCACTGATGGAGTGCTGCTTACCGAATTTACTCGTAACCAGAAATTGGACGAGTATGATGTCATTGTTCTGGACGAAGTGCATGAAAGAACGCTGACAACCGATATTATCATGGGATTAATGAAGGTATTATTTAATAAATTTACCTAATAAAAAGTATGGTATTTGATATATTCTTGCAAAAAATGCCTATATTATATATACTTTTAAAACAAATAAAAGTTATAAAACAAAAGATATTTACAATTTCATAGTTAAAACAAAAATATAATTCATTCTTTTAAAGAAACTCTTGCAAGATCCCGAAAATGATATACGTGTTGTGGTGATGAGTGCTTCAGTCAATGATAGTGGCAATTTTCGCGAATTTTTTGCAGAATTTCCTCATCATTTTCTCAAAATTGCCGGAAGATCATACAATGTGGATATCTTGGTATAAAAATAAAATTAATTCCTTATTAAAATAAGTTATTGGGGGTTGAATAAATTCAAATTACTCGGTTCAAATTTGGTACAGCATATATTATATTTTGCAATTTTGGATGAATATTAGGAATTAATTCAATTAGAAAATAAAAAAAATTTATACTTTTCTTTAAAATTAATTCTCATTGTTTACCTTTGTTTCATTAAATTTTTAACCAAATAAGTTTTAATTAATTATAATTTGTTATAAAAACGACAAAATGAATTTCAGTAGAGACACTAAAATTTAACAACGAATAGATAAATTATATATAGCAATTATTAAGCCATCAAATCATATGATCTAATTCTCTGAACTAATTTATTTGACACAAATTATTTAGGTTTTATAGATAGGATAGAACCGAATCAAATTAAAACAAAAATTATATTTTTTAAAACAGCATGCAGAATGGAAGGATACAACTCTTGAAAATTACGTCGATAAAGCTGTTGATCAAGCCATTCAAATTCATGGAATCTTGCATAAAAATGATGAAGGCGACATTCTTATATTTTTAACAGGCCAAGATGTAAGCAGATTTTAATTTTAGGAATCAAATTAAAAGAATTTTCGAATATTGATTGAATTTAATTTTTTACAAATTTTGTGGTTGAATTCATTATAGATTTCAGAAGATAGATAGCAAATTTTCTTAAAAATTTGAAGGAAAAATACTCAAAATTTTTATATAAAAAATACACAGTGATTTCGACCATCATAAATAATCTTCACAAATTATAGGACATTGAAGAGGCTTGTGAATTATTGCAACAGAGAATTGCTGACGACAAAAATTTGGAGAATATGATAAGTTTTTTTTGTATTAGACTAAAAGCAAGAATTCTTAACTTATTCATAATTTTATTTTTGTAGGAATGCCTACCTTTATATGGAACACAGCTTCCTGAAGAGCAGGAGAAAATTTTTATGAGGGAACAATGCCAAAAAAGGGCCAATGGAGCAGTAATGAGTAAAATATTTTGATGAGAAATAACAATAAAATAATTTAAAAATAAAATATTATAGATCGTCGATGCATTGTTGCCACAAACATTGCTGAAACATCAATGGTATAAATTAATTAATTAAAATTTTTCTTTCTAATATATTTTTCTATGAAAATATGATTATTTAAAAAAATGTATTGCTAAAAATTATATTTGATAATTTTAAAATTTTTGGCTCTTTTTATTTTCTATTAATGAATTATCCTCAATTTTACTCTTTTTAATTTTTAGAATTGTTCATGAATAATAATTGAAAAAATGAAATAAAATAGCAAATTTAATAAAAATCAGTTAATTATTTACATTATAAATTTTTACAATCACAATCTAATTTATTTAATATTTTTTATTAACCTTATTAGTATTATTTTCTTTTTCTTATAGACAATTGATGGAATCGTGTTTGTCATTGACCCGGGATTTAGAAAAAGGATGTTTTTCGACCCGAAAACTCGTGTGCAATCTTTGATGGTCCAACGTATTACACGCGCTTCTGCCATTCAACGTGCCGGACGTGCGGGCAGAACAAAATCTGGAAAATGTTTCCGCCTTTACACTGAAGATAGCTTCAAGCATTTATTGGAAGTTGATCCTGAGGTTAATATTTAGTCAAAAAGTATTTTTATAAATATATTTATTTATTAACAATTCATTAATAATAATGAAACAATTCATAAAATTGCATCTTTTCATCTTTTCGGGAGAAAAATTTCTGTTACAACAAATTTCTACTTCAAATTTTACTTTTTTTCATCCCAACTCTATTATAAAGGGATCTAAATTTTATATGGTCAAATAGCTGCTTGAAATATACTTATTGATGTTTTACCTTTAATTTATAATAAATAAATAATATTATGACAGACCATCTGACCAGAATTAATTTTTATAAAATGCATTTTATAATACAGAAAATTAATTGAAGATATATAAAACGCATCATTTAGACTCAAATGTATTTATTGATTTGTTAATATCCATATTTATATAGAAATTTGTTAAAAAAAATTGAAAAATAATTTGTGAAAAAATGATTGCATCGAATAATCTAATTTTCTAATTTTCCTTACAGATCAAACATTCAAATTTGGCTAATATTGTCTTGGATTTGGCGAATGCTCGAATTCGAAATCTCTCTGATCTTTCTCTGATAGATTCGCCACCTCGTGAATTAGTCGATCAAGCTGTTACTTTGCTTTTCAATTTGGGCGCAACAAGTGAAATTTATTTTTTAAATAAAATTAATTTTGGGAAGCTCGATTTGGTCACAATTTATAGCTCTATTAAAAATTTTGATTTTCTCTTGAAAATTTTATGTAAATTCGATATACATTAGTATTTTGTAAATCAATGATTTCATATAACAAACGGTCATCCGAATTTTCTAGACCTAGATGGAACGGTGACATCATTGGGCAGAAAAATGTCTCAACTTCCAGTCGATCCACCTCTGGCTCTAACTTTGATTGAGTCAGTGAATTTGCGCTGTTCCAACGATGTGGTCACAATTTGTGCAATGATGAGCGCAAATTATTGTTTCACTCGACCTCGTAAGAAACAAAAAGAGGCGGATTTGATCAAGAAAAGAAAGTTTGCCCATGGACATGGTGACCATTTAACATTGTTGAATGTTTTCAACAAATATGTCGAAGGTATGTGAAATTATTCGAAATCGAGGATTGGATTAATATCATATATCAATGAAATTATGGTACAGATTTTTATAGAATCTTTTATTTAAGTGGAATTGAGAAAGAAAATAATTGATACATAGTTTTATTTTTGTATAGATTTTCAGAAAAATTTAATTAATATTGAAATTGAGTATTAATTAACTCGCTTGAGTAAGAGGCTGAATAAATTATTCCTTCATTTAAAACTAACTAATCTCAAAATTATATTCTCTAAACTTTAGTGATTATTACATTTTTCTGCTATGAAATGGTGCTAGGTCATCTCCACAATTCTGCAAATATGGGCATGTCCACAATTCTGCAATTATAGGCGTTTTCGATTTATAACAAGTCAGAAAGTGGTTTTAGACCCCACAGACCTTATACCATTTTGTAGATCTCATCGAGACGCATCGAATAGTCTATAATTTGTCATGGTTTGGCCTAAAATTAAAGAGTTTAAAACCAAAAACTTAAAAAATGGTTTAATACCATTTAATTTTGACTAAACCATGACAAATTATATACCATTCGATGCGTCTCGATGAGATCTACAAAATGGTATAAGGTTTGTTGGGTCCAAAACCGATTTCTGATTTATTATAGTCGAAAACGCCCATAATTGCAGAATTGTGGACATGCCCATAATTGCATAGCCCTTTATCTATTGTGGAGATGACCCCGGACGCTATGAAATAACCAAATTAGTTTAAATAAAAAGCATCGTATAAGCCAAAATTGAAATGGGGAATTTGACTCTATTAAAATCAATAATTATCAAAAAAAATTAAATTTATCTTTTTTAGCTGATTGTAATCCGAACTGGTGTTATGAAAATTTTCTGAATGCAAATTCCCTCAAATTTGCATATTATGTGCGCACGCAACTGATTGACATTATGAAGCGAATGCATCTTGAGGTAAAATTATTTTTAATGACATATATTATAAACCTTTTTCTTATAATTTATAGATCTTCTATCGTCCCAATAACCTAGCCTATGCACAAATTTATACATTCAATATTCTCAAAGCCATTTTAGCTGGTTCTTTTATGAAGGTTGGTCCGTCAAAATGATATATGACTATACTGTAAATACTCTTTTAATTCTTCATGGAGAATTATTTTTAGTATTTACAGTATATAGGAAAAATTTTGTCTCACATCACAAGTCAAAATGTTTATATCAAGGAGTTTTTTGAAGCTATTTAAAACCGTATAATAATATGTTTTATGCATACAAATTAAACATAGCCTAATACAATCGAAAGTTAAAATATTTGATTTATGATTATATGACCGAATTATATATATATATATATATATATATATATATATATATATATATATATATATATATATATATATATATATGTTGAGGCTGATGGGGTATTGGAATTCTTCATGAAAGGCCGTTTTAGTGGCCAGTTTTGGTATTCCACAAATTGGCCAACAGAAAACAGGCTAATTCTCCAAATCAGCCGCAACATATATATACCTTATTTTATTTAACAAAAGCATTGAATTTGAATTGCGATATATTTAATTTAAAAAAAATATATTTATATTTTATAGGTAGCCTATTTTGAAAAAATAAGCACTGGATTCACTAAAACGGCCAGAGGCGGGCATTATATTATATCCGATTCAATCAATCATCAAAATGTGCTCATTCCTCATGATTTGCACAGATCTTCGGTGATTTTATATTATTTTTTTTCGCACAAACTATTTGTATAAAAATTTTTAGGTTCTGCATAGAGAAAAATTAAACAGCGACAAGCCGGAATGGGTGCTCTACACGGAAGCATTCCAGCAATGGGAGCAGAAACATTATTTGAAAATGGTCAGCGTTATTCAACCTGAATGGTTGATGGAATTGGCAGGTCGCTATTTCAAAAGTATTCCACCTGAAACGGAATTGAGAAAGCGATTGGACGAAGCACTAAATCCGTTATGGTGATTTGCAATGAAGCTATACAAAGAAAGAAATTTGGAATTTAGCTAGATATGGGTTTGGTTAAGAAAGGGAAATTGAGCAATAATTTTGATTTAATTTAAGCAAAAATTCTGTTAAACATAATCTTCAATTTCTCTTCATATAAATTTTTACATTTGTTATTAACAGTTAATTTTATTTATTTACTTTCTGATTTATTTTTCATCTACTTTTTAATATCAATAAATATTCAGAAAATCAATGAATGTTCCAAACACCCACATCAATTCATACATAATTTTGCATTTATTTAATTTTTATTATCGAAGCGAATTTATATTTCATTTTTATTTATAAACTTCACATAAATAAATTTCATCAACCGTCAATTTGTTTATTTTTAACTTATTTTATTTTCAGTAATTAAACAAATAAAGCAATTTTTCAATTCTCCTTTTATGAAATTAAGGTAAACGAGAGATTCAAATAATGCTGAAAACATTTTCATAGATTTCAATTCATCACCCTCGATAGTGTCATCGCGATATCGAATATTTTAATAAGGTCAAAAT
Organism: Pratylenchus scribneri; assembly: GCA_030063045.1. Classification (NCBI taxonomy): domain Eukaryota; kingdom Metazoa; phylum Nematoda; class Chromadorea; order Rhabditida; family Pratylenchidae; genus Pratylenchus; species Pratylenchus scribneri. Next base: position 373,668 of record JAQSEB010000045.1, read on the forward strand.
TCGCTACATTTCCAATTTAGAATTTAATCCAAATATTTGCCTGTGATTTCCCCAAACATTTTCCAATCCACCAAATTCCCCCTTATTTATACATAAACAATATTATGATGACTGTTTCGCATTAGGCAAAACAATTTTTTAAATTTTCATTCATCTGGACAAACCCTAGTATCTGACAATAGACTTGCGACTTATCTATCATCGCTGATCTATATTAGGAGAACAAAAAAGAAAAACCCTTCGGGCTAATTTGGCTATTTGAGGCAATTAGGCTTTATTTTGGAATGTTCCAAGAACAATTTTCGTTTTATACTCTCTGATTTCCTCCTTCATGAAAAAAATATTATTTCATAAAGATAAAAGAAATTGTGATATCATAAAAATTTTAACAAACAATAAATATTCTTTTGACCAAATTATTTATTATTCCGTTTATTTTGATTTTTGAGCCATAGTTTATTTTTATTTTACTAAGAAATTATTACCGCTTTATTAAAAATTTTTAAAGATATTTTATGAGTTTCATTAAATTTTTAATAAAAAGAAATTTTCTTATTGATAGAAAAATATTTAAATTATTAAAAAATTTTATCTCATAAAATATTTTAATGAAAAAAATTATAAATAATTACAAAATTATTCACATATCGAAATGAGAGAAATCAGCTGTTCAAAAATATAAATAAAAAAATAAATAAATTAATCTTTTTATTTTTTGCCATTTATGCTGAAGGAATTTGTTCTCCGCTTTCTGCAACCCTCTGTGGAACAGGCAATGAAATCACTGGTTCTGGTACAATGACATTCCTTGGATTACGCCTGCAAATTGGAAACAACATCCGTCGAAAATCATGGCACAACAAAAATAGGCACAAATCCTCGATGAAATAGCAAAAAATCTCTGTCCATTGGTTAATTATGTACATATTCCATGAGAAAGCAATAATATCGAAATGGTAGAATATAGTGCCAGTTATATATTGCATCGAAAATGGCACTATTCCAGCCATACAAACAATGCAAATGCGCACATGGTCAATTTCTGATTGATTTGCAATTTCACGTTTACTAACTAAAATAAAAAAGAATAAATGTAAACAAATAAATAGATTATATTGCCAAGATTTTTTACATCTCATAAATTTCATTAATATTCATAAAAGATGGAGATTACAAATTTTATTTAGCTATAGTTTTAACCATGTGAATTGGTTAAATTTTTCGCTGAAAAATAATTTTTAAATCTAAACATTTTTTAAATAAATATATATCCAAAATGGGAAATATTTAAAATTGCGAAAAGGATATAATGTCGCAATCTGTTTTTGGTTTTTAACTTTTTTGTAACTAGGGGCTAAGGGATAGGGGTTAGGTTCAGTGCAGACATGGGATTAGGGGCTAACAAGGGCTAGGGGTTAGGGAAACTTAATGAAGCCAGACTGTGCTTAAGTTATAATGCCAAAAAATGAGATATATTATACTTTTCGGAATTTTCAATACTCTTTTCGCAATTTTAAATACCATCCTATTTAAAATGACGGTACTTGTGTACTTTCTGTGCACACTTTTTGTCAAAAGTGAAAAAGTGAAGGGTCCCCCCTATGGTCTGTCATATTTCGGGTTAGGGTCAGTAAAGGTTGGGTTAGGGATAGGATAAGAATCATCTTTCGGGTATCCTAAAACCAAGTCCTCATCCAAACCCTAAAACCCAAAGGGGGGACCAAGCACTTCTAAAAAGTGTGCACACAAAGTACACAAGTACCAAAATGACTGTTTCCTATTTTATATTTAAATTCACTGAATATTTTACATTTCACGTAGAGAAGTCTGGCTGACATAAAAATATATAAAATGATAGAAATAATGATGGCAATTTTCCCATATAGATGTTCATATTCCTCGTCTAATAAGTAATATAAGAAGAGATTTCCTTCAAATGTTAAATGGCACGGCCCGCTCGCAAGGAATTTATTTAAAATCCAATAAATTTCAGGAAAGAAGACGGAAAAAATCCAAATGGCCAAACAAATTTTCCATAATAATCTAAATATATAAATTATTAATTGTTAATATTTATACAAGTAATTTTTATTTTAAAAAGATCTATAAATTATATAATTTGGAACATAAAAAAAGATTCAAATTCTTTTAAAGAATTATATGACACCATTTTTCCGTAATATAATAATAATTTTATCAGCAACTTTTGTAAAACACTTGAGAATTCGAAGTAAATTTTTCCAAAAGAAAATCGAAAAAAGATATTTCGAATTATTAAAATCAAGCCTAAAATTTTTAAAAATATTATTTACTTGTGTTTATGAGAAAAGTTTTTAATATTTTTTTCCAATGCCTTTTAAGTTTTAATATAATAAATATAATATTCAATTTAATTTATAATTTATTTGCCAAAAAATGTACTCACCCAAATTTGATTTTTCGCTCATACCAAAAGGGAAAATAAACGGCCAAAACACGATTGATTGCCAATGCCATCAAATGCACTCTGATGGAAATTGATTGCGTTGTAGTTATTTGAGAAAGGCACATTCTCACAATTTCAGGTAATAATTTTAAGAATGTATCCAAAAAGAGGGCCAAATTAATTGAAGTTGCAAGAATGGAAATTAGGGTTGCGCCCCCGTCCCCGCGGGGGTCACCCCCGACGGGGGCCCCCGCGGGGGTTTGAGTCTCACCCCCGTCCCACCCCCGAAGGTCCACCCCCGATCACTCCCGCCCCCCGAACCTCCACCCCCGCGGGGGTACGGGGGTGAACATACACCCCATATTTGGATTTTTCAAGGAAAATGCAATATGAAAGGAAATTTTTAGCAGATTTTTGTAGGATTTTTAAATTTTCATTAAGAATTTTTCGCTGCGCGGCCATTTTTGGTTAATTTTTTCGCTGCGCGGCTCTTGATAATCTTCTGTTATGGATAATAGACCCCACAAAATCACTTTCTATGGTTAATTTAGGGTGCTAATCAAGAATCTGACATCCTTATAATCATATCATGCCATATTGAAGATTTATATAAGACTTTCCGGCAAAAAATGTCCGTCAAATTTTATTTGTTAAAGCAAATTTGGATGATGTGTAAGGTGAAAAAACAAAAACCAGCGAGGGACATTAGCATCTCGCCACCAATCTCATCGATTTTGACGAGCCTTATTAGCTCATCAGCCAATTAACCAATTTAAATGACCTAAAGTATATTTAATAGTCCCAAATCTTGGCTATCCAATGGTATAATGATCATCCAAAACTTCAAAACTTTGGCCAAGATGAAGCCAAAAATTTAGAAAAATTGTTTGTGTATCTAGGCATCTAGGGCCATTTTGGCAAAACCATTACAGTTTGTAAGTTCAATATATCATTGGATAGCCGATACTTAGGGCTATTAAATGCACTATATCATTTAATTTAAATTAGTAAATTGGCTGATGACTCATGAGCTAAGGCTCTTCAAATTCAAAATCACTGAGACGCTTGTGATCGAGACGCTAATGATAATGATCCCAACCGTGTGTAACTGGCACCAACAAATTCAAATGATCCAGAACAGGAAGAAATCGAAGAGGAGATTGAATGAATTATGAATTAAAATTTATTTGCGCTTATAATTTATTAAAATTTTAATAAATTTTTCTTCAGAAATTTTTTTTTTTGAAAAATAAGACTTTTTAAAAAATTTTGGTCAACCCCGTACCCCCGCGGGGATCCCCGCGGGGGTCCCCGTCAAGGTCACCCCCGTCCCCGCCCCCGAAGGTGCCACCCCCGATCACCCCCGCCCCCGTCCAACTCGCCCCCGACCCTCGGGAGCGCAACCCTAATGGAAATTAAAGTCTGAAGCGATTGATTCATATGTGTTATAAAATCAATATGAGAAATATTTAGTTTTTGGAATAAAAATATTGAAAATATCGAAAAAAAAGTTTTAAAAATTACAAAAAGATTTTAACGGTTTAGTGGTTTTTCCTAGACCCCCTCCCCCAAACCATATACCAAATGATCTCACTAAACGCATCATTTGATAATGATTTATATATTACATTTAACCAAATATAATTTAGTTTTCCGAAAAATTAAAAATGGTTCAAACGGTTTAATATCCTTAATTTTGAGCAAACCTTGACAAAAATATACCATTGGTTATTTCTCGGCGAGATCTATCAAATGGGTATAGAGCTATAGAGTTTAGGAATATAGGAAAACTATCGAATCATCATAATTTTTTCGATATTTTCAATATTTTTTTTCGATATTTTCAATTTCGATACTTTTTTTCTTCGACAAATTAAATAGTATCATAAAACAATATTATATTTCATTCGCTCACCTTGCTAAACAGCAGCATCAATACAGGCCTAGTTTTGCTCAATTTAAATAAAGACCCAACAACCACAAGTAAAAATACCAGTATTAATGCTTGCCCCGTGATTTGAAACTCGTTACTTCTGTAATAAATAAATTTTTTATTAGAATTTATAATATTATATATAATTTATTTTTTTTTGTTAGTTCGACTACTATTTAAAAACATTTTCTTATACTTATTATGAAAGTGATGCATGAATTTTGTGACCATTTTGTACTATTTTATATCAATCTTTGTAAGCAATTATGTATATTGTAATATACATGTAAATTTCATAAATGAGATATGAACTAAAAAATGTCATATCGTGTTTTGCATCAAAAATTATCACTAGAGGGCGGATTTTATATTCATGGAAAAGTGCCAAAAATACAAATTTCGGAAAAAATTCTTGAAATATAAAAATTCTGATTAAGTTTTCATAAAAATATGCAATTTTTCGATTTTCATTGCCTTTTTTAGAACAATTTTTGTCAAAATTATGCCAAAATATGCAAATGCATATATTTTATAGTTATGCTTTTTTACTTATTAATCCACATCTATCACAGAATTTAAAAAATTTATTGAATTGACTAGAATTATGGACAAATAAATTATTTTGGCGTAGCAATTGATTTTAGTATAATTATTTAATTCTGTGCTTCTTAACAAAAATTTGCAAAAAAAATATTCTATTTTTACTTAAACTTAATTTTTAGCCCTATATTTTTTGAATTTTTTAATAGTTATATTATAATAGAATAAGATTATTTTTAAAACAAATTTTATTATTAATTAAAATCATACTCATGATCGCCTAATATACTGTTCATATACTCCTCAGCCTCAATTAACTCTTTTGATAACATTGGTAATTTCCAATTTGAAAAATACACTTTAATATTAATATGATAAATGATAACGATTAAAATAAAAAAAAAATATTAAAAATAGTTAAAATTGAATTTATCAAAAATATCAATTGCAAAAATCGAAAGATTAAAAATTAAAAAAAATATTTACTTTAATTGGTAAAATATTAAACTAAAGATTTATGGACTCAACCCAATGAATCGTTAATTGTTCAAAACAATTCGCTGAAAACAGGTGTCATTTATTAATTAAGCAGGCATGAAAATATGGACTTTATTTACCGAATAATTTATATATGTTTTCTGTTCATTTTTTATGCAAGCGCAATAATTAAAAAGCAATTTATCTATTATTTATTTGTAATATAGAAAAATATTATTGGAAAATTAACTTAAAGAAGTATTAATATTAATCAATTATATTATATTTGGAAATATCTAAAATTTTTTGGATACACTTTATTAACTTTCAGCTTAATAATAAAAAAAATTAAAGATTTTATAAATGGCCATTTTTCTTATTTGTTGAATTTTTTAAAAATTTTCAAAATTAAAATTTCAAAAATAATTTCTTCAAATTTCGATCGTTGGAAATATCTAAAATTTTTTGAATATACTTTATTAACTTTCAGCTTAATAATAAAAAAAATTAAAGATTTTATAAATGACCATTTATCTTATTTGTTGAATTTTTTAAAAATTTTCAAAATTAAAATTTCAAAAATAATTTCTTCAAATTTCGATCGTTGAAAATATCTATAATTTTTTGAATATACTTTATTAACTTTCAGCTAAATAATAAAAAAAAATTAAAGATTTTATAAATGACCATTTTTCTTATTTGTTGAATTTTTTAAAAATTTTCAAAATTAAAATTTCAAAAATAATTTCTTCAAATTTCGATCGTTGGAAATATCTATAATTTTTTGAATATACTTTATTAATTTTCAGCTAAATAGTAAAAAAAAATTAAAGATTTTATAAATGACCATTTTTCTTATTTGTTGAATTTTTTAAAAATTTTCAAAATTAAAATTTCAAAAATAATTTCTTCAAATTTCGATCGTTGAAAATATCTATAATTTTTTGAATATACTTTATTAACTTTCAGCTTAATAATAAAAAAAAATTAAAGATTTTATAAATGGCCATTTTTCTTATTTGTTGAATTTTTTAAAAATTTTCAAAATTAAAATTTCAAAAATAATTTCTTCAAATTTCGATCGTTGAAAATATCTATAATTTTTTGAATATACTTTATTAACTTTCAGCTAAATAATAAAAAAAAATTAAAGATTTTATAAATGACCATTTTTCTTATTTGTTGAATTTTTTAAAAATTTTCAAAATTTTCAAAAATAATTTCTTCAAATTTCGATCGTTGAAAATATCTATAATTTTTTGAATATACTTTATTAACTTTCAGCTAAATAATAAAAAAAATTAAAGATTTTATAAATGACCATTTTTCTTATTTGTTGAATTTTTTAAAAATTTTCAAAATTAAAATTTCAAAAATAATTTCTTCAAATTTCGATCGTTGAAAATATCTATAATTTTTTGAATATACTTTATTAACTTTCAGCTAAATAATAAAAAAAAATTAAAGATTTTATAAATGACCATTTTTCTTATTTGTTGAATTTTTTAAAAATTTTCAAAATTAAAATTTCAAAAATAATTTCTTCAAATTTCGATCGTTGGAAATATCTATAATTTTTTGAATATACTTTATTAACTTTCAGCTAAATAGTAAAAAAAAATTAAAGATTTTATAAATGACCATTTTTCTTATTTGTTGAATTTTTTAAAAATTTTCAAAATTAAAATTTCAAAAATAATTTCTTCAAATTTCGATCGTTGAAAATATCTATAATTTTTTGAATATACTTTATTAACTTTCAGCTTAATAATAAAAAAAATTAAAGATTTTATAAATGACCATTTTTCTTATTTGTTGAATTTTTTAAAAATTTTCAAAATTAAAATTTCAAAAATAATTTCTTCAAATTTCGATCGTTGGAAATATCTATAATTTTTTGATATACTTTATTAACTTTCAGCTAAATTATAAAAAAAAATTAAAGATTTTATAAATGACCATTTTTCTTATTTGTTGAATTTTTTAAAAATTTTCAAAATTAAAATTTCAAAAATAATTTCTTCAAATTTCGATCGTTGAAAATATCTATAATTTTTTGAATATACTTTATTAACTTTCAGCTAAATAATAAAAAAAATTAAAGATTTTATAAATGACCATTTTTCTTATTTGTTGAATTTTTTAAAAATTTTCAAAATTAAAATTTCAAAAATAATTTCTTCAAATTTCGATCGTTGGAAATATCTATAATTTTTTGAATATACTTTATTTACTTTCAGCTTAATAATAAAAAAAAATTAAAGATTTTATAAATGACCATTTTTCTTATTTGTTGAATTTTTTAAAAATTTTCAAAATTAAAATTTCAAAAATAATTTCTTCAAATTTCGATCGTTGAAAATATCTATAATTTTTTGAATATACTTTATTAACTTTCAGCTAAATAATAAAAAAAAATTAAAGATTTTATAAATGACCATTTTTCTTATTTGTTGAATTTTTTAAAAATTTTCAAAATTAAAATTTCAAAAATAATTTCTTCAAATTTCGATCGTTGGAAATATCTATAATTTTTTGAATATACTTTATTAACTTTCAGCTAAATAGTAAAAAAAAATTAAAGATTTTATAAATGACCATTTTTCTTATTTGTTGAATTTTTTAAAAATTTTCAAAATTAAAATTTCAAAAATAATTTCTTCAAATTTCGATCGTTGAAAATATCTATAATTTTTTGAATATACTTTATTAACTTTCAGCTTAATAATAAAAAAAAATTAAAGATTTTATAAATGACCATTTTTCTTATTTGTTGAATTTTTTAAAAATTTTCAAAATTAAAATTTCAAAAATAATTTCTTCAAATTTCGATCGTTGGAAATATCTATAATTTTTTGAATATACTTTATTAACTTTCAGCTAAATAATAAAAAAAAATTAAAAATTTTATAAATGACCATTTTTCTTATTTGTTGAATTTTTTAAAAATTTTCAAAATTAAAATTTCAAAAATAATTTCTTCAAATTTCGATCGTTGAAAATATCTATAATTTTTTGAATATACTTTATTAACTTTCAGCTAAATAATAAAAAAAAATTAAAGATTTTATAAATGACCATTTTTCTTATTTGTTGAATTTTTTAAAAATTTTCAAAATTAAAATTTCAAAAATAATTTCTTCAAATTTCGATCGTTGGAAATATCTATAATTTTTTGAATATACTTTATTAACTTTCAGCTAAATAATAAAAAAAAATTAAAGATTTTATAAATGACCATTTTTCTTATTTGTTGAATTTTTTAAAAATTTTCAAAATTAAAATTTCAAAAATAATTTCTTCAAATTTCGATCGTTGGAAATATCTAAAATTTTTTGGATACACTTTATTAACTTTCAGCTAAATAATAAAAAAAAATTAAAGATTTTATAAATGACCATTTTTCATATTTGTTGAATTTTTTAAAAATTTTCAAAATTAAAATTTCAAAAATAATTTCTTCAAATTTCGATCGTTGGAAATATCTATAATTTTTTGAATATACTTTATTAACTTTCAGCTAAATAATAAAAAAAAAATTAAAAATTTTATAAATGACCATTTTTCTTATTTGTTAAATTTTTTAAAAATTTTCAAAATTAAAATTTCAAAAATAATTTCTTCAAATTTCGATCGTTGAAAATATCTATAATTTTTTGAATATACTTTATTAACTTTCAGCTAAATAATAAAAAAAAAATTAAAGATTTTATAAATGACCATTTTTCTTATTTGTTGAATTTTTTTAAAATTTTCAAAATTAAAATTTCAAAAATAATTTCTTCAAATTTCGATCGTTGGAAATATCTATAATTTTTTGAATATACTTTATTAACTTTCAGCTAAATAATAAAAAAAAAATTAAAAATTTTATAAATGACCATTTTTCTTATTTGTTGAATTTTTTAAAAATTTTCAAAATTAAAATTTCAAAAATAATTTCTTCAAATTTCGATCGTTGGAAATATCTATAATTTTTTGAATATACTTTATTAACTTTCAGCTAAATAATAAAAAAAAAATTAAAAATTTTATAAATGACCATTTTTCTTATTTGTTAAATTTTTTAAAAATTTTCAAAATTAAAATTTCAAAAATAATTTCTTCAAATTTCGATCGTTGAAAATATCTATAATTTTTTGAATATACTTTATTAACTTTCAGCTAAATAATAAAAAAAAAATTAAAGATTTTATAAATGACCATTTTTCTTATTTGTTGAATTTTTTTAAAATTTTCAAAATTAAAATTTCAAAAATAATTTCTTCAAATTTCGATCGTTGGAAATATCTATAATTTTTTGAATATACTTTATTAACTTTCAGCTAAATAATAAAAAAAAAATTAAAAATTTTATAAATGACCATTTTTCTTATTTGTTGAATTTTTTAAAAATTTTCAAAATTAAAATTTCAAAAATAATTTCTTCAAATTTCGATCGTTGAAAATATCTATAATTTTTTGAATATACTTTATTAACTTTCAGCTAAATAATAAAAAAAAAATTAAAGATTTTATAAATGACCATTTTTCTTATTTGTTGAATTTTTTTAAAATTTTCAAAATTAAAATTTCAAAAATAATTTCTTCAAATTTCGATCGTTGAAAATATCTATAATTTTTTGAATATACTTTATTAACTTTCAGCTAAATAATAAAAAAAAATTAAAGATTTTATAAATGACCATTTTTCTTATTTGTTGAATTTTTTAAAAATTTTCAAAATTAAAATTTCAAAAATAATTTCTTCAAATTTCGATCGTTGAAAATATCTATAATTTTTTGAATATACTTTATTAACTTTCAGCTAAATAGTAAAAAAAAATTAAAGATTTTATAAATGACCATTTTTCTTATTTGTTGAATTTTTTAAAAATTTTCAAAATTAAAATTTCAAAAATAATTTCTTCAAATTTCGATCGTTGAAAATATCTATAATTTTTTGAATATACTTTATTAACTTTCAGCTAAATAGTAAAAAAAAATTAAAGATTTTATAAATGACCATTTTTCTTATTTGTTGAATTTTTTTAAAATTTTCAAAATTAAAATTTCAAAAATAATTTCTTCAAATTTCGATCGTTGGAAATATCTATAATTTTTTGAATATACTTTATTAACTTTCAGCTAAATAATAAAAAAAAATTAAAGATTTTATAAATGACCATTTTTCTTATTTGTTGAATTTTTTAAAAATTTTCAAAATTAAAATTTCAAAAATAATTTCTTCAAATTTCGATCGTTGAAAATATCTATAATTTTTTGAATATACTTTATTAACTTTCAGCTAAATAATAAAAAAAAATTAAAGATTTTATAAATGACCATTTTTCTTATTTGTTGAATTTTTTTAAAATTTTCAAAATTAAAATTTCAAAAATAATTTCTTCAAATTTCGATCGTTGAAAATATCTATAATTTTTTGAATATACTTTATTAACTTTCAGCTAAATAATAAAAAAAAATTAAAGATTTTATAAATGACCATTTTTCTTATTTGTTGAATTTTTTAAAAATTTTCAAAATTAAAATTTCAAAAATAATTTCTTCAAATTTCGATCGTTGAAAATATCTATAATTTTTTGAATATACTTTATTAACTTTCAGCTAAATAATAAAAAAAAATTAAAAATTTTATAAATGACCATTTTTCTTATTTGTTGAATTTTTTAAAAATTTTCAAAATTAAAATTTCAAAAATAATTTCTTCAAATTTCGATCGTTGAAAATATCTATAATTTTTTGAATATACTTTATTAACTTTCAGCTAAATAATAAAAAAAAATTAAAGATTTTATAAATGACCATTTTTCTTATTTGTTGAATTTTTTAAAAATTTTCAAAATTAAAATTTCAAAAATAATTTCTTCAAATTTCGATCGTTGGAAATATCTATAATTTTTTGAATATACTTTATTAACTTTCAGCTAAATAATAAAAAAAAATTAAAGATTTTATAAATGACCATTTTTCTTATTTGTTGAATTATTTAAAAATTTTCAAAATTAAAATTTCAAAAATAATTTCTTCAAATTTCGATCGTTGGAAATATCTAAAATTTTTTGGATACACTTTATTAACTTTCAGCTAAATAATAAAAAAAAATTAAAGATTTTATAAATGACCATTTTTCATATTTGTTGAATTTTTTAAAAATTTTCAAAATTAAAATTTCAAAAATAATTTCTTCAAATTTCGATCGTTGGAAATATCTATAATTTTTTGAATATACTTTATTAACTTTCAGCTAAATAATAAAAAAAAATTAAAAATTTTATAAATGACCATTTTTCTTATTTGTTGAATTTTTTAAAAATTTTCAAAATTAAAATTTCAAAAATAATTTCTTCAAATTTCGATCGTTGAAAATATCTATAATTTTTTGAATATACTTTATTAACTTTCAGCTAAATAATAAAAAAAAAATTAAAGATTTTATAAATGACCATTTTTCTTATTTGTTGAATTTTTTTAAAATTTTCAAAATTAAAATTTCAAAAATAATTTCTTCAAATTTCGATCGTTGGAAATATCTATAATTTTTTGAATATACTTTATTAACTTTCAGCTAAATAGTAAAAAAAAATTAAAGATTTTATAAATGACCATTTTTCTTATTTGTTGAATTTTTTTAAAATTTTCAAAATTAAAATTTCAAAAATAATTTCTTCAAATTTCGATCGTTGAAAATATCTATAATTTTTTGAATATACTTTATTAACTTTCAGCTAAATAATAAAAAAAAAATTAAAGATTTTATAAATGACCATTTTTCTTATTTGTTGAATTTTTTTAAAATTTTCAAAATTAAAATTTCAAAAATAATTTCTTCAAATTTCGATCGTTGAAAATATCTATAATTTTTTGAATATACTTTATTAACTTTCAGCTAAATAATAAAAAAAAATTAAAGATTTTATAAATGACCATTTTTCTTATTTGTTGAATTTTTTTAAAATTTTCAAAATTAAAATTTCAAAAATAATTTCTTCAAATTTCGATCGTTGAAAATATCTATAATTTTTTGAATATACTTTATTAACTTTCAGCTAAATAATAAAAAAAAAATTAAAGATTTTATAAATGACCATTTTTCTTATTTGTTGAATTTTTTAAAAATTTTCAAATAAATACAAAGTAAAATTTCAAAAATAATTTCTTCGAAATTCGATCGTTGGAAATATCTATAATTTTTTGAATATACTTTATTAACTTTAAGCTTAATAATAAAAAAAATTAAAGATTTGATAAATGGCCATTTTTCATATTTGTTGAATTTTTTAAAAATTTTCAAATAAATACAAAGTAAAATTTCAAAAATAATTTCTTCGAAATTCGATCGTTGGAAATATCTATAATTTTTTGAATATACTTTATTAACTTTAAGCTTAATAATAAAAAAAATTAAAGATTTGATAAATGGCCATTTTTCATATTTGTTGAATTTTTTAAAAATTTTCAAATAAATACAAAGTAAAATTTCAAAAATAATTTCTTCGAAATTCGATCGTTGGAAATATCTAAAATTTTTTGATATACTTTATTAACTTTAAGCTTAATAATAAAAAAAATTAAAGATTTGATAAATGGCCATTTTTCATATTTGTTGAATTTTTTAAAAATTTTCAAATAAATACAAAGTAAAATTTCAAAAATAATTTCTTCGAAATTCGATCGTTGGAAATATCTAAAATTTTTTGGATATACTTTATTAACTTTCAGCTAAATAATAAAAAAAATTAAAGATTTTATAAATGGCCATTTTTCATATTTGTTGAATTTTTTAAAAATTTTCAAATAAATACAAAGTAAAATTTCAAAAATAATTTCTTCAAATTTCGATCGTTGGAAATATCTATAATTTTTTGAATATACTTTATTAACTTTAAGCTTAATAATAAAAAAAATTAAAGATTTGATAAATGGCCATTTTTCATATTTGTTGAATTTTTTAAAAATTTTCAAATAAATACAAAGTAAAATTTCAAAAATAATTTCTTCGAAATTCGATCGTTGGAAATATCTAAAATTTTTTGGATATACTTTATTAACTTTCAGCTAAATAATAAAAAAAATTAAAGATTTTATAAATGGCCATTTTTCATATTTGTTGAATTTTTTAAAAATTTTCAAATAAATACAAAGTAAAATTTCAAAAATAATTTCTTCAAATTTCGATCGTTGGAAATATCTATAATTTTTTGAATATACTTTATTAACTTTAAGCTTAATAATAAAAAAAATTAAAGATTTGATAAATGGCCATTTTTCATATTTGTTGAATTTTTTAAAAATTTTCAAATAAATACAAAGTAAAATTTCAAAAATAATTTCTTCGAAATTCGATCGTTGGAAATATCTAAAATTTTTTGGATATACTTTATTAACTTTCAGCTAAATAATAAAAAAAATTAAAGATTTTATAAATGGCCATTTTTCATATTTGTTGAATTTTTTAAAAATTTTCAAATAAATACAAAGTAAAATTTCAAAAATAATTTCTTCGAAATTCGATCGTTGGAAATATCTAAAATTTTTTGGATATACTTTATTAACTTTAAGCTTAATAATAAAAAAAATTAAAGATTTTATAAATGGCCATTTTTCATATTTGTTGAATTTTTTAAAAATTTTCAAATAAATACAAAGTAAAATTTCAAAAATAATTTCTTCGAAATTCGATCGTTGGAAATATCTATAATTTTTTGAATATACTTTATTAACTTTCAGCTAAATAATAAAAAAAAATTAAAGATTTTATAAATGACCATTTTTCTTATTTGTTGAATTTTTTAAAAATTTTCAAAATTAAAATTTCAAAAATAATTTCTTCAAATTTCGATCGTTGGAAATATCTATAATTTTTTGAATATACTTTATTAACTTTAAGCTTAATAATAAAAAAAATTAAAGATTTGATAAATGGCCATTTTTCATATTTGTTGAATTTTTTAAAAATTTTCAAATAAATACAAAGTAAAATTTCAAAAATAATTTCTTCGAAATTCGATCGTTGGAAATATCTATAATTTTTTGAATATACTTTATTAACTTTAAGCTTAATAATAAAAAAAATTAAAGATTTGATAAATGGCCATTTTTCATATTTGTTGAATTTTTTAAAAATTTTCAAATAAATACAAAGTAAAATTTCAAAAATAATTTCTTCGAAATTCGATCGTTGGAAATATCTAAAATTTTTTGATATACTTTATTAACTTTAAGCTTAATAATAAAAAAAATTAAAGATTTGATAAATGGCCATTTTTCATATTTGTTGAATTTTTTAAAAATTTTCAAATAAATACAAAGTAAAATTTCAAAAATAATTTCTTCGAAATTCGATCGTTGGAAATATCTAAAATTTTTTGGATATACTTTATTAACTTTCAGCTAAATAATAAAAAAAATTAAAGATTTTATAAATGGCCATTTTTCATATTTGTTGAATTTTTTAAAAATTTTCAAATAAATACAAAGTAAAATTTCAAAAATAATTTCTTCGAAATTCGATCGTTGGAAATATCTAAAATTTTTTGGATATACTTTATTAACTTTAAGCTTAATAATAAAAAAAATTAAAGATTTTATAAATGGCCATTTTTCATATTTGTTGAATTTTTTAAAAATTTTCAAATAAATACAAAGTAAAATTTCAAAAATAATTTCTTCGAAATTCGATCGTTGGAAATATCTATAATTTTTTGAATATACTTTATTAACTTTCAGCTAAATAATAAAAAAAAATTAAAGATTTTATAAATGACCATTTTTCTTATTTGTTGAATTTTTTAAAAATTTTCAAAATTAAAATTTCAAAAATAATTTCTTCAAATTTCGATCGTTGAAAATATCTATAATTTTTTGAATATACTTTATTAACTTTCAGCTAAATAATAAAAAAAAATTAAAGATTTTATAAATGACCATTTTTCTTATTTATTGAATTTTTTAAAAATTTTCAAAATTAAAATTTCAAAAATAATTTCTTCAAATTTCGATCGTTGAAAATATCTATAATTTTTTGAATATACTTTATTAACTTTCAGCTAAATAATAAAAAAAAATTAAAGATTTTATAAATGACCATTTTTCTTATTTGTTGAATTTTTTAAAAATTTTCAAAATTAAAATTTCAAAAATAATTTCTTCAAATTTCGATCGTTGAAAATATCTATAATTTTTTGAATATACTTTATTAACTTTCAGCTAAATAATAAAAAAAAATTAAAGATTTTATAAATGACCATTTTTCTTATTTGTTGAATTTTTTAAAAATTTTCAAAATTAAAATTTCAAAAATAATTTCTTCAAATTTCGATCGTTGAAAATATCTATAATTTTTTGAATATACTTTATTAACTTTCAGCTTAATAATAAAAAAAAATTAAAGATTTTATAAATGACCATTTTTCATATTTGTTGAATTTTTTAAAAATTTTCAAAATTAAAATTTCAAAAATAATTTCTTCGAAATTCGATCGTTGGAAATATCTAAAATTTTTTGATATACTTTATTAACTTTAAGCTTAATAATAAAAAAAATTAAAGATTTTATAAATGGCCATTTTTCATATTTGTTGAATTTTTTAAAAATTTTCAAATAAATACAAAGTAAAATTTCAAAAATAATTTCTTCAAATTTCGATCGTTGAAAATATCTATAATTTTTTGAATATACTTTATTAACTTTCAGCTAAATAGTAAAAAAAAATTAAAGATTTAATAAATGACCATTTTTCTTATTTGTTGAATTTTTTAAAAATTTTCAAATAAATACAAAGTAAAATTTCAAAAATAATTTCTTCAAATTTCGATCGTTGGAAATATCTATAATTTTTTGAATATACTTTATTAACTTTCAGCTTAATAATAAAAAAAAATTAAAGATTTTATAAATGGCCATTTTTCTTATTTGTTGAATTTTTTAAAAATTTTCAAAATTAAAATTTCAAAAATAATTTCTTCAAATTTCGATCGTTGGAAATATCTATAATTTTTTGAATATACTTTATTAACTTTAAGCTTAATAATAAAAAAAATTTAAAGATTTTATAAATGGCCATTTTTCATATTTGTTGAATTTTTTAAAAATTTTCAAATAAATATAAAGTAAAATTTCAAAAATAATTTCTTCGAAATTCGATCGTTGGAAATATCTAAAATTTTTTGGATATACTTTATTAACTTTAAGCTTAATAATAAAAAAAATTTAAAGATTTTATAAATGGCCATTTTTCATATTTGTTTAATTTTTTAAAAATTTTCAAATAAATATAAAGTAAAATTTCAAAAATAATTTCTTCCAAATTCTATCGTTGGAAATATCTAAAATTTTTTGGATATACTTTATTAACTTTAAGTTTAATAATAAAAAAAATTAAAGATTTTATAAATGACCATTTTTCTTATTTGTTGAATTTTTTAAAAATTTTCAAAATTAAAATTTCAAAAATAATTTCTTCAAATTTCGATCGTTGGAAATATCTATAATTTTTTGAATATACTTTATTAACTTTAAGCTTAATAATAAAAAAAATTTAAAGATTTTATAAATGGCCATTTTTCATATTTGTTGAATTTTTTAAAAATTTTCAAATAAATATAAAGTAAAATTTCAAAAATAATTTCTTCCAAATTCTATCGTTGGAAATATCTAAAATTTTTTGGATATACTTTATTAACTTTAAGTTTAATAATAAAAAAAATTAAAGATTTTATAAATGACCATTTTTCTTATTTGTTGAATTTTTTAAAAATTTTCAAAATTAAAATTTCAAAAATAATTTCTTCAAATTTCGATCGTTGGAAATATCTATAATTTTTTGAATATACTTTATTAACTTTAAGCTTAATAATAAAAAAAATTTAAAGATTTTATAAATGGCCATTTTTCATATTTGTTGAATTTTTTAAAAATTTTCAAATAAATATAAAGTAAAATTTCAAAAATAATTTCTTCCAAATTCTATCGTTGGAAATATCTAAAATTTTTTGGATATACTTTATTAACTTTAAGTTTAATAATAAAAAAAATTAAAGATTTTATAAATGACCATTTTTCATATTTGTTGAATTTTTTAAAAATTTTCAAATAAATATAAAGTAAAATTTCAAAAATAATTTCTTCCAAATTCTATCGTTGGAAATATCTAAAATTTTTTGGATATACTTTATTAACTTTAAGTTTAATAATAAAAAAAATTAAAGATTTTATAAATGACCATTTTTCTTATTTGTTGAATTTTTTAAAAATTTTCAAATAAATACAAAGTAAAATTTCAAAAATAATTTCTTCGAAATTCGATCGTTGGAAATATCTAAAATTTTTTGGATATACTTTATTAACTTTAAGCTTAATAATAAAAAAAAATTAAAGATTTTATAAATGACCATTTTTCTTATTTGTTGAATTTTTTAAAAATTTTCAAAATTAAAATTTCAAAAATAATTTCTTCAAATTTCGATCGTTGGAAATATCTATAATTTTTTGAATATACTTTATTAACTTTAAGCTTAATAATAAAAAAAATTTAAAGATTTTATAAATGGCCATTTTTCATATTTGTTGAATTTTTTAAAAATTTTCAAATAAATATAAAGTAAAATTTCAAAAATAATTTCTTCCAAATTCTATCGTTGGAAATATCTAAAATTTTTTGGATATACTTTATTAACTTTAAGTTTAATAATAAAAAAAATTAAAGATTTTATAAATGACCATTTTTCTTATTTGTTGAATTTTTTAAAAATTTTCAAAATTAAAATTTCAAAAATAATTTCTTCAAATTTCGATCGTTGGAAATATCTATAATTTTTTGAATATACTTTATTAACTTTAAGCTTAATAATAAAAAAAATTTAAAGATTTTATAAATGGCCATTTTTCATATTTGTTGAATTTTTTAAAAATTTTCAAATAAATATAAAGTAAAATTTCAAAAATAATTTCTTCCAAATTCTATCGTTGGAAATATCTAAAATTTTTTGGATATACTTTATTAACTTTAAGTTTAATAATAAAAAAAATTAAAGATTTTATAAATGACCATTTTTCTTATTTGTTGAATTTTTTAAAAATTTTCAAAATTAAAATTTCAAAAATAATTTCTTCAAATTTCGATCGTTGGAAATATCTATAATTTTTTGAATATACTTTATTAACTTTAAGCTTAATAATAAAAAAAATTTAAAGATTTTATAAATGGCCATTTTTCATATTTGTTGAATTTTTTAAAAATTTTCAAATAAATATAAAGTAAAATTTCAAAAATAATTTCTTCCAAATTCTATCGTTGGAAATATCTAAAATTTTTTGGATATACTTTATTAACTTTAAGTTTAATAATAAAAAAAATTAAAGATTTTATAAATGACCATTTTTCTTATTTGTTGAATTTTTTAAAAATTTTCAAAATTAAAATTTCAAAAATAATTTCTTCCAAATTCTATCGTTGGAAATATCTAAAATTTTTTGGATATACTTTATTAACTTTAAGTTTAATAATAAAAAAAATTAAAGATTTTATAAATGACCATTTTTCATATTTGTTGAATTTTTTAAAAATTTTCAAATAAATATAAAGTAAAATTTCAAAAATAATTTCTTCCAAATTCTATCGTTGGAAATATCTAAAATTTTTTGGATATACTTTATTAACTTAAAGTTTAATAATAAAAAAATTTAAAGATTTTATAAATGGCCATTTTTCATATTTGTTGAATTTTTTAAAAATTTTCAAATAAATATAAAGTAAAATTTCAAAAATAATTTCTTCCAAATTCTATCGTTGGAAATATCTAAAATTTTTTGGATATACTTTATTAACTTTAAGTTTAATAATAAAAAAAATTAAAGATTTTATAAATGACCATTTTTCTTATTTGTTGAATTTTTTAAAAATTTTCAAATAAATACAAAGTAAAATTTCAAAAATAATTTCTTCGAAATTCGATCGTTGGAAATATCTAAAATTTTTTGGATATACTTTATTAACTTTAAGCTTAATAATAAAAAAAATTTAAAGATTTTATAAATGGCCATTTTTCATATTTGTTGAATTTTTTAAAAATTTTCAAATAAATATAAAGTAAAATTTCAAAAATAATTTCTTCCAAATTCTATCGTTGGAAATATCTAAAATTTTTTGGATATACTTTATTAACTTTAAGTTTAATAATAAAAAAAATTAAAGATTTTATAAATGACCATTTTTCTTATTTGTTGAATTTTTTAAAAATTTTCAAAATTAAAATTTCAAAAATAATTTCTTCAAATTTCGATCGTTGAAAATATCTATAATTTTTTGAATATACTTTATTAACTTTCAGCTAAATAATAAAAAAAATTTAAAGATTTTATAAATGGCCATTTTTCATATTTGTTGAATTTTTTAAAAATTTTCAAATAAATACAAAGTAGTAAATCTATAAGAAAATTTTTTTATTTTTATTTTTCTGTGATAATTTGAAAATATCCGAGTTAAGAGTGAAAATGAAAATGTGTAAAATTCATCATTACTTTCATTTTTTTCAAGTTTTTTTAACTCATAAATTTTTTTACCCATTTTGATAATATAATTTTAATATTTCTAAGAATATTTATAATAAATCTGTGTTTAAAAAATTCAAAAGAATCAAAAAATTTTTAAAAAATTATAAATTTGATCGAATTATTCATCAAATAAAACTTACGCTTTGTCATGGCGACTTGGCTTTCCTCCCGAATAAATTTGCTGCCTTCTCAGGGCTGAGACGGAAATGTTTCGTTCTTGATAGGATTTTCCCGGCTCTCCGCTGGCCACCGCCGATGGACTTTTTGACTATGCGGCAGATGCCGGTGCCGCCTAACTATTTTCATTGTTTTCCTCTGTTTCCGCCCTAACCACAACTGATTCCTACACTTTTTGAGCTATTCTACTTTTGGCTTTTCCTCCATTGATTATTGGAGTTTTCACCTTCAATTTGGTCGTATGATTTAATTAAGAAAATTCAAGAATTAATTTTATAATAAATCCGAAAAATTATCAAATTTCATTAGAATACTTTTTGGAATGCTTTTTAAATTTTTTCTAAATTTTTAAAACCCATATAAATTTATTATGTTTTCTTTATATTTACTCTCATAGATGATAAAATGAGCATGAGCACAAGTGTTATCAATCAAAAATTCAAAAAAAAAAAAATAAAAAATTAAGATTAAATTTGTAATAAGTTTTTTTTCCAATTCCAATTTTAATATTCAGATTTTTCCGAATTATTAATTTTTAAAAATTTTTGTTTTAATTTTGTATTTATTTCACAATAAAGTTATTAAATATTAGCTCATTGATTAATTTATTAGATGAAAATAAATTTATTAAAATTTATGCGTTACGAAAAATAATTTTATTTTTTTTTTAAAAATTTAATTTTTATATTCTAACATTTTAAATTTCTTTTATAATATAAAAAAATAATTAAAATAAAAAGTGGGATGTAAAAAAACTTTTAATTTTTGAATTTTTATTTTTGTTCTTTTCCTAATTTTTATTTTATCCATCAAGAAGTTTGTTTTTTTTTTTAGATTAGACAACATTTAATAGATTGGTTTTTAGTTAATGGATTTTAATTTCTAACCAATTGGTGATTGCAATTTAAATTAAATTTAATATAATTTTTTATTGTTCGCAAAATGTTTAAAAAATTAAAAAAAAAACATATTTTGTTTTCCGTCGAATCAAGGCTAAAACATTCCACTCGACTCGTTCTAACTAAAATATCCATTTGAATGGAGTGTTTTGGTAAGAAAATTTTGTCAAATGAAATAAATAAAATTTCGAAATTTGTCGATGAAGTTAGACTCATTATTAGGATTTGATTAAAATTGAAGCATCTGCGTTCTATGGCTTGGAATGGTGCTAAAAATTTTTTAATGATTTTGCCACAGATGTTTCGACAAAAAACCAAAATAGCACAGCAGATGTATGATTTTGATTTGTTTTTTTTATATTAGATTACTAATTTTCAAAAAATTATAGCTAGGGGTAAAATATTAAAAATTTTTGTTTGTTTAAAATAAAACTCATAAAATATTTCTAGATACTTTTCTTTTTTATTAAATTGAAAATATAAAGATACTAAAATAAATGGAGAAAGTGCGATACGACGAATTAATTTAAAAAATTAACAAAATAAAAAATAAACCTTAAGTCAAAATTTTTCTTTATAATTAAAAATTTTAAAGTTCATATTGAATTAGGGAGGAAATTGGCAATTTTTTGTTGATTACAAAATCAAAAAATGAAAAAATATAAAACACATAAAATATTTCAAATTCTTTTTCTTCTAAAGTAATTGAAAAAATCAATTAACTAAAAATATTTCGAAAGAGTTCTTCAAATAAATTAATCCGATTAAAAATAATAAAAATAAAAAATATGTCAAAACTATTTTGTTTAAAAATTTTTGATATGAATAATTTTTTTAATTTTAAATAATAATTAACCCCGGCTGTCCAGGAAATTGGGGGCCTCTTTGTGTCCTCCCAACGAATCTGCAATTTGCCCCCATTTTCCATTCAAATTTCCTCTTTTCCTTTTCGGTTTAATTACGCAAGTTTAAGTTACTTGGTATCTCCTACCCTCTTTTTAATTAACATTCAAAGATTGTTTTGGGAATGAATTTTGGAATAGTATTGCCTTTTTGGCAATAATCTTAAAAATTGAAGAAAAAAAGTTAATTAAATTTTGATTAATTTTTTAATTTGGTTGTTTTTTTATATCAGAAAAATGTATTATTTATTCCAGCTGGATTTCTGATTACTAAGGATCAGACAGATAGTTGGCATATAAAAATAGCTAGGCGCCTAAAATAGGCACAATAACTGCAAAATAAAAATAGGCACAAAAATAAGCAAATAAAATTGCATTTTCTTGATTTTTTGTCATTTTTTGAATATTTTTAAAATCATTTTTGCTAAATTTTTAAAGATAAATGCATTAAAAAAACATAGAAATCGGTTTTCCATCCAAAAAAATTATTTGGTTTGGATAGGATTCGAACCTTAACTTCAGTCGAAGCCTCTCTTCACCATTCGGCCAAAATTTCCTATTCTCGTGATCGACAATATTTATGGAAAAAAAATCACCTCTACCCGTTATAGTTGAAATTGTGTATTTTTTAATTCATTTATTTATTTCCACAGTTGTAATTAAAAATGCGCGATAAAAATTGTAAAATACAAATCAAAAAAAAATGGCAATTCAAAAATTCATCTCATATCGCGTTGGGATTTGACATTTGAGAAGTGAAAATGATAGGTAGAGGAATTAGTTACTGGATGACAAAATTTAAAGAATTGATTAATTGAATGGAATTTAAATTGGGTGATGAACAAAAAAACTGTTTGATAAATCGAGAATATCAAACTAAAACTAGAAAAAAGGAAATTGAGGAAAATATGATAGAGAAATAATTTTGTGAATTTAAAAAAGTGGAAATATTGGTTGATATATACTGCCTTTTTGAATTGTGAAATTTGTATGAAAAAATTGTGAAAAAATTAATTTTGCTCCATTATTTTAGGACAAATAACATGATAATTCTGATTAATATTCATATTTGAAATACATATTCCAATATTTACTTCCTTCATTGCCCCTCTTTCCAATTAGTATCAATCCAAATGGTTGTTTCTGTTTCCTGTTCCTCCAAATACAAATCATCAATTTTTGCAGTTATTTCGTCGCCATTTTTGTGTCGAATAATCAAACATTCTTCCACATTTGCTCCGAATTTGAATTCAAGAACTTCGCCAGTTTTTTCATTCTCAATTTTGAAATCCTCAAATTCTGCAATCGGTTCTTCATGATACAAACTGTTATAAATCCAAATGGTAAATTTGGCCGGTTCAGTAGAATGAACAAATTCCTTAAATATAAGAATGTTAAAATTGAATGTAAATTTTGTTTAGTTTATAAATGTATTAATAGAGCGCGGATTTATATTGTTGATAAATCCTGAAATATTGATGCAAATATTGATGAAAATTTTTAAAAAAGCTATAATTCATCAAAATGATTTTTTCTACTCATTAAAATTTTTTAGGTTAATATAAAAATTTAATTTCATTTCCATAAATTGCAATTTTTGCATAGATATCCAAAATTTTGCGAAAAAATGATAAATTTAATTTCATCTTAAAATTTTTCAAAAATTGCCAACATATTTCAAAAAATTGCCAAATTTTTCTAAAAAGTGCAAAAATTTAAAAAATTGCTTTTTTTTTTCTTAAAAAAAATAAAATTTAAAATTTTTCATTAAATTTGTATTTTTTCACAAAAAATTAAGATTAATCATAAAATTTGCCCAATAGCAAATACTTACCTCCTTGATAGAATCAATCAGCAAGTCCATTTTCACAATATGAGAAAGAGGAATTTCAGCATAAATTTCGAGCTTTTTCGGTTTGCCGTCTTTCCTCGGTGTAATCAACCATTTTAATTCCAGAGTCAAATCCAACACCATTTCAGTGGAAACACACACCCAAATTGATTGAAGGCCATCAATAAAGCCAGGATGTTGTTTATTGAATTTGCTCAAATTGTAGAACTCATTTTCATAAATAGCAAGTTTGTTTGTTTTTGGAGCCAACATTTCTGTCATACGCCGAATTAAACCATTTTTCGGATTGTTCTCATCATTTTCATCATATTTTATTTCGACCTCATTGAGTAATGGAAGAATTTTCTGCAAAAATTGCAATACATTCTCATCGATAAACCTAAAATAAATTCAAATTATTCAAAATTATATTATTATAAAAAATATTACGAAAAATTTATTTGATTAAATCCAATGATGTATTCTGGTGGATTGCTGACCGCAATTGGGATTGAAAGCCAATCATCATCCTCGACATATTTCTCCAGAATTGTATGCCAATTTCCTTCGTCATCCTGCTTACGTGAAAATTCCAAACTTGAAACAATGTGCGGTTTCACTTTCCACCCATGCAAATTTGGCCACCAATATGGTTTAAATGGGATGTGGACGTGCACAACGGGGATTGGGCCAATTCTTTTCGTTTAATCCAATCAATAGTTTGCTGCAACCAACCACCGAATTTAATCTTGCTGCTGTTTAAACAAAATGTATTAGTAAATTTAATTAGGATTTGTATACGTTTTCTTAGCCTTCTTATTTGGCGGACTTTCCATTTCATCGGATGCATTATCGTTCATTGAAGATGACTAAATTGATTAAATTAAATATTATTAAAATAAAAATTTAATTTAATAATACTTCCTTGTCCAATTCCACATTTGCATTTCCAGTTCCAACAATTTGTTCGGCACAATTTTCTTCCAACCCAATGTTTTGTTTGTTGTTATCCATAATCAAGTTAATCGAATTTAGATTAAATGATAAATTAAATATCTAAAATTGATCGGTTCATTGATAAAATATTTATGTATTTTTTTAAATTATTTCATGAGATAAAATTTTTTTGAAATGGATGGAATTTTTATTTGATTCAATGGGCTTCTCATTCTCATTCTTATTCATTTATACATGGTACAATTGGAAATGGAATGTAGATTATATAAGTTTGGCCGACACTTGCGGACGAAACGGTTTGGTGACACAGTCGGTAAAATTGAAGTGGAATTGTTTATGACATTTAATTAGGCATAAAATTAGCTACAAAATGTCATCAAAAGGTTTGTCTAATTTTGAATATTCACCGAGTAATGGCCAAAAATAGTCAAAATCGCAATTTTAATTAAACCAACGGTTTTTTGGCCATAACTCGGTGAAAATTGAACAATGACCAAAACTTTTGATGTCATTATGTAGCTAATTTTATGCCTAATAATATGCTATAAACAATTTCACTCCAGCTTTAACACCTTCAGCTCCAGACCGTTTCGCCCGCAAGTGTCGGGTACGCAAGTGTCGCAGTTATGAGGAATTGCCATGGGAAATATTTTGCCGATTTTTATCAATCCACCCAATCATAACACAAAAGGGGATAATACTGAATCATAATATATTTTTAAAAGGATAAAATGGATTGTGAAAAATTTTGGGTAAATTGCAATAATATTTTTGCTTTTTGGGATAATATTTTAAACTAATTTCTTAATCTCCATAACAATCATGAATACTATTGTTTGCCAATTTAGGTTTGAAAAATAAAAATTAAAATCCCTTTTTACACTCTTATTATTGGAAGCGCGGATAAACGCGAATTAAACAAAAATTAAAATTTGTGTTTGAATTTTTCTTTATTAAACAGAAAATTCCAAGCCAAGTGATTGAATAATGAAAATCGGTGGATGACGGAAAAAAATGTTGGGACATAAAAATAAGGCCGAGTAGGGAATAATAGATGGAAAAATGACCCTGAGGGAAGGAAGATGGAAGGATGAGCACAATGGGGAAATGGAAATGTTAATGAAAAATTTGCCACGAAGTAAGGAAAATGTGTCGTTTTTAAATATACAATGGACGAGCCAAACCAGCCTCTGGGCATTTTTCCACAGAAAGGTGAAAAACAATTTTTGTCCTTTTAGAATAAATGAGAATAGGAAGGGTGAGGACTGAGGAGGCTGGCAAAAATAGGTAAGATGATTCATACATTAACATATTGACATTGGGTTAGGAATTAACCGAATGGAATGCAAGGCAGCAAATGCGCAAAATGGTTGTAGGTAGGAAACTTATGCAGATGGGGAGTGGGGACTGGGGACTGGGGATGACGTCAAATAATGCGAATTGAATGGAATATAAAGGACAAAGGAAAAATATGATGTTTAGAAAAAGGTAAGGTTTGGCTTTGCCTGGCAGCAGAAGATTGGTGACAACAATAATGTTTGGATAGAATGTGGATGATTTTGTCAGCACTGAATAAATGTGGGAATTGGTAGATGCATAAAGGTTTTTAGAAGGAATTTTTGAATGACGAAATGGCTAAATTGGCCTTATTAGATTAAAATACGCTAAAGGGTAAAATTTATACAATATGGAAATAATTTATTGCTGGCTAAACTTTTACTTTTATTACCAAATAAATTAAAATAAATTGGCATTTTAAATGGAATAAAGAAAATGACCATCATTTCATTGTGAAAATCTATTTAATTAGTTGTAATTGTAAGCAGCTGTTGTGAATGACAATATTTACTATTTGGGCGACAATCCAGAATTGCAAATGCAAAGATTCAGAAATATGTCAATATTTTTAATTTTTTTTATTCAAACTTTAACAAACAATTTTTCTGATTATACAATATTTAAAAACTATAAAAGAATTAATAATTTATTCCAAAACAATTTCAAATGGAATTCATTTGAAAATACGAATTATTTTTATATCTCAATAAAATAATTCAATTGAAATTAAACACGAACAATTTTCAATTTTTAATTTCGCCCATTCTTTGATCCAAATTAATGTTTCTGCTTCTCGGCGAAATTGCTTCTCAAAATGATCGATTTTTTTGTTTCTTTCTTTTTTTCATAGAACAATAAAATATTTACCTTTTTTTCTCGAATTTTAACCTAAAATTAAAACTGTTTAACTTTTGCAAGTAACTAAATGTTTTTGAGTCAAGCATTTAAAAGTTTGGACATCATCTAGTGTATTTTAAACAAATTACTAAATTTGGCATCTGTCTATCATATTGCTACCATTTTATAATTAATTGATTTTTTATTGGTCGTGTAAATGTTTATTTTACTATTGATGAGATTTGTGCTTGACAAAAAATATTTTTGAAAAAGTGAACTTTGGTATTTTGGGGCAATTATACATGATTCAACGTGTTTTGATGAGCTGATTACGAATCTGTTATCGGTTTTGCATAACTTATTAAATAAAAAAATATGGGCTGTAAATTTTTTTTCAATTTTTATTTTGTTATTCCTTTCATTTTTATCCATCGAGGATTTAATTGATTTTTAATAATCGATAATAGATTTTAACTGTTTAACCCATTTGATGATTGAAATTTAAATCTTTATGGTTTACAGAATTTTTTAAAAATTGTATATAAAAAGACGTATTTTAATCCGCATCGAATCAAGGTTATTAGAATATTCCACCCGACTTGTTCCCACTAAAATATCCATTTGAATGGATTGTTTTGGTACGGAAATTTTGCCAAATGAAATGAATAATATTTCGAATTTTGTCGATGAATTTAGGCTCATTTTTTTTTAGGATTTTATTAAAAATTTGATGCATCTGCGTTCTATGGTTTGGAATTTTGATAAAAAATTTTTTAATGATTTTCCTGTAGATGTTTTGGCCAAAAAAATAAAATAGCGCAGAAGCTTTTTTGGTTTTGAATTGTCGTTCTAATTTTCAGAGAATTGCAATTAAAAATAAAATAATTAAAATTTGATTAAAAGTATTCATTTAAATTAGTTTCTAAAAACCAGAATTTTTATGATAGCACAACAATTGTTTTAGAATATTTTCAAAATTTTGAGCAAAATTATAGAAGGCAAATTCAGATAATTCATTTCTTCTTGTGGGAAAAAATAAGAAGCTATGATGAATATGGACCGGAGAAATTTGGATAAAATTTTTGAAAAAGATTCTAATTAATAAGCTGATGATTTACAAAACGATTGTCACTGGTTGAGAAGGGTAGCAGCAGAGGTCGATGAATATGTTTTTTTTCTGTTTAGACAAATAAATGTTTTTTATTTCTCCTCCTCAAAATTTATTCCAAAAATGATGTTTGTGGCAACAAAAATATGCAATGGGCAAAATGGCGAAAAACACACATAAAAATTAATAATTGATTGGCTATTTGTCTATATAATAGGGAAAATTATTTTGGCAAGGCACACACAAAATAATGTTTTCTTGAATTTTAAAAAATGGCTCATTTCCTCCTCTTCTTTGATGCTACCGCCCTCCTCCTTTCATTCTTCTTCCATTTGTTCCATTCACCACATTCTGCGCACATATTCCCCTTTAACATCACGGGGTGTGCCAAATGACAACATTCCTTGCTGCAAATTTAAGTTTAATTTATTTTATTTAATTTTTTAACTATATATAAATTAATTTTAAATTAAAAAGATGAATTAAATTATATTAAAATATTGTTATGGTCTTTGATGATGAATTTATTTTATATGACTTTTTATAATAGTAAAAATCAAACTTATAAAAAATTTCAATTGTAAAATTAATTAATTTATTTAAAATTTCTATGTGCAAATAATAAAAGCGAAAAATTTACGATATCACTAATAAAAATCAATGAGTATTCCTAATAAAATTAAAATTCGTTTAATTTTTATTATTATTTATTCCTTTTAAATATTGTAGAATTTTGACAAATCGTCACCATTTTTTATTAATTAAAAATTATTTAAAAAATTAAATTTCATTTAGGAAAATATTTTTTATTGATACAATAAATTTTTAAATCTCATAAAAATTGTTTCATTTTCCTATTATTAAATATTTTCTGATGGATTCAAAACTTAAAATGGTTTGTTGACTCTTAAATTTAAAAAAAAAAATAAAATTAAAAAATTAATTTTTTGTATTTGACCTGATTAGCAAAATCAGTCTCTTGGCCTGACCAGAATGGCACTTCAGGTCTTCGGGAAATGTCCGGTGGCAAATCTTCGTGCGAATCATCAACATATCTTTTTGGGGATTGGGATGTGGGAATTTGGTAAAATTTTTGATTTAATAAAATTCATTAATTTTAATTAATCATTCTAGAAAATTTTATGAAATAATGGAGGAAATAATTTTAATTTCTTTTTAATTTTGTTCGAATTCTTAGTTTCTATTTTAAAAACCCCAAATTTTTCATTTTAATATTAAATTTTACTCAAAAATTTCTTACGGGGTGTAAGTTCGTCGGGGCATACCAAAGGCAGTTTTGCCCGCTTGTGAGTCCAAGAAATTGATACCCTAAAATTGGTGGAAATGTGAAAATTATATAAAAAATTATTTATTAAAAAAATTTATTAGAATAATTTTTAATATTTATTTTTAAAAATATTTATAAAATACCATTTGATAGGGAATCATGCCCTGGGAACGTTGATCTTGATTTTGCAATTGTTGCAGCTAGAAACGGGTAAAATTAATAAAAAAATTATTTTTTGGTACCGTATTGTTTCGGAAAGCACCAAATCCAGTCATTCCTTGTTGGCTGGCACCTGTGGAAAAGAATTTTTATCAAGAAAAATTTTAAATAGGCAATCAGAAAATAATGGTATTAAAATAATATTTATATATAATTTCCGCAATTATTTTATTTTTTAGGAATGGGTATAATTCAGTTTTTTCGAAAAATTTTCCTCTTTTATTTAATTTTTTTTATTATTTTAAGGATCTCATTATTAAAATTTAGAAAACATACCTTTTTGGGCAATGGGTTGATAAGTTAATTTTAAAAATTTAACTAATTTTAATCAAAAATTTTACAAAACTAGTAATATACTTACATTATTTTTTAATTTTATTTAAATTTTTTTTGAATGGGGCAAAAATTAGTCCCTTTCATCAAAGAAATATATTTCACTTTTAATAAAAATTATTATAAATTATTTTATGCGTTTCATTTTTTATATATCGAAATTTTTTTTCACTTAGTTCATTTCAGAAAATGAATAAATTTCCTCTTTTATAAAAATTTTTTTATTAATGATTCTATGAGTTTCATTAAATTTTTAATTGATCGAAATTTTCTTTATTGATTCTGTGACTAAAATATTTAAATTATTTAAAAAATAATTTAAAAATTTATTGAAACTATTTATAAAAATATAAAAATAATTTTAGTCAAATTATTCACGGATCAGAAAAAAGACAAAATGTTCAAATATAAAAATGAAAATTTTAAATTATTTAAAAAATTTTTCAACCCATAAAATATTTTGGCAATCTAATCCGGATTCCTAAATTTTTTTATTTTAATTCTTCAAAAATTGGTTTCTGGGTAGCTTTTAAAGGGTATAGATCATGAATCTGACATCCATTTTGTCATATCTTACCATCTTGGTAAGATAATGCCGACTTTTTCTAAGAAAATGCCAAGGGGGACCAAAGCCAATTTATAAAATATTTTTAATATAGGCATATTATAGCTCAATCGACGCGGCTCGGCGAGCTGAATCTAATGGTACCATTTTTGTTATGTAATATTGCAATATAGGCAAGTTATGACCAAAAGAAAAATTTATCTTGTTATTGTATTTAGACCTCTAACTTGATCGAAACGAAATATTGCGAGATAAAAATGGTACTATTCGATTTACTTCGCTGAACTGCGTCGATTGAGCTATTAAATGCCTATATAAAAATTTTTAGAAAATTGTTCTTGGTCCCCCCTTTGCTTTTTCCTGGTAAAAGTTGGCATTATCTTACCAAGATGGTAAGATATGACAAAATAGATGTCAGATTCGTGATCTACACTCTAAATTACCCTAAAAACCCCATTTTTGAAGAATTTAAATAAAAAAATTTGAGGGATCCGGATTCTTTATGATTGGCAATATTTTAATGAAACTATTTATAAAATAAATCAAAATTATTCTAATCAAATTATTCACAAGTAAGAATAAGAATATAAGACAGAAAAAAGCTCAAAATTTAAAAAAAAGAAAATTAAATAAATTTTTTGTAATAGAATTAAACATGCTTACCTTCTTTCCATCCGGATGTTTGTCGAGAAATAGTCGACTCATCATGGGGCATTTCCCCGCGCACTTCATCCTTGTATTTGGTTATCTCGCGACGGGGCATTCCAAAGCCTAAAAATTTTTTTATAATTTATTTTATTGGATAAATTTTAAAAAAATTCAAAAAATTTTTTTGAAATAAATTAAAAGTGAAAAAATTACCAGTCATGCCAGATTGGCTAGCAAATCGATTTGTGCCCATTTGAAGATGAATGAAGCCTTGACTTTCACGGTCTTGGTCAGCCGTTTTACGGACTAAACAGAATAATTGAAATAAAAAATGATTAAATTTTATGTGCAAATTTACCGTCAATAATTCGGGGCATTCCCATGCCGGTCATTCCTGCTTGTGAGGCCAATTTATTGGTACCGGATTGAAGTGGCACAATTCCTGAAATTTATTTTTTAAATTATTACAAAAAAAATTGGGTGGAAAATTTAATAATTAAAAATATATTAACTTTTCCTCAAAAAATTAATTATTTTTTAATCCCACAAAATAATTTAACTAATTTTAAAATGAATAATTTTCTTTTTCAAATGATACGATAAGAATGTCAACATTTTTATTTGGATCGGAAAAAATAAATTTCTTATTAAAAATTATATAATTTGAAAAGAGAACTTGTTATTTTAATTTAATATTTAATTATCCAAATTTTTTAGCTAATAAAAAATGTCCAACATTTTGGGAAAAAAAAGTAGAATTTTTTCTTATTTAATTAATAAATTTTTAAACTCATAAATTAATTTCAATTTATTTTCAATAAAATGTCTTCTTTTATTAGAGAAATATTGATATTTCCTCTATTAATTTGGCTAGAGAAAAAAAACAAAATTAAAATAAAATTTAATTATAAAAATTTTAAACGTACCATCTGTGAGTCGTGCCTTATCCTCGGGCACTTCACTGGCACCGCCCGTCCCCATTGGCCGATAGTTCACATCACGGGGTGTTCCCATGCCGGTCATGCCCTTTTGTGAGGCAAATTTGTTTGTGCCCGATTGAAGCCAAGTTGAGCCTTTCAATGAGGCAATTTTCGCCTCATCGGTGATTTCCGCCAAATTGTCCGATTTGACGCGCGATTCCTTCACCACATCACGAGGAGCACCAAATCCTATAAAAAGAAGAGGAGTTAGATATTTGTTTTTTTATTAAAATTTATTTACTAAAATTAAATATTCATAAAATAATAAAAAAAAATTTACAAAAAATTAAAAATTTTTTAATGAAACACATTAAATTTTTATTTAATGATTTTATAAAATTCTAAAAAATTATTCATTTTAATAATTGAGGACCACGTCATGATACGAACGTTAAATAAATTATATTCAAAAAAAAATTAATTATAATTATTAATTAACAATTTTACCGGTCATTCCCCGCTGGGATGCATATTTGTTTGTGCCAGCTTGGATTGGGATTATGCCCTCGGAACGCATCAGCTTGCTAAATTTATTCAATTTCATTAAATTAATATAATAATTTCTTTTTTTAAAATATTTTTTTCCAATAAAATATGTCAATGAAAAATCCGGTCAAAATGGGAAAAATTAAATTTATATAAAATTTGCTGAAAAATTAAGGACAATCGTTGAAAATCACTCAAATATAATCTATTCTAATCAGGAAAATATATTTTACTTTTTTATTTTATTTTTCTATAAATTAAAAATATCTGTATGAAATTGGGTGAAATTCACGTTTGCTTTATTTATTTTTTTTTAACTTTTTTGAGACTCATAAATTTTTCCCTTTCATTTAATAATATAATATTAACATTTCGAGAAAAGTTTTTTTTGCCGAAAGATTTGGGTTCTTTTGCCGAGAGATTGGGTTCTTTTGCCGAAAGATCAGTTTTTTGGGCATAACTTTTTTTGTGCTTGATCCCAGACCCCCAAACCATTTAGCAATTTTATAGAGCTCATCGAGACGCGTCGAGTGATGTATAATTTGTCGAGATTTGGCCAAAATTCAAAGTATTAAACCGTTTAAACCATATTTTGGTTTTTGGTTTATAACTCTTTTAGTTTTGAACCAAACTTCAACAAACTATACATCACTCGACGCGTCTCGATGAGCTCTATAAAATTGCTAAATGGTTTGGGGGTCTGGGATCAAGCACAAAAAAGTTATGCCCAAAAAACTGATCTTTCGGCAAAAGAACCCAATCTCTCGGCAAAAGAACCCAATCTCTCGGCAAAAGAACCCAATCTCTCGGCAAAAGAACCCAAATCTTTCGGCAAAAAAAACCCCACCCTTAACATTTCTACAAATATTTAAAAAATAACGCATCAAAGGCAATCATTTAAAGAAAAAAAAATTAAAACAAAATAAATATCAAATTTTATCGCTTAATTAACCAAATAAAACTTACGCTTTGTCATGGCGACTCGGCTTTCCGCCCGAATAAATTTGTTGCTTCCTCAGTGCCGAGACAGAAATGTTTCGCTCTTGATAGGATTTTCCGGGTTCCCCGCTGGCCACCGCTGATGGACTTTTTGGCTCGGCGGCGGATGCCGGCGCCGCCAAGCTGTTTTCATTGTTTTCCTCTCCTTCTGGTACAACTGGCTCCTCCAATTTTTTGGGCTTTTCCACTTTTGGCTTTTCTTCCATTGATTGACGTGGTGTTTTCACCTTCAATTTTTTCGAATTTATATTATAATAAATAAATTTAAAAATTTATCAAAGATTTCCTTTTGAAGTTCTTTTTAATTTTTTTTTCTATTTTTTAAACCTTATAAAATAAATTAATTATTTTTCCTTTAATTTTCTCTGGAATTATAGCTGATAAAATTTGGTCGTGATCGAAAATTAACAAAAAATAAATAATTATAGATGAATTCCAATTTCTTTTAATAAGATATTTTTTTCTATTTTTTTTCAAAAATTTTCTTATTTTTTTAAAAATTATCAAACCCATAAATATTTCTACATTTGAATTCATTAAAAAAGTACTTTATTTTTAAATTTAACAAAAACGGGAACACAACGAAAGAACTCATATAATAAATAATTTAAATAAAAAATATTATTTGGACCTTTCGTTTGCCAACGGGTGATCCATCCTTTTTAGGTGAGCCTTCCTTCTTTGCAGGAGAGCCTCCACGTTTTGGTGAACCTTCCTTTTTGGCCGGTGAGCCGCCACGCTTTGGAGAGGCCTCCTTTTTCTGAAAAAAAATGATAAAATATTTTAATTCATTTTTAAATTTTTTATTTTTATAAAATTTTTTATTTTAATTTTGTGTCTGGCTCTGGCGCCATTTATAAAATTACTATTAGCTCATTGATTAATTCCTTAAATGAAAATAAATTTATAAAAATTTATGGGTTACAAATAAATTTTCATTTTTTAAAAATTAATTTTTGTAATTTTTTCACGATTTTAATTTCATTTAAACTAATTGATAAATAATTAAATAAAAATACGGGCTGAAAATTTTTTTTAATTTTTGAATTTTATCCATTAAGAAATTAAAATAAAAAACGTATTTTAATTCCGGTCGAATCAAGGTTAAAATATTCTATTCGACTCGTTCCAATTAAAATATCCATTTGAATGGACTGTTTTGGTGCAATTATTTTGCCAAAGGAAATGAATAAAATTTCGAATTTTGTCGATGAATTTAGGCTCATTTTTGATATAAATTTTATGCATCTGTGTTCTAACACTTGGAGTGGCGCTAAAATTTTAATGCCTTTTCCCCAGATGTTTTGGCCAACAAAAAAATACCCAAGAGCACAGATGTATGATTTTGTTTGGGTTTAATTTGTGCTTTTTTAAATTTTGATAGCCAATTTTCAGAGAAATGCAACTATAAATAAAATAATTAAGAATTGATTAAATTGCTTGGATTATTCTGAATTTTATTTTTGCAGACTAAAAAAAATGTTTTCTAATATTTTTATAAATAAAATTATTTTATTATCATAAAGACAAAAAATTTTTGAGTTGAGTAAAAAAATCTATTTCTTGTTAAAATTTATTTAAAATAATAATAATTATGCACCCTTAAAACTAAATTTATTTAGAAAAAGAATTAATGTAACAAGGGAATTCATATTTTTTGTTTAAAAAATTAAACTCATAAAATATTTGTTGGACTTTTCTTTTTAATAATCCGAGAATTAATCCGAGAATGTTAAAATGTTTAAATATGGCTGGTTAATTTTATCAAAAATTATCAAATTAAAAAAGAAATAAAAAAGAAAACAAATTAAATTTAAAAAATTGTCAAATTGTAGGAAAGCTTGCAGAGTTTGCAGAGTTTTGTAATTTTTTGTTGAGTGCAAAAATAAAAGATTAAAAAATTAAACCCATAAAACATTTCGAATTATTTTTCTTTTTAAAAAATTAAAAAATTCAGTTAATTAAAAATAATATTCACGATGGAGAAAATTCAAAAATTAATTAAATTTAAAAATATTAAAATAAAAATTATTTCATTATGTAAAAACCAACCCCAGCCGCCGGTGGTGCCTCCGGCTCGTCCTCTTCCTCGTCCACATATTCATATTCGTATTCCTCGTCGTCAAATTCGCTGCCTTCTTCCGCCATTTATTATTTTTTGGGCTTTGAGAGCGCAACAATTGGTTCTATACCTCTGAAAAAATAAGATTTTATCAATAATATTTTCTTAATTGTAAGAAAAATATGTAAAGAAATTAAAAATATCGCGCTTTAATTAAATGGCTTCATAATTTTAGTTAAATATACAGAATAAGTCAAAATTGATTTAATAATTTTTAAAAAAAAAAGAATTTTTGAGGTTTTCACTGATCACGCATTTAGGGTTCGAAACAAAAATGAACAATTAAAAAAAATTATAAAAATAAATTTATGGGAATGGGAATAATTGTGGATGGTAATTCACAATTCAGCGTACAAGACAGATCGTCGAAAGTCCAAAAATTATTGTTCATTTGGGAAAGAGAGAAATGGGAGGAAGCCATGAGGAATATAGGCTGTCGGAAAAAAAAGGAAAAAGCTTGATGTAAGTCATGAAAATTGATGAGTATTAGAAATTGTGGGAGGTTTCCAAAAAAATATTTGAGGGGAATTATTCTAAATATAGGAGGAGCACCCTCTGCAGAATATTGGAGTATCCATTGGAAAGGGGGGGGGGGTGGCTTACTTAAGTTTAGCGAAAGGAAAGCATAAATATGAGGGATTATGCTTAATAGGGTTGAAAGAGAAAATTGAAGGAAAAAATTTTTTCTTTAGGGAAATGGCCAGCAGTCACTAATAAGGAAGCATTTAAAAAATTAATATTTGCTACACAAAAATGTATTGGCTAAAAGTTGACTGAATTTCTTGAGTCCTATTTTCCTCCTCCGCCATCAATCCTTTCCTTTTTTCTGGATGCCCTTTTTTTGATTTCGTCTTTTCCCGTCATTGACGCCATTTGGTCATCAAAGCAGTAATTTGTAAAAAAAATATTGCCCCATTCCCATCTTTCTCCTAAGGCCGAGAATTTAGTTGGGAATTGCCTGGGGGAGAATATCAACTGTGATTGAGGAGATGAGAAGAAGGATCGATGGCTTTCATCTATCTATCCTTTCATATTTCTTTGGATAAATTTTTTTGTCCTAATCCCGTCTTCTTCAAAAGGCTCAGTATTTGAATAGCAAAATTTATCCCCGGGGGAGAAATCTTGGCTTGAAAAAGTGAGAAAGAATTTTAGAAGGAGATTAGGGATCGATGGCTTCTATACTGTTAGATAAACTTTTTTAGTCCAAATCTTGTCTACCAAAAGCCAGAAAATTTTACTTTTAGAGCATTGACTCGAGATGAAAAAGAGAGCTCAGAAATAAAGAAAGGGATGGACGGTCGATGGGGATACCATCTATTCATTTACATTTTCGGCTAATTTTTTTATTGCCTTAATCTCATCTCTATTTTGTATTGGCAAAATTTATCCTAATCTCCTCTTACTTAAAAAGACTGAAAATTTGATAAAGTAGAAGGGGATATTTTATGAAGAATAATGAAAAAATGAGGGGGAATCGATGACTTCAATTTCGTTTTAAGGACATGAATTTGCTAAAGAATAGGAGGAGGATATTGCCCGAAGAGAAATAAAGGAAGGGTAGGGGATCGATGGCTTCAAGCCCACATCCAACCCATTCATCTTTCTAATATTGGCGCGTCTGTTGGGGGCACACAAACATATTTTGCTGGGCATTTTGCTGTGAATTGTGAGTGGGTGGATGTATTGGGTGGGGGAATGTGGCTTAAAGCGATATGGCCACAAGGCAATTTCTTTTGCTTCTTGGCCGAGAATGTGGATTGGATGTGAATTGGATCGGCGAGAAATGAAAAGCGAAAGAAAAAGAAAATGAATGGGAAAATGAAGAGGAATTGTGGGTTGAATGGGTGAGAGACCGATGTATGTTTTTTCCGTCCATTTGGATTATCTGCTTGGGATTGGATCATCTCAATCTCGAGGCTTGGCCATATTGAAAATGTGTGGATGAAAAGAAGGAAATAGATGTAAAGTGGATCAAAACATTGTAAAAAGGAAAGGTAGAGAATTTTTCTATGTTTTTAGACTCTGATTGAATCGAGGTAAGTGAGCACATTTTGAAATGAAATAAGGTGAATATTATATTATTTGAATGATTGAAAAATATATAAAATAATTTTATAATGGAATAATATTACAGAATTTACAAATTTTTTGTTGAAGTCGCATTCACCCTCAATTTTGATTTATTAAGTTTATTTAATTAAAATTCAGAAGCCATTCAATTAAAGGGCAAAAATTTTTTATTTTCTTTCATTGTTTTGTTCGCAATCAAAAAAGTCCATCGGCAGGTAGCCAGAGGGGAGTCTGGAAAACCCTAATGAAACCTTCCCGCCCTTGAAGAAGAAGAAAATAAAGCCAAGTAGGCATGAAAAAAAGTAAGTTAAATTCGATGAAAAAATAAATCAAATTTGTTATTTATTTATTTTATTTATTTAAATTTTTTGATTTTGACTTCTTGCTTGTAGCGTCCTTTTTTCAAATATTTGTAGAAATGTAAAATATATATTAATAAGATGTGTAAAAAAATTTATGAGTTACAAAAAATTTTAAAAATGAATAAAATAGCAACCATGAATTTCACCAACTTTTATCCAGCTTTTTAATTTAATAGAAAAAATATAGTAAAATTTCTGTTTTTTGATTGAAATAGATTACATTGAAAAGATTTCGACGATTTGGCCTCGATTTTTAGGGGCGAATTGTGATTGAGTTTAATTTACCCATTTTCTTCCCAACATCCATTGACATATTTACTTAAATAAATATTTTAAAAAAAAAGGAAAATTAAAATTATTTTTAATGAAATTTGGTAAATTTAAAATTTTTATTATTTATTTAATTTTAGAGCTTCTTTTGTTGCCCATTGATGAGAAAATATTAATATTTTGTAAAAATATCGAATTTTTATTGAAAATAAGAGGAAATAAATTTATGAGTTTTAAAAATTTATTTATAAAATTTCGATAAATAATTTCCCCTTTGATTCAAAGTAGGGTTCACTTCCTCTATTAATCCCCAATCTCGATTTTGAGGATTCTCATAGTTCTTTCTTACCTAGCGAACTATTAAAAAAAATATAGGATTTTCCTAATTCCCTAAAGTTAGCTTTACAAAATTCCTTTTATAATTTGTTCAAAAATGTCCACAAATTAAGGAATTAGATACAAAATTTTCCCATTTTTTAAGGGTTGAAAAATGATTCCCCGGGGTTTTAAAAGAGGTAATACGGTAATTGTGGTAAAAAATTTATTTTTGAAGTTTACCGTGTATTCATAGCCTTCAGCCAAATCACAATGGATTCGCCCGTCTTTTTGTTGATCAATTTTGGTTTTCTCTCATCATAAGCCACTGAAATGATGTCCTCGTCGGCAAGCAATTCTCGGGGCGCCACAGAATAAATGCGCAATTTCAAGTCACGGTCCAATGATTCAATTTCATTCAACAGTTCCTAAATAAAAAAAATATTCGTTTAATACAAATTTTAATAAATAAAAAAAATATTTTTACTTAATGCTATAAAAACTATTTTCTTTTTTTTTAATATGCAAATTTAAAGACTAGATGAATGAAATTTGTGCAAAATAAATAAACTTTCAAAAACTTTCAAATTAATTAAAATTATGAATAATAGAAAAATATTATTCTAACCTCTTTCATCAATCCAATCAGTCTTTTTAGCATGCCATTGAACAATTGGGTTTGGGCATCAAAATTCAAATGTTTTTGATTTCCTAAAAAAATTTTTTATCTAATTTAAAATTATTATAGAAATTTTAAATGAGAATATTTTGATTAGATTCATTTTTTAAAGAAATGTTTGTAGTTTATTATCAATATTTAATTTAAAGTAAAAGAAGGGATGGGAACTTAAAATATAAGAAGAACTGAATTAATAGGGTTAACTTCCTCTTCGAGCTATAACATAAATTATCGTAACAGGTACTGAAATCATCTTATTAAATCAGACCAATAAAAGACCAATGAGGATTTTCCCATATAATATTTTCATTTTTTTAATGTAGATATGTAACAACTAAATTTATAAATCATCGATTTCGGAATTCGCTAAGCATTTAGGTTAGCGAATTTTGAAAACTCTGCTTCTAGACATCATAAAGACTCGAGAGTAAATGTATTAGACACGGCGTGGACGATTTACTATATGAAATTTCAATTTCAGACCAGCTTAAGGGCTAGGTTTAAGGTTAGGGTAGTGGCGGCATTAGTTTTAGGGGATAAAGGCTAGAAATCTAAAGTAAAAGCACATAATTGTCTGAAATAGAAATTTCATATAATAAATCGACCATGCCGAGTCGATTGAACCTACTCAAGAGTCTATGTGCGGCCTAGAAAATCGAGATTTTCAAATTGATTTAATTTCTCTACAGTATTTTTTAAATTTATTCCCTCCTCCCATCCAAATGAAAACCTTCCAATTTGCATTGGCAATGCATCCATTTATTCAACATTTCTGCACTTGGCCAAATGCGAAGCGTTTCATCGAATCCAATGCGCTCCTTGAAGAATTCTTGCAATTGTGTACATTTTTGATCAAATGCTTCTACGCCAATTATTCCACTGCAAAATTTAATTCATTTTAATCAATAAAAATTTCATAAATAAAAAGGAAAAAAAATTTAAATTCAATATTTAGGCTAAATTTAATTTCCCGAAAATTTTATAATAAATTTTAAACTCTCATTTCTTCTCTCATTTATATTCATAGAAAATTGAAAAATTAATTTTTAATATTCCACGAATGAATTAATTTTTTCTGGAAAATAAATTAATTTAGTATTTTTTCGGTTATCTATACCCAGCAGATTTTTTAAGGTCAATTGGAGAAATTTACCTGGTGACCCCCATGGTTAATCCGGTACTGGCTACTGGGTTTGGGTCTTTATTAGGCGATAGGTTAGCATCTCACGTATCCTTAACCCTTAACCCTCTAATCACCTGTAAACGGGGGATCCATCATTTCAAAATAATAGATAACCGAAAAGTACCATTAATTTAATAGACTATGATTTGCTACTAATAAGCTATTAATGTTCTCATACCATAAACAATACTCTAATTTAATAATAATTTTAGATGGAAGAAAGTAAAATTTTTAATGGATTTTATTGAATAATAATTTTAGATGGAAGAAAGTAAAATTTTTAATGGATTTTATTGAATAATAATTTTAGATGGAAGAAAGCAAAATTTTTAATGGATTTTATTGAATAATAAATGAAAATCATTCCAATTCATTCTTTCAAAAATTCTTCAATTCTCTTCTTCTTCTGTGTCCGATAATTCACCAAAAATTCGGCCTGCTAATTCCGATATTTCATTTTGCAAGGCATGGGCATCTGGTGCCGAAGTTGATTGGGCATTTTTCTTCCTCAGATTTGCCTTTAAGGGAAATGAAATAATTAATATTAATCATATTTGGAATTTTTAAATTTAGGTGCCCCAAAATTTGAAATTTTCAATCATATTTTATTAATGCTAGGCATATATTTTTGAAAAAATTTTTTCATTTTTGGCGCTTTTAAACTTAATATAAACTCATAAAAATCTTACCATAAATTCAATTGCTCTTTGCTTCCTAGCAGCCTCTATAGCTTGGCGGTTACGTAAAATATTAGCGTAGGCTGCCTCTGGTGGTGCATATTGATGAACATTTTGTTGCCGACGATGAACTGTCCAATCATAGTTCACTTTCCTTTTGGCCAATAAATTTTTGTCATTAGGTTTACGGAGAATTCTTTGCTGTCGTTTTCTTTGCTTTGCTGAAATAAATTAATTACTAATTATAAAATTCTCGAATTTTACCTCTAATCCGCGCTCGTTTCTTTTCCGTCAAACTTTCCTTCCCTTCTTCCACAATTTTTCGCATTTCCTTCAGTGTCATGGTTGGATCCAAGCCAATTTTGCGCAATAATTCATCCTTTTCAGCTTGCACCAGATTCTTGCAAACTTTTTGTTGATCTCGTTGCGTTTCTTTGAACTCTTGTTTGCATGTCCATATAGGCAGGGGATCAAATGGTCGACCAATGCGATGATAATTTGCCATTTTTGTAGGATTTACTGTAAAATTATAATATATTAGAATTAGAAATGGATTCAGATTTTAACTCAATATATAACTATCTTCAAGATAAATGATCCACAATTTGGTTTGGTTGTCTTTTTTTCTTTTCTTGTAAACAATCTGAATCTGTATTGGGAAGAGAATAAAAAAAATAAATTAATTAAAAAATTAAGATAATCAAATGAATTAACATTTGAATTTGTGAAAATATGAAAATAATTTTATACAAAAATGAAACGATTTAATGAATGAAAATTTCAATATTCTTCTTTTTTGGCACAAGGAAGCCAACAGCAACAAAAACAAATTGCAAATGAAATGAAAGATGCCCCAAAAAGATTCCCATCCGTAATGAATATGTCCTATTATCGATTTAGACACCATTAAAATCAAGGCTCCCGTGAATGTGCACAACGATTTCATACCAGTTTTTTGCAATTCCATATTTATTTTCAATCCAACATTATGCGCCACAATTAGACTTTGGAATTTGGCCATCAATTTTACCCTTTAATAGAAAAATGATTTTGAGAGAAACTTGCCTGTTGGAAGATATCAAGAAGATTTGTAATCCAATTAGCCCTTGATATTGCAGAAGATACAATTCGATTCAAATTTTATTCTGATTTTGATTTTCCTTTCAGGAAAATGCTCTGATTTTTCATTGATTCGATTTCGCTTTCCGAAATATTGATTGATGCAATGAATGGAATAAAGTGGCGAGAATTACAGATGGATAATGGAGAAGAAGCCAAGAAGGTGTGTGTGAAATGTGAATACTGATGAGGCGCAGCACATTAAAAATTCATCAAATTCGTCCCAAAAATAGTTCCCCAACTTTTTGAGCTTTTCACATCAATGTGGAAGGTGTTACACTCCTTTTGCGGATCCGCCAATTGCAGATGAAACGGTTTGGTGCCGCTGGCGATAAATTTGATGTAGCATTTTTTATGGCATTTTATTAGTCATAAAATTAGCCACAAAATGACATAAAAAGCTTTGGCCATTTTTGAGTATTCACCGAGTTATAGCCAAAAACCGCCAAAAAAAAAACAATTTTAATTAAATCAAAGGTTTTTTTTTGCCATA
Organism: Pratylenchus scribneri; assembly: GCA_030063045.1. NCBI lineage: Eukaryota > Metazoa > Nematoda > Chromadorea > Rhabditida > Pratylenchidae > Pratylenchus > Pratylenchus scribneri. The sequence continues at coordinate 416,454 of JAQSEB010000045.1, forward strand.
ACTCGGTGAATACTCAAAATTGGCCAATGCTTTTGATGTCATTTTGTGACTAATTTTTTGATTAATAAAATGCTACATCAACTTCACCGCCAGCGGCACTAAACCGTTTCGTTCATAAAGTGTCAACTCCGCAAAAGGTGTAACGTGTAATACGTTCTTAATCTATTTCATCATTTTTTGGGGAGAAGTGAAAGGCCCAATGATCGTCAAAAAGTGGAATGATAGGGGCCACTTGAGCAGCCAGCATTGAAGCGCCGTCCGCCGTGAATGTGGAAATAAGGAATAACGAAATAAAGCCCATCGTGAATGGGGCAATTGGAGAAGAATAAGGTGGGCCAAATTTTTGAATGCATAATTCATATTCCATTAGCTTTTTCCCTAATGGTAAAGAAAATCAAGCTAGCGGCGCCATCCATCGAAAGTTTTACTTTTAGGTGGGTGGATTGGGGACGGTCTTTTTTAGTGGAAAAAGCACAAAAAACTCAGCTTATAAATAAGCCTAAAAATGAATTAAAATAATCGAATCGTGACCGCCATCCACATCCACAAATCCAATACATAAAAAAAATCCTCGTAGAATTACGGTATACAAAAAGATAATCTCCATTTTTCCCCTGTTGGAAATGGAACAAAAAACAAAAATACAAATAATATGTGTCCCCAAGGCTTTTTTTTCGCGATTAGAAGAAGTGAAATTAGAAGTTGAAAAACATTATTATTGGTGACTAAAGTTAAAAAAGAAATATCAAAATTAGAGATCATCGAACCAATACGATATATCAACCGACTAATCTAGATAAATTTTATATGAATCGATAGCCAGAAGTGCGCTCTTTAATTTGATACCGAAATCATCAATATCGGTTTCGCCATTAATGAGCTACAAGCGATGTCGCCCGGTTGTCCCTGTCACGAAAAATCAAAGGGAAAATAGCGGCGAAATTGGCCAAAATCAGAGGGTTGGTCTTGGGCGCGAAAAATGCGATATAGTAGAACATTGCTTTTTTGATTTTTCAAAATTTTGAAAAAAAGTAAAGAGGGCGTTTATGAGATTTTACATATCCTGGCCAAAATCCTAGTAGGCGTAGAGATGCAGCCAAAATGGCCAAAAGAGAAAGAGGGGAAGAGCGCTGGGGCAAAACTGGATTTGACAGACTGAAGGACTGCATTGAATTCAAATCAGCCAATGATGGAAGAGGGCGGGGCAATGATGAATTGGGGAAGGAAGAGAAGCGTTCAAGGCTCAAAGGAAATGTGGAAGGGAATGGCCGCGGAGGGAAAAGGAACGGTCGTCTGTTATTATTGAGGGGGAGAGGGCAAACTTTTAGTGGGGTGCTTTCAAATGGCATATCGCCTTCCGGGAATAGGTTGCTTCCTTGAAGAGATATGGCCAAAATAGCAGCCCGGATAATGAAACGGCTCTACTGAATTTTCCCGCGGTTCCATATTTTGACACCTTTACTGGGGAGGTGGCGTAAAATTTATTATTCCGTCTCCCCCGCCGATGGTTTATGGATTGAAAAATAGCACAAGAAGAATTTCTAAACTCTAAAAATCTAGCCTATTCCTATCCCTAAACTCATCCGGGCCTACCCTATATAAGCCCTACCATATCATTGCCCAAACTGCATTTTAGGGATTTAGGAAAACTTTTAATAAGATTTAGGATAGATTAAGGTTAAGTTTAAGTAGGGTTAGATGGGTATGGGTTTTAGAAGTGTGGAGCAATTAGAGTTGAACAAAGTTTAGCCAAGATATGGCCATAAATTCAAAAATAAAGGCGACTTACTTTTTATGGCTATATCTTGGCCAAAACTTTACATTTTTGGATTATCAATATACTATTGGATAGCTAATAATTATAGTACTATTAAATGAATTTTATATCACTTAAATTGCTTAATTGGGTGGCAATGTTTGTTGGGTGTTTTGGCAGACGGAATCGAGGGCAGGGAATGAATATGAATCTCATCAGAAAAAGCAGCCAAAGGCCCAAAAAAATGATCACACAAAAAAACCGAGATTTTTGTCACTGAAGACTGAATACGAATATAAGCATTTTTGAGCAAATGCAATGGCCGAACATGGTCGCTTGCCAACTCAATATGAAAATGGCGACAGCTCATTTCTAGAAGAGCTATTCTCTTACGGGACATAAATGTGCTCATGTCAATTAAAATATCGCTGGATAGTATTTTCTTCCTTTATAATAAAAAGATAATTTATCAGAAATATTTTTTTGTAAGCATTACTTTATATAGAAGCCTAATTAAGAAAATTAAAAATTTTTATTATAATAAATATAAGCAAATAACAATAACAAAATTTTTTACCCTTTTATTGTTCATTCAATAAAATAGTGGGCAGATTGATTTATTGTTAGTGGGAGATAGGAAAAAATGAAAATGAATTTTTGACCGAATGTGTGAATGGGAATTTTTGTCTTATTTTAGAAAGTTAAATGAAAAAGCAAAATAAAAATGTTCCGATGTATTCTGTATTCCTTCAATTCATTCCCCTTAAACCTCAATCAACAAAACCACTTCAATTTAGCGTCATCAAAGGAAGAGGAGGAAGAAACGAATCATTTTTTTTAAAATTCGAGAACAAAAAATCCAACAACCATTATCTTTTTTTTTTTGTGTGCCTTGCCAAAATAATTTCCCAATATAGACAAAGAACCAATCAAATTATTAATTTTTATGTGTATTTTTCGACATTCAAAAAATGGTCCACAATTTGTTCTGATTGTCTTTTGTCTTTTTTTACAGTAAATCTGAACTTTTTATTGGGAAGAGAATAAAAAATTAATTATGGCTTTTAAAAGCTTTTTATTTTTTAATGGTCTTAAAAGCTTTTTAGAATAAATTTACTTTTTTATAATGGATATTAAAAAAACTTTTTAATAATTTATTTTTTAAAATGGTTTTAAAAGCTTTTTATTTTTTAATGGTCTTAAAAGCTTTTCAGAATAAATTTAGTGTTTTTAGTTAAATTCTGATTTTATGTGTTTTTAGTTAAATTCTGATTTTATGTGTTTTTAGTTAAATTCTGATTTTATGTTTTTTTAGTGTTTTTAGTTAAATTCTGATTTTATGTGTTTTTAGTTAAATTCTGATTTTATGTGTTTTTAGTTAAATTCTGATTTTATGTTTTTTTAGTGTTTTTAGTTAAATTCTGATTTTATGTGTTTTTAGTGTTTTTAGTTAAATTCTGATTTTATGTGTTTTTAGTGTTTTTAGTTAAATTCTGATTTTTATGTGTTTTTAGTGTTTTTAGTTAAATTCTGATTTTATATGTTTTTAGTCATTTTGAATGATATTTGTGAACTTGAATGTGTAAGAACATTAGATATTAAATCTTGGCTTTAAACTTAGCCCAATGGCCCACAGGCCAATTGTTGTTCAACAAAATATTTTCCAATCAATTGAATAATTTATCGACGAGTCTGGAAGAAATTTGAGAGAAATTAAAATGGCTATTTAATTATATTTCACCTTTTTTATTCTTTCCGATTTTTGCCAAATCAAAAGTCAAAACTGAAATTTGGGAATGAATTTAAATTTAAATATGCAAAATTGAAATTTGAAAATTTGTTCAAAGAAATTGAGGCGAATTATTTAACGCCTTTGAAAATTGAAAACAAATTTTTTGGGCAATTTTGCCCAATAATTTTATTTATTTGTGGTCGTTGCAAAAAAAAAAAGAAAAAATGGTCAAAAATAAATTAATTGATTAATAGTAACAAATTGCATTTTAAATTACATAGATCATTCATTTGAGATAATTTTTACAACGAATTGTGGTGGGGTGTGGTGTGGTGAATTAAAAACAATAAAATTATAAATAAGACATATAAGATGATGAAGCTGAAATTTAATTTTTCACAAATTTTTGTTGGATGAAAAAATTTACATAAAATATTGGCGAGCAAAATAATTATTTATTTTTGTGTTTTTTTATTTTTTGCCGAAAATTATTTATTTTTGGGTTTTTTATTTTTTGCCGAAAATGATTTATTTTTGGGTTTTTTATTTTAGTGTCGAAAATGATTTATTTTTGGGTTTTTTATTTTAGTGTCGAAAAATTATTTATTTTTGGGTTTTTTTATTTTTGCCGAAAATTATGTATTTTTGGGTTTTTTATTTTGCTGCCGTTTTTTTGTATTTTTGATTTTTTTAATATTGAAATGAATGAAAATTTGTTTTTGGATTTTTTAATTTCAGCTTTACATAAAAAATAGAAGAAGAAAGATTTATGGGGTGGAAAAATTGCCAATATAATTTATTTTACTATGACTATAAATTTTATTATCAATTGACTAAATATTGGCTGCTAATTTCTTCATCAAACCAAAACCAATTTCTTCAAATTGCATTCATTCATTTCGACGGCTTCCCCCAGCAGAAGGCTTCGATCGATCGGTAAACTTTGATTTTGGGATTATAATATCGTCAGCTGGTGGAGGCTGAAAAAATAGAAATATTGCATTTTTTTAAAGTTTTAAAAATTAGGAAAAGCAAAATTGGCGCCCTTTATAATAATTCATTAAGGACTGAACCCCAATTTTAATGATTTTAGTTTAGTATCAATTAAGGAGAAGACAACTATTAAAATATTTTTTAATTGGTTCGGAATTAATGAAATTTACCCTTAAAAGTTTTTTTTATCCTTTATTATGGATTAGCGAATCTTAAAGTTTTTTGGGAATAATTACCATAAATTCTGAACCAATTTAGATAAAATTAATATTATTTGATAGCCAAAAGTCTGTCCTTTATTTTATCACTAAATTCCGAAAAAAATAATTCAGTTATTGATGATTTATTATTAACAGCGCCAATTGGCCCGGCGCCAAATTAGACTATTCCCAATGCAAAAAGCATACAGCTGGTTTTTGTCCCGATTTTGCCACTGTTGCCCCCTTTTTTGCTTCATTTCCTCCTTGTTTTGTTGGCCCATGATTAACACCAGATGAAGTGGATGTTCCCTGCTCATTCGATGTTCCTTGTCCATTCGATGGTCCATTCCCTCCATTAGCTTTCTGTCTATTTGCGTTGTTTCCAGCAGATTTAGCTTCCGGTGTGCCATTATCTGCGGGTGTTGCTGTGCCAAAAAGGAATCTGAGTCTTTTGGTGCCACCCGTTCCTCTTTGATCACCCGGGCTTTTTTGCTGCTGACGATTGGATTCAGCAGCGGTAGCCGGAAGCGATTGTTGACCATGAATTGATGGGGGAATAGATGGCCGCGTTGATGTTGACTGACGAATTTGCCCATTATTGGCCACATTCTGACGTTGATTCGGAGCTGGGACCGTAGGGCGTCTCTCTCCATTCGCATTTCCTGTGATTTTATGGGAATGGGGTTTGGCCAAAAGAGATCTAATTGCCCCGGGATCACCCATTGTTTTTGCCAGCTGTCCTTTTGGATTGTTCATGGCCGACACAATGATGTTTTGATCCCGGAGTGCCGGTCCAGGATCGCGTCGTTGAACTGTGTTGGCATTGATTCCAATGTTCAGGGATGTTGATTGGCGCATTTGGCCCTCATTAGCTTGGCCATTCACTGAACGCTGACGATGGACGGCCGCTGGGCGTTGTGGTGGATTCATTTCTATGTGTGAATTGGATTTGGCCCAAGAATTCTTTGAGCCCCGGAATCACCTGCTGATTTCTTGGCCAAAGTTCCGTTTACATTGTTCTTGGCCACAACAGGCGGCGCGTAACCTAATCGAGGGTCGACAGGTCGTTGTTGATGACGGACTGTCGGTGGTTTGGCATTGGCAGGTGACTGAACAGAGTTGACATTGGCAGCAATTTTCGGACCATTGGCTGAATTGTTGCTTTGGGCTTGCGCTGGCTGTGGTGCAACCGTTCCAGCTGTGGCATTATTGGATTTTATGGGAATTCTAATCGCCCCGGATTCACCTGATTTCTTGGCCAAATTTTCTTGTTGATTGGACTCGGCTACAACAGATGGTTGTTGACGGACTACCGGTGAATTCGGAGGTGGCTGAACAGAATTGGCATTGCCCCGAATGTTCTCAGATGTTGATTGCCGCATTTGGCCATCATTGGCTGAATTCTGTCGCTGGACTGCCTCTGGTTGCCCTGCGGGTGCATTATCCATTCCTACAAGGAAATTAAGTTTGAATAGTGGAATTCTATTAGCCTTAAGATCACCCAATAATTTCTTAGCCAAAGGTCCGTGTGGATTGATTGTTGGCTTCCAGCCCTTCTTATTTTTCGGCGTTGCTTTCCCGCAGTCTTTCTTTTTCGGCACATTCTTTGGTGGATTGGTGCCCGAGGGATGGTCAACATTCTCATTTGGACTCATTGGAGTCGGAGGTGAAGCAATGGGATGAGCTGAAATTGGTGGAAAATAAATTTAATTTAGCATAAAATTTTAATAACTTTTCATAAAAATTTAAAATATTTAAAATAATTTTATTAATATTATTAGTAGGATAGGACAGAATCCAGTTAATAGAACCGAAAGCTGTATTTTTTGGCTTTAAATACCGAAATCGAACTGGGAGAAAAAGGAGACGAATTTTGGGCATTTTCCATTTTTCAAGCAATCTTTAAGCCATTTAAAATATTTGGCTACAAAAAATTGTGGTCAAAAAATAAAGAAAAATGCCTAAAATATTAATATTATTACAAAAAAATAATAAATTTTTATTACTAACGGAAATATAAAAAATCCAGAAAGCAATAAAAAAAATTAATAAATTCTTTCTCTAATCAAAACATTTTCTAATTAAAACTATAAATTAAAATACATTCGAAAAATTAATATGATGCGCAAAATTCGTTTCAATATATTAAATTAAAATAAGAAAATTTTTTTATTGCCATCGGAAATATAAAATTTCCTGATAACAATAAAAAATTTAAAAGCAATGAACAAAAGCAAAATTTAATAAAAAATTTTGAAAAAAACCCTCCAAAAATGTGTCCCTAATTTGGCCCCAATTCCACTCACCATCAGAAGAATGTTGTGCAGCCGATTGTTGTTGTCCAACATTTCCCTCATTTGTTGTTCCAACTTGTTGCCCATTGTTTCCCAAAATTTCCACATTTCTTGGTCCATTGCCGCCAATTCGTTCATATTTTGGATTGAGGACAGCCGCGCCAGCAGCTGGCTTCTCCGCCTTTTTTGTTCGCTTTTCGCCGCCTCCTTTTCTTGGGCTGTCCGATCGACGCTTCTTGTTCGCTGCATTTGGATGGATGGCACCGAGCGGTGTGCGTTCAACAACATTTTGAGGAGTTTGGCCAATTTCAGTAGTAGCGGATGGCACGGCGTTGCTTACATGAGGAGGTGATGTCGCAGGAAATTCGAAAACATCATTGGCCATATTCGATGGCGATGGTGTGAAATTGGAAGTCGATGTCACTGAAAATAAATTAATTGAATTAATTTTGAAAAAAAAGGTGGGAATTGCTTAAAGCATAATTCTAGGCAATAAAATATACCCCAAGGGCCTGGATAACCCCCAAATTTGGCGCCGATTACAATGACTTTTCAATGACTAAACAAATTTTAGTGATTTTAGTATCAAATTAAAGAAGAGACTTTTAGCTATCTAATAATATTAATTTTATTTAAATTGATTCAGAACTGGATTAAATTTTGCCCTTAAATTTTTAAAATGGACTTTATTGAATAAATAATTTTAAATGGAAGAACAATAAATTTTTAATTGATTTTATTGAATAAATAATTTTAAATTTTAAATGGAAGAAAAATAAATTTTTAATTGATTTTATTGAATAAATAATTTTAAATTTTAAATGGAAGAAAAATAAATTTTTAATTGATTTTATTGAATAAATAATTTTAAATTTTAAATGGAAGAAAAATAAATTTTTAATTGATTTTATTGAATAAATAATTTTAAATTTTAAATGGAAGAAAAATAAATTTTTAATTGATTTTATTGAATAAATAATTTTAAATTTTAAATGGAAGAAAAATAAATTTTTAATTGATTTTATTGAATAAATAATTTTAAATTTTAAATGGAAGAAAAATAAATTTTTAATTGATTTTATTGAATAAATAATTTTAAATTTTTAACGGAAGAAAACCATAAATTTTTAATTGATTTTATTGAATAATATTAGAAAGTGAGAGAAATTAAAAGAGCAAATACGGTATGTGATTACGATAATAGAAATGATATCCAACCCTAGTAAAAGTCTAATAAGTTCTCAGAATTCCTCAGAATTTAGGGTCTGAAGATTCGCCTACTAAAGCTAATTTCTCTTATATAGTACCAAAAATGCTTGCAAATACTTTTAAGCAAAAAATGGACCAAAAAATTTCCCTTTTTGTACTTACTCCAAATTCCTTGCTCCGGTGGATTTCGCTGTTGTTGAGGTGTTGTCGATTGCTGTGAATTTTGTTGGCCATTCACAGTTGAAATTGGCGACGGTTTTGCCTTTTTCTTCGACATTTCCACATTCTGCTGAATGGCATCCGAATTCGATGGATGAGATTGTGAAGCTTCATTGGCATCCATTTGCTCATTGGCCGAATTTTGTTCCTGAAAATCAGAAAATTTTTTAAAAATCTGAAGTCAAATTTATTCTTTTTTATAGAATAGACTCTTCCCCTTCAGAATAGATTAGTTTCAAATTTTTATTTTTCCATTGACTATAAATTTAAATAGAAATTTAATTAGATCAAAAAATCATTTAATTATTCTGAAAGAGAAGAGTTTTTTTTTGTATAGCATAGATATAAAATAAAGTTGAATTAAAATTCTAATAATTTTTTCTCATTTTAGGATTGGTTAAAGTCGGTTTCGGTTTCAAAAAAATCGATAAAATTTAAAACTGAATTTGGGAATTTTTTCTCTTTAGAACCGAAAATAGGAGAAGCAAAACCGAAAAATGACATTTTTAAACAAAAATTGGTTTTAAAACCGACTTTGACCAATCCTAGTTCTCTTTATCCAATGATTTTACCTAGTATTTTCACTAAATTTTTAATATATTGGACCTGCTGGCCTAAAGTTGCTTCAGTGATGGATGCCAAATTTGTTTGTGCCAGCTGACTATCCGGCAACACATCTTGAAGAAGTCGTTGATCCAATGTTCGCCCATTGAAATTGGAGCCAGCCGATGATGAGGGCATTCCCTCCACACTGGCAAGAATTTCATCAAATGTCGTTGATGTTGATGGCCCATTCGGTGGACTGGCTGCCGCTTTTTGCTGGACTGGCTTCTTCGGAACTGAAAAAGAGAGAGAAATTTAGTAATTAATTTTTCAAAAAATAGTGAAAATGGTGAAATAAAACATTAAAAAGGGCAAAACTCTATCTCAAATCGACAGAACTATTTGGTCAAACTTAGAGGGCACTAAAACGGTTAAGCAATTTTTCTGTTTTTTGGTCAAAACTAATTATAAATTTATTTAGATCTAAGCTAAATTATTATTAAATGATGCGTTTTTGAGTTCAAACGATTAGTTAAAGGTTTGGAATTTTGATTGAACAAATTTTTCGCCATTTTCAATACTTTTTTCATCATTTTCTATGCTTTTTTCACCCAATTAAATATATATTAAACAGAAAAAAATGCTCAAAGGAATCTTGAGAATTCATAAAAATATGAATAATGCCTCGAGGGCAAACTTACTGTTTCTGTTGGCCTCCAATTTCTTTCGATCATTCCCATCATCGCCAGCAGATGAATTCAGATTTGAACCGGCATTGGCGGTTGGCATTGGCACCGGAATTTGTGCCGAAGTTGACTGAACATTTGATGGACCGGCATCATTTCCCGATGGCCCCGCAGTTGGCTGTTGATTCCCATCTTTTGGCTGCCCTCCGGCTTCCGCATTCGCTTCTCGTTGCCTCAAATATTGTGCAAATTCCTCGATCAATTGCTCATCCAATTCCGGAACCAATGTCCTTCGATTCAAAAATTCAGCAAATTTCTTCTGCAATTCCGGATCTCTTTTGTACTCTGAGAGTGAATGACCAAACAATACTTGAAAAAGGCAACATTTGCACCTGAAATTTAATCAAAATTAATGAGTCTATTTAGAGAAAGAAAGATTCAGAATAGTGATACGGAATATGCTAATTTAAAGCCTATTATGAGGTTTAAACCTGCACCGAAAATGTCGTTTAAGACATTTATTCAAACTGATTTTAGCTAATTTAAAAGAATTAAACTGAATGATGTTTAGTTAAAACGAGTTTAAAACATAACATTATTAAGGTTAAACTAGCAAAAACATTATTTGATTGAAATGTTTTTAAACGACTTTTTGATTTTTGACAAAATAGATTTAATACACTTTAATCTTTGCCAACTTTTTTCCGGAAAGGGGAATTTAAATATAGAACCATTTTAATTTATTTTTTTACATTAATTTCCCTCTCCATTCCAAGAATATTATCATTTATTAATAAGTATTTAAGTTTTTATTTTGGAATGAATTTTGCCTCTATGTCTATAATTAAGTGCCAATTTTCTTACCAATCTTCTCCTGGATTGCGGCCTTTTAATTTTCTTCCTTGAACATTATTCATCCGCTCGCGCTGATTTCCTCCAACATTTCCGGGCACATTCTCTTCTTCTTCCTGATTGTTGCCACCATTACATTCACAATGATTTTGATATTCAACTTCTTCCTCTCCTTCATTTTCCTCCACATTAATCTGTTGGATTGCTTCGATCTGAGGCGGTTCAATCAGTTCATTCGGAGTTTGATCATTTTCTGCTGGGACTTCTTGGCCTTCTTCATTCATCGGATCATTTTCCACATTCATCGGGCCATTTTCGGCATTCATCGGGTGTTCATTTTCCACATTGTTATTTGCTTCTGGCATCACTTCATTTTGGACATTTGCACAAAATTCGGCAATATAGCGATCACGAATTATGTCCCATTCAGCCAAATTACTGCGCTGTTCTTCGCCAGTCATTCGATGACCACTATGCATTTCTTCTTGGCACTGTTCAATCTTAAATTTAATTGTTAAAATGATCAAATTTCTAATAATTGATATAATTTATTGTTAAAAAATAAAACTATTGACTATGAATGGGTCAGTAAATAAAACTGAATATTATTCGATTTTTAGGAATGAAAAATTTTAATTGAAAAAGGGAATTGGCTTAATTTTAAAGAATATGATATTCCGGAAACTTTTTCCTTTCCAGAATATTAATTTTCTAATGTTTTAATTTGATTATAAATGCGCTTGGGGGGGGGGGGGGGGGGGGTTAGATAAGGGGCACCAGCAGGGTGAACATGATGAATTTTGTCATATATTTATTTTTGGATGGAAATTTAGGAAATTTTTGAATGGGTTTTTTATAAAATTTGGATGGATTATAATGGATAAAATTGATATAGGGAGGGATGCTATTTTATAAAATGATATTTTTTTATTTTTTAATGGTCTTAAAAGCTTTTTTTGAATATTTAATTGGTTATTTTAAAACTTTTTGAATAATTTATTTTTTAAAATTTTTAATGGTCTTTTTATTTTTTAAAATTATTAATGGTCTTATTTTTTAAAATTTTTAATGGTCTTATTTTTTAAAATTATTAATGGTCTTTTTATTTTTTAAAATTTTTAATGGTCTTTTTATTTTTTAAAATTTTTAATGGTCTTTTTATTTTTTAAAATTTTTAATGGTCTTATTTTTTAAAATTATTAATGGTCTTTTTATTTTTTAAAATTATTAATGGTCTTTTTATTTTTTAAAATTTTTAATGGTCTTTTTATTTTTTAAAATTTTTAATGGTCTTTTTATTTTTTAAAATTTTTAATGGTCTTTTTATTTTTTAAAATTATTAATGGTCTTTTTATTTTTTAAAATTTTTAATGGTCTTTTTATTTTTTAAAATTTTTAATGGTCTTTTTATTTTTTAAAATTTTTAATGGTCTTTTTATTTTTTAAAATTTTTAATGGTCTTTTTATTTTTTAAAATTATTAATGGTCTTTTTATTTTTTAAAATTATTAATGGTCTTTTTATTTTTTAAAATTTTTAATGGTCTTTTTATTTTTTAAAATTATTAATGGTCTTTTTATTTTTTAAAATTTTTAATGGTCTTTTTATTTTTTAAAATTATTAATGGTCTTTTTATTTTTTAAAATTATTAATGGTCTTTTTATTTTTTAAAATTTTTAATGGTCTTTTTATTTTTTAAAATTTTTAATGGTCTTTTTATTTTTTAAAATTATTAATGGTCTTTTTATTTTTTAAAATTTTTAATGGTCTTACAAGCTTTTTTTGAATATTAATTGGTTATTTTAAAACTTTTTGAATAATTTATTTTTTAAATAGTTTTTAAAAGCTTTTAAATATTTTTTAATCGTTTTTCAATTTTCCAAAGATTTATGCCTTTACTGGTGCCCCTATGGGTCCAATACTATCCATTTAAAAATGACGAATAAAATTTTTTCCATTCCAATATTACCCATCAAAAATAAATTATGAATAGATTCTTAAAGATTTTGAAATTCTATGCTTAAAACTTTCAAAATTTTGCATTTTTTGGTAAATAATAGATTAAAATACCGGTTAAAAATATCGCGGTACCGATAGGCGCCGCAGAAGAAAAATTTTATAATTTTTAATCATTTTTATAAGGGAAAAAAAATAGGTAGTAATTGGCAAAATACTAATAAAATACCCGATACTAACCACTTTTTCAAAATTTATTTTGATTTTACTTTCCGGAATATATTTTGATTTTTGTTCTGTGATTACCATTTAATATTTTGAGTTTTTATTCTGATTTCTCTTTCCAGAAAATATTCCATTATTTTGATCTAATTTGCCATTCCGTAAAATACTATTTTTTGTTCTATTTTATTTTTTCAGAAAAGGGAAATATTCTAATTTCCATTTCTGGAATATTAAATTCCTTCAAGCATAAATTAAACACCAAGTTCCTTCTTCAATCAATTTAAATTTTTTTTGGATTATTTCAATAAATACGAATAACTCATTTTTTGCGGAATCTTGCAAGCTACCCCCAATTCAATTTTATGATCAAAATTTATGAAAATCACTGTGAAAAAACCCACATTTTCATTGGCCTCATTTTGCTCATCTGCTGATCCATCCACTTCCATTATTGCATTTTCCTGTTCCACCTCTTCCTCCTCATCTTCAATCTGAATCACTTCCACATTTGGCCCCGAAAGTGGTTGGACTTCCGCCTCCGAATGATGCAATTCTTCCTCCTGCTGCTGTTCCTGCTGACGATGTTGTTGATTGCATGAGAGGGTGGGCGGTGCCGATGCCAATTGCTGAATTTTGCCAGTGTTGCCATTGCGCTGCGCAAATGGTTGAGGAAGGCTGGTGCTGGGATAATCACGTTGTCTGTGTCTAAGGGAGCCTGAAATTTGAAAATTTGTCAAAATTTTTTTAAATTTTTTTTCATTTATATTATTTTATGAATATATGATTCAAAAATAACGGGGAAGACATAATAAATTTTTAACTACCCATGCCCCTCTTTAGCCATTAAAATTAAAATCCCCTGCCTTCTCAAATAATATAAATAGAAAAATAAAATATTTTTAGGTTTTATGGTTATAGTAAATATTGTCTCTTTCGGTGCATTCCACTATCCTTAATTCCTAAATCCTTATAAAACATGGTAATTAATCTAGAAAATTCCAAAATGCGTACTTAGAAAATGCTAAATCCCTTATCTTGTAAATAACTAAATTCTTATAAAACATTGTATGATATAAACAATAAACATACTAATCTCCTCTCTCCCAAAGAGATTTTCATTCAACCATAATCTAGGCTATTAAGTATTAACTAATAACAAGATGAGTAAATATGAAAAAGAATGGCCTTCATTCTTATACCAAAAAAGGTCCTAAAAATCCACATGGAAAATGCGAAGGAGGACGTTTCAGTGCCGGCCGTTTCAGTGCCAGCGACTTTGACGAGTCATAACTCTGCAAAGAAGAAACCATTTGAGACAATCTTGGTATCATTGGATAGAGCTAATCAAACTCTATTAAATGATATATAGCAATTTATGAAAAGTTAAATTTCCTCTTAATTACAAGCTTCTAAGTAAGAAAAAGCGACTTGTATTGACTTTTTCGACTTTAAGTCACTTAAATTTTCATTTATCAAAAAAGCTTTATACACTATTCAATAGAGCTTGAATAGCTCTATCCATTGATATCAAGATTGCATCAAATGGCTTCTTTATTGCTGAGATATGAGTCGTCAAAGTGGCTGGCACTGAAACGGCCGGCACTGAAACGTCCCCCACCGGGAAAATGTCATATTCAAAAATGCCCTGAATACTCACCTGAGCCGATGGCATTTCCATCTGCTGTTGGTGCATTCGGCTGTGAATGTGCCTCTTTTGGACCATCATTTTCCTGCTGCCCATCTTGGTGGTCCACATTTTCCTGGATTGCGGCTGCAATTTGAATTTGCAATGGCTGCGGCATTGCCGATTGATTGTTCAAAACTTGCTGTCGTAATCGTGCCAAAATTCGAATTCTTTCTGCGTTTGTTTCGGCAGCGGCATCATTGGCTCGTTGAGACACATCCTGCAATAATAAAAAATTAATTAAAATTTGAAAATAACCCAAAATATTTAAAATTTAATGTATCAAAAATTTCAATCATTAAAATACGGTTATGTCCCAATTTGGAGCTGTTTATTATAACTCATCAAGAATGAACAGTTTTTATTTATTTAAGGTACTTTTCGGTTATGTTCAAGCAGTTTTTTGTATCAATATCAATATATAAAAGATTACGGTAACTCCTATGGGAAATCCGGTAGAGAGTCAAGGTCGTCTATGAATAGGTTTACCGCAACAGAGGGCCCTTAATTTTTTTCCAAATCTAGCACAGATAACCGAAAAGTAACCGATTCAAATTGAGGAACAGACTCTTGGCTATCTAGTAATATTAATTAATATTTATTTAAATTGATTAAAATTGATAAAATTCTGCCCAAAAATTCAGTAAAAGTCATTTTAAAAGATTTTATGTGGCAAAATTCCAACAATTTTGAATCAATCTAAATAAAATTAATATCTTTGAATATCCCATAGTTTGTTCTTAAATTTGATACTAAAATTATAAAAACCATTCAAATCAAAATTATATTATAAATGGTACCCAATTTGGGCTACCCCTAATTAATTAGCCCAGAATTGCCTAATAAAATATTCAGCTTAAAATATTTTTCCCATAGATTCGGACTAAAGCTAATTATTAATAATTTACCGTTAAATTCGATTGCAGGTTGGAAAGATGTCGATACTGTGCATACAAATCTGCAGCGGACTCATTTTGGTCTTGGTTTTCGTTGTTTTCACCGTTGTTGTCGGTGTTTGTCATTTTTGTGAAGCTTTTTTGATGTTTTTGATTGATTTGTTGGTTGATTGGGTGGTTTAATTACTGATGTAATTCTAATCTAACCTGAAAATAGAAAGGGAATAATTAATTTGTTTGTTTTTAATAGATTTGAACGCGAAAAATGTAAAAACAAATAAAATTTTGCGCGAAAATGAACATGTCAAAATGGAAAGCTTTAAGGGGACGGAAGTTCAAGTATCTCGCATAAATGTAAATTGATTAAAATATGAGCGTTAAAATAGGTTGGGTTTAATTTGGCGAAAAAACATTGAAAATGGCTAAAAAAAGTATTGGAAATGGCAAAAGATTATAGCCGATTCAGTGTTTAGTCTTAAAAGCCCAACCATATACCCAATCAATAGGTATCATCAAGGCGCATCGAATGCTAAAAATTTTATATCCATTAAATATTTTATATCCATTAAAAATTTTATATCCATTAAAAATTTTATATCCATTAAAAATTTTATATTTAAATTTTATATCCATTAAAAATTTTATATTTAAATTTTATATCCATTAAAAATTTTATATCCATTAAAAATTTTATATTTAAATTTTATATCCATTAAAAATTTTATATTTAAATTTTATATCCATTAAAAATTTTATATTTAAATTTTATATCCATTAAAAATTTTATATTTAAATTTTATATCCATTAAAAATTTTATATTTAAATTTTATATCCATTAAAAATTTTATATTTAAATTTTATATCCATTAAAAATTTTAAATCCATTAAAAATTTTATATCCATTTAAAATTTTATATCCATTAATGTTTTGTTCCCTCTGTTGTGTTTTGAATTTGAAAAGGAGCAGGGCTGGGGCCGCAATTGCGATTTTCGATTACGATTTGGGATTTTTCTGGAATGAAAAATTACGACTGGAAATAAAAATGGGAAATTGTCCCCGGCTTTTGGCTGCGCGCTGGAAGGTATGGCGCTGATTGCGAAAAATATAAGAGATGGTCCCCGATAGATGGCTTTGTGCACTGGAAGGTATGGCGCTGCTGATTGGAAATAATAAAAATGGAAGATGGTCCCCGGATGTTGGCTTTGAGCCGGAAGCTATGGCGCTGATTGGAAATTTATGGGGATGGTCCCTGCTGGCTGTTAGCTTTGTGCGCTGGAAGGAATGATGATGAATGATGATTGGAAAAATGGAAATGGTCCCTGGAATTTGCATTGCGCTGGAATGTTTGGGGTTGATTGAAATGAATAAGGGGATGGTCCCCGATTGATGGTTTTGTACTGGCAGGAAATTATGCCGGTATCGGGAGATCGATTGCCAATATAAATATGAGGTGGTCCCCGATTGATGGTTTTGTGCGCTGGCAGGGAATTATGTAGGGTGTGATTGATTTGTAAATAGAGTGATGGTCCCCGGCTGTTTGGCTGAGCGCCTAGGTCTTTTTTTTGGTGATTCATCGATTGATTGGCTCATAAAGCCAAAGTTAGCCTTAAAGGGTGGTCTATCTATAATAAGTGATGTAGGCTGCAGATACTCTAAAATCTGAATTGGATTGCTCAGTTAAATTGGGGGGTGGGGGGACGGAATTTTAAGTATTTGTCGGTTATCTCTGCCCTCATTTTTCCCCAAATTACCTTATGTTTTACCCCCAAAATTGGTCAACCCTAAAATCATCTAAAATAATTAAAATAATGTTTTTTTCATTATTTTACAATCAGCAGAATTAGGAATAATAAAATAAAAATTCCAAAAAAATTTTTCAAATGAAGGCATAGATAACCGACAAAGTACCGAATTTGCTTTCGGCGCAAAACCAAAGGCAAAGCCATAAAGCAAAGAGTGGAAGAAGAAAATAGGAAAAGAGAGCGAAATGAATGAAAGGAAGAAGGAATAGTGTGCGCAGTGGCGCACAAATGGTTTTATATACTGTATGCTACATTTCCATTGGTGTTGGTGTGCTGTGTCCCCCTCCCCCATTCCGCCCCAAGCAATTTCGCCCCAAGCAATTTCTTGTTTTATTTTTTGCTTTTGCTTTTAGTTTTTTTTAGAGAAAATGGGAAAAACGAAAAAGTCAGTCATCAGTCTCAAAAAGGTTGTCGGCGGCATAGAGCAGCCAGCTGGGTGGGTGGAAAGAGGGAAACTGCGAAAGGAGATATACACTCCTTATTTTTGGTGATTAATTATTCATCGGTTCATTTACAATCAACATTTAGTTGATTGCTGGGGCTTAAAGTGTGATGATGGAAGTGGTTGTCGGCTGCTTATGCTCACTTTGAATTGGATTGCTCAATTTATATATGGGTACGGGGGAATTTTCTTGGGGCAAAGCCAAACCAGAAAATGTGGAAAGAGGAAAAAAGGATGAAAGGGAAAGGGCGCAAATGAAATGGTTGGAGGGGAAGGAGGATTGCTGCGCGCACTAATGTTATTATACTGTATTGTGTATGAACTATGCAGCTTCTTCTTCATTGGTGTCCCCATTCCCTAAAGAAATGTCATTTTTGTTATTTTTTTGTTTCCCTTTTTAGTTTTTTTAGAGAGAAAAGTGGGAAAAAAATAGTCAGTCTCAAAAATGTTGTCGGCGACCTAGAGCCAGCCGATTAGGTGGAAAGTGGAAATAATTAAGGGCCAAATAACAATCTCATTGTCAGCTAATTTTGCTGATTATTTAGAAAATTGGAGGGAAGGGGGCATCTCGCATTTTTTGTGAAGCAAAACTTTTGTTAAAAAATTGGCGAATGAATGAATGCTGGAGGACGGTTGTCCGCGGTGGGGGAAGGGGCCATTGGTCCCCGGTGGGGGAAGGGGCCGGAGGGAGAGGGAATGGAAGGAAGGGCGGAGGACAAAAATATGGAGGGTAAGTTGACTTTGCAAAAAAAAGTCAGCGCTGTAGGGCGAATGGGAAGGGCTGCGGCGACGAGAAAGGTGGAAGGCTGGAGGGGAATGACGGAGGACAAAAATATCGATGGATGTGTAAATTGTCGGTGCATTGACATTTTTTAATCATTTTTGTTTATTGGTCCGGAAATTTGAATTTGAAAGGTCTAATGGAAAATTGTTTTCCATCCTAAAAACAACAAAACAAACTAACTAAGAGAATCGGCATATTTAATTAAGAAAAATAAAAAAGGAAATGGCCAAATTGGCCAAATCAAAGATCAAAGAAAATGATAATTTCCCCAAAAGTTAAAAAATGAGATAAGATAAAATAAAGGCCGTGCGAATGGAAGGGCGGAGGACAAAAATAGGGAGGGGAAGTTGATTGTGCAAAAGTCGGCGGCGCATTTGACCTTTGATCGTTTTTTGTCCACTTTTTTTGGAATGAAAATGGACTCGGGGTAAAATTGTTTTCCATTCTCAAAAACACAAAAAAAAAACAAAAAATTCAGAAAAATTTGCATTTTTAGTTAAGAAAAATGAAAGATTGAAGTGGCCAAAAGATCAAGGAAAATGGCATATGGTCAAAAAAAATTTACAAAAAAGAAAAGAAAGCGGGGATAAAGTGGAAGGGATTTAAGTAATGAAGGTATGAAAGAATATAAAGAAAAGAGGTGCCTAAAATGGAGCCAAATGTTGAAAGAATGTGCCGTCCATTCATTTTCATCCACAAAAGAATGATGGGATAAAAGCGCGTCTCGAGATTTGGCCAATGATTGATATAAGGTTTTAAGGGCCATTCACTCATAAAATCCTCCACAAAAAAGAATTGGAGAGAGAGAATGAATATGCCGACCATTCATTTTCGGCATAAAATGAATGAATAGGGATAAGTGCGTCGCGAAATTTGGTTTAAACCAATTTGATGAATATCCACCCATAAAAACCTCAAAATTGAGCGGATTCATTCGAGAATGTTTCATATTCTTGGGCAGATTTTCTGTATGGACGCGGATTAAGGATTAACCAATTTAAATATAAAGAAAAATAACAATGCCAATGAAATTGGATCGCGAGGGATTTGGACGAATAATTTGATGTACATGATGGCGGGGTAGGGGTTAGGGGATAATATTCTTGAGACACGAACAAACAATTTTTGATGATGGATTACCCAAATTTATAAGGAAAAATGCCAATGAATTATGGGAAGTAATCCAATGGGAATATGGACTAAATTAGTGAATAACCTATTATTTCTGAATGCGAATTATATATTACAGTTTTTATATAAAGGGAATGAACGCTGATTAGACAATTATTAAAGGGAAAAAACAATTGATACACCTAAAATTAATGGGCATCAAAAGAGGTATTATTTCACTGGGAATAAACCACTTTTTTGGAAAAAAATGCTCAATTTATTTCGCCAAATTTGAAAGCGCTAATTAAAAATGTTTTTAGTAAGATAATTATGTGAATAATGAGGAAAATGGATAGGGGAGAACACATGGAATATTTAATACCCCCTAATTAAACTAATCTATTGTTTGGCCGGTTTAAATAAGCCAGCCACATTCTCGCAACATTTTTGGACGAAGGGATGAGGGAACGGTAAATGGGCTAGCCCACGAACCAGCTGCTGGCTGTCTTCAGAAAGTGCTCATTAAAAATGTTTTTAATAATTATATGAATAACGCGAAAATGGAATAAATAGGGGGAGAACGGAGAACAAAATATTTAATATTTAATTACCCAATGTGTGCGTGCACTCAAGGTTCAACCCTTAATTAAACTTGTTTGGTCCTATTAAATAAGCCAGACACATTCCCGGTGCTATTTCGAAACATTTTTGGGTGGAGTTAACAACTGGTTGGGGAACCGGGAGCCCACGAACCAGCTGGATGCATGGAAATGGATGAGGAAAGGGAACGAAGGGAAATTGGCTCTGTGAGCCAACAACCCCGACGGGCTGATTGCAAAAATGGAGGGAGAACGGAGAAGTGTGGCTCACGGCCAACGAAAAGAAGGAACAAAATTGTTGGGCGGAGAAGGGGGAAGGGTCCGCAAAACAGTAAAAAAGGGAATGAGGAGCGAGGGCAAATGGAAGATGAATGCTTCCTTCCATCTATTTTTAGCCCATTTTTGGGCATTGCGTGCGCACGTGAATTCGTAATGGAATGGAATAACTTTTGTGAGGAAAATGTTGAAAAAATAAGGATTAAAAGCGTGAAGGGTTAATACAAAGTAAAAAAGCAAGAGGAAGGCGCCCTCATCCAAACATTGACTTCCATCCCCGTAGGGAATATAGCCAACAGCAAAGCCAGCAGCGGCCGGCGGCGGCAAATGGATGGAATAAGAGAAGAGGAAAAGTGGAAAGGAACAACTGACTGTCTGTTGGCGAGGATGGCTGCTTTATATTGCCTTGAGGGAGAATTGTGGAAGTGCTTGTTTGGCGCAAATGGTAAGGAGATGGAACACAAATATGGAAGGGCGAGTTCGAGTCGAGCCAGAGTCAAATATTAAAGTGGCGAACTTTTGTTGAATAAAGGCAATTAGAAATTTCCGCGCCAACGGACAAAAGTGGATAAAGCGGATATAAAATGGATAAAGCGGATAAAATGGATAAAATTCAAAGGAAAGGCGGAAAAAAATTTGGGATTTTGGAAGAGGAAGGAGCATTTGACAATTGATAAATGGGATTTTCGAAGTGTATTGAAGTTTTGGGCAAAACAAAAATGTTGTAAACTTGCCAAGCAGAAGCAGTCAAAATTTCAACAAAGTGAGTGATAAATTGAATTGACCCGACAATTGGGGAAATGCTCCAAGCCCAAGGAAATGCGGAATGGAAAAGGGATGAATTTTGGAATAAATGTTGGAATTGGAAATGCGAAAAATGTGAATGGAAGAAAATTGTGATGAAGAAAAAATAAAATGTTGAAAATGGAAATTTGGATGGAATATTCTGGGACGGAATTGGGAATGGAAATGCTTGGACTGAATTGGGAGGAATGGGACGGAATCGGAGTGAATCGGGAGGATTGTTGTGAAGGTGGGGGTAGGGAGAAATGGCCGTCCTGGCCGATATTCCGTCCCTTATATAGGGGCCCCATGGGGGCGTGGCCCCACAACCCAGACGGAAATATTCTATCGTAGGAAAATAGAAGGCAGACGAAGGAATTCGCTTCAAGAAAAAGACGGCGAATTGGATTGAATGGAATAGTCCTTTCGGAGGGAAGACGGAAGTGCCTTAAGGGAAGAGGAATATGGCTTAAAACAGGAAATAAAAGTGATGACTCATTAAATGAGCTACTCGCACTGAGAGGGAAAGGGAATGCTAATGGAATTGCCAAATTCATAGGAAAATTTGCATTTTTGGGTGAATCAATGATGGAGAATAGGCAATGGGGATAAGGAATAGGATGATTTTGAAGGAAAATATGCTGGATGATGTGTACTGAAATGGAAGAATTTAAATTGTGACATTCTACCGGTAGATTTTGGTAGGACCAGTTCTACCAGTAGAACCGGTAACCGGTTAGGCCGGTAGAATCGGTTGAATAATGGAAGGGACAAGATAGAAATAAATCTTGTAAGAATTCTATTGATGATAAATTGAAATGACATTTTTGGGAAATAGGGAAACTGAAACTTAATTAAGAAGTACAAAGGAGAAGAAGCAGATGACTTAATTAAATGCGCTTTTGTGACCAGAGGGAAAGGAAAAGAATATTTTGCAATATTTAAGAGAGAGGAAAGAGGAAGAGGATGATGATGGCGTTTTTGAAGAAGGGATATGATGCATTTGGGCTGAAATGGAACAATTTATAATTGAGAAATTCCGGTAAAACCAGTTGAACTGGTTGAATAATGAAATTGAGACATAAATCTTGGGGAATTCAATGTTGATGGGCAAAATGTGCCTAATTTCAAATGGCATTTCTAGGGAATATGGAGGAATGGCTTAATTGGCTTAATTAGAAGAGCAAAGGAGAGGAAGCAGATGTTGCTGGAGGGAAATGAAAAAGGATAAGGGGATGATGGCATTTTTGCAGGGTAGAATGTAATTAATGTGAGATGAAATGAAACAGAACAATTTATAATAGTAAAATTCTTTGGATGAAATTTGGTAGAATCGTTAAAATAGATTGAATGAGAATGATGAAATGAAAATCCAGAAATTGGATGAGTCAAATTTTCCTCGTCGAAGGCGGGATAGAAGTCTAGCGGAAGTTTTACTAAACACACTCATACCAACCTGAAATCGAAACTTCATATAATAAATTGAACTATCCTGAGTCAAAATAAATTAATGCCGGAGGCATTAATGCCTATGTCGGAGGCATTAAATTAATGTCCGGCATAACATTGTTTACATTTACTATTCTCAACCATTAAATGAATAAAATGATTAATCAATTTTGCTTTCCGAAAGCAAACTATTGTTTAAGAATATTTTTGTAGACATAAGAAAAATATTTTAATAAAGAAAACAAATTAAATGAGAATAAAATTAAATATATTCCAATTAAAAACAATTTTATAGTAAATCTACCAATAAATTGAATGAGAATGACGAAATTGGAATGAGATCCAAAAAATTAAATGAGAATAAAATTAAATATATTCCAAAAACAATTTTATAATAAATCTACCAATAAATTGTGAGAATGACGAAATTGGAATATATCCAGAAATAGCATGAGTTAAATTTGCCTAAAATACATTGAAATGATTTTTGAGGAATATGACCAAAATGGGGGAAATCGATTGGACAGAAAAAATGTGATCATAATGATTGGAACGTGCGAGGACAATTCCTAAATAGACAAAGGACGGTGCAAATGTGGGCGCTTCCTAAAACGGTGCAAATGTGCATGTTTTAAAATATAACAAATCATAAATCGGTTTTAGACCCTATAAACCTTATACCATTTTGTAGATCTCATCGAGACGAATCGATTGGTATATAATTTGTCATGGTTTGGCCAAAATAAAAGAGTTTAAAACCAAAAACTTGAAAAATGGTTTAATATCATTTAATTTTGCCCAAACCATGACAAATTATATACCAATCGATTCGTCTCGATGAGATCTACAAAAAAGTATAATGTTTGTAGGGTCTAAACCCGGTTTCTGATTTATTATAGTCGAAAAAATGCACATTTGCACTATTGAGGAATCGACATAGCACCGATGGCTAGATTCCAGGGGAAAATATGCATTTTTGTGTGAATCAATGGTAATTGAATGGGATGATAGGGGGTGCTTTTGAAGGGAAAAATTTGTGAGCGGAAATGGAAAATTTTTTAATGTTGAAACATGGGACGGACGCCGGTGTGGGAGATGTGGAACTGGGCCCGTGCCCCGCTCTTCTGGGTCTTGGAACGAAGGTCCCATCCCAATGGCCAGGAATGCCACAAGGCACAAAAAGATTGAGGAAATTTGGGACATTATTTTAGGGAGTTTTAGGATTGGTTTGGATTGAATTAAAAATAAGTAAAATTGAAGGGCGATTGGCCTCCTTTAATGGCCAAAAAATTGATGGAAAAAAATGAATGAAGCCATCCAAAATTAAATATTCAAAACTTAATGGCCGTAAAAGCTTTTAAAGTTCTAAAATAGAAATTTTTAAAAAAATAACAACCAGCGGGGTAAGCCGCTGGTTCTTAATAAGGGATTCCGAAAGGAATACGTGGGAGGGTATAAAGAAAGCGCTATCGTGGCACAACACACAAATGATAGTTGGGAAGTGATCAAGATGGAAATTAAAAATATAAAATATGTACAATAGATGAACATAAATACGGTGTATTTATATTTATAGAGGACATTCATATTTGAAAGTAGACTGTAGAATGTAGATTGATAAAATTAAGGCTGGTAAAAATTATTATAGACATGAAAGTCGTTTATAAATTAGATGAATAAAATAGAAAAATGAAATGCTAATTTGATAAAATCTGAAAAGAATGTGGTATGATTAAATGAAATGGCGACTTAATTTCACTACCATACTTGGTTGGCATCAATCTCAACAGAATTTTTGGGACATATCAAAAAACAAAGAGATTTGTATATTGACTCATGTGAGTGAAGTGGAATTTTACAAAAATTGAAGGACATTATAAATATTCACCAATCATGCGAATTAGAATTACACATCTTTTCCTTCTTCTTCCATTTATCTCCCCATCCCCATCATTTTCCTCCATCCATGGATTCCATGGCATTACTGTATGCTTATTTACTTGGTATTCACAAAATGTCTCGAATATTCCTTCAACATTTTGTCGACAAAACCACAATCCATAATCTCCACTATTTTACCAGTTCTAATTTTTTCATCTGGGCATATTTTGTTTTACTATAGTAATTTTTGCACCATGTCCTCCTCATTTGAGCTTTCCCAATTTTTTCAATTTCTATTTGGCATTTTCATTAGACTAAATTTTTCTCCAATTAGGCTATATCCGGTACGTCTCTACTCTCTATTTACACTCATTTGATCACTCAATGCCATGGCCAGAATACCATATTCAATCCTAGGTTACTAGCCTAAAGTGCAAGTTTAATCCTACAAAATTCTTAGGCTTCGACTCTAACCTAGCTTTAATTGAATTAATTAAACCGAAATGAATGGTCATAGTTTGCACGGTGTTAAATTTAGTGACGGGAGGCAGTCAGCTATACGAAAAGTTGATCGGCAGCAAATTTTCCTGCACAAGTTGATCGGTGAGAAGGGGTAGATCGCAGATGTAACGGTTGATTAGTTGGCCGATGAGAAGGGTAATAGCTGGTCTGGATGTTAAATTGGGAGGAGGCAAGTCAGCATGCTCTATTTTGGTCTGTGGCAGCAAATTGCTTGGCGAAAAGTTGGTCGAAGGCAGCTCTGATCCGGAAACCATATGTTGAACAATGGCAACTTTGTTAGCAGCAAATTGGATGGTGTGAAAATTTAGCTGAAGGCATTGACCAGAAGTTGATAAGTTGAGAAAGCCAAATTGGGCCGAGACTGTCTGTGGACTGCCGGCGATAGTTTGGACGCAACGGCAAGATGGGTGTGGCAATTATGCTGGCAACATATTGGATGTGTGAGGCAGGCAAGTTGGTCGGAAAAAAGTTTAATGGCCAGACAGTTGACTGGCAAAAAGTAGGACGATGGCAGGTTGGGTGTTGGCGTATGGCGTTAAGTTGGACCTAGGCAGTTTAATGGGCAACAATTTGGGCGGCTGGATTTGGCCGGTGAAAAGCTGGAAGACCGGCAAGAAATGACGGCAAGTTACACATGCCGCCGATCAGTCGGCCATAGTCAAATGTGCCTTTCCGCTATCTGCTGAATGTCCGTACTCCGTATTATCTATGCTTTAGTGTCATTCCTCAAAATAATTGTATCAACAAAAACAAATTATTGAATAAACCGTATTTTAAATGGCATCGTTTTAGCCCTCATTTCAAATGGCCAGAATAAAGGATTAGTTGGCCATAAAGTTGTGCTATTCCGTCATATGCCTGTCCGTATTCGTATTATCAATGTTTTTGTGTCATTCATCAATAAATTAAGTATTGTTTCATCAATAACAAATTATTAAACCGTATTTTTTACATGCTCCATCCTTAATGGCCAGAATAAGGCAAACGAATCTTTGCGAGTACTGTCATTATGACAAATTTGTCTTGGGGGCATCGGCATTTCTGCATTTTACGCTCCTGCGATCTTTTCAACAAAATGAAATGAATTTTGTAACAAGATTTTATGATTTTTATCGTTTTTTTATGTTTGTGAATTGATCCGCCGGACAACAATGGCAACAAAAATGGCAACAAATTTCAGTGATTATTCCAACAAAATTTTTGGACATAGATCGCAACCAACAACATCAACACAATTTCCGATTTCCGTGTATTTTTTAAGTAAATTTATGGACCAATAATGAAGCATGAAAATGTGCAAATGAAGCTACAAAAAAGCTTTGGGGAACAACAAATTTTGGGCGCCATTAATTTCTGCATTTCTCTACTCTACACTCCACTTTTTCTATACTATTCACTAATTTTTTCGTTCCCTCGCCATTGACGAAAGGAATATTGAATAGATTTTATTTAAATTTAAATATTCAGGCAAAGTGTATTGTAGACAAAAAATCACAAAAAAGCGAGAGTTAATGGAATTTTGAGAGAACATGTAGTAAAATGAGAAAAGATTTTGTCGACAAAACACAAAATAAGATCAAGAGATTTTCTTGTCGACAAAATCGGTCTTTTTTGTCGACAATGTAATAACTTTTTGTATTTGAACTTAAACCTTATACTATTCGAAAGAGCTCATCGTGATGCATCGATTGACCTATAGATTGTGAAAGGGTTAAACCAAAAACCAAAAAAGTTAAAAACCAAAAACAGAATAGTGTTTAAACGGTTTAATACCTTGAATTTTGCCCAAACCATGGCAAATTATATCTCAATCGATGCAACTCGACGAGCTTTATAAAATGGTTTAAGGTTTGGGGGTCTAGGATTAATCACTAAAAAGTTATAAACAAAAAACCGAGCTCTTGGCAAAAAATGTATTTTCTCGACAATCAAATCAATTGATGCTAAATCACGAAGCGATCAATAAAAAAGATCGATAAATCTCACATTACAGAAAATTCAATCGTGTTTTATTCAATTTATATTGCGGAACAATCAAATTTTATGACATGAATGCTGAAGGTTTTTATCAAATGTCTCATCGACCTCTAATAAATCAGGGGCCAGTTTTAGATCCATAAACATGGTACCAATCGATGCGTCTTGATGAGATCTATAAAATTAGCATAAGGTTTGTAGGTCTAAAAACGGTCCCTGATTTATTAGAAGTCGATGAGACATTTGATCCAAACACCATCAAAAATGAAAAATCATCAATTTTGATGGTTTTTTCCATTTCCGCACCGCGCACCCACCCTGCTGGTTTTTATTTTTGGGTTAATAGTTTTTTGACGAATGAGAGAAAATAATGTGATTGTTATTGAATGAGTTATGCCATTGGATTAATGTAAAACAAAAATCAATAAATCAACATTTTAAGACCAACAGATTATATGCAAAATAGGAACGCGCATCCCTCCCTTTTAATTCATGCATATTTTTCTACGATTGAAAATATTAAGTCTAAATCAACAATTCTTTATTTAGCATAAACCAAGCCAAGTAATTAAACCACCAACTCAATAACTGCTGCAATTCTTCAACCAATCTGTGAATATTACCTAATTTATTTGTGACTTGTTGACCAATTTTTTTTTGTTATTCTTCAACGAGCTTGAACAGTCCCACTCAAACAGCAAAAGCAAATGGGACGTGAACGCATTGGACAGGTTTATATTAGCTTTTATTAAAAGTATTGACTAGTATAAAATCTGAATTATTGATTTATTGGTATTGGTTTTCCAAATTGAGAAGAAAGTCAAAAATTCTCCAATGATCAAAATCAAAACTTTTTTATTCTGTAGAAACGCCGGAAACACGGGCGCACCGAAGACAGTTCGGAACGGGAATTGGCCAAACGGAAGCGTGATGAGGATCGAAGCCGACTGAAAACGGATCGTGCTGAACGCGCTCGACGACGCTCAAGGTTTTTTGGACATAATTTTAAAGTGATAATTGCAATGCAAATATTTTCATATGAATTGGAAAAATCACAGTTTATCCAAGCCAAAACTTAAGGATTCGGTTTACCCTAAAGCCTAAACTTACTTAAGGACTCAATTTTAGCCTAAACTTAAGGTCTCGGTTTTAGCCAAAACTTAAGGTCTCAATTTTAGCCAAAACTTAAAGTCTCGATTTTAACCTAAACTTAAGGTCCCACTTTAAAGCAAAACTGATCTAAATTATAGCCAAAATTAAAGGTCTTCTCAGCTCAGGTTTAGCCTAAACTAAACGTCTCAATTTTAGCCTAACTTAAGGTCCCCGTTTTAGCTAAAACTTATGGTCTCGTTTATCTTGAATTTAAGATATCAACCTTAATGTATGATAAATTTAGGGTCTCAATACTCAGTTATGAGTTTTATAGCTAAATTTAAGTACTCAGTTTATCTTAAACTTAATGTTTTGTTTAAATTTACTCTAAACCTGAGGTCTCCGATTTCTGTTTATTTAAGGTCTCAACTCTTAATTTATCCTAATTATATCCTGATAGATTCGTCTCATCTCAACATATTATAATATACGGGCACGGGCGAAATGTCATCCTTAAGTTTTAGTCAAAAATTGGATAAAATTAGAGATTAGACCTTAAAGACTAGACTAGGATAAAATAAAATGGAGACCTGAAGTTTAGATTTATGTTAAATTAAGGTCTCAAGTTTTGGATATAGATTGATCTCTTGAATTAAGAATTAGTTAATAATTCTTTACAAAAATCCAAAACTAATAAGTTTTTAACTTTAATCAAATTCACTTTTTACAATAATTTTTGCAGAGAACGCCATGAACTCTGGGAACGGGATTACATTGAACAGGAGATTGAATTCATTTGCGAAGTGACCAACACAACCAAAAATGCGGCCAGCAGCAGTGGAAAAAATGGTGGGGCAAAAGCAAAAGCGGTGGACAATGTGGTCGGCAAGAAGAAAACAACCACCACCACAACATCGTCGAGGAAGGCAACCACAATCACAAAAAAGGTTGGCATAAATTTATAAATTTTTTATGGTGTTAATGCACAAAAACATAGGACAATTCGAATAATTGGCAATGAAAGGACATTTATTTGGTCTAAATAAATATGGCCTCCAAGTCACCAAAAAATTTATTTTTCTGGGTTAATTTAGGGTACTAAACATAAAATTTGGCCTTATTTTTTGTCATATTTGACCAAGTTGGTAAAAAAATATGCCAATTGCCATCATATATGATCTGGGTCCTCGGTAAATTTCGTCATTGGACTTACCAAGATTGGGCATAAATTGGACAAAATTAAGGTCAATATTCTTGTTTAGTTTTCCTAATTACCCTGGGAAAATATTTGATATTTTGTGCTAAATGTCTTAAAATGAGTTTAATTGTCAATTCGAATTGTCCTTAAAACTTTGAAGAACCAAAAAAAAACAACTAAACTGAATAGGGCAAAAATAAATTTTAAAATTTAAATTTGAACTCTTTGCCTCAATAATAATACCCCAAACTAATTAAATATATTTTAATTTCTAATCCTAACCTAAATTTTGACTATTTCCATTTTTCCGTACATTTCTGCTTTTGTATACAAGTTTAAAATAATTTTGTAATTTTTACGGTTAATTAACCGGCATTTTCCTTATTCCTTTCATTCAAAACCTTCCTTATTATCACTCAATTCCTTTTCATTCCGTAAAAAAATTCATTCGCCTTCGAATGTTATTTTTAGAGCATTTTTGCTTAAACTTGAACCACATCTGTAACAAAAACAATTGTTCCTCCTTTTTAATAGAATATTTTCCTCCTCAAATTATGGGAGATGTTCCTTTTAGATCCATCCAGCCTTTCGGCTATCGCTTACTTATATTTTATTTATTGATCCAACTTTTATTCCATCCCAAAAGCCAAAACCACCGCCAATCGACCGACATTTTCCCTTTGCTATGGGAATTTGTCTTCCCTTTCGGACTTTCGGCCCAAAGAGGCTGGCCGCTGCTTTGATTGAGGAGAAATTGCCAAAAGGCAAGGCCCAATGCTTTAGGCCAAATTCTCGGCGTAAGCCAGCCATAAACGAGAAGAATACGAAAGAAAGAAGAAAGGAAGGATGGAGGATTGATAAAGGAAAAAAAAGAAAGAAAGGCCAACGACGGAAGGCAAAAAAAGTTTGAATGGATTGGATGATTAGAGGGAAAGCCATCAATGCCCTAAAGCATGGCCTATTGGCCATAGTTTGGAGCATTTGCAACCACCTCTCCGGCTGATCGCTGAGGCAAACGGACGGATCAATCAGCCTCCCTTTCATAAGCCATAGCCTCAGGGCTCAGGCCACAGCTTTGCCAAATCCAACCTTTGAAACGACTGACTTGAGTCGCTATTTGCCTCTCATTCTCTCCCTTTCTCGCTTTTGTCTCAAATCCCAAAATACTTGGTGAGGAATGAGATGAAGACAATTTGATTGGGGGTTTTAGCCTCCAACGCGCCGCTACTTTTTTTTTCCTCATCAATCGAAACAATTCTTATCGGATTGATTAGAAAAGGAATTTTGAAGAACCTCCTAAATGGAGTGAACTTTTTCATTTCATTCTATTTTATTTTCAATTAATAGTCAGAATTATTATTTTTATTAAAATGCTAACTGGCTTTATTAAAAAGATTTTTAATACATTTTCAAATCGGACCATTTTTGGTTAGAAAATTTACGAGGATTAAACCAAAAAGCCAATGATGTTTTCAGAAAGAACCCAATCTTTTCAATTAAAAAATTTTTTGAAAAGCCAAAAACTAAATTCTCCATAAATTTCGATCTAATACAGACTTTGCTTTATTCTAATAGAAGATCCAGAAAGGACTAAACCCATAAAAAGACAAAATTGAAATATCAATCTAATTTCTATCACAGTTATCATTACCATTTTCATGTTTCTCTAGCCAATTTCATTAGCAATTTTGGCTAACTTTTAGGCTTTGATGATTATCTATGGCAATTTGCCATTATTCTTAAATCTTCCTTAATTATTTAATAATAATTGTCCCCCATCTTGCATCTTCCTTTCTCCAATATTTTGGCAAAGAGGATCACCTAATCCTAATTCAAATCATCATTAAACAATTAAGCTCCCCTCTCCTATTCACGAACCCCATCAACTTCCTTCTCCAAATTTTACTTTTTTTGACTATTTTTTACCCCTTCAATATCCCCTCAAAAATTGGGTGAGAATGAGAGGATTTTTTGGGGAGGCGAAGACAGCCGTCCCCTCATCCGAAGTATCATTCCCACATTTTTTCCTTTAAACCGGCCATTTTTTATCGATGCTCAATGCGGCAAATTAGACGGAAACAAACCCCCCACCCCCTCCTCAAAGCCATTCTTCCTTTTATTCCCCCCGGGGTTTCTGTTTCCCCTCATCATCCAACATCCACACAGCCATTTATTCTCATACACAAATGGGGGAAGGGCAAAAGGGAACCCCCCCCCCCCCCCCCCCAATTGCCGCTGATCGATCGGCAGTCGGCATACAACAATTGGAATTGGGGCTAAATCCAATGGAAGGAATA
Organism: Pratylenchus scribneri; assembly: GCA_030063045.1. Classification (NCBI taxonomy): domain Eukaryota; kingdom Metazoa; phylum Nematoda; class Chromadorea; order Rhabditida; family Pratylenchidae; genus Pratylenchus; species Pratylenchus scribneri. The sequence continues at coordinate 447,912 of JAQSEB010000045.1, forward strand.
TTTTCAATAGGAAACATTTTTATACTTTTTTGCTTGAGTTTTGGGAATTTCACTTTTAATCAAATTTTTGTTTTTTAAATAATTTGCACTTTTTGAAAATCAAAAAATTCAAAAAAAAGACCCTTCATAGGCAATATTTCCGGTCCATTTATTAATTCAAAAAGTTATATAAATCTATTCTTATTTTTGGTCACTCCGTTCTTATATTAACATCAAAAAATATCTGTTTAAATTCATTCGCATCTTTCAATTTGACTGCTTGAAAATCGAGCTTTAGCGAATAACCCAGAATTAGACATCATTTTCAGGATTTTATGACATCGATCAATCAAAATTGATTGAATCCAATTATTAAAAAAAAAATTAATATATTTCTGTATTATTCTAAACAAAAATTAAAGCAGAAAATCGATTTCACGCGCCACTTACACCTATGATCTTATTTTTTGTTTTCTTATATTCTTCCACCTCCGCTCTGTCCTCACCTCAACTCAATAAAATGATCTTCACACGCATATCCATCCTTAGTCCCAAAACAACCAAACAAAAAGCTTTTTGTCCCAATCAAAGTTTTTTGAGCTTCTCACCCCGCAGCATTCCAAGAGAATAGAAAACAAGTGCGTAAAAAGACAAGCATGAGAACTGTGAAGTGCGCGCCAGGCTTAATCACAGTTCTCGATCAATTCTTTTCACGCATTTCTATTCCATTCCAATCCAATCTCAATTAGCCTTGATTATTTACCAATGCCCATTCTCAAATATTTGGCGCTTTTTTTCTTAATATTTTTCTATCTTATGCTCCTTATTCTTAATTGTTCTAATTCCGGATATTTAGTTAATTTTACATTAAAAATTTCAAATAAGTATCAAAATTATCTTTAATTTCTGCCTATTCCCTATTTACAAAATTAATTTAAATGCAATTTTAGAGACAAAAAATAAACCCAATGGATTTTTTGTAATTTGAAAAGAAATGTATCTATGAAATTTTCAATCCTATTTGCCAATATTTTTATAATTTTCTCAATAATTCTCCATTCACAACATTTTTTGTTGGATTGATTTTATTCCACCTCCTGCTGCCTGAACCTCATCAAAACCAACCACCCCCTTTTTCCATCTGTGTGTTCGCCTCTTCTTTATTTATCCCCCAAGGCTTTCTTTTATCCCCGTTTTGCGTCAAATGCGCCCAAAGCGGCTGCTCTGTTTTGTCTTTTCCTTCCCTCATCATTCAGAGTCAAATCAATCTGAATCTCATTCATCCGATCCCATTTCCCTCAACCCCCTCACCTTGAATTTTTCCCCGTTCTCATCATCATCCTTCGGCGAGAATCAACAGCAGGGGCGTTCAAAAATTCACTTTTTAACTTAGCGATTCCTAAAAACACACAAAACTTTGTGTCGATTCCTAAAAACACACAAAACTTTGTGTCGATTCCTAAAAACACACAAAACTTTGTGTATGTATGATTCACATCAATAAATTCCTTTTGCCTGTGAAATTGATGATAGTTTAAATCTCCAGTAATTCGAAAAATGCTTTTATTCTTTATTTATGATAAATTAGAAAATAAAAAATAAACAAAAATAAATGCAATTTTAAGTATTTGAGCATTTATTTCATTTTTTACATATTTTTAATCTATGTTTTCATTTTTTGAGGGAAAATTTCATTTTAAAACTCCAATAAATAGTCAAAAATTATCTATTCTATTTTAGGAAATTTTCAGGGGAAAAAATTAAAAAAAATATAGACTTCCATTTTGCGATTTTTGTGATTTATAAATTTAGTTTCTAATTATATGAGCCTGTTATCCTTTCAACGAATAATTTCTTTTTTTTATTCCAAAATTTTACATTTATTTGTACACTGCATTTTCACCAATTCAAATTAGATCTTGCCATTTTTGACCGGCTTAAATGCCGGATCCTTCCACTCATTCATCAGCCACAAACACCAAAAACATCGGTAATGGCCATCAACCGCCTAATAATCCACTTTATTCTAAAACCACTCAAAATACACAACAAAAGTTGAATCCGGCCGCAGCAGCAGCCAAATTGCTTGCCGAAGGCAAAACAGCAATTCCAATGAAAGCGGGCGGCTCTAGGTCCGGAGGGAAAAAACAACAACCTTTGGTTGTAATTCCAAAGAGACGAAAGCATAAAAACTACGTTTCCCGGCGAAAGGGGGGCAATAAAGCGGCAGCGGCCCTTCGTAAATGTCGTTCCGATCCACATATCTACCGGGGTTTCAACCATTGGCACTCACTTTTACGTGAAAACAACAATGACGATGGAAATGACAGCAACAAACCTCAACAAAAATCACCGGTCCGAAAGAAAAATTCTACATCAAAACCACCGGGCGGCCAAGAACGCGATTCCATCTTCAAAAATCGCATCCAAGAATTGGATGCGGCGGCAGCCAAACTCTTGGCGGTTGCGCAAAACACCCAAGAGGATGAGAAAAAGATGATGGCCGCATCCGCTTCGGAACGATTGGACGCACTTGGCACAACTCCAAATGAGCAGCAACCACAACAGTCGGCGGTGGATACCCGAGTGGAAGAGTTGAAATCCAAGCTGGAGGAGATTATGGTCAACAACAACAACAATTCATCATCAAAAACTCCATCAACTTCGCCGGTGAAGAAAACTTCGGGTGCTGGTTTAACGGCTGGTGGCACCACTCCAACCACAGCCCGTAAAACCCCCGTGACGCCAACAGCAATAGCCAAAGGCGCCTCAATACGGGCAGCCCAAGAGAGGTTGGCATTTGCCGCCGGCAAACAACATACAACCGGGGGATTTGTGCCCCGCAATATGAACATTGCCAAAATTGGCGCAGTTCCATCGGTTGATGTGACCGGCGGGTGTGCTCCATCCACTTCGGATAACGCTTCATCAATTGAGGGACAAAAATCGCCGTCAACTGGTCGAAAAGCTGCAAAATTGGTGGATGGAATTGAGCCAATTCCGCCGAGGAAAATATCCGGCAGCAGCAATACATCATCGAATGCGGGATTGGAACGAAAATTGTCAGCAAAACGGCGTCGAATTGAGGATTTGGCTCGAATTAAGGAGGAATTGCGAAGCACAAAATTACCGTCAATCAGCGGTGGAGAATTGGCACAAAAAAGGGCAAGGGAGAAGAAAAAAGAGGAGATGGAAGAGGCCCAGGCCAAATACACAGTCGATGCTGTTTATGCCGCCTTTCATCCACAGACGGAAGCGGGTGGCGGTGGAAACGGCGGAAATGCCGGTAAACAATCAAAATCCACTGCTGGATTGGCCGGAAAGCCACCAGCCTCCCCGTCAATGTTGGCACGAAGGGAGTTGAACAGGTTGGCCAATCGACGAGATCCGGAGGAGGAAAAGGAGAACGGGGGCGGCAATGCTGCCAAACAACTTCAGCCTCCTTCCACCCAACAACAATTGGCCCATTCCCATTCGGGCAGTGCCCGCATTGGAGGGGAAGAAACTTCGCCTGCCACCGCAATATCACAACAATCCAGGCAACAGCAGCAATTTTCCCGATTCCGAAATGTTCCACCCTCTTCAAGGCATAATATGCCATTGGTGGCCGTTTCCATTGATCATGAGTTGGATTCACCGCCGGCTGTGCCCAATTTTCGACGTCCTCCAGAATATCAGGCAGAATGTTCCACAACACTGGCTTTGTTGGCATCGGCGGCGGAAAGCGCCGAACAAAGTGCAACGCCCAGTTCCGAAAGACGAGGCAGGGATAGGAGGGGAAATGGCAAGGAAGAAGGCAGAGAAGAGGAGGAGGAGGATGAGAAAAGCCGGAGGGAAGGTCATTCGCAGGCACCGCCACCCAATCAATCCAATAGTCGACCACCTTTGGAGTTCCAGGCTACGGTAGAGCTGGAAAATTCCTCCGATATGCCAAAAGAAACGCGAGATGAAGGAGGCAAACAAAAGGAAGAAGAGGAGGAAGAAGAAGAAGAGGAGGAAGATGAAAGCTATGAAACCCCGGGTGAATCTACGGCAGAAGCGCGAGTGCCTGTCCTAAATTTGTCCCGGCATCAAAGACAAATTTTACCGGGTGAAAATGCAACAGCAGGCCAACATCTTCCAAATCCACCAATTCCTCCACCTCCATATCCGGGTCGCCCTCAACAATCCAATGCTGCTCAACAACAAAAACCACCACAAAAAGTGATGAACCCGGCCACAGCCTCCCTTATTGCCTCCCTTCAATTGCCTCCATCCGTTTCCGCAAAAGTGGATAAAATCATTGCCGGAGGTGGGACTGGAGCAGCAGGCAGTGGAGTTCGAAAAAGGCCATTGTTGGTGGGTGAACGCGTGGATTGGATTGAGTGTGTGCGATGGATTGGAATGGAGCCGAACTAATCCACACTTCACAATGTTTGAATGAATTTTAATTTGATTTGAATTAATAAAATTTTTTTAATTCCTGATTTTAACCTCTCAAATCTTCTCCCTCAAAATAATTAATACGGCAAAGAGTTCATATTTATTTAATAATTTTTTTAAAATTAAATAATTTATTTTTGAATTTAATTCATTTTATTTTTTTTTCGATTTTTTACCTATTCAAATTTGATCAAAAAAATTTCTAAAAATTATAATCTCTGAAAAACCCATAAATTTTTCTCTTCATATTTTCAATTAAATAAGGAAAATATTATTCCAAATTAATTTTGTCTTTGCCTTCCCCCCTTCAATATTACATTTAAAAAAATAAATTGTTAATGATAAAATTTACCCAAAATTTATTTTCTAACAAATAATAATGTTTGCGTGAATTTTGTGCACTTTATTAATTATTTATTTTCTTACAAGTTTATATAAATTATTATAAAATCTACAGGAACATGCGGGTGGCAGCAGTGCCGGCAAAACAACTCATCATCATGGGGCACATGGCGATGTGGCACCTTCTCCCGGAGGACATGGCCGTCAGCAACAACCACCAATCCAAGATGACAAGGAGGGGCATTTGATTTACTACAATGGGCAGATAATCGACAATCGATGTGAGTTGAAAATATTGGTATGAAAAATTAAAGAAAATTAGGGAATTATTTTATTTTGAATTTTATTTATAAGGTAAATTTTATTAACAATAAAAAATTACAGCTTACATGAAAGTTTTATTTTCAAATAAAAAATAATTCAATAAAAATTGACAAAATTTTAAATTTTTTGTTGAACTCATAAATTATTTTAAGGCAATTTATTTTAAATCATTGAACATATTTCTTGAAATTAAATATTTATTGGCAGAACTACTCCACAAAAAAATTACAAAAAAAAATAATTTTTACCAACAAATTTTTGAACCCATAAACTATTATTCAAGCAATTTATTTAAAATTAATGCACATATTTGCTGAAATTAAATATTTAGAGGCAAGAATGCAAACAAAAAATTTCAAAAATAAATAAAATAAAAAATTTCACAGGCAAAATTTTTAGAATATTTTTTGAACCCGTAAATTATTTTCCAAGCAATTTAATTTATAAATCCTTCCACATATTTGTTGAAATTAAATATTAGCCACACACAACCATTGCAAAAAAATTTTAAAAATAAATTGAAAATTTAACAGATGAAATTACCAAAACCCTGGGCGAAGGCACATTTGGCAAAGTGGTTCAAGTGAAGGATTTGCGTGCCGAAGGGAAAAGTGGAGGAGGAGGCGCCCCACAACGTGCCCTCAAAATCATCAAAAATGTGTCCAAATACAGAGAGGCCGCCCGTCTTGAGATCAACGTTTTGCGCAAACTGAAAGACAAGGATCCGGAGGGAAAACATTTGGTCATCCAATTGCTGGACCATTTCGATTATTATGGACATGTGAGTTTTGGCTGAATGAGAATTAATAAATTTTTTGTGGTTAAAATTAGTGAATTTCTTTCAAAATAATTCGATTTAGCGAATTTTTTTTAAAGCAAAATAAAATATAAAATTCCATAAAAATATCATGATTTTTTAAAAAATTTACGTCCAAAATTTTTTGAAACGTTAAAATGACCAAATTAATTATTTTAAAATTTCTCTATCATTTTAAGATGTGCCTTCTGTTCGACCTTCTTGGATTGAGCGTGTTCGACTTTATGGTAAATTTCAAGAATGGGAAATTGATTAAAACAAAAATTGAGACAAAATTAAATATTTTCGAAAAATATTTTACATCCCATAAATTTTAGTTTTATTGAAATTAATTTAAAAAATTATAATTTTTTGGTAAATTTAAAATGTGCACTTATTGGACGACAAAATTAATTTTTAAAAAAATCAAAATAAATTCCAATTTTTTCCAGAAAATGAACGATTATCGGCCATATCCAATGGATCAAGCCCGTTATATTGCCTATCAAGTGAGTTATATTAATTTTAATTATTTATATTTAAATTAAATGGAAATAAAATTTTGTATATTTTCAATTTTAAAAATGGAAAAAATTTTTAAAATTATTAATTCAAATGTTTGTTAGATTTTTTGGATTTTATTTTATTAAAAAACGATTTTATTTATAATTTTTTCATAAACATTTCTATTAAAATGTAAAATAACAAAAGTATCATTTTAGTTGACCCATGCTGTCAAATTTTTGCACGACAATCGGTTGACCCACACGGACCTGAAGCCGGAGAACATTCTCTTCCTCAATTCTGATTACACCACAATTACCAACAATGGAGCCGGCGCAAACGGCGAAGGAGAGGCCGGACGTCGTCGAAAACCAATGCGCGTTGTAAAGGTGGGAAATTTATTTAAAGAAAGGATTTAAAAATTATTTCAAATTAATTAAATTCTATGAAATGAAAAAAATATTATTTTAATTATTATTGTTTTTTGTCCGCTGGTTTATTTGCAAATTTTTATTTTCTCTTAAAAGTCACCGATTTTGTCTTAAATTATAATTTAAAATTTTATGGGTTACATTTTTTTGAAATTTTTTAGACCAAAAAATTTTTTTTAATTTAATTCAAAATAATTAATTAATTCAATTTTAGGATGCCACTGTTCGCCTCATCGATTTGGGTTCGGCCACATTTGACCATGAGCATCATTCCACCATTGTCTCAACTCGCCACTATCGAGCACCCGAAGTCATTCTTGGTTGGTTTTTAACGAAAAATTTATTATATAATTTAACAAACTTATTTTAATAAAATATTTTGATTTTTTTTCTCATTTTTTGTTCATCTTTTATATAATTATTTAATTTTTATTTAATTACAAGTTTTGATGGCGTTTTAGCTGCTTATAAAATTGACTTCAAATTAAATTATTTATTGAAAATTTGACTAAATTTTTTATGGGTTTCTAAAAAATGAAAATTTATTGTAATTTAGCTTTAAAATTTTTATAAAAATATTGAAATTTTTTACCCCACTTTTTTATTAAATTTTAAAAAATTTGGACATTTCTCGGTTTGTTATAAAATTGAATTCAAACTAAATAATTCTCTTTTTATTAAAAATGTGACTAAATTTTTTATGTGTTTCTAAGAAATATTTACAATTTATAGATTATATTTTTTTGCTTCTTATTCTTGAAGTTTGATTTTATGATAAAATTAAACTTTCAAATTTTTATTAAAAATAATTAATTTTTAAAATTTTGATTCATTTGTCCTTTGTAGGGTTGTTATAAAATTGACTTCAAATTAAATAATTCTCTTTTTATTAAAATGTGACTAAATTTTTTTTATTGGTTTCTAAAAATTTTAAAAGAAATATTTATAATTTTTGAATAGATTTTTTTAAATAAAAAAAAATAAACAGAAAAATTAATTATTTAAATTTTCCACACTATCACAGAATTGGGCTGGGCCCAACCTTGCGATGTTTGGTCCATTGGCTGCATCATGTTTGAGCTGTACACCGGGCAAACACTGTTCCAGACCCATGATAATCGTGAACATTTGGCCATGATGGAACGCATTTTGGACAATATTCCCTATAGGATGGGCCGCAAAACGAAGTGGGTTTTTGCATTATTATATTTTAAACACATTTTAATATTATTTATGGAATTTATGAACATTAAAATGTCAAATTTTCATCTTCAAAAATTCGAATTTTTTGGGTTAAAATGGGAGGAAATTGTCTTCTTTGCTCTTTGTTGGAAGGCAAAGAGCGAACATAGGAAAAAATAAATGGTTGGTTGACCACTGGCCCTGTGGCCCAATTGGATAAGGCATCGGCCTACGAAGCCGGGGATTGCAGGTTCGAGTCCTGCCAGGGTCGAAAACTTTTTTTGACTATTTTTCAACCGAAAATGTAAAATAAAATAAAAATTCATGAAAAAATAATGTAATTAATTTTTTAAAGCATTAATTTCCCATATAATTGCAGGACAAAATACTTTTACCATGGCCGATTGGATTGGAACGAACGCACCTCGGCTGGACAATATGTACGGGACAATTGCAAGCCATTGCAGGTGAATTCAAATTTCGAATAAATATTTAAATTTTTAATAAATATAAGCTTTTTGGAAAATATTAAAATCTAGCAAATTAATTTTAATTTCTCATTCAATTTAAAAATAATTAATTTTTTTTAAACAATTTTCAGCGCTATATGCAATCAAATACGGAAGAGCACCAGCATCTTTTCAACCTGATCCATCAAATGTAAGTGAATTAACTGCTGATTATTCATGAATAAATAATTTTATTTACTTTTTATTTTTAAAAATATTTTTCGTTGCATCACACTGCACACTCCTCGTCAAAAATCAATTATGACCTTTTTAGCTTTAATTATGTAAATTTGAATCGGAATAATTTTTATGAGATTCAAAAAGGAATTCAATTTTTTTCTAAATTTAATTCTTTATAGCTTTTAAACTATAAATAATTTTATTTTAGTTTTTTAAAATATTTTTTCGTGGTAAAGGTTTTTTCCAAAAATCAAATATGACTTTTTGTTTAAAATAAACAAATTTGAATGGGAATAATTTTTATAAGATGCAAAAAAATGTTCCAGATTTTCTCTAATTTTTAAATTTTTTTGTATTTTTTTATGGAATATTTTTATTTACCTTAATTTTAACGGGGGTTATCAAATTATTTTATATATTTTTTGGCTAATTAAAAACAAATAAACAACCATTTTAATAAAATTTCAAAATAAATTCAACTTTTCCCAATAATCTTCAGGTTGGAATATGAGCCAAATTCCCGTGTGCAGCTGGGCGAGGCCCTTCGCCATGTCTACTTCGATCGTTTGGACCCAAAATTGCGCGCACGTGTGGACGGTACAGCCGCCGATGCCCCATCATCATCAGCAGCTTCGGCCGGAGGCAGTGCCGGACCATCCTCATCCCGAGAGCGTGAATGATTTGATTATTTTGTGGATTAGCAGCAAAGATGAAAAGAAGAGGGACAGAAAATGCGCCAAACGATTAAACACATTTTTTTGGGATTTTACACACATATTTTTCTTTCTGTTTTTTTCCTCCCCCAAACCCAATTATTCAATTTAAAAAAGTTATTTTGCTCCAGTATTTTTGCTCTGTATTTTTCACACACATAAATTTATTTTAACATTATTAAAATGCAACTTTATGCGCCTATATTTGGCTTTATTTGTTCATTTTTTCCACTACCGCAACCAGAATGTCAAAAGCACAATTTCTCCCTAGTCCCCCCTCCTACCATCCATGCATTATTGAAGATTTCACGGATTTTTAGGTTTTGACTATTTTTTGCAAAAGTTTCGATGAGAAATACACAAAAATAATGATTAGATAATTTATTTCGTATTTAAGGAAATTTTATATCAATTTTACCTATTTTTTGGGGTTCTGAATCCAATTTTCTGACAAATTTCTTGAAATATACGTAAATAATAATTTTAGTGTCACTTAAAGATCCGATCCTAATGAATGATGATGGCTCATTTCAGCTAAGTATGTCCTTAAAATATCCTCTGTTTTTTCCTTTCGAACAATTTATTTTTACCATTAAATTTCCCACTTTCCTATTTACTGTTATTTTTTTCCATACGAATTTGCTCATTTGCGCACACATAAATTTTGTCGGGCTTCCATCCCTCTCAAATACAGATGATTTTATAAAATGATTTTTGCCCGTGGGATAAAAGATGATTTATTTGGAAAATAAGACAAATATTTGATATTTTTGGAAAATCTGGTACGATAAAAATGCAAAAAAAACAAGATCACATCATTCATTGCTTGATTTTTTTTCAATATTTCACTTTTTAAAAAATGAGTGGACTGAATTATTTATTTTAGGTACTATAGCCAATATATTATAGTTAGAACAATTTTATGCCAAGAATTAATTAACATCAATTTTTTAATTTAATTGTGTTAAAGCTTTTAGAAAATTCCAATATTTCTCTTTGTTTATTTTAAAACATTTCTTTCAATCATTCAGTGCAAACGTGGACGACAAACTCCCCCTGCATCGCAAACACCTTGGATAATTTTATTAATTTTCTTAATATAATTAAAAAGTCACCTTGAACACCTTTTTCGATATCCACGAAGCATCTTTGTGAATGACTGCTTTTTTGAATCTGTTTGAAGAGATGAATTGGCAATTGTTTTATAAATGCAAATGTTGAAACATGAACGCATTCTTTAATTTTTACGGTTATTTTATTAGTCTATTTTCATAATCATATCTAGCATACTAGATCTAACAAATGAGAATTCCTTATTTTTAGTATATTCATCATATTTTAGTATTTAACTTAAAATTTGCTAATTATTACTTCATTTTTTCTTTATTTTTGAAATAATTAGCTAAAAAAATTTTTAATGTGGAATCAAAACCAGAAATGGAGCCTTTAAAAATGTTGTGATGTTTGATCTTGACTCTATTGATAGTAAGAAATTTGCAATGATTAATTAGGATTTTGTTAAATTTAATCGAAATTAAGTCATTTTATTAGTAAATTATTAAAAACTTACCTTCTTTGTCTTTTGGTCTGCAGTAAATGTCGCCTTAAGTTGAAAAATCACGAATATAAATATATATAAAAAAAACATACATCCATTTCGAGGTTGACGGCATTTATTTGCACCCAAAAATTCACAAACATCCAAGCAGACTCCGTTTTTACATAATCCTTCTTGTTTATACTAAATAATACTTCAAAGTAAATATAATATTTGTATATTTACTTTCTCTTCTTGGCAAATTATATTACCGCGAACGTGTTGCGGCTCAGGGCATTCAGATGATAATCCATTGCAAATTGATGGCAATAAACATTGGGTTCCTTCAGAACATTTATTGCCAACAGTAAATTTGCAATTTAATCCGCAGCAAAGATCATTTTTAGAACACTGACTTGTTTTGCGCAACTTGCATGCATTTGATTGGTATTGTCCATTGTCATTTGTTAAGGGTGTACAACAATAATCACTCCATGGCAAATTGCATTCTAATGGTGTGAAACCACAATCGCATTGTTCTCCGTTTTCAGCATCCTTATTGTGATCGCCACAATAACTTTCTTTGGCTCCTAAATAATTCAAAATTTTATTGAGTTTTCACAAAATTATCAATTGTTCTAGTTTTATATATATATAATTATAAAAAATTATTTAAAACAATTTTTTAAATTTGCTAATATAATGAAATTTTAGAATTGAAATTTCCTTTAAATATTAATTTTATTAAAAAATAGAAAAGCCAATATTTTTGCAATTTTTTATAGCGTAAAATATTTACACGGAATCTTATAAAATGAAAATGTAGAAATTTTGGGAATTATTAAAAAGACGAATATTTGTGGATGATTGGCAACAATTTAAAAATCAGAAAAACATAGATAAAAAATTTTCAACAATATTTTTTAAAAAAATTCTCAGAAGATGAATCAAAAAAATTCAAAAATATTTATCTCAACATTAAACTTTTTTAAAATCTGTTCAATATGTAAACAATAGCAAAATATTGAAAATAATTAGCGTGTAAAATTTTTTTTAAGTCTAATTCTAAATCTATTTTTAGAAATCATGACCATATGTGGCCAAATATTTTTTTTTTGGAAATGAAAATATTTTGGAAGAAATTAACAAAATATAAAAATTTATGTTTTTCCATTTATATGCTAATTACCATTATGATCATGAGCATTCAGATCAAAAATATTTTTCAGAATTTAATTAATTATTAATTTATTTAACAAAATTCGGTCTATTTCAATAAAATGGTAAGATTTTTTCGTTAGTGATTTTTTGGTAAATCTTTGGAAAATAACTTTCAAAATTTCACAAATTGTGACAAATATGTTAAAATTTTGCATCTTTTGTGGGTTTGAGAAATTACTGAAATCTTATTGCATCTAAAATTTAACAATAAAAAAAATATTTTTGGATATAGAATAAAATACATTTAAAACAGTTGCCTATTTCGTTTAGTCAGCAGATTAACGTAAGCAAATTTTTAAAAAAGAAATTTATATAAAAATAAATTTTTCTTTAAATTTAAAAATTTTGAAAAAATATTGAATTAAATTATGTGAAAATCTTAATTTTTTGATAAATTTTTGATTAAAATCTGATTAAAAATTTCAATTTTTAAATTTAGATTAATTAATATCATATAATTTTTTAAAAATTTTAAAATATACCTTCATTTAAACAATTCCTCTGACTGTTATGTGCAAAATATTCATGAAGCGATTTTGTTTCCAGTTTTACCAATTCTCTTAAAAAATGAGATACACTATCAATACTACACGGCGAAAGTTTGAATGCATTTGGGTGGAACAATTGGAGGGTGTCGATGGTCTCGGCTGGGCCCAAATTGTTTGCTGAACCCATTATAAAATTGTCTTGGCCGCCAGGTAAACATTCGGACCGATCAAAAAATTTTTCATCGTGCTAAATAAAGAATATACCGTATTTTTATTATTAGAAGCCCACTCTAAGCACTCTTAAAAATTTATTCATCATTTATTTTTGGGTATATATATACCTAGATATTTTATGAAGTTCGGATTTTAAAAAAGTTTTTCTAGTTGCAAAAATTTAACTTTGAGAATTTTAAAAACATCTAAAAAACATGATTTGAATCTGAAAAATATTATTTGAATCTGAAATATATGATTTGAATCTGAAAAATAGGATTTGAATTTCAAAAACTTTTTTAATTTTTTACAGGATTTTAAGGTATTTCCAGGTATTACACAAGACAGGATCTCATTCATTTTGTCATATTTTGCAATTTTGATGATATATTTCTTACTCGTAATTTATAAAAGCTAAAATGGACGGACCAGTGATAAATTTCATAATTTTTATTAGGCTATATTAGAGCTTATTCAATATATATATGTTGCGGTAAATATTGGAAATTGGTAAATTCCGGAATTTACCAGGCGGTTGGGCCGGTAAATTTTGGAATTCTCGTCTTCTAGGCATCGTACATATTCGAGAGTAGGCTCATTCGACTCGGCATGGTCGATTTAGTATATGAAATTTCAATTTCAAACCCCTAGCCCTTAGCCCCTAAAACCCCTAACCCTTAGCCCTTAAAACCCATGCCGCCCCTACCCTAACCCTAGCCCCTAAACCGGTCTGTAATTGAAATTTCATAGACTATATCGACCATGCCGAGTCGAATGAGCCTACTCTCGAATCTGTACGATGCCTGGAAGACGAGATTTCCAAAATTTACCAGCCTAGTTTCTGGTAAATTCCGGAAATTACAAATTTCCAATATTTACCGCAACATATATAAAATAGGACATTGATAAAAATCATAAAATTCTGTAAGCATATCTAAAATATGAAATGTAACGAATTTATTCATCATACTATGACAACTTTATTTTTAATTTATATTAATTAGATCGAGAATTATAATTATATATCAAAAATCAATTTTAGTAGTTTAAAAATTTGTTTTAGTTTTAAGATAAGAAGAAAATATTGTAAAAATCTTTAAAGCATCATCGATATGACTGGGACTAACTAAAAGTTTCGGAATTGATTTAAGCAAAAAAATTCAATTAAAAAAATTAAATTGTAAGAAAAATTTTCTCCCAAAATTCATAAAAGAATTATTAGAAAAATATGGCACTTACTTCTGCCCCCATCAAGTGCAACACCTCATGAATGAATCTGTGTATGCTCATTTCTAATGGAATATCTCTCGGTCCTTGTTGCGATTCTTCAATGTTGTTAGTTAAACTTATAAATGCAACATTGTTTGAAAAAAGTCCCATTGTGGAGCAAATTCCATGGCCTATTTTTTCAAAGTTTGATTTTATCAAAATAAATAGACTTTTACTTTGTGAAATATCTCCAAGTTTATGAGCGAGCCCATTTATGTAAACTGGCTTTCCATCCTCTAAATCTATTTGAGAATAATGCCTAAAGGTTAAAACCATCATTAAGCAGCTTTCTGTATAATTTCCTTTTGCGATATTAGTAATGTATTCCGTGTAATGCATTTGATTGCATAAATAGTTTTTGGGGATGCAAGTTTCATGAATCTGAATTTTTAGCCATGAAAATTCAAATTTTAATCTTGAAAATATAGCAACATTTTCTAATTTGGATTTATCATAAATTAAATAATTGCTTGCTTGGATCCAGACCGATTTTTATATAGGGTGAAAAGATGTTATGTTTATTATTATAGGCAGAAAGATTTATTTTACAATATTAATTAAAAGAATGCGACTAATAATCAAAGTCATTTTAGTTTCCATGCTAATAGGCATTATTTGTAAAGAAATGGATGAAAATCCAAAAAAAAAGAAATGCGCCTGTTGGCAATTCTCAAAATAAAGCAATATGTGCTGTATTTTATAGCTTTTTCCTTATTAATTGATCATTAATATACTTACCGCCGTGCTTTGAAGTCTCAACTGCAAAATATAATTAATTCTAAAATCAGTTGACCTTAGAACCATATTTGCGGCCAAGATCATTGTTTCAATAAGGGAAGACAAATAAGTGAGAACGCTTAAAATAATAATATTTTTCAAAATTTTTTTCATTTTTAATGGTATAATATATAAAGGTAATTAATGTTTAATTTTAATAAAGCTTTAAAAAACAAGCCCTTAATCATCATAGAATGAAAGTCATTAGAATTCTCGGACTTTTCGGCTTTTTTTTTCAACTGATGTGAAAATTAAGTGTCCCTCAAAGGATATTATGGATGTTTGTAAATAAATAGAAGGTAATTTTCCTTCATCAATATTTGTCTTTGCATAAAACTTATTAACCTTACCTCCCAGGGTCGCAAAAAAAAAATACAGAGCAAATTATTTTGAGGATTTCACCAAATTTTGGAAATATTTTAAAAATAATGTAATTTGTAAAATATTTTGAGAATAAAAGAATTCTGAAAAGCATTATAAAATGTTCATCATTTTGAAATCTATTTTTAGACCAATTTTGAAAAAGATTCGAAAAATAATATGAAAATAAATTCTCAAAATGTTATAAATTTCAGAATATTTTTGTAATATCTTAATTTTAATAATATGCTAAAAATAGTTCAATTTTTATAATTTTCTCAAAATGGATGTATTCTCAAAATTTATTTTTACACTCATTTTCAGAATCATTTTGAAATTTTTAATTAAAATATTGTTAAAATAGTTCCATTCACAAAAATATTTTGGAAATGCATCCAAATTTTGAGAATATTCTGACCCAAGACAATTAAAGGAATAAATAAATGTTTTAATGGGGGATATGCATAGCCTCATTAGCTCAATGTTATGTCTTTAACTTTGGCATTTGACTACTCGGGTTCGAATCCCAGCTACGGCAGATGATTAAATGAGTGAAATCAGAATCAGAATAAGGGATAAAAGTCAGAACAGTGTGCGAGAAAAATAAGAACAAGGGTAAAAATCAGAACAGAAAATCAGAACAAGGGAAAAATCAGAACAGAAAATCAGAACAAATAAAAAGTCAGAACAAGGGAAGTCAGATTTTTTGCCCCATTTTCAGAATATTCTGAGAATTATGGCATTTTGAAGATCATTTTTTGGCCAATTTTGAAAATGCATGCTGAAAAATAAGGCTGAAAATGGATTTTGAAATGAATTTTATTTTTAAAATATTTCCAGAATTCCAAATATTTTGAGAATTGATTTTTTCGTTCATTTTTAAGGTATATTCTGAAAATGGAAATAAGATATATTTTTAGAATTATTCTCAAAATTTTATTATTTTAATGATATTCCCAGAATTGTCTTATTTCCATTTTGTTCCTATCTCTGAAAATCCCACTCATGTCGAGACCAAAAAATGCGATCCTGGGCTAGAGAGGAAGAGGACATTCACTTTTCCATCTTTGATATAACAATATAGCGGACGGCTACAATCATCCTATGGCTCAAAATTATTTTTCAGAAATTTTCAGAATAAGTTGTATTTTTATAAATGCCAAAAATTATTGAGCATTTTAATTCGACTTCGTATTTGTACATTATGATTTTTGATGCATTTTAATTTTATAGTCCCGAAAATGTATGTTTCGACATGAAAATTAAATATAAGAAATTATTATGAAAAGTGTTTAAGTGATTATATTATTAGCAATTTGATAAGGGATTAGTAAAACAAATTTTTGAAAAGTATATAAATACATTTAGTTCAAGAAAAACTTACCCGATTCGATTATTTCCCATATTTTGAAGCAGGCGATTGTATAAAAAGTTGTCAACAATAAATCCAACTTCGCAAATTTTTGTCATTTTTGTTGAAAATGGAAGTGGATTAAAATAGCTTCTTAAGAATTTATTTTATTTCGGAATTAGATTGGAGACTTAACTCGTCTCTGTATCGTTGCCCGTTAAAGGGAGAATCATTAACACTAGATATGTCGAGATTGTCCGAACCATCACGAATATTTGCATATTTCCACCATTTTTTATCAATATTAATCATGCTCCAAATTTTGTTTTCACCGAATTTAATCCCAAATACCGTGCTTATATTTTCTTGACCTAAGTTATGAAAATAATATATTTTAAATTTAATTAATGTAATCATTAGAGTTAGAGCTCGGATTTATATTGACAATAATCCTTAAATATTGATTAAAAAATCGCAAAATATGTATGAAAATTTCAAAATATCGGCAAAATATAGATGAAAGAGTGAAGAAAATTTTTTTAAAAACGCTATAATATATCAAAAATTCCTAAAAAATTTTTCTATTATTGCAATAAGAAATTATTCAAATTTTTGAGATTTTTATTCAAAAAAATTTTAAAAATACACTTTTTCAAAAATTAAATTTTTAATAAATTTTGGAAAAAATTTCAAAATTAATTTCGATAATTTTTTATAAAAAAGGAAATTTTTTTAAAAAAATTTATAAATTTTTTGAAAATATGTGCAAAATTTTTTTTAAAAATTGACAAAAATTTTTCAATTTTTTTCTTTGAAACTATAAAATTTAGTAAAATTCTTCAAAAAATCTCAAAATATTGGCGAAAATATCCAAAAATGCCGAAATATTGATATCAATATTGAAATTCTAGGAAAATATTGATGAATATTGACAAAAAAATGTTAGGAAAATCAACTAAAACATAAATAAAAAATGTTTTACATTGATTTCAAGCTGTTTTAAGTTCGCAAATAAAATATTGATATCAATATAAATCCGAGTCCTAGTAATCATCACCTCTTATGGTTCCCAAAAGTGTCGAAGTATTCACAAGAATTTTTGTTCCATTATCTGTACTATTGTAAATTGTCAGAATGTTCGGTTTCCGTAATGGGCTGAGCATTAATTTTGAATTAAAATCAACCATATGATTACTAAACTTTTTTTTTCAATGGATTCAATCTATATTGTACCTTCGACTATGACTTTTGGCCTCATCGCTTTCAGGGTAAAATACGGAGCCAACTATCATAAAAACACCGAGAAGAGCAAAAATTTTGAGGAATTTTAATGCATTATTTGGTTGAATTCGTGATAATGATTTTGGTGCATCATCTACAAGTCTCATTTTTTATTAAATAAATTTATGTTTAAACTACGCACCCTGTATTTCTGTTCTTATAGGAAAAAGTTTTATTGCTTCATTTTCGCCATTGATTGTTGGGGAATTTTGTTTACGTTTTTTGGAACTCATTTTGGGAATTATTTTTGAATATTTCTAAAATTGATATAATAATGTTTAATTTGTCAAAATAAAAATTGAAAAAAAGAAATTATTGGAAATGGTGAAAGCTTATAATAATGGTTTGTTTAATAATGTGCCTAGATCCTTCTAAAACTCTATACTCATTCGATAAATCTCGAAAAGACGCGTCGATTGGTATACATAGTGTCATAGTTTGATAAAAATTAAGGTTATTAAACCATTTGAACAAATTAATATTTTGTTTCAAACTGATTAAATTAATTTAACTTAAATTCTCATCGATATCTATCAATATCAACTATCAGCTGAGTAAAAGGCTACTTTAGGAAATATTTTATGGCAAAACCATGGCATTACGCTGGAATTTCTTCTGGTTTCATTCAGCAATTTCATTATTCTCAACCAGAATATTATAAAAAATATTGTGAATGCAAAAATGCACAAAAGGAATGATAACTTGGACATTTTTCTCGAATAAAACTAACAATTTGATATAAAGAAATAATTTGAAATGGAATAAATTGTTTCATTTTTATTCTCCATTTTCGAACAAAAAAATTTAATTTTTGCTTTAAGCATGAATGGGTAATTCTTCACAAATTATTTAATTCATTTTATTCCAATTTATTTTTTATTTGTTTGAATTTAACATTGGAAATATTTTATATCAAAAAATGATTCCATTCAAAATAAAAAAATGAAATGAATTTAATTTTTTGAACAATACATAAAATTTCAAAATGCTGAAAATCACGAAAAATTACAATAGAATTTAAAAACGAATTTTTTACGATTTTAAAATGGTTTAAATTCATTGTCTTTAGATCAAGCTGCTGCTTTATTTTTTATCATATTTTTATTGAAATTTTTTCCTTTTTTCGTTCATTTCTCGATTTATTAACGTTTATCTATCTATAAAAAATAAATAAATAAAAACTATATATGAGGAGTGATGATTGGGGAATCCATTTATTAATAATTCAATAACTTAAAGCAAATGTAAAATTATTTGATTTAATTTATTTAGCTATATTGAAAATGGTACCAAATACTTTCATTTTTCCTGCTGGGCGGTTTTCATTTAAAGAAAATGTAATAAATGAAATTTTTTACTGGAAGGAATTCAAAATCATATACGTAGTATTTAATTTACCTAAAAATATTTATTATTTAATTATTTATCATTTTTTTAATCAAACATATTTTTTATTTTTTATTATGTTTTTCTAAAAATTATCTAGCTAATACCAGAATTAGCTAATTCCCTAGCTGCAACATACCTCTATTTATAGTAAAACTTGAGAATTATCAAAATCAAAAATTGAAGATTCGCGAAAATTTGGCGAATCACACAATCAATAATTGGTCAACTATTGGAAATTCGTAATTTTCAATGATCGATGTAACATATAATAATATTTATTGATTCAAATACAATCAATTAAATGTATATGCATATTGTGTTATATTAACCATATGAATTTCCATATCTTTTAAAAAAATATTGTGGATTGGACAAATGCCTGTATGGCTTTATGCTTAGCGGCATGTTCAAGCACTCCACAGCTTGACTTGTTGCTCGAAAAATCAATTCACAATATGGAGCTATTCGAATAAGTATAGCTTAAAAAATTATTTTATGTAAATTAACATTTAGTGAAATTTTTTAAAAATTTAATTGACAATTTTTTAGTAGAAAATTTTCACTTCATGCGAATCAAACACAGAAAAAAATTTGATTTAAAAAAAAATTTTTTATTGAATTTTCAAATTTTCTAACTTCTTGGAGTTTTGATTTTTTAATTTGTCAGATTTAAATTTATTGTGGGAAATCTATCTTGTTTTTGGCCGATTCTGCTTTTTGATTGTTCATTCAATTTGCCAGTTTGAATTTGAATCTAACAAGTTAAGACTAAATAAAATTTCCGGTTCAAATCTGTTTAATAAGATTTTTAAAAGTACAATATCTGCCATTCAATGAAAATATTGGTTTAAAAAATGGTTACAAAATATTGACTGGATTGAATCCAAAAGACTATAAAATAATTGTCTTAAAAACAATCATCATTCAGCAGGATAACATCCCAAAAATTGAATATATTTAAAAAAGATATTATTTTGGACTAACTTTTATTCCTTTCTCCCGAAATTGACTGTGTTCTACGCAATTGGATGGCTCTGATTGAGCCAAAATGAAACCAGTAGTCATAGGTGTAGTGCAGAATGTATTCAACATTTTTTGGCCTTTTTGGTCCATGAGAAGGACCAGCAGAAGCACCTTTTTGCCATCCAGTCTCGCTTTCGGCAAAAATATCGCCAACAATTGTTGATCCATTCTTTTTTTCGATCAAATGTCGGTTCTCTGTGACTGGCCATTTCGGCAAGTTGATCCCATCAAATTGAATCGTTTGTTCATAAATTTCGCCTAAAGAAATTAATTTATGTATGCTGATCATTCTTTTATTCATTTGATGTTACTTTAGCTTCTGTATAAAATAAATATTTTTGGCCTTTCGAATATGAAGGAAAATTGAAATTTTTGTTTTATTTAATTATAATATCATAGGCTCCGGACACTTTACCTACGGGCTATTTGAGACTTACTTACCATATATCCTCTAACTAAAAATTGTCATTTGGCCTAGAAATTCAATATTTAAAAATTATAATACATATGCATATGCAGTACGGATTTTTGTGGAGTATAGAAAACAGATTAACAAGGAAAATCTATAGATAGTTATAGTTATTTTAAATCTATAGTAATTTGTATTCGAAAGATATACTAGATCATAATCATAGTCATAGTTGATAAATTCGGGTTATAGTTATAAATTTTGATTTGTACTAGGAATAATAAAGGTCATAGTTATAAATTTATAACTACAAATTTATTATTTTAATTTGTATTGGCTCCAGAGGTGGCATCTTTTCCCATTATGTATTGCCTTCAGTTTCTGGTGATTTTTGTTCAGATTGCAATGCTTGCTGTCTACTTATTAACCATGTTTGTTGCCTTTTGCCATATGATTCTTCTTTTAGGTTGCTATTTTTCCTTGCATTCAAATTTATTTCCATATCCTGTTGAGGTAAACACACGGGAAATGCCTTTTGTGTAAATTTGATTGGACTATAGAGCTTTATAAAAATAATATTAAAATGATTTTTTAAATCAATTACTATAACCTTTAAGGCGAAGAACCGAATACGATTCAGAAAAATTCCATGTTCAAATATATTCACTTTTGTAATTAGATATTTTGCTTCATAATTTGCAGAGTTCCTTTAAAAAAACATTAAATTTTTAGTAAATCAGAAACCAGTTTCAGACCCATAAACTTTATATCATTTAAGTAGATCTCATCCAAACGCATCTATTGTTATATAATTTTTCATATGGTTTGGGTCAAAATTAAAGAGTATTAAACCGTTCAATCATTTCCACAATGGTGTAAAAATAAAGTTTTTGGCTTCTAATAAATCAGAAACTGATTTTAGACCCCACAAACCTTAGACCATTTTATAGATTACATCGAGACGCACCGATTGGTATATAATATGTTAGCTTTTGCCCCAAAATAAGAAAGTATAAAACCAAAATCTGGACGTGTTTTAATAGAGCTATAGGAAATTCATCTGCTAATAAGAGTTATGAGTCCTCAAAACCGAGGGTGGGGATTATTAGAATATATGTTGCCACGAAAACTGTGAAAATCCAGCAAACTGGAAATTACACATTATTTCGCTGAAGAAACAGAGCACAAATCTAACTCTAAACTAGAGACCGGCACCGGACCGGATTTTTGCCGGATCCGGCCATTTTTGCCAGAATCCGGAATCCGGAGAAAAAATTTTATAACTGGATCCGGTCCGGAATCCGGCACATTTTATGAGATTTTTAAAAAATCCGGCCAAATCCGGAGCTTTTTTGCTTGATCCGGCCCAAATTTACCCAATCCGAAATCCGGTCCGGAATCCCGGAGATGACATTTTGCCGGTCTCTACTCTAAACCTTAGCCCCTACCCTTATACACATGCCGTCTCAGCCCTAACCCCAATCCTAAACTTAGTTATTTGACATCTTGACTTTCTTTTGCATCTCTGACGAAAATAGTTTGTAATTCTTTTTTTCGTGGAATTTCACTTTTCGCGCCGACATATTCTGTAAAAAAAAAAAATAAACTGCATTTACATATTCTCAACGCCGGTATATGCAAAAAGTTGATATGATTTATTCTTTTTTTGAGCAATTGCATTCAACAAAATATCACCGGCCTCATCAATTTCAATTGCCAGCACCCATTCACGCCCAATCAAGATGCCATTTATCCAATTTCCATAAATTGATTCTTTTTGTTTTCCATATATACTTTGTTTTTCTTTAGATTTTTCTCCGTCATTTGATGAAGAATCTTTCACATTAATTAATATTTGACAAATATTTAATATTGATATTTATATTTAAACACAGACCATTAGAAGAGGGCGACCCCAAATAAACAGTCGAAATTACAACTGACCATGGCCAACGATTAATATTCGACTTTGTTAAATTCCAATTGTTTTGAAGAACTAAAATAATAAATCGGGGTTATTTACGAAAACTGATGAAAAATACCCACTATAGATTATAGAATTAACTAAAAATAAACTTAGAATTTTCAACAAAAATTTGTGTGCACATATTTTTGGCCTAATATTTTAGGTCGATAAACGACATTTAAAAAATTTAATTTTCAATTGGTAAAATGCGGATATGTAATGTACGGGCTTTTTTAGATTACCTTATTATACGCGTGTAAAAGTATATAATTTGTCATGGGTTTAACCATTTCAAACTAAGTTTTGAACCTAAAACCATAATGAGTTTGAACGATTTTAATACCCTTTTATTTATACTATTCGATGAATTTTGACGAGATCTACCGATTGGATATATATAGTTTGGAGGTCTAGAACAAATAAATTAACCATTAAAAGTTTTTCTCCATTTTTAATACTCTCAATATTCTTTTCAGCAAATTAATTACTATCTTCTAATTAAATATCTTCTATTATTTGATTAAAATTATTCTATAACTTTAAAAAAAAAGAAAGTTTGCATCATTGGAATCACCCATATTTACATCTTTGGTATTTCTATTCTATGCACGACTTTTTAACAAATTTAACATAAATATACTTTCAAATCGGTCATCATTATCGTGCGACTTGGGCGCCCAACCACAGAAGGGATAAAATTGATTGTTAGCAGAATTGTTCCAAATGCCATACCGGAACAATTCATCATTGGCTTCTTTACTTTGGTTCCAATATGTTTTGAAGAAATGTGTGAATTCCTCGACTCCAGGTGTCAACTTATAAAAATTAGTTTCTTTTACTAATAATTGAAATTATATTATTTTATGTATATCTAGATAAAAAATTAAAATTGGTCTCGTTTTTTGTTTATTGATTATATGGTTTTAAAAGTAAAAGGATAATCACTTTGGCAAAAGTTATAATTGTTTTTTTTATCTTTGATGACAAATTACAAATAAATTGGAGATACTACAAAGGGAATTATTAACAAGTTTATCGCTTATCTTAGCACAGGGTTACCATAATACCAGATTTCTTGTTAATTTTTCATATTTTAATGTCCTACCCAGAATTCTCTCAGATTTTTTTGTTTATGCCAGATTTTTGCCAGTTTTTAAATAATTTGATAGATTTTAAAATTTTCAGTATAAAAATTTAAAAAATTTTTACCCTGTGCGGCCATTTTTCGGTGAAAGAAATTTTTCGCTGCTGCTATTTTTAGTTTTAAATTATTTCTTGCATCTTTATTTTAAAGAGTGAATTCCTTCACTAAAAATAAATCAAGATAGAAATAATAACTAGAAAAAATTTTATAAAAACTTTTTAAACGTTTTTAAGTATTCCATGTTTTTGCCTAAATTTTGAAAATTTTTTTCCCAATTTTTTTCAAGATTTTTATACCGTAAGACAGATTTTTGAATCTTGCAGATGGCAACACTGCTTAACATTTATTTATTTATTCTTTGTTGACTTGGGAATTTTGCCGAAAGACAAATCATTAAATCATTTTGTATTTTTTTATTTAAGATATCAAAAATTCATATTTATAATTTTTTAAATTTCTATATTCAAACTGACTGCTAAATCTGATTCCAGAAACTGTATTTTTGGAGTCGATGAACTAATAATGTTCAATTCTTCATTTAATATATTGCTGGTTGTATTTTGTGTTAATTGAAGACCAGTGAAAAAATGCAGGTTTATTAGGATAGACAATAATTTTGGTTTATAATTAAGCGAAGATTTGGAATTTGATGACATATGCTAAAAAAGTAGAGAAAATAAAATAGGGCAACTTCACAAAATGTCAATCATACAAAATACATATAAACAATTTTTGACTTCTAATATATCAAATACCGATTTTAGAAACTATAAAAAATAAAAAAAAATTGTAGATCTCATCAAGACGCATCGAAAGGAATATAAATGTTAGGTTTTGACTACAAATTAAAGTATTTAAAACCAAAAATTAGAAGAAATTAAACAGTTTAAATCGCTAATTTTCAATTTAAACTAGGAATTATATATATCAAAAAACGCGTTTCGATGAGATCTAATAAATTGGAATAAGATTTACAGGGTCTATAAATACGATTTCTGATTTATTAGAATTCAAAACTTAAAAACTGTTTTGGCATAGGCATTTTGTAACTTCTTATGGTTATAGGCATTTTGTGGATCGGTGGGAAAATGTTAGGAAAATGGAAATTAAGAATAAATTAAAGTTGTTTTGGAAACAGGAATATGGATTATAATTCGAATTTGCGATTAAATCGTAAATTGGATGACCCGTCGATGATACTTCAGCATATTGGATTGTGATTGCGAGAAGATATCGATGGCTGAAAACAAAATGGGTGATGGATGTGATTGAAGATTGAATTGACTTGGTGGATTATATCAGCGTATTTTATTTTTATTAAAATATTTGCTTAATTATTTCTATTTATTAAAATTTGATTTAAATTTCTATTTAAAATGTAATTTTATATTTTTTTAAATCACATTAATTTTTGAAGTTTTTAATATACATATAAAAAATAAATTACAAAAACTTGCAAAAATCAGTCTTTAAATTAAATGGCCATGGTTAAATTAGGATAACAATATTTAAACATATTTTTAAATCCTAACAGCCCGAATTTTGCGGCTATAATTTTGCGGCCTTACCAAAATATGAAAAAATTTATTCTAATTTAATTCATATTTCTTGCGTATTTTTTACAGTTAATTTAATTAATTAAATTCCCAAAAAATGCTTGTTTCAAAACAAATTTAATGGCTACAAATTCTGTGTGCAATTATTTCTTTGAAAATTTTGCGGAACACAAAAATAATATGAAATTCATGTAAATTTTGCTCCAATAAAAATTCATCATCATTTTTTAATCTCTCGTCCAATCCATCCATTCCTTGTTTTACCGCCACCGCCGCTGTTTGTTTTCATTTCCTGTTTATTCTTTTCAATTTTCCTGGCAATCACCAAGAAAATCCATGAATAAAAAAGTGAACAAATGGCCAATTCTAGGTTGAACATTGTCAAATCCAGCACGCCTACAAATTGACTCAAATTCTTTCCAGTTAACTTAATTTTTGGAATGGGGTAAAAATGTTAATTAATTTAAATTTTTAAAAAGAAACCAAAGTCAAGATCAAATTCACAATTGTTGGACAAATATTCAGGCAAATTTCAGTAATTATTGTAAATTTGACGACTCTATATTTCTTAAATAAATTATTTTATTTTTAAAATTATTGAATAAATCTACAATTTTTTTGGCCAATTCAGCATTGAGAATATAGAAGAAATAGAAACTAAAAATTAAATTGCAAATGCCATATGTCAGTTTGGAAACATTTTGTGGCAAAAATTTGAATTTGGGTGCAATGCAAACCAATGGGGCACATTTAAGAGCTGTAAAATTGGATTATTCAAAAATTATAACTTTTTTAATCAGAAAGCCTAATATTTAAAATATTTTTTAATTGATTTATGGAATTAATTTTTTTAATTTTTTCATAATAATCACAAAAATTTTTCGAGATTTTTAGAAAATTTTTTTCGAAATTTTTAAAAAATTTTTTCAGAAATTTTAGAAATTTTTTTTCGAAATTTTAGAAATTTTCAAAATTTCAGTAAATTTTTTGAAATTTAAGAAAAATTTTTCGATTATAAAATTTTAATTTTTATAAAAATTTAAGGCAAAATTGCAAGATTTTCTTTTGCTTTTCTCATTTTTAGAAGTATCTTCTACGAAATAAAATAAAAGTTTTCAAATATTTGAGAGTAAATTTATTCAAAAATATTTTTATTAAATTTTAAAAATCATTTTTCAAATATAATTTAAAAAATTCATTTCGGATTTTTTTACTTAACATCGAACAACCAATTTTGTTTATTTTTTACCTTCTTCCGGCCGGAGAGGAAGTTCAAATTTACCACTGTTCTTTGAGCGCGGGTACATGCATCATTGAGATCTGCAATGAAATCTGACAGATCCATATTTACGTTCACATCCTCAACAACCTGTGAAAAAATATATACATTTTTTAATTGATTAAAAATATTTTATAATTTCACTAAAATATTTATTAAAGAGTTTTCATTGATGATATGGCATTTGTAAAATTTATGGTCATTATAGTCAAGCATCTCAACTAAACATCTTAAAAAATTTTTAAAGCTTTATTTTTTATATTTTAAAGTCCTGTAACAAATCTAAAGCAGATTCATGCTTGACTCACTGAATCGCATAGATTGATTTTATAATATGAACCAAAATATTAAAGTTCATTTCTTTCAAACTGATTTAGTGAATCTATGCTTGCTCAAGCAATTTATTTATTGAAATTTATTTATTGAAAAACAAATTCAAATTTACCACTGTAGATCGAGTGCGGGATGCATTAACGAGATTTGCAATGAAATTTGCCGGATCCATGTTTATGGGAAGTCAAGTTCAAATATAAAGAAAGGGAATTAAACAGGGAACTTAAAGTGGAAATTGATTAAATCTGAAATTATAATTGATGCAAACACATTTCACAATAAAAAAAGATAATAAATCAGATCAATCGATTACTCGACTCAAATATTATAATTTGACAAAATGGGCAAAAAATTATATAATAAGGTTAAATCTAGGCTGATGAAAATGAATGAATCAGCAAAGTGAGAGCTTTAAATAGTATATGATGGGGTGGGGACTTGGCCTAGGAGGACTTTTATATTTAATTTATTCATTCCAAAATCCAAACCCAATAATTTTTCTACCAATGCAGCGAATTACGTCATAATTTGCAAAACGGAAAAATAACGAGGAATTTTATATTTTTTTTTATTCATTCCAAAATCCAAACCCAATAATTTTTCTACCAATGGAATAAATTACGTCATAATAATGGGGTCGATTGTTTGCGCCTCTAATTTTTATAAAATCCCTTCCCTTCCAATTGCAATTTATAAAGAGTAGAATGGCCTTCCATCTTTTGTTGTTTGATCATTGCAATTTATTTTCGAATATTACTCATCATCATCAGACTTGTCAAATATGAATTACGTCATTTTCAGATAGAAATGAAGGAAAAATTGTGCAGTATAAATCAAATTAAGAATGCCAAAGAAAATATTGTAGAAAATATAATGATGATGATGAAATATTTAAATCTATTTAAATGTAAATTTCCCAAATTTTAAAAACAAACAAAATCTCTACAAGCATTTTGGAAAATTTACATAAAAAATAAAATCATCAATTCATTCATTATTTATTCCAAAATTTCGTGACTAAAGAATTTGCCCTTTTGAATAAATTGTTTATTACTTGGAAGTAATAAAAATTCATTTTATGATTTATTTTACTTCAAATTTTTAGCAAAAAATGCGATATAAAACTTGCCCAAAAAATAAAGCATGGATTTATTTCTTTATCGTTTACATAAGTGAAGAGATTATATATGGTTTAACAAAAAAATAAAATCATCAGCAGATCTTTTCCCACATTCTTTATTCATTGCGCATTTCTCCTCTTCATTCCATTCAGTAATGGCACCAAACATTCAGACGTCGAATTTCGTCCTTCTGTTCTTCCGTGAGATCATCATCAAGGCCGAAATTGTCCCGAATTTCCTGCTCCGACATAATCTTGATCCGATCGGCCATTGTCATCGTGCCGAGAATGTACTATGAATTAAATGAATTGAGAATTTTGAATTTATTTTAATTAATAAAAATAGAATTAGCAACCAATATTTTCAATTTAAAACTATCAAATTTTTTTATTGGCCAATATCTCAGCAATTTTTTATGTTATTAATAAAAATTTTTAGGCCATTATATTAATTTTATATCAATATAATTGATTAAAATAAAATTTGATAGTTAATTATAGTCAAAAAAATTAAATTGCCTGATTTTAACTTATTTTAATATTTCTGGCCAATTATACTTGATTAATTATTTTTTAAATATTTTCTATTGAGAGAGATTAAAACAATTGTATAATAGCCTGAATCAGAAATGGGAAAGATCTTCGATTACTTTCGTTTGGATCAGAAAATTAGGTAATTTTTGTACCGAAATTTCGATTTAAAATATTCAAAAAATTTTTGGACCCTCTGAAATTTTTAGCAATTTTCAAAAAATTTTTGAAACTCTGAAATCACAATTTGAGATTTTTAAAAAGTTTTTGATCAATCGAGTCGAAATTCGATTAGCAATTTCTTTTTTGAGACATAGATCCCTTCCTTTTGGCCACTGGATGATATGGGCAAATGTTGAGAATCCATGTTAGAAAAAATTGGATTTGAAAAACTCTCTTATTAATTTGGAAAAAACGAAATCCTATATTCCAAAATATAAGCCATTATTTTCATAGGAGAAATAATTATTTTAATAATTTGAAAATCCTACCAATGATTGGATGTCCATGAAGTCGGAA
This sequence comes from Pratylenchus scribneri, assembly GCA_030063045.1. NCBI lineage: Eukaryota > Metazoa > Nematoda > Chromadorea > Rhabditida > Pratylenchidae > Pratylenchus > Pratylenchus scribneri. The sequence goes on from JAQSEB010000045.1 coordinate 477,060, forward strand.
ACATCCAACAATTCGGCATGAGTGGTGAAATCCAAGTCCTATAATTATTAAAAATAATAATGATTCTATTTTAATAATTCACATACATCGAAGAATTTCTTCTGGAAGTCATTCAATGTAATTGGCTTTCGGTCACCATTTTCATCCACCGCAATATCGGATCGATCGATTTGCTTTTGTTCGACTGAGGAAAAATATTTTAATTTTAAATGTTTTATTTTTATTTTAAAATGATTTTACATGTAATTTTAATTATAATGGAAAAATTTCTTTTTATCTAATATTTTATTTTTTACACGAAAAGTAATTTTTGAATCATAAAGTTGCTTTAGACTTTACAAATATTATAAAAATTTGTAGAACTCATCGAGACACATCAAATGTTATATAAAATGTCATATTTGGTGCAAAATTTAAATTGTTTAAAACCAAAAATTAGATAAATGGTTTAAATGGTTTAGATCACTATTGAATATGTCAAAAGATGCGTATCGATGAGATTTACAAATTTGAATAAGATTTAGATTTTTAAATCGGTTCTGATTTATTAGAAATCAAAAACTATTTTTTATGGTAAAAAATAATGGGGTAAAAAGAAATTTTATCATTTGTAAATGTTGGTATTTGTTTATCAAGACAGTCAAATATGAATGAAATTAGAAAATATTTATGTTTTGCTTCCAAAATATATTCCAAAAAATGATTTTTTGATATATTTAAATTTAATATAGTAAATTAAAATATTTTATTTTTTTAACTCACGAATTTGAGCTTCCAACCAGTCGACGACAAATTTGAATGTTTTCTTGCTGGCTTCTGGCACAGGGCAGACCAACTCCGTGTCTTCATTCATTGTTGAATTCTAAAAATTGAATATAAAATTTTTATATTTAATTTATTTCAAATTTGAATTTCTTCATGGTTAAAAATGTAGTAATGGAGGCCATATTCATGCTTACATACGAAATTACCTCAAAATATTTATGAGTTACAATTAAAAATATCTTTTTACCGCATTTTTGTTGCCAACTTTTTTACATTTTCACCTCAAAAATATTTTTTTGATTTTATAATATATCAGAAACCTATTTTTGACCTAAAAAGTCTTTTTATATAGGTCTCATCGATATATGTCTTTTGTCATATAAATTTCTTAGTTGAAATCGAAAATTGAGCAAATTAAATTGTCTAAACAAATTTCCATTAGGTATTTAGTTTTAAACACTTAAATTTTAGTCCAAAAATTAGCATTCGATATGTCTCGATGAAATCTACAAATTTGATATTATATTTGGAGAGTATAAAACTGATAATTAAGTAGAAGTAAAAAATTAATCTTGGGGCAAAATAAGTACATAAAAAATGCGATAGAAATTGTCTTTGAATTAATATTTGAATAATTCAATTTTGTTGATCCAAATTTTACAAGTTACATTTATAGGAAAATTTTTCAAAAATGTAATATCAGTAACTTACTTGGTACATGTTGAGGAAATATTTGCTCAATGTCAACAATGCCACACGAACTTCCACAGTACCGTCCTTCAGATCGCAACGGACCAAGCGATTGTACATTGTCTCCGGAATTGAATGCGCAGGCATTTCAACTTCGGCTTTTGGTGAGCCGGATTCCTTTGGTGAATCAACTTTTGCCGAGTCGGACATTTTTGTTTTTTAGATTGTTGTAGGTTGTAGCAAAAAAGAATGATTTGATAATCTTAAAAAAGAATAAATAATATATTTAGAGGGGTGGGTGCTTAAAACGATGAAATGATTTTATTGTTTGAGCCTTATGCCAGTCAAAGTTTGAGGGTAATATATAGGGTGATTTTGGGGAAGAAAAATGGTCGTACCAAAAATAATTGTCAACTGAATGAAAAACGCCCGGTTTTGACCTATTGTGTACTTTTTTTGGTCAAACTTTTTCAAATTTACCTAAAATTTAAGGCTATTAATTCTTTGGTTTGTTTTGACGTGGAAAATTCGCGTTTGGAAATTTTCTAAGATTAATAAATATGGAAAAATGGAAATGTACTCTGATGGGATGCTTGCTTGAATGGAATAAAAAATGGAAGTTTGCTTATCGATTGCTTTGTGACCTAGTTAGTTCTTCAATGGCCAAGGCCGCGCTTCACCCAAAGGGACAAAATAAAAACCTAACCATTGAAAACATTTAACAAAGAAATGCAATGAAATGAATCATTGCTAATGTCATCACTATTTTATTTAAGCATTATGTGACTTTTAAAATAAATTTTTGGATTATTTTAATTCACAATTTATTAAAAAGTGAAGAATGGAAAATGAAAAAAGGATGAATATCATTTTTGAAGTAAAATTTTAAATAAATGAATGAAAAATAATGTGAATTTTGGAAAAAGAATTGTATAAATTAATCTGTGACTCATTAATGAGATTGACAATTTATTCAGCGTATGCACAGTAAATAAGGGGACACAATCCCAAGGACAAAGGAGACGGTAGATAATCTAAATGGGGGAAATCGGCAAAAATGCGCCGCCGTATCCTCCATTTTTTCCCATTCCATTGTTCATTCCATTCTTATTTTTGTTGATCTACCCTTCTCAGCTTAATCAAATTAATTTCATAAATTCATTCTGCAACATTCATCAATCAAAAAAGCAGACAAATTTACCATTTTCCCAAGAAAAAAAATTCCAAATTTTAATCCTCATTGGATGTCTCTTTATGATTTTTGTTTTTCTTCACCTTGAATTGTACGAAATACTCTTCATATTTTTTAATTATAAAAATAAATTTATACAAAAATGCGCATTTGAAGCATAAAATTCTGATTTTGTGTTTTTGTAAAATTTTTTTACCCAATTCAGATTTTTTTGTGTTTTTGCCCTATTCTTTTAGCTTTAAATAGTATATGATGGGGTGGGGACTTGGCCTAGGAGGACTTTTATATTTAATTTATTCATTCCAAAATCCAAGTCCCATAATTTTTCTACCAATGAAGCAAATTACGTCATAATTTGCAAAACGGAAAAATAACGAGGAATTTTATATTTTTTTTTATTCATTCCAAAATCCAAACCCAATAATTTTTCTACCAATGGAATAAATTACGTCATAATAATGGGGTCGATTGTTTGCGCCTCCAATTTTTATAAAATCCCTTTCCCTTCCCTACCCAATAGCAATTTATAAAGAGTAGAATGTCCTTCCATCTTTTGTTGTTTGATCATTGCAATTTATTTTCGAATATTACTCATAATCATCAGACAAGTGAAATATGAATTATGTCATTTTCAGAGGAAATGAAGGAAAAATTGTGCAGCATAAATCAAATTAATAATGCAAAAAAAAAAATTGTAAAAAAATATAATGATGAAATATTTAAATTTATTTAAATGTAAATTTCCCAAATTTTAAAAACAAACAAAATCTTTACAAGCATTTTGGAAAATTTACATAAAAAATAAAATCATCAATTCATTCATTATTTGCTTTACTTCTCTTCCAAATTTCATTCATAGAGCATCCAAAACTGGTCAATTCGTAACTGAAATAAGTTAAAAAATTAAATATGGTAACAAAATTTATCATAAAAATTTAATTAATTTGGAATTTCAATATTTTTTTTCTAAGATTCATTTAGGAATGTTAAAAAATCGAATTTGTTGGCCCCCTTTTTATCATTCAGATCTGAAAATTTTGGCATTTATATTGCCTTATAGGATGGTAAAAGTATATTCTAGTTTAAAATTCAAAATTATTTAGAAATTGTAAAAAATTTTTTACTTTGTTATTTTGAAAATTGTTTCATGTAAACTACTTTTCTAATACATTTAAAGTGCTTTACGAATCCTCTATTTTTTTCGGAAATTGACCAATTTTCGGAACCGGAATCGGAACTCAAACACCGGAATTCCGGCATTCGGAATCGGAATTCCGGCCCCATCCCTGATTATGATGAAATTTGTGCACATTACTGAATAGAAGAATTTAGAAAGAAACAATGTCATTCAAAGAAAAATTATTTGTATATGAAATTATTTATCAAATTAACAAAATTTTTAATTAATTCAATGGCAATCTTGATCATTTTGGAGAATTTAATAAAAGAAATAAAGATCAAAGATCATCAATTGATCGATCTTCTTTCAAATTTCATTCACCATCATAAACCGGGCATCATTTATTTTAACTAAAATAAGAAAAAAAATTATTAGGTATTTGGATATGGTCTTTTTCAAAAAAAAAATTAATGTGTTTTTGTCTATTTTATGACTATTTTGGCAAATATTTACATTTACCATGGATAGGTCACTCATTTCTTACGATTATTATTGAAATTTTTTGAAAAATTTATTTGATTGACTTGGAAATTTTAAGCCTTATATTCTATGTAAAATAATTATCATTGAATAAAATTCAAAATTTGCATCAATTGCACATAAAAGGTAAAAATATTTTTTTATTTTTTAAAGAAATCTAAATTATAATTTATTAGTAGAAAATTTTATTTATGATTTCCATTTTAGCATTTGACATTGACTAATTTTCATATTCAAATTTTTTAATTTAAAAATAACTAGAAAATTTAATCACTCACCACATCGACGCCAGGGGTAAAATCGCAATTTGGGCAGCTCCATTGCTTCGTTGAGATATAGAAATTCCAACATAACTGTCTCGGTATAAACAAAATACCATGGAAAAATGCAAAACCACCGAATAACAGAAAAAAAGGTGAAGACATTTTCAACGGTGCTAGGTCATCTCCACAATTCTGCAAATATGGGCATGTCCCAGAAAACTTTTCTTTTTTTGTTCTAATTATTTTTAAAATTTTTACATTAATTTATTTGTCAAAAATATTATAAAATAAGCGAAAATGCAAAATTGTGAAAAATGTCTCCCTTTTTGCAATTCCAACTCGTAGACAAATTGATTGATAAATTTAAATAAATCGTTCCTCATATTTGAGTAAAATCAGACGAAAGTCTCATATTAAAGGTTGACAAAATTATTCACTCTTTCTGAGATGAATATATTTAATTTTGGAATTGCATTGCCTTTAATTAGGCAATGCTTAAAATTTTATTGAAATTATTTTTTACAAAAATTTTTGTTTCAAAATTTTACAAATTTATTGGAAATAGAATGATGTTTTTTATTTTCGTTTGTAAGGATTGAATTCATTTTAACTAAATTTTGTTCGAAAAATTCAGAAAATTTGTTAAAAAATTTCAGAAATATTTTATTTATTGCTTTAATTATTTTTAAAATTTTTACAATAATTTATTTGTCAAAAATATTATAAAATAAGCGAGAATGCAAAATTGTGAAAAATGTCTCCCTTTTTGCAATTCCAACTCGTAGACAATTTGAGGGATAAAATTAAATAAATCGTTCCTCATAATTCGGTGAAATTAGACGAAAGTCTCCTGTTTAAGGTAGACAAAATTATTCACTCTTTGTGAGATGAATATATTAATTTTGGAATTGCATTGCCTTTAATTAGGCAATGCTTAAAATTTTATTGAAATTATTTTTTACAAAAATTTTTGTTTCAAAATTTTACAAATTTATTGGAAATAGAATGATGTTTTTTATTTTCGTTTGTAAGGATTGAATTCATTTTAACTAAATTTTGTTCGAAAAATTCAGAAAATTTGTTAAAAAATTTCAGAAAAATTTTCTTTTTTTGTTCCAATTATTTTTAAAATTTTTACAATAATTTATTTGTCAAAAATATTATAAAATAAGCGAAAATGCAAAATTGTGAAAAATGTCTCCCTTTTTGCAATTCCAACTCGTAGACAAATTGAGGGATAAATTAAAATAAATCGTTCCTCATAATTCGGTGAAATTAGACGAAAGTCTCCTATTAAAGGTAGACAAAATTATTCACTCTTTGTGAGATGAATATATTAATTTTGGAATTGCATTGCCTTTAATTAGGCAATGCTTAAAATTTTATTGAAATTATTTTTTACAAAAATTTTTGTTTCAAAATTTTTTAAAATTTATTGGAAATAGAATGATGTTTTTAATTTTGTGTGTAATAATTGAATTCATTTTAACTAAATTTTGTTCGAAAAATTCAGAAAATTTGTTAAAAAATTTCAGAAATATTTTATTTATTGCTTTAATTATTTTTAAAATTTTTACAATAATTTATTTGTCAAAAATATTATAAAATAAGCGAGAATGCAAAATTGTGAAAAATGTCTCCCTTTTTGCAATTCCAACTCGTAGACAATTTGAGGGATAAAATTAAATAAATCGTTCCTCATAATTCGGTGAAATTAGACGAAAGTCTCCTATTAAAGGTAGACAAAATTATGCACTCTTTATGAGTTGAATATTTTAATTTTGGAATTGCATTGCCTTTAATTAGGCAATGCTTAAAATTTTATTGAATTTATTTTTACAAAATTTTTTTTCAAAATTTTACAAATTTATTGGGCATTAATAAATTGAACCAAATATTTTTGTATTTTGAACTAGTCTAAAAATCAAGTTCAAATAGAAATTTAAATATTCGCGTAAAATAAGCGAAATCTTTATTAAATTTATCCAAAAAATGATTTAAATTTATAGAAAATTGAATCCATTTATTTTATTTTATTATTTTTAGGATGGAATTCGGTTCTAGCTATATTTGCAATTCCAGCATTGATTTTTAATATCATTAAACCAACAATTTTCTACTATTTTGAAATGCAAATTGTCAATAAGACACCTAGATGGTATTTTTATTATTTTTTTTTAAAAAAGCTAAAAATCATAATGAAATTTTAATGCAAGAATTTAATTTTTTATTTATCAATATTTTTGATTATTCAGTCATGTCGGAAATGGCATCGGATTTTGTACCAACAATTTCCATTGGAAGGTACTGTTCTTGGTAAGGCAAATTCATTTGGAATTTGATGCAAAAAAAGAATTTTGATTGATGAAACTTTGTACAATGTAAATGCCTATGATGAATTCAGGAAAGGTGATTTTGTTGTCATTGTCACAGTCCAAAATCCAAATTCGAAATTGAAATGTTTTGCCACATTGAATGGCCAATTGCTGAGTAAAAAATTGAAAATTATTAAATAAAAATGTAAAATTCAGGGAAAGCTAAAATGCCATCAAAATTTATTAACATTTTCCGGCTGCTTCTATGGTCTTTAATGGAGATTCTATCCATTTGAATTTTGGAAAAGATGAATGGCAATTCAAGGGATTCAAAAATGTCCTCCTTGAATAGAAATTCTAATTTGTCTAGAAAGCACAATAATGAGGAGAATGCAATTTAATTAATTATAATTGATTAAAAATGCTCTTCATTTTTTATTTGCATATTTTTTTATAAATCATTTTTGAATACACGATAAAAATAAATTAATTAATCTTTCAAATGTTTACTGTATTAAATTTAAATATTTGGTTGGTAAAATTTTACGTTGATTTTATTTTGTGGACAATTTTTAAAGAAATTTGTCAGTGTGATTAACTGTTCATTGGTAAAATAAATATCCATGATCTATCTTTGAGCAATAATTTTAATGTTTTCATCTTTGATGATATTTGATTCTTTCTTTATAGCCAATTATTATTAATATTTCCATTAATATTATTGTTATTTGTGAATATTGTTATTGTGTGCATTTGACATCGGAGATATGGATGATACGGTTTAGAATATTTTCTTATAAGCATTTGGCAATCCTAAAGAATTCGTATCCCAAAAAAATTATTTTTAGATTTTTTTAAAATTAGTTTCTAGGAGTTTTTGGGGGAATAGAACACGAATCTGTCATCAATTTTGTCATATCTTATCATCTTGGTAAGAAAATGCCTACCTTTACCAAGAAAATGCAAAGGGGGAAGAGGGAACAAGGGCATTTTTAGCGAATTTTAAAGCCAAATAATATCTCAATCAACGCAGCTCGATGAGCTAAATTGAATGGTACCATTTTTATAAGATAATATTGCAATATACGCAAGTTAGAAGTCAAAATATCTTAACAAGACAAATATTTATTTTGGCCATAACTTGCAAATAACTGGATATTACCCTATAAAAATGATACTATTCGATTCTGCTCGCCGAGCTGCGTTGAATGAGCTATATATATTGTACATGGAAAAATTTACACCAAAAATGCTCTTGGTTTCACCCCTTTCCCTTTTCTTAGTAAAGGTCGGCATTTCTTAACAAGATGGTAAGATGTGACAAAATTGATGACAGATTCGCGTTCTATTCCCCCAAAAACTCCTAGAAACCAATTTTTGAAAAAATCTAAAAAAAAATTTTGGGATACGGATTCTTTAGGATTGCCAGCATTTCGATTATAAAAACTGAAAATGATTCATAAATTAATGTTAACAAATTTAAATTAAATTTTCTCAAAAATGGTCATTTGTACTTATTAAGAAATTTTTATTTAAAAAATAGGCGGCACATTGTGGCGATGTAGGCACCCAATCGGCATCAATTGAAATCAACGCTTCAATTATGGCCAACAATTCAACTGGATCGAAATCCAGCAAATTTAGGAACGAATTGAATGGGTCCATTTATTTATATGCACCAAATGAAAATTAATTTAATGCAGCAAATGTGGAAGAATTCTTTTCCTGGGTAGGATGAATTAATAATTAGAAAATATGGTTTGTTTGAAAATTGTATACAAAGTTAGGGCCAAAAAATAACAGTAAAACCAAAATTGGTCAGTCATAACTTGAAGTCATTTTGAATCTAATCAAATTGATCTTAAAATTTAGTTTATAAAAAAAAGCTATTAAGTGATAATTGTTTTATTAATAAAATAATATTTTTGAGTCCATAAAACAAAAAAAAGGAAAAAAGAAATTAATTAATATTTTAATTAATTTATTTTTTGATAATTTTATAAAAAAATTAGAACACATAAAAGAATTTCTTTACCATTTTAATTAAAATTTTATTTTTTAAATTATAATGAAATCATAAAATTCGAAGCTGCAAAACAGATATTTTTAAATAATTAAAAAAATATCGGTAATGAAGTAAAATATACTTGTTGAATTCAATTAATTAAAATTTAATAAGTATTTTTGAATTAATTAAACAAAATAAAAAAGAAAGTAATTAATATTTTAATTTTAGATATTCATTAAATATACCATAAAATATTTTAATTTATTTACTTTTTGATAATTTTCTATAAATTTATAACCCATAAATGAATTTCTTTCCCATTTCATTTTAAACTTTGTTATTTGAAGTATAATGAAATTATAAAAAGTGAAAACGAATTCAAATATTTTAAAAAATAATTATAAAAGAAAATATCGGTAATGAAGCTCATGCAGCAGCCCGCCTCATTCGAGCCATATTCATTTCGGGACGAAACATACGGATTTGGTCATCATCATTCCTACGAAATGCTTTCATCCCCTCAAAAACGGATGGCGCATAGTTGAAAATCTGAGAAAATTAAAATTTAAAGAATTAAATTTTCAATTAAAAGTTAATTTTTTAAAGTTTAGGCAATTTTTACATTATTTTATTTAATTTGAATAACATTCGGATTTGAGCAGCTCATTCTTCGCTAATTCATTTAATGTTAAATTTTTTATCATTAATTTCTCAAATATGGAAAATAATTTATGAGTTATTAGAATTTAATATAAAAAATTTTAAAAATTTATTGGAAAAAAACCAAAAAATAGAAAAAATGAAGTATGTGAAAATGAAAATTTTCTGAATGAATAAAAAATTAATTTTTAAAGAAAATTAAAATTTGTTTTTTTTCTTTATAGTTTATAGGATCTATATTTTGATTTAATTAACCCTATCTTTATTTAATTATAAATAAACTAACATAGAAAATTGTTTATAAAATTTAATTTTAATATTTAAAAATTTGAGAATAATCACAATTTTATTCAATAAAATTACAATTTTTGAAGAAATATTTATGTAATAAATATTGATGAACTTTTATTAAATTTTATCGAAAAAAAGATGTAATTTTATAAAAAATTGATTCCATATATTTTATGAGAATCAATTTGTGGAAAATTTTTAAAGAAAAATTTTATAAATTTCTGGCTTGTGCCAGTGTGATTAACCTGTTCCTTGTATATAAAAATTGTAAATTCTATCATATTCTTTTTAACATTTCTTTTTGCAAATTTATTACTTTTTTTTAAATTTTAATTTTATTTTAAATATATTCGATATTGGCAATTCCTTTTTTTTATTAGATTACATCTAAAAATTGAGTAAAATTTATAGAAAATTGAATTCATTTATTTTATGAGATTAAGTACAATTTTTAAAAAAATTTTATAATTTTCAAATTTGTGCCGGCACTGTCAGAGTGATTTGCAGATCCTTAACTTAATATGTCGAATTTGACACTTTTTTTCGAGACAAGACCAAAAGGAGGACCCTTTACTTATTTAATTTTATTTTTCACATACAATTACAATTAACTCACATCGAACCAATTATTTATTGGATTCTGAACTAGTCTGACAAGTGAGTTCAAATCAAATAGATAATTTCAATAAATTATTTTATAGTAATATATTTGAAAATTTTTTGAAATTTTTCTTTTATTTTTGCCAATTTTTACCATTTATTTGATTCTTTGGTAATCTTAATGTTTTTAAAATTTATTTTTTTAAATTAATTTTTTTCAAATATTCATTCAGCTTTTAGCGTGTCCTTTTTATTAATTTTCATCCAAAAATTTTTTGAAAATAATTTAATCCATTTATTTTATGAGTTTAAAATTTTTGAACTTTTTTAAAAGAAAATTCCCGGTTTTTAGATAGAGAATTATTCCGCTATCAGCAGTCAAAATCAAATCCTAAATTATTAACTCTAAATAAATTTATTCCAAAATAATTGCATTATTTTATATAAATTTTCTAAATTATGAAGCCAAATAATTAATTGTTTGGTTCAGACTGATGGCTGAATTTTTAAGTAGAAAATTTTATGTTAATTATTTTATTCGTAAATTAAAAAAAATTTTTGGCATTTTTTTTTGAAAATCTACCATTTAAGAGTATAATACTTCTTTTTTAAGAATAATTATTTTAAATTTTATTTTTATTTTTTAATTTAAATATTCGATCCGAAAGTTGGCTATCAAATTAAATCCAAAAATTGATTTAAATTTATAGAAAATTGGATCAATTTATTTTATGAGAAAAAATTTGTAAAAAAATGCTTTTTTTTTTTGTTCATGGTTCATCTGTCAAAATTAAATCCTAATTTCTTAAATCTAATAAAAATCTTAAACTAATTTTTTAAACTGGTGATTTTGGAAATTTCACAAAAGGAATACAGTAAAATAAATTAATTGGGAAGTCACAAATTTTGTTTTTTTTTAGTTATTTATAAAAAATTTTCAATAATTTCCATCTAATTGTTTTTTAATTCATTTTTTGCTAAAATTCATTTGTAGGTGAAATTTTAAATTTTTTTTTTATTTTTACGAAATTCTACAATTATCTTTTTAATATCTTTTGTAATTTTAAAATTTATTTTAATTTTTTAAATTTAAATATTTTTTTAAATATTCGTAGTGGGTGTGGGGTATGCATTGGCGGTCTAATATTAAATTTCACTTAAAATTCGATTTGAATTTATAGAAAATTAATTCCATTTATTTTATGAGATTTAAATTTTTGGGCAATTTTTATAGAAAATTTTTAAAATTCTTTTTCGACACAATTTTTAATAAGATTTTGCGTATTTTCCATTCAATTATTAATAAATTTAAAAATTCTCAAAATTTTTCCTTTTTAATTAAGAAAATTTACTATTTTATAAGTATCATTTCTTTTTTAAGCATAATTTTTTAATTTTATTTTAAAATTTATTTTATTTTCACCCTTTGCTTTCGCAATTTGTATTAATTCTTTATCATATATTTCCTCTTCGCTTATCGGTTTAGGCTTAATATGAGCCGGCAATGCCCGTGTGGAGTAGGGTTAGGGTTTGGCCAGGATTGGTTTTGAATTACTCTATTTCAGCCTCTAATGGACTATCAAATTTCTTCAACCCCTATATTGACTCAGTTTTTGGAGCTCTTTCGAATGAGCTATCATTCATTCCATTCAGTCTACTAGAAAATACCACGTATCAGGGAATTCCAGATCCATCCTAAATAATTATTATTTTTTTCAATGATAAGAATTTGGACGAAATAAGATTCAAATATAATGAAAGAATAGGCAGAAATTAGATTTTGATTAATAATTGTAAAAACCATGACCAACATCCGAAACACACAGAAATTAGAAATTAAATTCACGAACAAAATAAATTAAAATATTTTGAGAGATGTTCATCTAAAAATTGGATAAATTTATTGAATAAAGGTCTTGGAATGAATAGCTTTGATTTATTTCCATTCTGAATTTTAATTATTCAGAATAGTTCTTTTTCACTTACTTCATTTTTTCTATTTTTTGGCTTTTTCTATTAAATTTTTCAAATTTTTTATATTAAATTCCAATAACTCATAAAATATTTTCCATATTTGAGAAATTAATGATAAAAAATTTAACATTAATTAAGTTAGCGAACAAAATAAGTGCGCAAAAATTTTTTCTAAAAAGCATTATTAAATTTGTGATACAACCAAAAATAAAAATTAAATATTTTATAAAATTTCTTTGAAACTATTCTAGAACTCATAAATTAAAGCAAATTATTATAATTAATCAAGGAAAACATTCTACAACCACAATAAAGAAAACATCCCACAATCAGAAGTCAATATCAATAAAAAAAATAAATTTAAAAATTGATAATATAAATAAATATATAATAATCACGGGATAACACGAAAAACTTCTTGGCTATCACCAAATAAAATAATCAGCAAGCAAATTTTTCTATTGAAATAAAAATGCTGTTTAGATTCTTCTAAAGGAATTTATTAACATCGATCAAAAAATTAAAAAAAATATTTTCAAATATTTTCACCTTTTTAAATTTTCATACAATTCTTTTCGTTTATTTAATTACATATTTATTTTATAAAAAAATTGGATAAAAATAAAAAAAATGCACTTTTATTATCAAATCCATCCATTAGAATGGCCCCATTCTTCCTCTTTCATGTTCACTCCATTTTTGTTCATATTCATACAATGGTCGAAATGAAAGAGCAAACAAAGCAAAAAGTCAAGATTGATCCAAAAATGTTTTCCAACAAAATCCACATATCCAAATTGCTTAAAGCCAAAATATTTTTTATGCACTCAATCCCCAATCATAAAAACTTGCCTTGCCATTTCATTTCCGCCGCCATTCCCTGCCGAATTTGTCCCATTGCCCATTTCAATCATTTCCACAGCTCCATGCCCAACAACAGCAGATTGATTATCCTCCTCCACTAAACGTTCAGCAACAGGTTGCCTTGTGAGCAATTTTCGAGGCAATCCATTCAAGAACTAAAATATGAATTATTAATAATTTTATTTAATTTTGAATTAATTTTTTTTATCTATTTTTTATTTTTGGATTAATTTTATTTAATTATTGATTTGAATTAATTTTATTTAATTTTTGAATTAATTTTATTTATTTTTGATTGAATAATTTGAGAAAATTACTTTGGCCCACAAAAGCCATCGATAAGGAATAAAAATGGCATTATTGTATTTGGCCAAAATCTGAAGAAGATAAATGCACATCAAACATGTATTATTGCACAAGAATAAATTGATAAACCAAAACGGATGGTGATTAATTTTGCGAAAATAACATTGAAAATGGCGAAAAGAGTATTGAAAATTGCGAAAAATTTATAACGGTTTAATGGTTTGTCCTAGCCACCCAAACCTTTTACCCAAATCGATAGATTCGTCGAGACATGTCGATTGGTATAAATTTTGGCGTGGTTTGATCAAAATTTAAGTGCTTTAAACAACTTAAACCGTTTTATTGAGTTTGGTTCGAAAATAATTAAATCATGAAAATTTATATACCATTCGACAGGTCTTGACGAGCTCTATCCAATGGTATATGATTTGCGAATTTTGGGCAAAACCACTAAACTGTTATACACTTTTCGCAATTTTAAATATTTCCCAACAAAAACTGGTTTGTATTTAAACAATGGACTTTTTCGTCAGTTTTTTAAAACACGTTCGACAGGTCTTAAAATTGAAATTGCATATAAAAAAAATTGACCATGCCGATTCGAATAAGTCTATTCTCGTCTTTTGGGTTGCCCTGAAGTCGAGATTTACGAAATTACTTGGCATAAAATTCTAGCTTTTCTCGAAAAAGCCAATACCCAATTAAATATTTTTAAAAAATACGGGGTTGATTCCTGAATAGAACAAAGGGCGGCGCCGTTCAAATATAGGCTTTTCCTGAATAGTGCAAATATGGGTGTTTTCGACATATAATAAATCAGAAACCGGTTTTAGACCCTACAAACCTTATACCATTATGTATATCTCATCGAGACGCATCAAATAATGTATAATTTGTCATGGTTAAGTAAAAATTAGAGGGTATTAAACAGTTCAAATAATTTTTCTCTTCTTTGGTTTTAAACTCTTTAATTTTAGCCCAAACCATGACATTTTATATACCAATCGATGCGTCTCGATGAGATCTACAAAATGGTATAAGGTTTGTAGGGCCTAAATTCGGGTTATGATTTATTATAAGTATAGAAAACATCCACATTAGGACTATTCAGCAGGAAACGCCCATATTTTCACTATTCAGGAAGGATATAACACTTTATTAGAACACCAACCTCCCCCATCATTATTGTCCTTCCATTTTTTTGCTTCATCCACCAATCCGTTGCGTTGTATCTCGCATTGTTCCCGAATGTCTTCAGTGGTTTTAGGATGATTCCAATCCATTTGGCCATGCAGAGTGGCAATATGGACGAGGATAGTGAGCAAAAATATCATAATTGACGGCATTTTTAAAATTGAATGAATTTTTAATCTAAAATATAGATGAAATTTATATTTAAATGAAAATGAATGGAAGGAAAATGGAAATTGATTGGAAATTAAATGGAATGATGTGATATGAATGGTGCTAGGTCATCTCCACAATTCTGCAAATATGGGCATGTCCACAAATTCTGCAAATATAAGTTTTCGACTTCTAATAAATCAGAAACCGGTTTTAGCCCTACAAACCTTATACCATTTTGTAGATCTCATCGAAACACATCGAATGGTATATAAAATATTCCAAAAGTTAAAGAGTTAAACCGTTTAAACCATAATTTTATGTTTTTGGTTTAAAACTCTTTAATTTTGGACCAACCATTACAAATATTATACCAATCGATGCGTCACGATGAGATCTACAAAATGGTATAAGGTTTGTAGGGTCAAAAACCGGTTTCTGATTTATTAGAAGTCAAAAACTAATATTTGCAGAATTTGTGGACATGCCCATATTTGCAGAGCCCTTTGTCTATTGTGGAGATGACCACGGACGGATATGAATGAATAGTTTACCCCTTTGGAAGAATTTTTCATTTAAAATTGACCAATTTGGATGAATCATTGTGAGAAAAAGATAAGTATCGCATTTTTTTATAGAAATGAAAAGTAAAAATTGATTGATTTTAAAATGTAGTAATTGTAAAAAATTTATCATGGGTATTTAAAAAAATAAGGGTATTAAGCCGATTATATGTACGTCTTAGAGTTTGTTTTCGGTTCATAAAATTGGTTAAACTTAAGCTCAAACATAATGAAATGTAATTCGGATTGTTGGCATGTGTCAATGTTTCCCATGCATAAAAATAGTCGGCACGCATTGGTCTATTTTTATCAAATGAATAGCCACAGCAGGCATTGAAATGAGGTTCAGCCTGTTGGTATAGTGATTGTAGAGCACCTCAAAAACTGGTCCAAGTCCGAATTTGACAGTTCCATTGCAAAGCTAATTTGGGAATGGAGCCGCCCCAATATCATAGCTAAAAATATTTTTATTTTGCAAAGAAGGATTATTGGAGCAAATAATTTTCCATCCCTCTTCTAAAAGATAAACTACAAATATTTATATTTTGCAAAGAATTATCGTAGCGAATCATTTTTATCCTCGAGATATTTCAGTATTTTCCAGAAAAAATTGGTTCCTCCAAATAATTTTGAATTTTCATATCAAATAATGAGTAGAATGTCAACAATCATTTTATTAGATTAGTATTTAATTTAACGAAAAAGAATGGTTAAATGGTTTGTCCTAGACCCCTAAATCCTACACCCAATTGATAGACCTCATCAAGTTGTGTCATGTGTTAATATAATTTAACATGGTTTATCAGAATTTGAAGCTATTAAATTATCACATCAATTTGTACATAATTTGACTTAATTTAAGCAAAATTTATTGGCATTAAATGGTTTAAATTGATTTTGATTTTAGGTTCAAAACTAATTTAATTAATAATTAATTATCGAAAGATATGTCTCAATTCTATCGATTGGATTGGATACACTTTAAGTTTTGGGGTCTAACAATATAACACACATGTCCTTTTTAAACCGTTTTAAAAATATTTTCCTCATTTCAATAATTTTATAGCAAATAAATATTTATTTTCCATTCTATTATATTCAAAAATTTTCTTAAAGGAATTAGGTATATGACTTAAAAATTAAATTTTTTTCATAAGAGAACACATAAATTTCCAATTGTTGTATTTTTTTTATATTTTTTTAAGAGTTAAATTATTGTAGAGAAAAAATATTTACGTTGCATGGAAATTGGCAGAGAGCACAAGTCGTTCCATCATTTCTGCGTACAAATCAATGCCCTGATGCCAAGCAGTCTCAGCCACATGAGAAGCAGCCTGGATGCCCCATCCCATATGACCAAAATCTCGACAAGTCTCTTGGGAAATTCCATCAACAAAAATTTTCTGCCCCAACCAAAATGTAATCAATCGGCCATCGCGCTCGCTAAAATTTTTTTTAATTATTTAAACATTTTGATAAAATGCTATTTATATTTATCGTAATTTCTGATTCTGCATGTTCTATTTATCATGTAGCTTTGATCCTTCACAGATCGTATCATTTTATTTATTAGATTTTAATTTCATACAGTTAATAATATTTAATCATTTTGAAGCTACCTTATAGTAAACTGAAATTTCGAGCTTTTGAAATCGTTTAAAATTTTTACTATTGAACAATTCTGGCCGGAATTAGTATTTCTCCAACGAAATCGACCAAATCGAATCAATTAAGCAAGAAATTAGTTACTAATCGTTTATCAAAGGGCAGATTTTTCCACTAAAATCACTCTATGTTACCCCCAAATTGGTCATAAAATTCTAACAATAAAATATAGTTTTTTTCATTGTTTTCAATCAAATATGACGAATAAATTAGAATCGCAATTTTTCAAATTTCTCCCAGGATAAACGGTACCATAAATTAATTTCTTATGATTTTTATTTTTACGAGCTGATGAGATATGGTCATTTGTCCCATTATACTATTTTTGGTCAGTGTAATTCAGAATCGGCTGAAAAATCTAGTATCGGCTATAACATATTTATCACATGTTTTAAATTTTGTACAAATTATAATTTCACCTTTGTGTAAGATTATTGACCGCTTCATTTGGGCAAACAAGCCAATCTCTTGGTGGACAATTTTCAACATCTTTTGGCGAACAAATCGATGGATTCGGTAAATGTCCGTCGATGCTCAAATAAATATACGAAAGCATTCGTTGCCGCCATAGGCGAATTGCTTGCCGGAATACCCGTCGATCCTCCAGATAAACGCCAATTCCAATAAGGGCATCCGCCACAATTAATTCCCAATTGCCATTTTTACAGCCTAATTGAAAATAAAATAATTTGATAATATTTTTACCTACAATGTTAAAAGAATATTAATTTTTTAAATAATAAATTATACTAAATTTTACATATTTTTATGTTCGCAGTTCTTGCAAGAATAAAAAATATTGATATAATTAGTAAATTCTGGAAATTTTAAATGTTGTTAAACTAATTTTTAGAATATTTTATAAATAAAAATAAATTCATTCGTTTCGACAATATTGAATTAGTCTATGTAATTTCAATTTCAAACAGCTAAGAATATGATGTATGAATTAGTTTTGAAAAACTGAACCATTGTTTAAAACCAAACTGGTTTTGGTTTTGAAACCAATATCGGTCTGAAATTGAAATTTCAAAGAATAAATTGACAAGCCGAGTCATGTAAGTTTTTCCTCTAATCTTTATGATATTAAAAATTTGAATATTCCATAATAGCAAGCCCAATATATATATATATTGCTAAATCCGGGATAAGCTAATTGACATTATTATTGTTATTTAGGCTAAAATGGGCACTGAATAATCAAATTTTCGATCGAATATCTCAAAATTATTTTTTTCGTCTTATTACTAGACTCATAAGTATTTTTGTTAAGTGCAAAAATTTCCCTACCAATTCCGTAGAATAGTTTCGGCACAAAAACATTCTTCATCATACGTCTGAATCGATTTTGATTAGCCCAAATCCGACTGCTACTTGAATTGGATGAAGTACCCACAAATGTATGGGCAATAATTTCAGCAGCACGGGTGAATGATGCACCAGACCAGGCGGCTTGTAGCACACTATTTGTATTGTTATGAGCCTTAAGTAAGCCGGACCAAGCGTCCATTATTTCAATTGCCTTTTCCGCATAATTTTTATCATCTAAATAATTAATTTTTTATTGTTTGATTTCAGAAGGAGAATAAGGTGAAAACAGGGCATTTGGGTCCGCCTATCACAGGTGCCTGTCATTTTTTTGGCCACTGTTCAACAAGAAAACAACCAATATAGGAAACAATAAAACATTCCAACACCCTTTAATGTCTTCTACAAAATAGCTTAACTAATTTCTTGGAAAACTTAGAACAACTTGTAGAAAATGTAACTTTCCTCTAATTCTTTATTTTACATTCATTCAAAGACACTTAATTTATTTTTAAATTTTTTTTAAATTAAAATGACATTAGAATTTCAAAAGGTTAATTATTTTCTCTGATTGACTGTCTTCTTGTTGAGCTACAGGTTCCCGATCTGAGGTAACAAAATGTTTCCTACCCATAAAAAACGACCAAATATTCCCTGGTTTCTAGTAAAGGTAAAATAATGTTTTTTTTCTAAATAAAGACTTAGTAGAATTAAATAAATATTTTTAATTTATCTTTTATTATGAAAACATTTTCGGAATCTTTTTTCTTCTCTTACCAGTATAAAACCATAACAGTGCATGTGTATAAGCGGCAAGTGCATCATTGCGTTCATCAGTGCATCCAAAGTTTGGATTTGAACTAGAGCCGCATTCAATAGTTTCACGTGGTGTTGGCTATAATAAGGTACTAATTAATTAATGGAGAGAGGCAAACAGTTAACAAGCGAGACAAATATTTATGGGGATGATATCTGAAAAATTTATTATTCGCCTCCTCTAATAGCTTAAGGACTGAATAAGAGCACGAAAGGAAATTCAATACTTTTAAATCCAAAGCTGAACCTAGTCCTAAACTTATTCTACCCTAAAACTATGGACATAGCCTAACCTATCTATTCCTAACATAACCAATCCTTTACCTTCCATAAATCTTTTACTTTATTAAATGGAGTTTAATGTAAGGTAAAAATAGGTTTATGGAAGGTCCTAATGGTTTTGGAATACAGTTAGATTTAGAGCTTAGGTTAGGTTTTCCTGTTATTTAATAGTCGTGAAAGTTCCAGAGGGCTATAGAAAATAATAAATTTTTTGTTGCTCCCTATTAAATTTTTGTGTCCTCCGATAATTAACAGAAGCTAAAAAACATTTTCAAGGAAAAATGTTGAAATTTTACCTTATAATTGAGTGATGCCAAACTGCTATTCGCCATTGCCACAAATGCACTTTTCCATGGCTCCTCGCCATTTTTAAGTTTTTCTTTGGTAAATTCCAATTGGTTAAGGCTCAACAAAACGCCGGGATGTTTGAATTCACTTGGCTGATGGTCCAATTTTGGTAAATACTTCGAATCATCCGCAGAAGCCAACACGCAAAGCCCAATTATGAGCAATAAAAATAGTAACTTATAGATCATTTTTAGATCTATAAGTCATAGAGACAGAAGAATATTTATTTATATTATTAATTAAAATAATATTAGAAAATATTGTACATTGAGATATTCACAAACAAGTCGGCGTAAAAAAGAGAAAAAATTTTACTAGTCTAAAAATTAATTTTTATATCAAAAAAGAGAAAAATTTTTCTGCATGGAAAAGAATAAAATTGGAAATTTTATAAGATTTTTTGATATTTTCCGGCGATTATTTTGACAATTCAAATCCATTTGAATCGTCTTTTCAAAAATATTTTAAAATTATTAATGAGATTATAAAATTTTCAAATCTATTTTATCTTATTAGAAATTTTTCCTCATTTTGGTAAAAAATTATTTTTTATAGTAAAAATTTTCAGGCAAGAAAATATTCCATTTTTTGCCGATTCATGGCCAGCTTTATGTATGCATAGATTTAGAAAATTTTTAATTGATGATGGTTTGAAAGAAAATGTGTCCACCTATAAATAAAAATTTATTCATGGAGATTAGAGATTAATTAATTTTTTGAATGAGCCAAAGAATTGAAGTGGATAATTTTTATTTAATTAGCAGCAGATGAAAATTAGTGGAATTTGGAATTTGAGAGAATTGAATGGCAACAAATTTATTAAATTCCATTAAAATGCTAAAAAAAGGAAAAATGAAAATGTTGGTTTTTTTTTATTTAGTCAGATGGCAATTGAAAAAAGGTAATTTGAATAGGGAAATTATAAAATAGTACATTATTAAACCATTTTTAATGTACGGGAGATGTTTAATGTAAAATCTTTTTAAAAATGCTTGAAATAATTTTGTCAATAAATTTTCTCGATTGGGTTAATTTTTCATAAGGCTGTTAAAAATAAAATTGAATAATTCCTATCAAAATTTTCCTGATTGTATTATGTCCTAGTAAGGCACAAAATGACGAATAAATATTTTTGGTACAAAATTTGCTCTTGGAAAAAATTGTAGTGGATAATTTTATTAAATAATTATCGATTGATTGTAGACTTTATTTATTCATTAATGAAGAAATACTATGAGGTTTATAAAAAAATTTAGTAAAAAATATATATAAATATTAGGAAATAAGGAATTATAATTTAGAGATAATCATCATTAAATGTAATTTTTGGATAAATTTACAATATTAAAGTTTAGAGAATGCGAAGAATTTTCGCCTTCTTTTGATATTGATAATTTGAGTGATTCAATTATTCTGTAGATTTTATTTTAGTTCAATATTTGTCTTGGGAGAAATCGAATAATTTTATTAAATAATTCTCATTTGATTTTCGATTTTATGTATTAATTAAAATATTCTATAGGATTTATAAAAATTTTTAATAAAAAAAATTATTGAAAATATCAATAAAAATAAGGAAGAATTTTCGCTTGTTATTAATATAATAAATATATCATACCAAATACCAATTATTATTATGTGAAATTCTTTTTTTAGTATTTCAAAATTCGAACTGGTCGAACTGTAATTTTTATTAAATATTTAAGAATTATTTATAATTGTTGACTTTATTTATTTGTTAATGAAAAAATCTACGGGATTTATAAAAAATTTTAATAAAAAAATTGTTGAAAATTTTTAAAAAATAATTAAGAATTTTAGCTTTTTATTAATATAATAATATATGTTTTTGAAATATCCAAAAAATACTATTTTTTAGCCTCCTATTCCATAGTGAAATCACCCAGCCCACATTATCTGCTCAAAAAATATGCATAAAAATAACCAAAAAATACTATTTTTTAACCTCCTATTCCATAGTGAAATCGCCAAGCCCACATTATCTGCTCAAAAATATGCATAAAAATATCCAAAAAATACTATTTTTTGCCTCCTATTCCATAGTGAAATCGCCAAGCCCACATTATCTGCTCAAAAAATATGCATAAAAATATCCAAAAAATTACTATTTTTTAGCCTCCTACATAGTGAAATCGCCAAGCCCACATTTTCTGCTCAAAAATATGCATAAAAATATCCAAAAAATACTATTTTTTGCCTCCTATTCCATAGTGAAATCGCCAAGCCCACATTATCTGCTCAAAAAATATGCATAAAAATATCCAAAAAATTACTATTTTTTAGCCTCCTATTCCATAGTGAAATCGCCAAGCCCACATTTTCTGCTCAAAAATATGCATAAGAATATCAAAAAATTACTATTTTTTAGCCTCCTATTCCATAGTGAAATCGCCAAGCCCACATTTTCTGTTCAAAAATATGCATAAAAATATCCAAAAATTACTATTTTTTAGCCTCCTATTCCATAGTGAAATCGCCAAGCCCACATTTTCTGCTCAAAAATATGCATAAAAATATCCAAAAATTACTATTTTTTAGCCTCCTATTCCATAGTGAAATCACCCAGCCCACATTTTCTGCTCAAAAATATGCATAAAAATATCCAAAAAATATTATTTTTTAGCCTCCTTTTCCATAGTAAAATCACCCAGCCCACATTATTTGCTCAAAAAATATGCATAAAAATATCCAAAAAATATTATTTTTTAGCCTCCTTTTCCATAGTGAAATCACCCAGCCCACATTTTCTGCTCAAAAATATGCATTAAAATATCCAAAAAATACTATTTTTTAGTCTCCTTTTCCATAGTGAAATCGCCAAAATTTGCATATAAATATCAAAAAATTACTATTTTTTAGTCTCCTTTTCCATAGTGAAATCGCCAAGCCCACATTTTCTGCTCAAAAATATGTATTCAATTCCATAGTGAAATCGCCAATCCCACATTTTCTGCTCAAAATTATGTATTCAATTCCATAGTGAAATCGCCAATCCCACATTTTCTGCTCAAAATTATGTATTCAATTCCATAGTGAAATCGCCAATCCCACATTTTCTGCTCAAAATTATGTATTGAAATATCCAAAAAATACTATTTTTAGCCTCCTTTTCAATAAATACAAATAATCTTATTAAATATCTAAGTTTAATAAAATCATACACAATAGAAATAGAATTTATGAAAACATTTATTCATCAACATAATTTATACAAAACAAACAACAATAGGTAACAATTCAATAAGTGGTTATGAAATATAAAGAGTACAATATAAGTGGAACATCAATGGAGCAACAATATATATTACAATATGGGAACATTGGGGCGACATGTAAAGTGGTGGGGTGAGAGGAAGGGGAATAGGAGTATCATCTTGATTTCACATTCTTTGCCAGCCTATTTGAATTAGGAGTCGACCGCTTGTGGTCCCGGTGTCGGCATTTGTGTTGCTGCTGCTGGACGTCGTGGTGCTCCGGCTTCGAAGTAGTGCAGGCGCTCGGGAATCCGGTTCTTGGTCAGAGGTGGTCGCGCAGTGTTTGCATTATCCATCGGTAGTCGGGCCGCCCGTAGAAGTTGAGCTCATCAATGTGGTGCAGGATAATTGCGAAGACGTAGGGGCATCCAGCGATCAGGTCCTGAACGGCTTGGTATCTTACGGCCAACGGATTGCCTGGGAGCCTTCTACACTTGATTTCGCCGATCTGAAAAAAATAGAATCAATCATTTCTTTTAAAAAAACAATAAAAATTCCCACCTGGTTGATGTCGCCGATGTGCCCTCATGGAAGACTTCCTTTGTACAATTCCACCATCATGTAGAACCAGGATTCGATGTCGTCCTTGCGGGAATATTCTCGGCCATTGTGTGCGCAGATAGGCATGAACAACGAGGTCCCGACATGGCTAGCATTCTGTCTTGGGCGTCTCAGTGATCCCTTAAAAATGATTGATAAAGAGAGTAAAAAAACGAAAGCAAAACTCACATCTTCGCGCATGAATTTCCTGACCATTCCAAAGTCGAGCAAGTAGACGGTGCCTGTGTCGTTGTCCTCGGGGCGCCCAATGGTTGTGTTCGCATATTTGATGTCCCGATGCAGATATCCAATTTGGTGCAGTGCCCGCAACGCGTTGACCATTTGAATTGACAATCCGATCGCCATTCCTGGAGAAAATCGCCGGTTTGGTGCCTGTTCGATCAGCTTGTCCAGACTTTTGCCCACGAGCGCCATTCTTAAATGAAAATTTATTTTGAAAGAACTATGATTGAGAGCCCATTCCCATTACTTACACAATGTAGTTGAATGTGCATGGCCGTCCTTGGTCGTCCGGTTGTGTGTCGCGTCCAATGTCGTGGCATTTGGTGAAGTGGCGCCCATCTTGAACGTTGTGGAGTTTCTTCAGAACTTGCGCCTGAAATAAAATGGAATGTATTTTGGTCTAAAAAAATTCAAAATGAACCAACCTCCGTGTTCAAAAACGAACGGCCGCCGTCCTTCCTTCGCTCCAATTTGATCGCAGCATCCATTCCTTCTTTGTTGCGGCACAAGTAGACTGCTCCAAACGCTCCTGCTCCCAGCTTCCTTGTGATTGTCCACGTGTTGTTGATCAGCTGGCCAGGTGCGAGGATTACGAGTTCTTCTGCCATTTGACGTTCTTTCGTTGTTGGTTGATGAGTTTTGCTGCTGCGGTGCATTGAGTTTTGGATTCTGGAATTGTGTTGAGTTCGAATTGGATTATTTTTTCCCTTTCTTTTATACTCACAATTTAATACAGTATGAGATACCGTATGCCAAACTTTGTATTTTCATTCCGGAAAAATTTGTGTTTTCAATCCGGAAAGCTTTGCGTTTTCATTCCGTAAAGATATTTATTTCATCCGGAAAGATTGTAATTGTGTTTTCGTTTGTAAATGTTTTTTGCGATTTTAAATGTGTCTGTTTCGATTAAAAATATGTATACGTTTGTAAGTTTGTTTTCAATTGTACGATTAAATTGGGAAAATATTTAATTTTTTGAAAAAATATTGTAAATGTCGAAGTTTATAATGGTCCAATGGATTGTTATAAAAAACAAACTTTAAACCAATTGATAAATCTCCAATTTATTGGTTTGTTCATTGTACCATACCTTAAAAATTATATACCTAATCGATAGTTATCCTCGAGACGAATCAATTTATAATAATTTGACTTAGGTTTAACCAATAATAAATAGGTTTTGAACGAAAAAAAATTAAAATGGTTTAAACGGTTCAAAACCCTTTATTTGTGATCAAACAATGACAAATTATATACCAATCGACGCGTCTTGATGAGTCATCGATTGAGCTTAGTATAAGGCTAGGTGGACTATAACAAACCATTCAACCGCTATAGCCTTTTCGCTATTTTCAATGATTTTTTTTTGCAAAATCTAATACTACTCGTAAAATATTTGAATGAATATTCACAAACCGATAAATGTGAGTCAACAATTGACGTGCTTTGATGGCCACCTCCGATTCAGCATCAATAATCATGTTGGCCAATCGGTCCTTGAATTTGTTGGTGAACAATTTCAAATTGCCAATCAGTTCAAAATTTTCGTAAAGTGGAAGAAGGGCCACAATACAGCGGAGGCGAATATCGGCCAACTTAATATAATTTAGCATTAGAAATTTTCTAATTTATTTTACAAAAAAAAAGAAAAAATATCATTTTTTCCCGAATTTATAAAATATTTTACCAAAATTAATTAAATTGTAAACCTGTTTTGGTTGGGTGGCGAGAACATTGTTGGCAGTGGCTGTGGACCTGGCATCTGAACATTGCAGTGGTCAATGGAGGAGCACCAATTTGCTGGACGTTCGGTCAAATTGTTGGTGGAAGCGGTGGTGGTGTCATCATCAAAAATTGGGTTAGATGAAAGCGATTGGCCGCCCATTGATATTCGAACCTGCAAAATGAGAATTAAGTCATTTAATATTGGTTCAATTTATGATTTTATAGATGATTAAGCCAAAAAGATGACCAATAAAATTTATGAAAATTTTCGACCTAAAGTGCAGACCCTTCACTTCTGCTAAATTTAGGTCTCGGGTTCGAATACGCCCCTAGGAGTCATTTTTTCAGGAATGGTTTCCAACTTTTATACATTTTTATGCATTCTTCTAATAACACAATTCTAGTCGAATTATAGTAAATTTTTCCTTAAACCTTAATACTTTAGTGTTACCAATTTTAACTTATTTTCTTTCAAAAAATTTCTACACACATAAATTAAAAATCTTCAAAAACTGACATATTGGATTAGAAATGTGACCATCGGTGGGCCAGCAGTTGGTGGTGGTGGCTGCGGTTGCTGCTGAAATAGGTGAGCATCGGCACCGGCTGCCATAAAAATAAAACCACCGGGTCCTGACGTTGGGGTGGACGATGGGGTGGTCGGAAGAGAAGATTAACCCCCGCTGATTGGCACATTTTGCACCCGTTGCTGGTATTGTTAGCGATGTTGGACAATGTTCATTGCATTGGACAGGACGGCCTGATAGGAGTTGCCCGGTACAGAGAATGGATTCTTGAAATTTTACTATTATTATTTGTTGGTTCAATGTTTAATGAAAAAACCTCATTTTGCATAATTGGACTAAATGTTTTCGTGGTTTCAATGAGTTTGAGCATCAAATTGGGCTGGAAAAAGTTGCCTCCAAGCCAATTGTTCATTTCGCCCGATGGAAATGGGCTTGAAAAAATACAATTTGATTAAATTTAATTAATGATAAAAGAAACCATGAATTTGTTCGTTCATCATCGACACCAATGTAAAGCCACCGAGATTGACGCAGAAATTCCTAACTGGCTTGCGGCTTGGCTTCTCTTTTCTTCTACTCTTTTTTTAAACAACATTATGCCAAAAATAATAATTTAAATTTTTCTTCTTTAAGCTAATATCTCCAAACCAGTTCAAAGTCAAAGTTACCACTCGCGTACCTAATTTTAATCCTCTTTTCATGCTCTACAATATATACATAACAATGGGTATAGAAAAATTCAAAAAAAAAGTTTTGCCTATAAAAATTGATTTTTGAAACTGGTTTAAGGTAATATATCTCAAAAACTATTTGGTTTTACAACTCACGCAATATACCATTGGATTTGCCTCGTCGAACTCTACAACTATGTTCATTACCGCGCACTTCTATTTAACTCGCAAAAAAGTTATAAGGAATTTTCAACTCGCGCAACTAAAATAGGAAATTTCCCGTATTTTTTTCGGTACTTAGACTTCGTTGTAGACTCCTTTACCCATATATCATTTTGTAGCTAACACTCTAACTTAGGTATATGCCGAGCCCGATTTTTAATTTAGGTCCAGAAAAAATTTTTTCCGTGCAAGGAGAAGCTTATGGGTTTACCCTAATTTTTGGACTGCATCTTTTGGGATCCTTAAAATAAAAATACTTGGATGGATTTGTTTATTTATTTTTGTTCTATATGAAAATTTTTCAAACAATATTATTACATTGAATTCATCATTATTATTTCTAAAATTTAATTTAAATATAATCATCGGCATCAAAAATTTATCTCTAAAATTGGATGATATGATTTTTATGGACTTTGGACTTAGGAATAAAAATTTTTAAACTTATTATAAATTTGTATACATCAATCATCGTCATTTTCCCAAATAATTTAATTTTAATTTTGATGAAATCATCGGCATCAAAATTTTATCTGATGGGAAATGAGATGAGATCATTTTTTATGGCTGCTGGCTGTGATGAATCATTTTTATTAACTGAATAAAATTTTCATTTAGATGAATTCATTTTCCACATTCACTTATATTTTAATCATCCCATTTTTCACTTATTTCATTCATTTTTTATGAAAATCGTAAAAACGGCCTAAAATGGCTTAAAATTCTATTAAAATTAATCCAATGTTATTCCTATAATTTAATAAAATTTTATTAAAAATTATTTAAGATTCAAATAAGAATCAAATTTTCATCTTTCCAATAAATCTGATTCTAACCAATTCATCTCTAACATAAACGGTCCTAAATGTGCCGTTTAATTTTTCTTCTTTTTCTGATGGCCAACATCATGCCGCAATATTCAACTCAACCTGATAAAGGTAAAAAAGGAAAAAATATTTTTATATAGTTTGATAATTTTTTCCAGAAAAATTCTAAAAATGAGACTAACCAAATTTGGGTATTTGTATCTTACCGCATACTGTTTTGGAATTTAAATATCCAAGCTAAAAAATGCCTTTACTTAAAATTCCCATATAATTTGGGAATATGATGAATTAAATTAAAAATTTTCCTTTTATTTTTTTCCCCAAAATGACATATTTCTATGTCAGACATCGTTTTTTTTTTGTAAATTCATTTAAGAATTTTTTTGCAGGTGCCGAGAAATGTTACGAAGCCTTTCGTGCATCTGATGTAGTACCTAATGAGATAGATTGTGAATGGGGTGTCTGCTTTTTGATGAAATGTACTTCCGATTCCGATGGTATTTTATATCTTTTCTAGCAAATTCTTTTTTT
Organism: Pratylenchus scribneri; assembly: GCA_030063045.1. Taxonomy (NCBI): domain Eukaryota; kingdom Metazoa; phylum Nematoda; class Chromadorea; order Rhabditida; family Pratylenchidae; genus Pratylenchus; species Pratylenchus scribneri. The sequence continues at coordinate 505,535 of JAQSEB010000045.1, forward strand.
CGAATTGCCCAAATTAGTGTTAAATCTTTTACAGATTTTTCGATTTAATTTAATATATTTCTTTTTTTTTCAAGTTCAAGGTAGTATTGGTTGCGGAAAGTGTGGATTTGGGACTGCTGGGTTGGATTTTTTGGGTTGCAAATGTGAAGAATGCAAAGAGAATTTGTGCAACCAGCCCAAATGTAGGAAAAAAAAGAAAATTTTCCTTCATTAAATTAATTTTTCTCTTCCACTTATAATTATACCTTATTTAACAAAGTTCTAAAATTTAAGCAAAAATTAAATTTGTATCAAAAATTTTTTTGAAAATCTGCTATTTTAATATATATTTTTGTTTCGACAAATTTGTAATCAATTTAGCCTATTATATTCATTCATATTATTAGATCCCATAAAAAAGTGCTATGTTGGCCGATCTAACAATTCTGGCGAATACAAAGAAGAAATGTGCGATATTTTCAATAATGACGGCTGCAAAACCGTTGAACATAATGGTGGAAGAAGTGCTCAAGGTTTGCAGCTGATGATCATTATATCAGAGATGGCTTCGATTTTCAATTTTTTTTCGATTCGACAGTCATTTTTGGAACAAAAATGTCGATTTTCATTTAAGAAAAAATTTTTGACCCTCCAAAATTTCGATTTTTGATTTCTAAAAATTTCGATAAAAAATCATATAGATAAATGATATTTGGCACAAATTTCTATCAAATATTTAAGGAAAAGTTATTTTTCATTATTATTTTCTATTTAAGCTTATCTTATTAACATATTTTTATATTTTTTGGGAATAAATTTATTCAAGATCAATTTTTACTAAAATTTAATTTTTATGAGAATTTTAAACTTTTTTTTTCGATTTAAAGTCGATTTCCGATCATTTTTGGGACTGAAATGTGGATTTCTTTTAATAATTTTCATCGATTCCATCTCTGAATCATATAATAAAATTTTTAATAAAAAATAATCTCATTTTATTAAGACTATGAAAAAAGTTGTGGAAAATGCCCAGCACCCGATGAATTGCCCAAAGGATCCAAATGTACTAATTGCAGCGATAAGGATTTGTGCAATATCGACAAGGACAAAGGTATGAAAGTTGGAAGAAATTGAATTAGAGTTAGATATTTTAATTTATTCTAAAAAACATAAATTTTGAGAATATATTGCATTTTGAAAAAGTATGGTAGCTAGCAGAATTTGATATTAATTTTTTTCCCGTGTATAGTTATATTCCGAATTCAGAATCCTTCATATATGGCATCAAAAAAATATGTTTTTAATTTTTTTTTTCATTCAATTTTATATATTTTCTTGACGAATTTAGCCATTTCTCTACATTATTGACTCCTAATATTAATGGTGAAATTCCAGCATTTCTTGTAAATTTCGGTACAGCATTAATTTGACAAAATTTTATATAAGCATTTTTATTTGAACTAGTAATATGAAATCATTTTATTTAAATTCTTAAAGGTTCCATAAAGCAGTGTTATATGGGCAATTCGAAAACTGGCAAATTTGAAAAGGAAGATTGCAAGTATTACAACAATGATGGCTGCCATACTTTCCAATGTGGTGATCTCTTCGATAATCCAGGTTTGAGGATTAATGAAATTCTCTTCTTCCCACTATTTCGCAAATATTTTAAGAATTTTATAAAAGTTGCGGAAAGTGTCCGGCACTCGGAGATGGCGCCTTCTCGATCAAAGATCAGTCCATGCGCGATTGCAATTGCATTGATTGCGCCACTGGAAATTTGTGCAATGAGGACAAAGATATAGGTGGATTAGTGGAAGGGAATTGAAAAAAGATTTGTGTTTTGCAATTTAATTTCTCTAAAAAATAAATTGAAATTGAAAGAATAAATTTTATAGGAAAAATGGACATTTAGGCCAATAATTTGATGAAATAATGACTTCTACCTTAATTAACTGTGAAGCCTAAAATTGATGAAAAATAAAAATTAAATATTGCCAAAATATTTATTTTAAAAAGAATTTATTATAAGCAATTTATCCAAATTAATAAAATTTCGTGACGAATTTATGGGCCTTTCTTATTGATAGGCTCTACAAAACAATGTTATGGTGGCCGACCTGATTCTTCTGGAAAATTCAAAATGGAGGATTGTAAGTTTTACAACAATGATGGCTGCCGCACTTTCCAATGCGGTGATCTCTCCAAGAATCCGGGTTGATAATTGATTAAATTCTACCTTTATATTATATTCGTATTTTAAAGAATTTTATAAATATTGTGGCACAAACTGTCCGGCACACGGAGATGACACCTCTTTATTACCCAAAGAAGTGCGTGACGGCATCGACTGCAAATGTTCTAATTGTACCGGGAATTTGTGCAATGAGGACAAGAATAAAGGTGGAAGAATATGGAGAGGAATGGAATATTCAAATAAGACTTAACGAATAAATCCTAGTAAATTGGGAAAAAAGGGCATTTCGGTGGAAAATTATGGTCAAATGATGGCTTTCTTATTCTAGTTAAATTACTTAATAAATCCAGCCTTAAAGCTATTAGTTATTTAACATCAAAAAACATGCCACAAATAAAGAAGGTAAATGTTGTCTATTTTGTCCATAGTTTGGGATCTTTCAGAGTGTAAATTTGTTTATCTTTCTAGGCACTATCAAGCAATGTTTTGGGGGTGATGAAGGCAATTACAAAGAGCAATACTGCAAGTTTTACAATAACGATGGCTGCCACACCATCGAATGTGAAGGTGAAAATGAAAAAGGTTTCTGATCATTTTTAATGAAATTCCCATTATATTATATTCCTAATTTAAGACAAAAAAAGTTGTGGAAAATGTCCACCACCTGAAAAATTGGATCCCGGATGCAAATGTGAGGAATGCATTGGAGAAATGTGCAATAAAGAAGGTATAATAATATTATTTAATTTTATCTAAAAAAATTGGCGAACATTTTTTGTATCGAAAAAGTCCAATTTTAAGGAATGGGTGGATGACTTGATTACGAAAATTCAGAGATTAAATATGATGTAGGGTTAGGGTCTTTAGGGTATCGGGTATAATCTCACATATCCGTAACCCTAACCCTAATCATCCATGAAGGGGACACTATCATTTAGAAAACATCTGGTCCGGGATAATTAACAAATACCGAAAATACTGACTGCCTCCCCCCTCCAAAATCCAAATTGAAATTTAAATAAGTCAATCAACAATCATGAATTAAACTTTGAGTAAAAATAGAATAAAAATTCCAGAAGCATACTTAAAACTTCCAGAAAACTTAATCAAAAATTTTCTTGAAAATTTAATTAAAAATTTTCGGAACATTTTATAAAATACATTCCTGAAAATTTAATTAAAATCTTTCTTGAAAATTTACTTAAAATCTTGCTTGCAAATTTAATTAAAAACTTTCTAAAAAATACTAGAAAATCTTTTAGGAAAAGTGGAATAAAAATACTCTGGAAACATTCTTCATTTAATAAATTTTAAAAATTAAGATTGAAGCAAAACTATATTTTTGAATACCTATTTTAATCAATCACTTTACTCTTTATCACAGTTACCGTGAACCAATGCTATTGGGGCGATGATCAAAAAGGTTATGAAGCAATTGATTGCAAAGCACCCCAAAATACTGCTTGCAAAAAGGTCAAATGCCGTGGTGACAATCACTACACCAATCCTGAGACTGGCAAACCTGGCTTTAAACGTTTCTTTTCAAATTCATTTTCCTATATCTCTTATATAATCCTTTAATATTGAGAGATATTACTTTTGATATCATTATAATTATTAAAAAGCCAAAATGCACCAAAAAAAAAACATAATTGGAAGGAAAATAAAATTGGTTTTTCATCTAATTTATAATTCCAATTTCTCTGAAATTTGATTACAACCGCGGAACAAATATTGGACCATTTCATCAATATAATAATGCCAAAATTAAAATACGGCTTTAGTTAGATTTAAATTCATAGGAATCACAATACAAACTTTGAAATGAATTTTACATGTCCCTGAATAGAATCTATTTAAAATGTATTTTCTTATGTGTCCATCCAAACCAGATTCATGATCTTTGTATAATCCTTATTTATTTAATTTTGTCAAAAGCTCTGTGGGATTTGAAAAAAATGGCAATCCTATGTCTATATTTATTAACACAATAACATATATATATAATTTCTTAATAAGATCATCGAGATTGCGGAAAGTGTTCTGAGGGGGAAAATGATAACGATTGCAGATGTTTCATGTGCAAGGACAAGGATTTGTGCAATGGCGGCATGCACATTGGATTTTCATCATTTATGTTGATGTTGTCCATGATCGGAGGGGGTGATTTAATTCAAAAATAATTTATTTCATTTATTTACAAAAATTTTTTAAAAAATAAAATTTTATAAATATTTTGTTAATTATTTTATTTTAGTGGTCACCTTGCTGGGAATGAAGCCGTTGGTGGGCATCGGGATCTGCTGAATGAAGAAAGAAGGCACAGAAAATTTGGAGAAGATTGCGAAGAATAAATTTCATCTTTTTCCATTATTTTTATAGTAATTGAGGTCTAAAGGCACCCAATCTCCCCCACCCAATTATGTTGAAATAAAAATTTTTGATCAATTATATTTTCACTTTTATTAGTCCATTTATTATTTGGGCAAATTATCGTAGAATATTTCTGGTCAAAAAATAATTTCAATTTAATGTTTTCAGAATTAAATTAACATCACTTTTTCTTTAAAATTGGCTTCAATGTGCCGTTTCATTTTGCTCTTTTTGCTGATGGCCAATATCATCGTGCCATGTTTGCTTGAAGGTAAAATATAGGAGGAAACGACCAAACGAGAAAATTGGATTAGATTTTAATTTTAATATTTTAAAATTCAGCTCCAAATTCTGAATACGATATAGTTAATTTTTTTTTTATTTTTATCTTGACTAACCCAACTATCTTGACCTATAAATTAAGCGCAAAAATAAAATTTAGTTAATAATTCTTTAGGAGCACAGAATAATTTTTTGATATCCAAATTATTTTGTTAATTGAAAATTTAATTTTTGAAATTTATCTATTATCTTTTTGAGAAAGGAATATATATTGTCAATTTTGCCATTTAATTTTGAATTAACCTTTCATTTTATTAATAAAAGACAATTTTTTCAAATTAAATTTGTAGGTGCCATGAAATGCTACGTGGGCCCTATGATGGATGGTGGTGGTTATTCAGAGTGCGAATCTGACAAGGGCAATTGCTACTCGATGGAATGCGAGCTGGACTCGGATCATGGAAGTATCTTTCCTAAAATGAATTTTTTCAATTTTCAAACTCTTCCGATTTTCGTTCTTAAAATTTCAATTACAAAAATTTCATTTTTTCGTCAACTTCAAATCTAAATAAAATTTGGGTCTCAGTCCCATATTAATCTAAATTAATAATCCATAGATGAATATTTTCGTTCAATTATTCGTCTTTTAAGTTTTTTATCAAAATAGTGGTTGCGGAGAATGTCCAGCAGATTCTATTGGACGCGACTGCAAATGTTCAAATTGTACTGGAAATTTTTGTAATGCCGGCAAACCTCTAGGTGGGAAAAACGAATTGGATTTAATATTTGAAATAAGCAGAAAAATTTACCAAATGTGAAATTTTTTAAAAAATTAATTAAAGTCAAAAACACATCAAGTCTTTCAAAACTGATAAATTGGTATTAATAAATAGGTATATTACAGAAGATAATGGTGAATTCTGAAATATAGATGCTTTGGAATTCTCAGCTTCTAGATTTCGTATTTACTTGACGGTACTTTAGCCAGTTTTCGTCACATTTTTTAGTCAACTGTGGAAAGTGAAGGGTCCCCCTTATGGCTCATCAAGAATTGAAGTTAGGGGCACTACGGGCCTTCAGGAATAGGATCATCTACGTAAACATTAATGACCCTGACCATTATTGCCTAACATCCAATTGGAGAACCTTCACTTTTTCCTTTCTCAACAAAAAATGGAAAACAAATTACAAACTGCAAAAGTAACGAACGGATTTGGTATAGATTTATTCTGCTGTGAGCATATTCGATTTATTCTATAAAATTCCAATTTTAAAATGGTTTGAATTTGGTATTAAAAACTGAACCGTTGTTTTTTAAACGCATAACAGTTTTTATTTATTAACTTTTTCCTTAATAAGCTTTAATACTGATCTGAAATAAACTAAATGATCAAAACTTATTCCCAAGTCAATAAAATTTTTAAAATGTACCTCTATCTGGCATCCAGTAAATTCAGAAATTTTTCAATTTATTTAAAAATAATTGTACCCAAAATATATGTAGTTATAAGGCTTTTTCGTCCACAGGTTCCATAAAAGAATGCTATGGAGGCCGAGATGGCAATTATCAACCGGAAGAATGCAAATTTTTCAATAATAATGTTTGCCACTCAACGGAATGTGACGGTGGGCCAGGTTAATTTTGATTATTTTTAGCAAAAATCTAAAATATTATATTCATATTTTCAAGATCAAAAAGGTTGTGGTATATGTCCGGATAGATCCAATCCTTTTATGGAATTACCACCGGAATGTAAATGTTCGGAATGCAGCGAAGAATTGTGCAACAATAAATCATCAGGTATATCATATATCATTTATAATTTATTTTTTAAATTTATAATATAGAAAATGAAATTAGAAATGGGTAGGCATAAAATAAAACGTGCCTTTTTTTTAATTTCGCTAGTAAAATTATATATTTTTCAAATCTGACCTAGAATGGGATGAGTATTTATTTATTTGAGTATAAGAGAGTAGGTAGAATTTTATAATTGGAAATTTTTGCTATTTAAAACCGGACCTAGAATGGTGGGTATTTATTTGAGTGCAACAGAGTCGGCTTCGGTTTAAGAAAATCGATGAATTTTACAATTGAAAATTTTTGCTAATTAAAACCGAAAATAGGGGAAACTGAAAATCGACCTTTTTTCAAAAACCGAAATACAAATTTTGTCAAAATCCCGGTTTAAAATCGACTTTGTCCTACTCTAGTATTTATAAAAGGGCTAAAAAATTAAAGGAAGATGTATTCAATTTTTAATTTATTTCCTCAATGAATAATTTTTTGTAATAATTATATTTTATTTATTTATTTGACAATTGAATGAGTATTTTGTTTTTTGTATAAGATCATTCGCTTTTCTATGATAAAACCTATGTATTTGCAGTTACCGTGTCCAAATGCTTTGTGGGCGATCAAAAACGTGGTCATATTGAGGCAAATTGTGGGCCCTACAACAAAGCTTGCCACAAATTCGATTGCAGCTTGGTCGATGGCATACGTACATTTTTTCAAATTCATATTTCCCAAAGCATCCTAGATCATTTTTAAACAGAGATGTTGTTTAAAAATATTAGATTGAAAAAATTTGGTTTTCGATTTTTCAGTCACTCCATTTTTTGGTCACTTTATAAACTGACAAAAGCCTATAATTTGGGCATTTCTGGACATACCATTGAAAGTACAATGTCCCCTTTAGAATTCAGTGTTTTTAAATTTTATTAAATCGAACTTTAAAAAATTACATATTAATTGAATATAATAAACTCGAATTTTGTTGAGGAAAGAATATTTTATGTTTCAAGAAATAATAGACACCAAAACCAGGCAATATCTTCATATATATTTTTGGGGGATTTCTATTATCGAATTATATACTATAAAATTTTGAAACTAAATTCTATAATTTTTTTTTTAAATTTGATTCTGTATTTTTGATATTTATTTCTTAAATTGGATATACTAAAATATATTTTTAATGACAATAAATTATTAGATAAAAGAGGATGCGGAAGGTGCCCAGCAAATGCATATTCAAATCCAGAAAATGGGCTTGGAAGCTCAACATAACATATGAAAAATGCTATTGTTTTGAATGCAATGACCAGGATTTATGCAATGGCGGCATGCTCATTGGATCAACATCATTCGTGTTAGCCATGATTGGAGGAGGTGAGAAAAAATTATTTTTTAATTTTTATTTCATATAAAAAAGAATATAAATATTTTATATTTTGTCAATGATTTTCATCATTTATAGCGATCGCATTGGTGGCAATGAAGTCATTGGATTTCATCAGCATTTGAACTTCGAAGAAGGGAAACAAGATTAAAGAAGATGTTATGAAGAATAAATTCCATCTTTTTCCAAATTTTTTCTAATATTATTAGAGAATCTTAATCGGGGCCCAACAATCATCATAGACAATCTTGGTTTGATCAATAAACAAATAAGCCAACAAATTTTTTTTTTTCCAACAACAAATTAAAAATAAAAAATTGCCAAATTATATTTAAATTTAACAACAATTTTCTGTCAGTAACATATGATTAATCATTTTATTCGTCGTTGGAATTTCCTTCTTATTCCATACTTTCCTCAACATTTTCTTCTTCTTCTTCTGAATCTGAAGTGTCAATTTCTTCAACACTGTCTGGCAAGTATTTCTTAAATGTTGATTGTAGTCATTTTAAAATACATTAAATAAAATTTTAAAAGGAAAATATTTTTTTGAATAATTTAGCATTATGGTAGGCGCTAGGCGGTAGGACCCGCGTGCACTTTTTTATGTTCATCCCTGTTCCTGCAGGCGCCATCCCCGGTGAACATGCACCCACACCCATATTATTGGACTTTTCAAAATAAATATGGGAAACGATAAAGAAATTTTCAGCTTTCGGTAACGTTGCGCAGCTACATTCTTGTAATTAGAGTTTTTTAGGTAAAAATTTCCGACAAATTTTGGTTATAAAAGTAAATTTGATAATTTACTATAGGCACCAACTAATTCAAATGATCTAAGAGGAAAAAATTGGACAGAAATTGAATAAAAAAATTTTAGAATTTATTGGCGCTATTGAAATATTAGTAATTTTTTTTTCCAAAAAATTTTTTATTTGAAAAAATTAAAAAATTTTCTATCATCACAGTCCAGCAAGTGCGCCACCAACCCCGCAATCCCCGACCCCCCAGTGCGAGGGCCCAACCCTATTTGGCATTTCAATTATTTGAAAATGAAAAAATTATTAATTACAGATAAGTAAATTATTTATTATAATAATTTTACTATTTTTTTTATAAAATATAAATTTTTGTATTAAAAGTTTGCGTGAAAAGTGTTTACCTTCAATTTTTTCAGTCCATATTTCTTTGCCAGTTCAATGCGTTCTTTTACCGGTATGTCATCGGCCAAAATCAATTGTTGCTCGCATTTGTTTTGCACCCAATTGGAATTGAAATATTCAACAATTTCCAATAATTTTGCTACATTCCCAGCTGAAAATAATTAAAAAATGTATAAAAATTTTTTTTTAATTTTTTAGAAATGTTTTTTTTACAATTTGGAAGAACTTCTTTTTTGCCAGGCAAAGTTAGCAGGAGAAGAAAATCCTTAAAAATTTAATTATTAAAATAAAAAATAAATTAGCAAATTATTAAAATTTTTTAATTAAATTAAAAAATAATAATTAAAATAAATAAAAAGATTACATGGAATATGGTCGGATCCTTGACATCAAAAAGCTCGATAATTTCTTTCTTGGCTTCTACAAAATTCCCATTAAACATTTGTTCAAAATGGGAAGAATAGCAGGAAAGCACCTTTGTAGTAAATTGAAAATTTTTCATTCATTATTCATAAATATGCTTTTTAGAAAAAATTATTTTTATTTTTTTATATTTATTTTATATTATTTTTTTAAAATTTCATATTAATATTGTACTTTTATTTCACTCATCATCGATTATCACATTTTATTTTTTAAAAATATTTGTAATGTTTATTTTACCTCCTTGTTGATAAAGAAGATTTGCTCGCCAACTTTCAGCTTTCCATCCATTTTCATTTGTGTCGCAATTCCAGTGGATGATGTAAAATCGGGACTGAAAGAAAAATATTAATAAGATGATATTCTTAAAGTTTGTCGGAGTTTGGTCTCAATTAAATGTATTAAACCGTCTAAACCATATTTTGGTTTATAACTCTTAATTTTGAACCAAACTTCAACAAACTAACTATATATCAATCGACGAGTTTCGATGAGCTCTATAAAATGGATATAAGGTTTTTATTTCTCGGATCAAGAGCTAAAAAATTATATACAAAAAACTGATTTGTCTACAAAAAAATTCACTTTGTCGAAAAAGAATCTTATTTTGTCGACAAGAAAATCCGAAATAAATATAAAAAATAAAATAATTTTATAAAAAAAAACAAAATAATTTATTAAATTTTTTTCATTTAATAAATTTATGTAATTTGCCGAAAAAATTATTGAAAATGCCAAAAAAAGTATTGAAAATGCTGAAAAGATTATATAATGTTCAAATGGTTTGTCCTAGACCTTTAAATAATTTACACAATCGATAGATCTCATCGATAGGTATCATTTGATTATGATTTGGCTTAGATTTAACGAATTTAAATGTGTTCTGAAACAGAGAAACGGTCAAAAGGTTTAATACTTTAAATTTTGGTCAAACCAATAAAAAAAATATAAACCAATCGACATGTTTTGAGGAGATCTATCGAATGGGTATAGGGTTTGGGGGTCTAGGACAAACCACTGAACCGCTTTTCTCCATTTTCAATACCCCTTTTCGGCATTTTTTGGTATTTTCAGTAATTTCTAAAAAAAAGTAAAATTGTTGCTTTTGTTAAAAAATAAATAAAATCAGAACAGTGCTCCTGTTTTGATTTTATTTCTGCCAACACTTTAAATAACGTAACAATTTTGCATTTTTTAATAAATGCCACAGCAACATTTTTCGGAAAAAATTAAAATGCTATCCATTTTAAAAAAAGGGTATAGCTAAATTTGCTTATTATAAACTAACTTACAAATTGCATCGATCTTCCAACATGCGAACAGTGAGTTGAACTCTATGAAAATGAATATTATAAATTTCTTTATACAGTAAGTATATGCGTCGCTGGAAAAGTTGTGAATTTTAAATTCTTAACATTTGCTAAGATATCATAAGTAAGCTCGGAGCTAGAAGTGAAATCAGGTAAATAGATACATACAAGATGACAGTTGGTACGAATTCTATCATCAAAATATTTTTGGGTAAGTGTAGTGGTGCTCTTCTTCATAACCTAGGCCTGGCTTAAATATAGGCCAAAACAACCAGGGCTGCTGGGCGAAATTGAATTTTAAAATGCGGGAGGTTTGAAAATTTGGGATTTTGCGAGAAGCAGAAAATTTGAAAAAAATTTTTTAATTTTTTTTCTCATTAATCAGTTATTATAATTTCCCGCTTATAGCCCAAAAATGAATGAGGCCTGATGAGCTCGCCCAACCCAGCTAACAAAGAAATAAGAGACTTGTTAGAATTTTGAGATTTGCCGAAATCGGTGAAATTTCAGCGAGTCTCCGTGAATGAAAAAGGGAAAAAATAAATAATAGCAAATAAACGATGAGTTTATAAGAAATATTGAAGAGGGAACACTTAAGATTTTTTTCCCTGGTAATCGAAAGATTTCCTAATTCTCAACTTTTCCACCAGCATTTATATATATTTATATAATACCCTTCATCGCTGTTAACATTTGTGCGCCACTTTTTATTTTGCTTATCAAATCGCACTCGAGTCTAAAAAATGCCTTTATAAAATTATTTTATAAATTTATTTTTTAATTTATTTTAAAAATTATTAATTATTTCATTAAAACAGTAATGCTCTTACTTTTTTTTCTACTTTATACTGAAAATTTTTGTATATGAGCAATTCCAAATGGACAGATTGTCCATCATCCAAATTCAGGCACGTAAGTTCCATATCAATCGGCGAACCATTGGAATATTCAAATTCCAATGTCCTTAATTTTTCTATTTAAATTTTTATATCATTGCAAACCATTCATGGCCACCAAATAAAGTGTAATAAAAATATCCTTCCGTGTCATGGTCTCGACCTTTAAATAATAACAATATTAATTAATATTAAATTAAATTATCGTATATTATTATTAAAATAAAATTAACGATATTAAGAAAAATAATATAAAAAAATAAATATAATAACAAATATTTACTTGTTTTTATACACCATTGATTTTCGGCTGTCACAACAAAATCGTTATATGAAAATTTCTGTTTGTTTGAAGTCATATTTAATTGGTATGGAATTGTTATTATTTAAGCTAGAAGAAGCTGAGAAATATTCATTAAAAAATTGAAGAAAATTAAATTTCATAAAAAAAGAAAAATATACAAAATCCAAAATCAGTTGAAATTGAAGCATATTTTGGATTATTTTGCTACAAACCGCGTACGATCTGTACACAAATCCATTAAATGCATTTATAAATTAAACACATTTCGCAGTTAAAAATATTATATTAATACGGAATGAATATAGGAATTCTGGGAAATGAAAAAAAAAAAATAAGGAAAATTAATGCATCATGCAAATGGGTTAAAGATAAAGGGAGGACGAAAAGAACGTATGGAAAGGAATCAGCAAAATGGTAATGTAAATTGTACTCATTAGTCATTAATTAAAAAATATAAGAGGTAAAGAGCCTTTCTCAATTTTGCCATGAGGAAAAATAGGCATTTATGCATTCTTCCAAAGAATGGAAATTAATAATGGAAGAAAGTTCTGATGAGGCAATTCTAAAATCTACCATTTCTGAATTTTGCCTCTCATCAAAGAAAGAATGAAAATAATTCAAAATGGGAATTTCCCAGTCAATAAAAAAAAAAAATCATTATTTGCATTTTACCATAGGGAATTAAAAAATAAATATTTTAGGCTAATAGGATGAAAAGAGTAAGATTGACTTTATTCATTCTCAAATATTTATTTCACCTTTATAAAGGCAAAATATTATTAAAAATGCTTTGGCCGGGACAATTTTCTTTTACAATTTTTCCGATTCATCAAATGTTCGCTTTATTCTTAAATTATTTCTATCAAATTTCCTGGAAAAATTATTGCCTATGCGCTTTGAAAAATGCCAAAATGGATTGCAAAATTAATATCTATATTTTGAAAATGCAAATGAAGAGAAAAATTAAAAAATATTTAGATGGCTGCGAATTGGGAAAATTAATTGGCCCGGAAAATATATCTATCCTAGCCAGAGATGCGAAAAAGTGGAAGGATGAATATTAGGAAAGAAGGATGAAAATATGTTGTTAAGACGGGTTTAAATAGAAATTGAGTCATCAACAAAAAAATTAAGGGGAAAACAATTTCTCAAAAATGGAAAAAAAATTCGCTTGGTAGCGACAAATTGGTCACGAATAATCTTTTCCTTTATTGGAAGGAGAATTTGCCGAAAAGTTGCCCTCTTAGCTTAAAATCATTTTATGCTCAAATTTGTGATGTTGGCAGCCTACCATTAGGTGTTTAATAGAAAAAAATATGGATGATGTCATTTTGAACAATAGAAAAAAAATATGGATGATGTCATTTTGAAATGTGCTCTATCATTGAACATTGAGCGAAAAACGGAAAGCAAAAAATGAAAATATTAAGGAAAGTAAATATGATGAAACCAAATAGTTTTGCAACAAACCAAATCACTTATTTTCGACCATTATTGTTCAAAAAGTATTATAACTAAATTAATTTTATGTGTTTTATTCTAAATGTCCATTTTAAATTATTTTTTCATTTGCAGGCAATAAAAGACAACCAATGGAATATAGTCGATTGTGGGCCGAAATTATATACATTTATCGTGATGGACTTACCGTTTGGCATTAGGGTTCAAAAGTTAGGAAATTTTTAAAAATTATAATTTTTCCGTCCATCTTGCCAATTAAATCTTTCGATTAGGAAGCTAAAAAAACCTTCAATAGCCTTCTATTATGAAATGCAAATTCAAAATTGGTATTTTATTAAAATTTAATTAAAAAAATTTTTATAATAAAAGATATGATTTTAAGAACACAAAGGCTGTGTGCCGATAATTAAAATGTTTTATGAGTGTTTATCCTAAATTTTTTAATCAATACTCTTGGATAGAGTTGGCCAAGAAGTATTAAATATATAAAAATGGATTAAGGACTGGTTAAAAAAAATATTGCGCAATTTATTTTTTATTAAGGATTCAATGGTGATTTTATTATCTATATGTAATTTTTGGACATTCCAAATTATAGCAGATTTAATTTAAAATATCAACTTTATAAAATTATATTTGAAAAAACACTTTGAATATCTCGCAAAATACACCTATGATTATTTAATTTTTATAAATTTTTATTTTAAATTCTTTCCATCAACTTAAAATAATAAATCCAAAAATTTTTTAACAACCATTTAAAATAAAATTATTCAAAAATTTTTATTAACCATTAAAAAATTATTTATTCAAAAAGTTTTAATAATATCCATTATAAAAAGTAAATTTATTCAATAAAATTATAAAAACATAAAAAAATAAAAAGCTTTTAAAACCATTAGATAAAATCCTTCCCAATCCATTTAATTCATTCTAATCCAAGTTTTATACAAAAAAACCCATTCAAAACTTTCATATTCGTTCAAAAAATTATGATAAAATTCATCATGTTCATATCCATCCTGGTGCCCCTTTTTCTCTTCATTTCTTTCCAATCGGCTGTAAATAATTTTTTATTTATTAAAATTAATTGTTTATGAATGAAAAATTGCTAGAAAAATAATTTTATTAAATACGTATTAATTTCCCTGAAATTTCATGCCAAAAATTGAAATAAATTCTCATAGAAATAGGATGTTGAATAATTTTGAAAGATAATTGGTATTGGTAGTATATTTATATGGCATAAAAATTATAAACTGCACAAAAAAAAAGAAGAATGAAAAAGATAATTAAATCATCAACATCTTATTATTGGTTAGATTGGATACCGTGTTCATAAACCCATCCGTGTCAAATGTAACGAGTCACTTGGCGAGGTCTTCACCAATCATGCACCTTGCCGCCTATATTCCTGCGCTCCTTATGGCCTTATTGTAGATTTAACGGCATGCGACATGGGGCCCGGATGCGTTTGCCCGGATCCATTAGTTCGGGAAAGTGATGATGTCCATTCAAAATGTGTGCCCAAGGAAGAATGCAAACTTAAATGCGACCCATCACTGGGGGAGGTCTACAGCGAGCAAGCATTTAGTGAAATGTGCGGCCAACAAACATGTCATTCGGCTGAGCTACAACAACAATATGACGACGAATTCCCGGAACATGGACCTGGCCGTATGAAAATTGGGGGAACACTAATTAGGATGAGAATGGACTAATGTCGATGTTAATAAAAGCTGCTGTTGGAATAATTCCTTTTATAGAGAATAAAATTAAATAGAAAAGATATCAAATTTATTGGCCACAATATAAAATAAAATATGGCCAAAAATATACCGTATTTATTCTATTAAAAGCCCATGATTTAAGATTTTTAGAGGCTCTTTATGTAGGGCTTTTATTATAGACTGGAATTCTATTAGAATAAATTGGGTAATTCGATTAAGCTGGCAATAAATTTGATGAGGAAAATTAATGGCAAATAAATTATACATAAATTGAATTATAGCAGCCTTGCACTTTATCTTATTAGACATTAAATCGTTTCTTCCACAAACCAAATATCCTTCAATTTTATTTAATTTTTAAGCGGCATGTGGCCCCATGAAACCTGGATGTGCTTGCCCGGAACCATTTGTCCGGGAAAATAATGAACCGGGTGCAATGTGTGTGCCAATGAAAATGTGTTCGAAAGTGGTCGGGGAAGATGGAGAAATTTTTTGAGAAATGAGGAGAAAGCACAGAAAAGTTTGATAAAAATTATGTTTGATGAAAATTATTTTAATTGAATTCTATCTAGAATAAATTTGGGAGCATTCATATATTTTATATGATTTCTACGTGAAAATTATTAAATTTAAATTATAATAACTCAAAATGTTTAGCAGAAAATATTTTCATTTTATAAGAAAAAGGTTTTGGCTGAAAATTTTGATTTATGATTTTGTGAATGATGGCACTATTAAAATTTTTATGAATCCCATAGAATTTTTTCATTAACAAATACACAAAATCAACAATCAATTCATATTGGTTTAATAAAATTCACCACTTGTTAAGTGCAAAACAAATTTTGAATTAAAAATAAAACTATAAGCAGATAGCACTCGAAACCTTAAAATTCTTCGCCCATTCCACAACCATTCTTATTTTCTTAATATTCAAAAAATTTTTTATTAAATTTTTTGTGAACCTCATAGAATTTTTTCATTTAAATATAAACAAATCGACAATGAATTCATAATTGTTTAATAAAATTTTCCCGTTGTTAAACAGAATAATTTTGAATTAAAAATAAAACTTAAAAATTTAATATAAGAATAATTGAATCATATTATCAATTGCACTCGAAAATTCTCATACATTCCTCAAACATCCTACACTTAATGTCCAATATATCTGAATTAAAATTTTTCCATTTTATTTTTTAATAGTCAATTCAAAAAAAAAAAAAAATCAAGTCGAAATTTGGCAAAAAATTTTATATTATTTTAATGATAATAATTATTTTGCTATAATTATAATACTTTATTATCCTAATATTTCTATTATTTTATTTCTACTATATTAAATTTTTTTCAATCTGATAGATTTTTACAATAATTAATAAACTCGACAATAAATTTATAATTATCTAATAAAATTGTCTCATTCCTTCAAATCAAATTTTGAATTAAAAAATAAAATATAAACTTCACAGAATTATTGACATCATATTATCAATAGCATGCGAAAATTATTCACTCAATCCTTTTACTTATAATTATTGTCTAATAATATCGAATCAATTTTAAAATATTTTTATTAAAATTGTTAAATAATATTCAATTAAAATTTTTTTCAATTTTAAAACCAACGTATCAAGTCGAAATTCGGCAGGAAAGAAGAAACCGATAAAACATGCTTGAAGGAAAAAATACCAAAAAATGACCAATCAATTTTTGATTTGTTTGCAATCGACTGAGCTTAAGGACAGATAATGCTATCATAAATAATTTTTTATGGTGCCTTGAGCAATATTCATTTAAAAGAAGGAATAAAGTTGAAAAAAAATCATAATATATATAGCAAAAAGTATCACCATTAAAATAAATTGATTTATCAAGAAAATTAAAAACTATCAAAAGTATTATATTTTATTAATATGAGATGAAATATTTCAAAAATTGTGGAATAAATTAAGATATTATAAAAAAAACAAATTATTTATGATTCTCTTTTTCTTCATTTTCTTGATTCTACAATCTGACCATAATTTTCAAAGCAAATTCTTTGAATTCCTTAATTAAATTAAATTTTTCAATATTCAAAAAATGCATTTTTTTACCCCGATTCCATTGATTTCTACACAGACTTTTGGCAATTTATCCAGCTGCTGCATTTGTTCTTCCCAAACTTCCTTTAAATGTTCTTTGCCTTTTGGGTGTCGGATAAGAAATTGCCTCATTCGATTATGAGGCCATGGTTGTTGATTTGCATTCGCATCTGAATAAAGTGCAAGCACTTCTCCAGTCTGTCCATTTTCCATAGAAAAAATTGGAAAATCTGGTCCCATTCCGAATGAAATTATGAAATTGGCCGAGTGAGTTGAGCCAATGAATTGCTAAAATTAATTAAAATTAGTCAAAAATTAAATTTAAAATTACCTCCTTGATTCTCTCAAAAAATAGAAATTTCGTGCCATAAAATCGCAAAAATGAAATTAATTTTTACTTTTGATCAGAACGGGATTTGATCAACCATTGAATTAACAAATCAATATTCTCTTCTTCGATCAGGCTTATACTTATTATTGATTGAATATTTTCGATTAGGTCAAATGCATTTGGATTAAATCGCAAAAAAATTAAATAAATTTCCATTGTAAAATGAAGAGGCTTTCTCGGCCAGCCTTTTGAATAAATGATGAATTTGGCCGATTTGCTCCAATGAGTGACAAATTTGAATATCAAAACGACTAATGGCCAATGAAAATTCATTTAATTTTGGAAGAATACATTCGATAAATTGCATAATCTTCCCATCCAAAAAACTGAAATTTTAAAAAAAATATTTTAACTTTTTTTTTAAATGAATAATGGTTTTAATTTACCTTAAAATGACTGAATTTAACAAAAAAACATTTTATGCAAAAATAATATTTTTGAGCCATTTAATTTAAAAAATTAGCCTTTTTTTGGATTAGCCTTACTATGACAATTTTATTAAACTTTTCTTGAAACCTAAAACATGGCCGAGTTATATGGCCCCAAAAATAATATTTTTTGAAAAAAAATTTAATTAAATTAACTGAATAAATCTTACTTTATAGAAATATATTTAAATTCAATGTATTCTGGGGGAGAGATTAAAGCAATTGGGATATCGTTGTTTTCATATCCTCGTATAAGTATGGCTTCATAAATTCCTGTTGATGCATTTCGTTCAGACCATGATTGCAGAAAATTGACTTTGTGTGGCTTCACATCAAAATGCAATTTTGGCCAACATAATTGTTTGAATGTCCAACTGGATGTACTCAAATTGGAATCGGCCATTTCCACTCGTTTGATCCAAGCCAAAACTTCAATCAGCCAATTTGGAATTGAAACACTGAACATTTTAAAAGTAATTATACATTTTTTACGTTCATTTATTTACAATCTTCCCGTCATTTTTGCTCTTTTCGTATCCATTTTCTCTTCCGAATCGATGGAATCCCATTCAAGTGTTCTTTTGATTTGATGCGGTGAACTCTGATTGGATGGAATTGGTATTGGTAGTGTTGGATTATTCTAAAAATAATTTAATATTAATATATTTTTTAATTTTATTTAATGTTTTTTAAATAGAATAAATATTTATTAAATAATTAAAAACATTAAAGATTTCTTAATAATATTGGATTTTTAAAATATTTTCATAAAGCAAAAGATCAAAACTGCTGGTGTTTTTCCGCTTTCAATTCTGCAATTTCTTCCATCAATTTTGTATTTTTGTCAATTTTTTGTTTTGTTCCTTCATTTCGACATTTTCCTCTTGAATTTTGCCCAACTGTTCCTTCAAAGCAATAATTTCGTTTGTCATCAAATTTTCATCAGACATTTTTCCAAATACTTAATGAAATTATCTTAATTTTAATTCTTAATTAAAATATAAATAAAATTCAGAGAATTTAATTTTTAATCATTAGGAAATATTTTCATTTTGGGAAAAGGGAATGAAAATGACAAGATTCGCTTTATTCATTGTTATATTTTATTAAGAAAAAATATAATTCTAGGGCAATTTTCTTAAATATTTTCCCATTTCATCAATTTTGCACTTCATTCTTTATTGAGTCAATCAAAATTGCTTGAGAAATTGTCGGAGGCAAATATTTTATATATATATATAATTGAATTTTTATAAAATTTTACGGTGAATTTTATTTGAGTCAATTTTTCAATTCATCATTACACAATAGACTTTCTCCAAATATTTTTATCATTGTCATCCATCGGATCCAAATTTGCCTCATTCGAAAATTTTTTGAATAGAGGAATGGAAAAAGCAAATTATTATTTTGCCTGATGGAAATTCTCAACCAATCATAGGAGATTAAATTAAAATGACAATATCATTGTTTTTTGGTGCATGCGGAATTCGTATTGAAATATTAAAAAAGACTTTTAACTTTGATAATCTATCAGCGACGAGCAAATATTCACAAAGATCAAAGAACAATTTGCGGCAAGAATTTAGTTTAATGAATGTTTGTATTTATTTATAGATAGTTCTTAATTTGCAAAAAAAAAAATGAAAATGGCGAAAAGGTTGTAGCGGTTTAATGATTTCTCCATTTAAAAAATAAAACTAAAATAAAATTTTCAACAGAATAATAATTGGTATCATATTTTGAATAACATAAGAAAAATTTTCGCCTATCCCTTAACCATCTTACATTTATAAATAATGATTATTTATTACCCTTAAATTATAATTCCTTATTTCCTAAATGGTTCAACAATATTTTTTATAATAATTTTTTTTATGAATCCCATAAAATTTTTTCCTTAACAAATTTATTAAGTCGACATTCAATTCTAATTATTTATACCCATCCAGCAGCAGGCGTGCAAGAATAATTTTAAATTAAAAAATAAAACTAAAATAAAAATTTCAACAGAAAACGCCAAAAGTAAATTTTCGTTAATTTACCAACTATCTAACTTCTTATTCTTACTCTTGCAATTACTTCCAAAAATATTCAAATTAAAATTCTCCTTTTTTCATTTTTTTAAATAAATTATCCCTAAATTATTAAATTCTTATTATCCGACAATTTAAACAATTTGTTTTATTAAAATTTTCATTTTTTGTTAACCCTGTAGAATTTTTTCATTAAAAAATAAATAAAGTCGACAATCAATTCATTATAATTGTTTAATAAATATTTGCCCCAGTTGGTACAAGAACAAATTAGAAAACTAATAAAATAAAAATAAAAATTTACAGATTTTATTAATTTTATTGAAAATTACATTCAACGATGATTATGATTAAGCCTAAATTATAATTCCAAATTTTACTAATATTCAAACAATTTTTTCTGGAACTCATAGAATTTTTTCATTAATAAATACACAAAGTCCGCCCGGAGTCACAAAGAAAATATGTGCACAATATTTTGAAAATTCCATTGTAATTGTGAAAATTTTTTAAAAAAGAAAAAAATTTTCAATATATATTGAGCACAGATAAATTGTTAAAATATCTTAGAAATGAATAAAATTCTGAAAATCCATGTCAAAATAAATTCAAAAGATTTTGAACATAAAAGGAAAAAAATATGTTCAACATTTTACTTATTTACAAAATTAAGTGAAAATACATCAACTGTCATAATATTCTTAAAATTACTAAAATTCAGGGAACATTTTGATAATTTAATAATTTTAAAAATTTATATTTTTATTCATTTTGATAAGCTTTTGAAAATAAGACCCAAAATGCAGATTAAAAATGGATACAATTTTCAGAAAATTTTCAGAATTCTATGATTTTCGCCAAATTTTTCGTTTCATTTTCACAACCTAAAACAGAACAAATTTTCAGAATATTTTCGAAAAATATCTAAATTTTGAGAATATTCTGGAGAAAGGCAATGAAAGGAATAAATAAATGTTTTAATGGAAGAGGATACATAGCCTCCTTAGCTCAATGTTATGTCGCTGACTTTGGCACTTGACTACTCGGGTTCGAATCCCAGCTACGGCCGATGATTAAATAAGTGAAATCAGAATCAGAATAAGGGAAAAAAGTCAGAACATTGCGCGAGAAAAATCAGAACAAGGAAAAAATCAGAACAGAAAATCAGAACAAGGTAAAAGTCAGAACAGAAAATCAGAACAAGGGAAGTCAGAACGGTGCGCGAGAAAAATCAGAACAAAGGAAAAGTCAGAACAATAAACCAGAACAAGGGAAACAGATTTTTTGCCCCATTTTCAAAATATTCTGAATATGGTGGCCATTTTGAAAATATTTTTATTGGTATTTTGAATAGATATTGAAAATATGTCCTAAAAGATTTTGAAAATATTTCATATTTTCAAATTATTTTTGAAATTCTGAATAATTTTTATATTCACTAGATTTTCACTAGATTTTTAAAATGAAAATGTAAAAATATTTAAATATTTTTTCAAAATATATGCCTTTTTAAAAAAGTTCCCAAAATACATGCATTTCCATTTTGTCCATACGATGGGTAATTTTTGCCCATTTTCACCAGATTTTCAAAATTCGCGCCAAAAATTGTGACTCCGGGCGCAACCAATTTTATTTAATAAAATTGACTGTTTCTATGAGTTATTGTTCGAAAAACTTTTGATCTAAAAAATAAAATAAAAAATTCATATTAATTGCATTAAAATAAATCATATTATCATCAAACAATTTATTTATTTTTTATAATTATTTAATAAAATTATCCCAGAGACCGATTCAAAATAAAATTTTAAATTTATCCAAAATTATAATTCTTTATTTTTCTAAAATTTCAACAATTTTTTATTTTTTTTATTAAAATTTTTATGAATCCCTTAATGAAATTATCCATTTCTGTTTTTCTCTTCAAGAACAAATTTTGAATTATAAAATAAAAAATAAAATAAAAATTTCACAGAATATTTGGATGATACTATCAATATCAATACAACGCAAATACGCATATATTTTTCGCTCATTCCTTAAACCTTAACTATCATAAACTTATTGTCCAAAAATTACATTTAATAATTATAACTCAATTATTAATTTCTCATTATTAAAATATTTAAATAAATTTTTTATTTTCTTTATTAAGATTTTTATGAATCTCATAGAATTTTTCATTAACAAATAAGTCCGATAATCAATCAATTCATAATTATTTAATAAAATTATCACAATTTAATTATTCAAATTCTGAACTAAAAAATAAAACAAAATAAAAATTTCACATTTACTCATAAATAATAATTCCTTATTTTCCTAATATTTCAACAATTTTTTTTTAAATTTTTAAAATTTTATGAACCTCATAGAATTTTTTCATTAACAAATACATAAAATCGACTATCAATTTACAATAATAAAATTATGGGGAATTAACCAAAAACAAATTATGAACAAAAAAAAAACTAATTGAAATTAAAATTACATTTATTGATGATTGATTATGATTATACCCTTAAATTATAATTTCTTATTTTCCTAATATTTTTTTGGATTTTTTATTCCCTTTATTAAAGTTTTAATTTTTTGTGAACCTCAAAAAAATTTTCAATAACAAATTTGTACATAAGTCGACAATCAATTCAAGAGTTTGTTCCATTTAATAAAAAAAGTTGAACTAAAAAATAAAAATAAAATAAAAATTTCAACATTAATTTTATTGAAATTAAATTACACGTGGACTTTCCTATTATATTATTATTTTTTTGTTTTGCGAATTTTAATGTGGAAAAATTGTATTTATTTTTTTTCAGTAAAATAAACATATATTTTGGATTAAAATTTTAAAGACGTAAGATGTTTATTTAAATTCTGGTTATTTCACATAGAGTGGTGAAATTGGTAAAACAAGAAGAATTTGAAAATTATAACTACAATAAGTGGAATTTTTATTTTTTTTTACACATAGTTAAGAAGTAAAAAGGGTACAAAAAATAAATTGCATTAATTAAAAGGATGCTACGGATTTTTTTGCCAAAAACTTAATATAATATTCAATAGCTTGATTTACACCCTATAAACCTTATAGCTTATACCATTAATTCTATAGAACATGACTTTGAAGGCAGCAATCTCTCCTGATATCTCCCAAAACCTTCCCACATATTTCTTACATCCACATCCCTTACACTACACTTCCATTATGTCCATAGTTAATTCAAAATAAGATAAAAACATTTGATTTTTCATGACTTTTATATTCCAGAAAATAAATTAAATCAATCATTTTATTAAAGATTTTATAACATATTCGGATGGAATATCATCAAAATAATGTCTTCCTGACAGAAACATTTCAATATAGGTCAAAATCAATTCGAAATAGCGTACTGCCTGGAAAGCGCACTCAATGAGCTGCAAACATTCCGCATATCTTTGGGCACCTTTTATGTCATTCCCAGCCTGTCGTTGGCAATATTTTAGGAGCAGTTGTGAATAGCGGCATTGTTCCTTGTAAAGCAATTCTTTGGCATGGGAGGAGAGGCCAGAAATTGCTAAAAAATAAAGGAAAATTTTATTGGCACACGGAAATTTTGACAAAAATTGAACTAGCCATTTCAAGTATTCTTTATAATAAAATTAAATTAAATTTAGTATAAAATATATACATACCTGGCTATATCCTTGCAAATATTTTCAATAACATTTATTCTGCACAGTCCTCTCGGACCAGTCACTGATATTTCACCCAATTCCATTGAATAATATGCATTTGTCAAATTATTTATTTGATGGCCAAGTTCATGGACAAGTATTTCCTAAAATTAAGTTTATCATTAATACTTTGGTCAATAAACCTTGTCTTTTAAGGTTAATTCTCTAAAAATGGGCATCGCTTTCAAAATGCCTACAATCATTAAATGATAAACAATGTGCATTTTTTGAACTTTCGGGTGCATCTTGCCATATCCAATTTCAATTAATTCTTTTTGGAGTTTGATAATTTCATCATTTGAAGAAGGCTCAATATACGACTAAAAATGTAAATTTTATTTATTCAATATTTATCAAATATTTTTAGTTCAAAAATTCTCATATTTTTGGCATTTTAAAAGCATTAATTTTTCCAAGAATTTAATATTTATAAGATTTAATTTTGTAAATAAATTAATTCAAATTATATATTAAAATTTTTTGCCAAAATATTTACCGAATAACAATTAGCCAATGAGAGAATGTTTTCTTGTCCATTGAGAACTTCCTCAATCCCACGGAATTTAAACAAATAGGAATCCGGTAAATTGAAGCATCGATTTGCTATTCGCCTATGCGCATTTAGAATTTTTGTCATATATTCAATTTGCCCATAATCCTTTCGAATTAAATTGTAATTTAATTTGCAAAAATATTTTACCAGTTCTATTTCATTTGTTATTTGATGGCAATATCTGTTGCTTTTTACAACATCAATTAATTTTTTCGATGTATTCATTTTTGAATCCATCAATAATAATTTTCGACGAGCTGCCAATGTAACAGCCATATTAATATGATTAATTTCATGCTTATTTTCATTATGTACACTTGATGGATCCATTCCAAATAGGAGGCATTTATCCAAACGGCAGCCGCGGCATTTCTCTTATAATGCAAATTTATTATTATTTTAGAAATAAATTATTAATTTATTTTGATTGCTTTTAACAATATTTCAAATAGACTTTAAATATTCAATTCATTTTCTTTTTTATAATGTTTGTTTCGTAAATGTCATAATTTTTGTGTTTCATTCCGGAAAGTTTATTTATTTGTGTTTCATTCCGGAAAGATTATTTATTTGTATTTCATTCCGGAAAGTTTTAATTTATTTGTGTTTCATTCCGGAAAGTTTTAATTTATTTGTGTTTCATTCCGGAAAGTTTATTTATTTGTGTTTCATTCCGGAAAGATTATTTATTTGTATTTCATTCCGGAAAGTTTTAATTTATTTGTGTTTCATTCCGGAAAGTTTATTTATTTGTGTTTCATTCCGGAAAGATTATTTATTTGTATTTCATTCCGGAAAGTTTTAATTTATTTGTGTTTCATTCCGGAAAGTTTATTTATTTGTGTTTCATTCAGGAAAGTTTATTTATTAGTGTTTCATTCCGTAAAGTTTATTTATTTTTGTTTTATTCCGGAAAGTTTATTTATTTGTGTTTCATTCCGGAAAGTTTATTTATTTGTGTATCCGGAAAGTTTATTTTTTTGTATTTCATTCCGGAAAATTTATTTATTTGTGTTTCATTCCGGAAAGTTTAATTTGTGTTTCTTTCCGGAAAGTTTATTTATTTGTGTTTCATTCCAGAAAGTTTATTTATTTGTGTTTCATTCCGGAAAGTTTATTTATTTATGTTTCATTCCGGAAAGTTTATTTATTTGTGTTCATTCTTCAAAGTTGATTTATTTGTGTTTCATTCCGGAAAGTTTATTTATTTGTGCTTCATTCCGGAAAGTTTATTTTTTTTGTGTTTGATTCCGGAAAGTTTATTATTAGTGTTTCATTCCGGAAAGTTTATTTATTTCTATTTCATTCCGGAAAGTTTATTTATTTGTGTTTCATTCCGGAAAGTTTATTTATTTGTGCTTCATTCCGGAAAGTTTATTTTTTTTGTGTTTGATTCCGGAAAGTTTATTATTAGTGTTTCATTCCGGAAAGTTTATTTATTTGTATTTCATTCCGGAAAGTTTATTTATTTGTGTTTCATTCCTTAAAGTTTATTTATTTGTGTTTCATTCCAGTTGGTTCTAATTTTTATGTTACATTTAGTAACATTCTGAATTATATATTTGATTCGGAATAACTCATAAAAAAAATAAATGTTTTTAAACCTTTTGTCAGATCGCATTTGCCATCGGATTGACAAAAATATTCGATTTGATTGAGTACAATTCTGCGAAAGAATTGTTTGCAACCTTAAAAAGCAATTCATATTTACTATTTCACATTTTTTACCATTACAACTCTGCACATTATAATATTTGAAACGGGTGAATTTACCACAAATTAAACAGTTCTTTGGTTTATTTGTTATTTTTTTCTGCATCCATTTAATCATTCCGGTCGAAATTTCATTAGATGTCGACATATTTCTTTAAATATGATTTTTATTTTAATAAATTGTGATGAATTTGAATTGCGAATTCTTGTTAAAAAACGTGTAATGAAAATGTTATGGGGGATATCAAATGAAAAAGAGCCTAATTATAAAAGTGACTTTATAATAATAAATTGGGCACATTTTTTATAGTCATAGATGAATTCATTTGGGTTCGCTACACTGTTTATACATTAAAGACCATTATACGGCAGCTTTCAGCCACTACATTCCGAGAAAGGTTATCAATTTCCCCGCTTTATATGTCAGAACTGAGTCTCGACTCTCGAGAATGACGATTGCTCTGCTGACAGCCGCGGAAATAATTTTAAAAAAATCAATAAATGGAGTCTACCTGCGTTTGGCCAAAACTGTGGAAAATGAGGGAAAAAAGCTTTTATTTTATGGGCATAGAAACCCTATTGTATAAACATTAGATAGTTCCTTGTGATAAAATTGGCCATTTTGCCAAATAGAAAATTCTCAATTAATAATAGGCGTTTATGTGTATAATATTATTTTACTTTTGGAAAAAAAACTTAAAATATTTTAAAATACATCAAACACACACTAATATCATTTATCACTTTGCGAAAAAAATTCTGGCAGCGAATTTTGGTTAATTTATTATGATTCTGTGGATAATGGCAACATTATGACAATAAATAAATTTTATGATAAAATGAGATGATGTTTAAAATTAACAGAATTTATAATTAAAATCTCAATGAAATTATGCATAATTGTGTTGTCTTCAATTTCTCATCTCAATTCAAATCTCTGACCATAATTTTCCAGCTTTAGAACTCCTTTATAATTAAAAAATATTTTTAATTATGCATTGAACATTTTTTGCCGTATTTTGAGCGCTGATGGAGAAAACCTGTGCAAAATTATTAAAAAAATAAAATGAATAGTTTCAATAATTTTTTTATGAAATTTATAATTCTATTTTTTTATCAACCTCTAGTCTAATATTGATAAATTCGTGGCTATATCTAAGAAAAATGTTCGGTTCTTTACAATTCCTTCAAATTCTCTAATTCACGTCCTTGTTTTCTTTCCCAATTGCCTACTCTTTTATATAGTAGCTAAATTAATGGTCAATAAAATCCTTATAAATTGATTCAGCCTAGTTGGATGGGAAAATTGCCTCAATAAAATTTCATCATAAAATTTTAAGAAAATATTATTCAAATATTTCTCTTATAGGCAATTTTCATAAGCAATTTGAAAGATCAAATTTAATAAGAATTAAGGCTTTTACCTTTATCTGCCAAATTAACTGATCGAAGTTTTGGCTTGGATCAAACGAGTGGAAATGGCCGATTCCAAATTGAGTAAATCAAGTTGGACATTCAAACAATTATGTTGGCCAAAATTACATGAAAATGTTAAACCATAAAAAGTGAATTGTTCATTGGAATTTCTGGGTGAACGCGATGATCAGGTATGTATTAGAGCTATTCTACGAAAATTGAAGGCAGACACTTTAAATAAATTCCGAGACACAATTTTATTAATTTAAAATTTTAAAGAATTTAAATAGTAATTGAGTATATATAAATGAATAAATTGGTTCATTCATTAAATTAATAGTACACATAAATTAGATCATAAACGGTAGGTGTAATTCTCTTTTCTTCAACACTTTTCAAATATTTTCGAACTCGTTTTGCACTCAATTTCAACGATAAAATGATCACAAAAATGCCAAGCACAGTGAATAGAATCAGCCAAAAAAGTGAATCGCCTCCAATCCGAAATGTTTGATTATTAAGTAGAAATGAGAAGATCAAGCAAAGTGGAATAAATGTTAGCAAAAACATAAAAATGCCAGAAATAATTGCGGTCCAACTGAAATTTTGTATTTATTTAATTTTATTATTTTTATTGCAATTACATTTAATGATGATTGGATTATCCTAAATTATTAATTTCTTATTTTCCTAATATTTAAATAATTTATTTCTTTATTAAAATTTTTATTTTTTAATTTTTTTTATGAACCCCGTAGATTTTTTTCATTAACAAATATTTAAAATCGACAATAAATCCATCATCTAATTAAATTTCAGCTTACAATTTTTACAAGAACACATTTTGAATTGAATTAAAACTAAAATAAAAAATTCAACAGAAGTATAATTAACCCTAATAATAATTCCTCATTTTATAAATAATTAAACAGCAATTTTTGTTTTTTCGGTTTATTAAAATTTTTTATGAACCACATAAAATTTTTACTTCAACAAATTGATAAAATCGACAATTATTATTTAATAAAATCATTTACTTAAATTGTTTTTCAAAAATACAAATTTTGAACTAAAAATAAAAATAAAATAAAAATTTTACAAAAGAATAATTGTAATCATCATATTCATATTATCAATACAAGAGAAAATTCTTCGCTTATTCCCCCAACTATTTGACACTTATTTTATTTTCCAATAATATTCGAATAAAAAATTTTTTCCATTTTTTTAATTATCATTTCAAAAAACCAACCTATCAACTCGGAATTTGGCTGAACATTTTAAGACCACCCATATGACAATGAAAATACAGAAAAAACTGATGAACCAAGCTTGGAGGAAAAATGCCATAAAATGGCCAATCAATTTTGGATTTGTTTGAAATTGAATGAGTTCAATGGCAGAAAGTGCCATCATAAATAATCCACTCAAAATGTACTGAAAATTTTTTTCGTAATTTTTAAATAAAAAATTTAAATGTTTTATAAAATAATATTTTTAATTATTTCTCACATAAATTCCTGTAATGGCCGCATTGTGTGGTTTTCTGTGCCGCAATTTTTCATACTTTTTCATAATAATAAAAATTGCGATATTTATAATTCTGAAAATTATAAAATTAAGAATTTTTATTAAAAATTAATAATTAAAATAATTAAAAATTACAAAATTGCCAGCATCCCGATTAAAATTGCCCAAATATTCAAATTATTTATAATGCCTGGAGAAATCAGATAGATACTAAAATTAATAAAAAAAAAATTAATAAATTTATTTTCAAAATTACATTAAAGGAAAAACTGAAAATTCAGCCATGATGCCAATCTGGGAAAATTTTTTATTATTATTTTTTTTAAATATAAAACTAAATATTTCAAATTACAGAATAATTTTAATTATTTGTTTTTTAATTTAATTAAAATATTATTTTTTTTAATTTTAATAAAAATATTTATTTTACCGCCAAGATATTGTGAAAGAACCATTTTTGTGAAATTTCACGCTCCATTTTTTAATTATAAATTCTAAAATTATGTAGAACAATTTTAATTATTTTTCAATGCTTGAATTCAATTTTTAGGTCGTACAAATTTTAAATCTGTTTTCGTCAACAACCAACCAATCGTCAAATTCGCTGAATGGGATGAAAAACAATAAATAAAACCAGTTTTTATTCTTCCTCTTCCCCAATTCTCACTATTTGTCATAAAACGAACATAGTCATCGCCCAAATATGACCATCAATTGAGAATTTACAATTGACGAAAAGAAAAATATAAATGAATAAATGTTGGTTTGGAATTTTTATTAATGCGTAATATTTATAATTGTTAAAAAAATAATCAAACAAAAGCAATGGAAATTTTACTCGTTCAATTGAAAAAAAAAGATAAAATAATAATATCAATGGATATGTAAAATAAAATAATTAAAAAAAGATCAAAAGTAACAATAAAAATATTGATGGTTTTTCCCTTTAAGAAATTTGTGTAAGAAATATATCGAAAAAATTGTAATTAAATTTTAATTCTTATCGAATTCGTCAAGCAAAACAGTATTGGAATTGTTTGAAAAGCCATTCTTTATTACCAAAATTCGCATTTAATCAATAGCCGGAAACAGTTCGTCAAATTTTAAAGGAAATTGGACCTTGCATGAAATTGGATCAATATTTTTTTAATGTATAAATTTAAAATATATTTTAAATATATTTACTCAATAATTTGCCTTTTCCTATGGAAAACATTGCATTGGCGAATTTGCCGGATAACGGAATAATGCCAATGCCAATTATGACATCTTCTTTAAAATATTGACCATCGTTTTCTAATTCAATTACAGTTTCCTTTGATACATATTCTTCTTTTACGGGCAATTTCAATTGAATTATTTTTATTTTCCCCTTTCTCCTTTCTTTTCCAACGGAAAATGGTTTGTGCAAAAACAATGCCAATAAAATTACGAATTGTTTAAAACTATTCGGACTTTTTTACAAATCTCATTGAATTTTTTCATTCTATTAATTGTATTAAATATTTTACATTGGTTCATTAAAAGAATAGAAAGAATTCAGAAAATATTTATCTATTATCTAGTGATTAATGAAGCCTCGATTCTCAATTTTACTTCCATAAAATTCTGACTAAATCCTTCATCAAAAAAAAATTAGTGAAAATGGAGTTAGGCATAATCCCAATTTAATGAATTAAAGCATTATTTTATATATTGTAAATTACTTCCGATTTTGGTTTCAACATTAATTCCAATAACAAATATTGGATCCCTTTATTCCCCTTGTTTTCTTATCCCAAATATTATGATCATGTACACAAATGTAGGGCTTCGACGAGACTATAGTAATGAGCCTGCTGGAACATTAGCTTCAATTATTAATTCCCTAAATGTTATTCTTTATTCATTAATTTCAGATTAATTTTATAAGGCAATATTGTCAATTTTAAGAAACCTTACTTATTTATAAGTACAGTCGATCAAATTAAAGTACACGACCTATAAAATAATTTTGTTCCTCATTATCCTTCATTCACAGTTCACACCTACTTCGATATAAACAGACCGTAAATATGGGTGAAAAATATCAAATAATGTACAATATAAATAGCTCAGTAATGAGTGAAGATTAACACAATTAACATTAAAGCAATGAATAAATTTATTCTTTTAATTCAATTTCCAACATCCATTTTTTTCTGCTGGAATGTTCAGGTAAATTAATAATTAAATATTTTTGAAAATTTTAATTTTTTATTTGTCTAAATTTATTTTGCTCATCCGCAGGCCCAACAATCACAAATGGGCTTCCATATTGGACAATTTAGTACAGCCTAACCAAATACAAATATCGATAATCAGACAATCATAAAAGTGGCTCTTTTGGTTGCTCAAAACACGACGGACTTTGGGCTGGCAAGGAGCAATGCCATTCTGTGCAATGTTGGCGGCGCAATCCCAATGGCATTGGATCGGCTTTGGAATGAGGGCATTTTGCCTAAAAGCGTCAATTTTTCGTATCAATTTAAAATAAGAATTTGCATGCACATAGTATTGCATTGAAAAATTAGTAAAAAAAACAGAACATTGGCCAAAAATCAGAACCAGATTATTGCTTAAAAAATCAGAAAAAAAAAATCAGAAATCCGAATAATTAATTAAATTATAGTGACATTTTCGGGAAAAGGAAAACATTAAGGCGTTCATTTTCCACAATGGAATATTTTAACGAACATTTTACGGTAGAGAAAACATATTTTGGCGAACATTCCGAAAGGGAAAACACATTTTGGCGAACATTCCGAAAGGGAAAACACATTTTGGCGAACATTCCGAAAGGAAAAACACATTTTGGCAAACATTCCGAAAGGGAAAACACATTTTGGCGAACATTCCGAAAGGGAAAACACATTTTGGCGAACATTCCGAAAGGGAAAACACATTTTGGCGAACATTCCGAAAGGGAAAACACATTTTGGCGAATATTATCCGGAAGGGAACATTTTGGCAAACATTTTCCGCCAAGGGAAAATTCACTAATTTTAAGGATCAGAATCAGAATAAAGCAATCAAAATATAAATCAGAATAAAATAAAATTATTAAAAATCAGTATCAGAACAATAAATCATAATCAAAATTTTGCAAAAAAAAAAATCAGAATTACAATTTCAAAATTATAATCATTTAGAGATAAGATTTCTTGCTTTATTATTAAGATTTCAATGGCGCTATGAGAAATGTAAAAAAGCAAGGGCCGTAGGCTACAGCTATCAATTTATTCGATATTATGGCGCGGATGCAATCATCCCAAGCGCATGCATTGATGTGCCGCCAACGATTGGCCAATTGGCAACAAACACCAACATTCCAATGATCTTATGGGGACCGGTTATGGCACAAGAGTGAATTTCCGCACTAAAATATATTTAATTAATATATATTTTTAGAATGTCCGATTGGGATTCTTATAATACATTGGTTAATGTTGTGCCAAACTATAAAAGGTACGTTTTATACATGATCATTTCGACCATATACTTCCTCCGAATACAGTATGTCAATTTTGATGATGGAAATGTTTCGCTATTTCAATTGGACCCAATTTGCTCTCGTCATCCAAAGTGATTTCGGAACAAGCGGAGGTAAAAATGGGAACAAATACATTTAAAAATAATAAATTCAGGCTGTTATCAATTCGCCCAATCACTCGATGTAATTATTTAATACAGTGACATTTTAAAATTTTTTTTTATTATTTAAAAATTCCAGACGGCCAAAAATGCCTATCCTGAAATTCAAATGAGCTACAAAGTTAGAATTTTTAATATGGCTTCCGCCGATGCCAATTCCATCATTCAACTGCTGAATCCACGGGCACGAAGTTGGCCAAAATATGAAAATTTTGTATTCTAATGAATTACATTTTTATTTTAGTCATTCTACTTTGCTTTGATGACATTGTCCAATTAAGGAATTTTGCTCTCAAATTATTTGACAATGGGCTGAATAACAGTGTAAAAAATTCAAAAAATAATAGAATATAAGAATTCAATATTTTTAAAAATAAAAGAAAAATAAATTTTTTTCTTAGAAATTTTTATTTTACAGGATTATGTGTATATTATGCCGGATTTTGATTTGGCTTTATCATGTAGGCGACATTTTTAAATAATTTTTTTTATTATTTCTCATAGTTAATTTGACGCGAATTCCATTTTGGGTATAGGATCGGGGGTAAATATTTGTTGGATATAATTAAAAATATACTTTAAAAATATTGAGGAATCTGAATTCGTCCGTAATATTGGATGGAAGAGATGCAGATGCCGAGATGATTGGACGATTGAGTTTTCGGGTAATTTTTTTAAGCTGTATAAAAATTATTATAGAATTTTTTATTAAAGTTTCATTACGATATTTCACTTTCGGATGTATTCAATTCTGATTATAATGGATTTTTTTCACGAGTTTTACAAAAAGCACAAGGATGGCCATTCTATTGTGACACATCACAATTGACGAATGTATATTAAAAATTAATAGAATTATTTCGTATTTTTATTTTTTAAGGGTTCCATTTATTCCATGCTTCTCTATGATGCCATTTATAATTATGGATTGGCATTGAATGCTTCATTCAGTAAATACGGGATTAGTCCCGATATTTATCGCAATGGGACATTAATTTCGGAAAATAGCAAAAGGGCATTTATGGGTTTGTATTTTTAGTCAATTAATTTTACTATTCCATTTATATATTTTAATTTTATGATGATGCTTGATGCATGATGTTTTCGTGTGAAATGAATTCTAATTTTAATTTTGAATGTAATCGTGATTTTTGTTTAAATAAAATTGTGAATTATAATTTTTTATTCAAACTGTGAATTGTAATTCTATTTAAATTGTGAATTGTAATTGTGAATTATGAATTGTGAATTGTAAAGTATGAATTGTGAATTGTGAATTGTAATTGTGAATTATAAATTATAATTGTGAATTACAAATTGTTAATTGTAATTGAAATTGTGAATTGTAATTGTGAATTGTAATTGTGAATTGTAATTGTGAATTGTAATTGTGAATTGTAATTGTGAATTGTAATTGTGAATTGTAATTGTGAATTGTAATTGTGATTTATGAATTGTGAAATATAATTTTTCTTATTTGAAATTTTAGTTGAAAATAAAAATAAATTATCTTTCCATTAGGTATCACTGGTCCGGTTAACATTGAAACTAATGGAAGCAGTCGTTTATTAGTTTTATCAAGGCGCAAACAAAAAAATGAAGGCGGTGGTTTTCAAGTTCTTCTCCAATTTGCACTGAACAATGGCAAATTGGTGCGCCTTTTTTGATTAAAATAAAAAAAATTGCAACTGATTTCAAGAATTTAACAGTGAAAAATTTGAGTGCCATTTGGTTATCGCCATACAAGGGGATAGCACCCTTGGCCATTCCTATTTGCGGCTTTGATGGCAGAGGATGCCCAATCTCGCCTTTCGAAGCCTACAAAGGCTACTTTATTGCGGGACTTGCCCTATTTGTTCTAATTATGGTTGGCATTGTCTATTTGATTGCTTTTATCATTTAGTGAGATTAATTTTTATTTTTAAAAATTTTTAAACATTTTCTCATTAGTTCTCGTATACGAAATAATGAGCGGAAAAATTTACTTTGGCAAATATCCGTCGTCTCTTTAACAAGGATCAAAGAAAAAGTGAGTATATAAATAATAAATATTTCGAAAAAATTAGTAAATTTTTTTTCGAATATTTAGGCAAAAAATCATACAGAGAGAAGTGAATGCTCAATCCATTCGGGCCCATCCACTTCCACATTTGGAACAAACAACAGCAGCAAAAAATTGGAATTAGCAAAAGGATTAATATTGTATTCATACAATGATGAGAAATGTGTTGGCCAAAAGCATGGTCCAACTGCATTAATTCAGCTAACACAAATGGACATGGCCGAATTGAGAACGGTAATTTTAATTGAGGGAGATAACCTCCTAAATCACTTAAAACAGATGAGAATGCTGGACCATGAAAATTTGAACAGATTCTATGGATTAAGTTTGGATAGCATGGAAGCCATTTCTGTATGGAAATTTTGCTCACGTGGCTCCATAAGGGATATGATTGCCAACGGGAATGCCCTCACAAAGGACCAGGTGTTCGTCCAATCAATTTTATCAGAATTATGCGAGGGTCTTGCATTCCTGCACAATTCCGACATTCAATTCCATGGTCGACTTCGTTCATCTTGCTGCCTGGTGGATGAACGTTGGCAGGTCAAAATCTCACAATTCGGGTTGCGCAACATGAAAAGCGTCAAAAAGCAAACAACAAAAGGTAATTTGATAAAATGGACATTGGGCATGATTACGAAAATATGATTATTGCAAAGGATTTTGTTTTATTTTAGCCTAAGTAGTTTCGACAAGCCGATTTTGAATTCATTAGCCAGAAATAGTAAAGTGGCATACATTGTAGATTGTGAACAGTGGCCATATAATGTAGCCCTCACCTAAATTTAGCCCTACACTAGTTAATCGGATTTCAATTGGCCATAACTTATTTTCAAACTGGTAAAATCCATTTAAAAATTAGAATCTTTTCAATAAAATCGACACAGACGAATCGATAGGGCCTTGAGCTATAGAACAAAGGCTGTAAGTTAACTTCAAAATCGGCTGAAGGATCAAAGATCAAACATATTAATTAATCTCAATGCCAATAGATTTGCTCTGGAAAGCGCCGGAGCAATTGCGAAGTGTTCCTGGCGATGATGATTTCATGGAAGGCACAAAGCCGGCGGACATATACACCCTGGGGCTAATATTCACTGAAGTGGTGAATATGCGGCCATGTTGGGAGGAAAATGAGGAGGAGGAGGGTGGGATTACTACAAATGGGAATGGGAATGAGGAAGAGATTGACTTTTCGAATGAGCCACCTAGAATGACGATTGATGGAGTGCAGGGTGGTCGAGCTAATAATCGGAATCAACAATTGGAACAACTAGGCGGCAATGCTCGCCATAATCGTTCACATCGAAATCAACATCGACAGTGTCAAAATGCGGAAGAAAAATTGTATTTGGTAAGTAAAAAAGAATCCAACCTCTTGAAATATTTATTTTTCTAATAATTTTTATCACAGATAAAGCGCGGTGGTTTAATCCCTTTGCGGCCATCAATTCGTCCGGCTATCGAAGGGCTCGACCCCACATTGATCCATTTGATTCGGGAATGTTGGGCGGAAGAGGCAGCCGACAGGCCAAAAATCCGTCAAATACGTGATGCATTACGTTCGATTTCTCGGGGCCAACAAAGCAAAAATTTGATGGATCATGTGTTCAATATGTTGGAACAATATGCCAACAAATTGGAAGAAGAAGTGGAGGAGAGGACTCGCGAACTGGCCGAGGAGAAGAAAAAGTCGGATTTGTTGCTATATCGCATGTTGCCCCGGTAAAAAATTCCCCATATTGATTAATGGACAATTTAAAATATATAGTCAAATTGCGGATCGACTAAAAATTGGGCATTCCGTTGAGCCGGAACATTACGATTGCGTGACAGTGTTTTTCTCGGATGTGGTCGCATTTGCCACGCTCTCCAATCGGATGCGTCCTCTTCAAGTTGTGATGCTGATGAATGATTTGTACACAGTGTTCGATTCAATTATCAATGAACATGATGTTTACAAAGTTGAATCCATTGGTAAATTGAAGGGCAGCATATTTTTAAAATAAAGAAATTCATAATATTACAGGTGACGGTTATTTATGTGTATCGGGCCTTCCAAAACGCAATGGAAATCAGCATGTGAAGGAATGTGCGGATATGGCCCTGAAATTCATGCGCAGTTTGGACACATTCCACGATGTTGGCCTTCCTCCTGGGGAAAGTATTCGTCTGCGAATTGGCCTTCACAGTGGCAGTTGTATGGCCGGAGTTGTTGGGCTGGCCATGCCACGTTTTTGTCTTTTTGGCGACACGGTCAATACAGCATCTCGCATGGAGAGCTCATCCAGCCGTTAGCGAAATAATTGAACATTTTATTAATTATTTCAATTTAGCCAATAAAATCCACATTTCTAATGACACATATCAATTGTTGACCAAACATTTCGATTTATATAGCATGGAGAATCGAGGCGAAATCATCATAAAGGTAAAGGAAGCATATTTAGGAAAATTCATTTTCTTACTGTACATTTAAATGAAATCATTTAAAAATAAAAAACATTTTTACGGAAAACTACGAACACATTTCCGGAATGGAAAATTTAAAGCGAAAAAAATTTTTCTAATGGTAAAAACACATTTTCTTAATGAAACACATTTAATGGATAAAACACATTTCCGAAATGAAACACATTTAATAAAGAAAAATACCTTTCCGAAATGACAAATTTAAGGCGAAAAAAAATTTTCCGGAATGAAACACATTTAATGGTAAAAACACATTTTCGGAATGAAACACATTTAATGGATAAAACCGTACGGGGACATGTCCTGAATAGACAAAGGGCAGTGCAAATGTGGTCATGTCCTGAATAGTGCAAATGTGGGCGTTTTCGATTTCTAATTAAACAGAAACCAGTTTTAGACCCCACAAAGCTTATACAATTTTGTAGATCTCATCGTGACGCATCGATTGGTATATAATTTGTTATGGTTTGGCCAAAATAAAAGAGTTTAAAACCAAAAACTTAAAAAATGGTTTAATACCATTTAATTTTGGGCCAAATCACGACAATTTATATACCAATCGATGCATCTCGATGAGATCTGCAAAATGGTATAAGGTTTATATGGTCTAAAACTGGTTTCTGTTTAATTAGAAATCGAAAACCCCCACATTTGCACTATTCAGGACATGACCACATTTGCACTATTCAGGAGTTGACATAGCACCGATAAAACATATTTTCGGAATGAAACACATTTAAGGAAAACAAATTTCCGGAATGGAAAACATTTTCCGGAATGAAACACATTTTCCTGAAAGAAATGAACCACATTTAGGGCGAAAATACATTTTCCTGAAAAGAACACATTTAATAGAGAAAGCACATTCTGGAATCGGATAAAATAAATAGACTCTTTTTGCGGGCCCCTGCTGAATAAGATTTACTAATTGAGTTTACATGCAGGGAAAAGGAGTGATGCAAACATTTTGGCTATTAGGCCACATCGTAATTGACCAAGTCCAGCAAATGAATGGGACAAACACGAGCAAGCAGATCAAAAACAACAACAATATCAATGCTGTTGGTCAAACATTTCAATCAAAATTGAAACATAAAAAAGGAGAAATAAATTCAGTGTACAAGGATTTTAAGATGGAATCGGAATTGGAAACAGAAAATTGATGAAATGATTAAAATACATTTTTTTAAATTTTTTTAGTTGCCAAAATTCAGTACATCATTTTATAATTTCAACAATGGTTTGCACAAATTTTTTAGCTGATTATGTAGTCAATACTAAACATCTTCTAAATGCCGAATAAATTTTGAATTAAATTTTATTTTTCCAAAATATTGTGGATTGATCATTTTACCAGATTCGGTTC
This sequence comes from Pratylenchus scribneri, assembly GCA_030063045.1. Lineage (NCBI taxonomy): Eukaryota > Metazoa > Nematoda > Chromadorea > Rhabditida > Pratylenchidae > Pratylenchus > Pratylenchus scribneri. The sequence goes on from JAQSEB010000045.1 coordinate 544,284, forward strand.
CGCAAGGCAGGTCCTGCTGAAAATTGGAAAATTAGACTTTAATGCAGAATAAATTGAAATTGTCCATTTTCTACCAAATTTTAAAAAATTTCTATCATTAAGTTTTTGAAATTGCCATCACATCAAATTATATTTCAAATTACGAAAAATGAAATAGTAATTAGGGTTTAGAATTTCTTCACATACTATTTTTTAGTCCTTAAACCTAAATGAAATGTTTGACGAATATTCCCAATAAATAAAAGAGAAATTTTCTTTTTTTTTAATAAATATTTATACAAAAAAGAGTTTTCAAATATTTTTATGAATTGTTATGCTTTATGTATATTAGCCATTTTTACTCCATCTCCATGTTGAACATTTTTTGCCGTGTTTTGAGCGCTGATGGAGAAAACCTTGCAAAATTATTTAAAAAAAATAAAATAAAAAGTTTCAATAATTTTTTTATGGAATATAAAAATAAGCTTAATCATAATTCTATTTTTTTCAGCCTTTGCTCGAATCTTATTTTCTGTTTTTGTATGTAAAAAATAAAAATGGTCTTTGGCATTCACTAACCTTATTATCCAAATTTTGTTGTTGTCCATTTCGAAAGAATATTCGCGCCAATAATATTCTTGTTTGTTTTTGGATGCCCGGATGCTTTCGTAAATAGATGAAAAAACTCGCCGAAGAACATGCACTGGAGAGAAACCCAAAAATATAGGTAATATATCCAGCATAAAATTTGCCATTTTCAGTGAACTTTTAAATGAATATAAATATAATAAAATTTTATAACAGCAGGGATGACATCGATATCTCAAAACAAAATACCGAAAATCGAAATTTCAGAGGGTCAAAATTTTTCCAAAAATCATAAATCGAAATTTCGGTGGGTCAAAATTTAAAAAAAAATTTAAAAATCGAAATTTAAGGGGGTCAAAAATTTTTAAAAAATCGAAATTTCAGAGGGACAAAAATTTTCAAAAAATCGAAATTTCGGAGGGACAAAAATTTTCAAAAAATCGAAATTTCAGAGGGTCAAAAATTTTCCAAAAATCAAAAATCGAAATTTCAGTGGGTAAATAATTTTCCAAAAATCGAAATTTCAGTGGGTAAATAATTTTCCAAAAATCGAAATTTCAGAGGGTTAAAATTTTTCTAAAAATCGAAATTTCAGAGGGTTAAAATTTTTCTAAAAATCAAAATTTCAGAGGGTTAAAATTTTTCTAAAAATCGAAATTTCAGAGGGTCAGAAATTTTCCGAAAATTAAAAATCGAAATTTCAGTGGATAAATAATTTTCCAAAAATCGAAATTTCAGAGGGTCAGAAATTTTCCGAAAATTAAAAATCGAAATTTCAGTGGATAAATAATTTTCCAAAAATCGAAATTTCAGAGGGTCAGAAATTTTCAAAAAATCGAAATTTCAGAGGGTCAGAAATTTTCCGAAAATCGAATTTCGGTCCCAAAAGTGAGCAAAATTCAGACCAAAACGAAAAACTCGATGCTATCTCTGTTTTATTAACTCACTAAATTCACAAAAAGAAGACTGGAAAATGAGCCGCCCCAAAGGAATGAATAGAAGAAAAGAAGCCAAATTGTGGTGCCGGTAACCTCCAATTGACGACGCCAATTCCAACTAGAAATTAAGCCAGAATGAGAACATTTCCTTCGATAAATTGCCAAAAATGGAACATAAAGAACTGCAAAAAATTAAATTTTAATAGAAAAATGCATCATTTTACCGAATAGCAAAGCCAAACAAATGTTCGAATAAAATTGGCCAAAAATAGCTGATAAAGGGCCTGAAGCCGAACCCATAGAGCATAATAAAATTGAGTTTGAATCATCAACATCATAAAATTTGAAGAATGCGTCAATGCTGGCAAACATTAAATCAATGGAGAAAACAATGGCAAATAATGACTAAAATAAAGGAAATGTGGGGGAAATCGGTAAAGTGTATGGAAAACTTTGTTCAATTTTGATTTATATGTGAGCGGATGAATGACCATATAGAGACGATCGGCGGCCAAAGCAATGACCGCAATTCGGGTCATGGTTAAGCCAATTCCCATTAGCGTATTCACCTTAAATTAGTGGGAAAAATATTGATATCATTATTTTGTCTTCGAAAACACAAAATAGCAAAAAAAAAATAGTTAAAATATATTTCGGCATTTTTTAGCATTTTTGGCCATAATCATCAATATTTTGAAACTCAATATTTTAAATTTTTTTTAAAAAATTTTGAAAATATTTGAAAAGATATTTTAATATGTTTGAAATTTTTAGGAAAAATTTAAAAAAAATTTATAGCTAAAAAATTGAATTTTTTGAAAATAAATTTTAAAATTTTCTGATTAATTAATTTTATGAATTATTTTTAATAATGAATAATGGAAATTTTTTTTTGAAAAATGACATTTTTTAAAATTTTTATTAATTAATAAATAAATAGGTGAATTATTTGTACCAAAACACAAATCCATCGAGAATAAAAGATAATTCCGATTGAGGATGCATAAATTTGATAAGTTGCCCGAATGAATAGGCCAATTGCTAAAAAAAATTTTGCAAAATTTGATGATAGAAAAATTCACCAATTGCCAAATCAGCAATGGCCAATAATGCCATATACCAATTGCATTGATGAAGGCGCAAGTTTGTCTAAACAAATTTATATATTTATTGCCCAATATTTCCCGTAATTTACCGAAAATATAATCCAAATGAGTAAAATATTCGTGCAGAATCCAATTAGACTGAAGCAATATCGAATCGAATTCATCACGATTGAATCATCCCAATAAGCAAATATAGGCCTTGATAATGGATTCAATGAGGAAGAGGCCATTTTCGTGGATTGGAAATTGGATGAAATTATATAAATTGGTGTTATTTGATTGATTTGATATAAATTCGGATTTCTTAAAAATATTAAATAGGGCAAATTTCAATGGCAAATCAATCATTATTTATTATTATTTGTCAATTGTTAAATTCAATTATATTTGCATGCAAAAGTACATTTCTTTTAAGGAAATGAAATTAAGTATTTTGCAATTAGTTATTTTCATTTATTCATTCATTAAAGTCCGATATTTGGTTTTATCAGCAGGCTATACAAAATTTCGTTTTTTTATGGTTTTCGCACTTTTATTTGAGATTTTATTTTCTTTTTCGTTTCGTGTAATCCTTATTTTCGTGTAAAAACGAAATAAATTTACACCACATAAAATTGGATTTTTGACCAAATTTCAGGTAAAATTCGACAAAATAATCATTTTTTTGTCATTTAGTAAAAAATATAATTCTTTAAATAAACAATTACAGAAAAAAAATAATGTACTTTTCTCCTAACGATTGAAGCTAAAATGGAGCCACAAAATTGTCCAAATTTTATAAAATTATTTATTCTAATTCTTATCATCAAGAATTTAAGGAATATATTGTTAGATTTACATTTATTTTTTTTAGAAAGTCATTTATTAAATTATTATTTTACCCAAGTCCGATGAGTGAGTTTAACTGAATATTTATATGGGAAATGGGATATGGGAATATGAAATATATTACGTAATAAATTTAATTAAAAGTAATTCTCAGAAAATTATCACCGTTCTGTTTTGATGTTTTTTCTCTCAATTTCCCATTGGAAAATTAAATATTTTAATATTATTTATTGCAGCTGTCGCTGGCAATGAACATCAAATTTTTGATTAAATTGGGTACAAAAATTTGATGAAGTAAATGTTTGAGATTTTAAATATGCAAAGATCATATGAATTGCTAATTTTTAATTTAAATTTTGGAATGGAAATTTTGCAAATATATTCGTTTATTTCAAATTAAAAGAAATTTTTAGCTAATCTATGAATTTAATTAGGAAAAAAATTGAGAACGTGACTAAAAAATGGTAATACAAAATTGGATTTTTAGAATAAAAAATGCAATCCAATGGCAAATTAATTTGGCCAAAATTATATTAGTGGAAAGAAACACCTGTCTGCTGCTTTGTGCCTTCTGTTTATATTTATAAATATTTTATATTGGTTGAAAATGCCAAAGTTGGATTGCTCTATCATTGCAATCAGAGGGTATAACCTTTTAGCTAATTGCCATTCAATATTTCTACGCAAAATTAAAGACCATACATTTATTTATTTTTAGAAAATTCGAGCGCTGACACATTCGCAACAGTATCAGGATGAGCAAAATCCGCAACGCCGCTGGGAAACATATCAAACGCATATTTCTACTTGTCGGATATCATCAAAATTTAATATAATAATCATAAATAGTAGAAAAGTTGACCTAGCATTCATTAATTGTCATCAATTTACAATTAAATAATTTCCTTTTATTTAATTAAAAATCCTGCTCTGATTCTTGTTTTTATTCGGATACTTTTTTTAAAAATCGGGTAATTAATTAAAAATATAGAGCATTTTAGAATAAATGACATAAAAAGTATCTTGAACTGACTTATGTGATTCAATTTATTTATGAATAATGCTATGAATTTAATCTATTCTAATCCGCTTAGGATTTTTGTAATGATTAGGATTAGTTAAAATCAAATAACTTTAGGCTCATTCGAATTTTTAGAATATTTTACTAATTTTGAATAAAGATTTTTTCATTTCATTCTGATCATTCTTGAAAACTTATTTTTAAAAAGAAATGAGAAATGCCTTTGATCTTGATAGTGAAATGAAATGTCAAAAAATTTACAATTTGACATTTTATTTAGATTGCGCATACTTACCAACTGAATCTGAATGTGAGAACTATTTAAATTTTAAAAATAAATTATACATACAAAATAAACCAATCCCATTCGTTTTTATAAGTGAATCATTTACCTCTCTACGAAAAACCATATCCCCAATATTTTTTAAATGATTTATCATCGCCACCAGTCATCATTTCTCATTTTTTTAAAATAAAATTCTTTTTTTCACATTAATTTTTTATAAAATAAATTGATTCATACAATTTACTATTCAATTAAAATAAAATATATTTAATTATTTTATCTTTTCAAGGGGAAAACTAAAAATGCCTGCATTTCAAGCTGGGATTTTAGCCGAATGGCTGACCATTCCTTGGCATCAACGTCATGGTGTTCGCCTCTCCTTCTATGTTTTCCTTCAAATGTGTATGGTAATTTATTTGTTGGTGACCGGAGTTCCCATTAAGCAAATTCACGGCAACAGGTATTATTTCAAAGTTCAAACAGGGATAACGGATATGCGCCCATAGGCATGGGCAATAGTAAATTTAAGGTAGCCAAAATACAAATATATATATTTAATTGGTATTCGCCAATATAAAGAGTTAATAAAATTTTAAATTAACAGAAAATTAAATGAAAATACAACGTTAAATTAAGATAATAATATAGTCTATCGGAGAAAAGTACTTTCATAATTATAAAAAAAAGTATTTTAATTTCATATCATTATATCTCGCTTCTTAAATTGGCCATTGTTATTTTAATAAATTAAGTCAAAAAAAATCTTAACATTCGAGGGCTATCATATTCAAATACAAAGATTCTATTCCGTTTCACTGGGTCTAAAAAATCGCGAACAAAAAGGCGCCTACATTAATTAACAGTAGGAGAATTGCTAAAACTTAAAAAAAGATAGGAGAGCGAAAAAATTCTTTCTGATTTGGACTTGGTATGGCATCATTATTAATACTGAAAAAAATATTTTATTATTAGCATTTGTTTTAGCTGTTAATCCAAAAATAGAAATAGTAAAAATTCCATAAACTATAATTACAAAAATTTATATTATTGAATAAAATTACAAATTTTCAACCGGCAGTAATTTGGATTTGGACATAACTAAAGAGCTGAAAATGTTGAAAATGAAAACCTATGGAGAAGATATAAAAGTGGAGAATTTAACAATGGACTCAAAATGGAATTTGACATTGGCGCTTAAACCATTCCAATTGGCCTGCCCAATTGATCGAAATGATCCAGAAATAATGCCAAGTAAAAGTAGGTTTTTGTTTTGGATTTACTATAATTGAGGGCAAATAAAAAAGCATTGATTCAAAGATTATTTATGATATAATTAAATTACAGAATGCAAAAAGGAAATACAAATATTTTGTAATGAGGATGGAACAGATTGCGAAGAGGAAGAAGTTGAGGACGAAAATGATTGTGAGGAAGAAATCCCGGAAAAATTGAATCAGTCAATGTTGTGCAAAAATGTTCCCAATAAATTCCAAAGGTATATAAATAAATATTTATATTAATAATTAAATAAAAACATTGACTCTTAATTCTACAGTAATATGAGCCGACAATTTGCAATGTGCTATGAAAGGAAAACTCAAATAAAGCCTCAATTCACTGTATGTTTAAATTTTAATATAAAATTTTTTACTCATTATTTATAATTACATATCCTAGAAAAAATTATTTTTAAAAATCGAAATTATTGATAATATATAGATTCCAATATTCAAATTGATAAAAATTCAAAGGAATAAATGAAAAATTTATTATTTTTGAAGTCCCAAATTACTTTTTAAGTGGTTTTAAATAATTTGTTAATTCAAAATTTTTTTTACACAAAACGCTTTCACCAAATTTCCTTTTAAGCATTTTTAATTTATTTATTCATTCAAAATTTAATCATTACCCAAATTGCTTTTTTTATTATAATAAATAAATATAAAATTAAAAAATAAATAATTTATATTATTAATTTAAATTATTATCTTCTCTATTTCAGTTAATTAATGAAGATAATAATAATGCATTGGTCAAATTCTGCCCGCCAGGATGGCAAGGATTTGGGCAAATTTTTTGGGTGACCAAAGATGAGGAAGATATGGACAATTTGTTGGTTCATTCAATTATCCATTTTTCCTATACAGATAAAATGTAAGTAAATAAAAAATATTTTTTGGATAGAATATATAAATTTTAATTTTTATAGATTGCAACTTCCTACAATCAAAGTGCCAATTAATAACAGAAATGATACACAACTTTTCTTTTCAATCATATTTGACATTGTTTCCGAATATTCTGATGGTGTAGAAATAAAGGCAAAAACAGATTTTCCGGCAAACTATTCAATACGTTTTGCCAATGGGCGTCAAGCAATTCAAAAAATTGTACAATAAATTATTTTTAATATAAAAAATTCCATCATCATTAAATTACGAAAAATCATAAAATAAAACAAGCACAAATGAAAATAGGATTTGAAAAAATAAAGAATAAAAATTTTATTTTTTCCCGATAGTTAATTAAGCTAACAAATAAATATTAATAAAAGAAGAATATTATTATTTTATTTAAATTGTACAAAATTACAAGGACCTTTTTCGTCCAAATAAATTGATTAAAATCGTAAAGTTCTATTTATAGAAATTAAATATAGTGCAAATTATATTTAAGTTAATAAAAAAGAACTATCGAAATAAAAATTATACTGTTTTTTAAGGCCGGATTATGGTCAATATTTATTGATATGGCATTTTCAAGCAATATGCATCTGTATATTTCAAAAGATGTAAATTGTGATTTTTATGCAAATATAAATGGAAGGATTGAGCCAAAGCTTTGCGTAATTATATTTTTTATAATTAAATATTATTATAAAATTTTACTCATTGGTATTTTGTACATTCCTTTTCGATAATTATTATTTTTTATACTAATTTAACATATTTATATAAATTTTTGTTATTGTATTTAGGGAAGATTTAGCTTTTTTCCTCCACAAAACTTTCTAAATAAAAATGTAACCTAATAAATTTGATTGAAAAAAAAAATAATTTTGTAAAAACAACCTTAAACATTATATTTTAGCGCGAGTTTGCAGAACAAATCAAAAAATTTGAAATTACACAGGAAAAAGTCCAAGAAATTTTAGAAGAGGCAATACGCTTGGAGGAGATTTGTAATGAAAATGCAAAGCCCACGGATGATCATTTGGTATTCAAATTTTGTATCATTTTAAAAATGAATTTAAATATTGGGATAAATTATATAGGAATTGGAAAATTTGTCGATAGCAAAATCAATGAATAAACCTTCTGATTACTGATTAAAATATTATTAAATATTACATAAAATATGCAAAAAAGGCTAAAAAAATATTTAAAAAGTGAGAAGAAATTTATTAATTTTTTAATGTGGTAAAAATAATTTTATTAATAAAAATGAAAAAATTACATTTTTATTAACAAATTTTCAGCCTAATTTGTCAAATAGTTCACTTGGAATTGGAATCAATCTGGGCGATGATAAACGTTCAATGAGGAATGATATTTTGTTAACTGTAGAAGAAGCAGAAGCTATATTGGAGGAAATTCGAAAAAGTAATAATTAAAAAAGGAAATATAAATAATATTTATAATAAATTGGGACATAATTTTTTAATTCAAAAATCTAATTTAACATGAAAGGAAAAATAAGTACAGATTAGAGATTAATAAGAAAGAATAGAATTAAAATTTATAAGCTAATTTTGAAATGGTCATATTGCGGAGATTAAATTAATTTAAAAAAATTAGAAAAAATTAAAAATCATAAAAAATATTTAAAATTACTTTTTCCATAAAAAATTTAAACAAAGAATGCTCGAATGTTTCTATTAATGAAAATGGGCAGAGAATTAAGCGTCAAATTGGTGCTGTACTTTTTGATGATTATACGGATATGATAAATTTCACATGGTCAATAAAATATTGGGATCCGAAAAAATTTCCAATTCCATATACATATAGTGAGAGTAGCTCTCTTGATAAAGGTAAGAATTTTTATTATTATTATTATTAATTATTGAAAGAAAAATTTCTAGCATACATAAAAATTAAACACATAAAATATATTATTTATTATTTTATTCCATAATTTTAGCATTTAATCTTGACCACATTCGAGAATTAAAATATAATATATTTAAGAGTAAAATTAAATTAATAAAGAAAAAATAATTAAAAAATTATTATTTAATGTATTTTATTTAAAATTTAAATATATTAAGATTGGATTAAAGATCTGAATCGTATTTACTGTTCAGGTAGAAAACTATTTTTAAAAAATTGTAAAAATTCATATAAAGGAATGATATTTTTAACATTTAAATTCTAAATTAAAGATAAATGTGAAAAGAAATTAGTTTGCGTAAACGGAGGATACACTGATCCGAAGGATTGCTCAAAATGTCGATGCCCTAAAGGATTTGGTGGTTTACATTGTGATCGTTATGCAAGAGGAGGTGTTAAACATTTCAAAGATTATAAAAATAAAAATAACTTTTTATTATTGAAATATCTTACAATTAGCAAATATTATATAATTATAATTATTAATATTATTAGGACGAAAATGTTATTCTGGCCGTTATTATGCTGACACCATTCAAAAACATATTGTTATTTCTGAATTGATGAATGGTATGAAAACATGCCATTGGACAATCAAGGTATTAATTTATATTAAAGAATTTATTGAAAATTTTTACATTTCTATATATTTCAGACATTGCAACTCAAACAGCGCATTCTGATCACTGTTTATTGGCTGGATAATTTCAAATGCAGTCATCCTTGTGATGAAAATAATCATTTGGAAATTCATATGTTAGCTGATAAAACTTCACGCGGTAATAAAAAAAATAATTAAAATTGTAATTTTTTCTAGTATTGATCTCCGTTCAAACCCAACTTTGTATTGTCCCTAGGGGTAGCATTGATTTTCAATTTATATTGTTTCATTCTATGATTTCGGTCATTTTTGACACAGAGATTTTGATTTACGAAAATTTTGACAATTAATCGAAATAAAGAAATTCATTTAAGATATATAATATAGATGACGTTTGACAGAAATTCTTTCCAAATACATATTTTTTCTTATTTTAAAGTCAATTCTTTATTCCCAATTCTAATTTCAGAGGTTTACTTACTTGTTGCCAATAAAAATATACGAGGACCTATTTTTAATTGATAAAAATTTTAAAAAATTAATATTTTTTTCGATTTCGTTGCTGTTTGAAATATCGGTCATTTTTTTCACCAAAATTTCGATTTTAGATTTTTTTTAGGAAATTTTAGACATTCTGAAAAATTGATTTTCAATTGAAGAAAATTATTTCGATTTTTAATTTTCGATACATCGATGCCACCCCTGCATCTGACAATATTAGTGATCGGATTATGAATTTGGAATACCGAATAAATTTAATTTTTAGGTGCTCGTTTATGTTGTGGAACTCATGAACATATGCCATATACAATGATGCTGGAACCTGGAGTGGATGCCTTGGTCACACTCAGAAGGACCAACGATAGTCAGCGTTTCGGGCTAATTTTTGAAACACGTTCGTTTTTCATGTAGTAAAAATTATAATCGAAATTATGAAATAAGCTCACCGATTTAATTCATTTGTATAATTTATAATTAATTATCGCTATTTATCAAAAAAATATTTTATATATTTTAGCCGATGAACTGATTCCCAGTGAAAAGTTGACATATATAAATGGATGTTTTTGTGGTGGATTGTATAATCCTTGGCATAGGCCTGGTGACAGTCATGTTGATCAACTCAGTCGACCAATTATCCATGAGCTTTCCATTAACACAGAAACAAATTTAATTGTAAATTTAATTATTTTGATAGTATTTTGAATATATTTCGATTTAAATTGAATATAAATAAAATTAATTTCCGACAACCTTTTTAAAAACAGATCAATGGCAAACATCGCTTTTATACACAGAATGGGTCGGCATGGTTCACTAGGTTTTGCGCGGTATATAATCTTTTTAAAATTTTGTTACCATTTTTTATATAATTTAATATAAAAATAAGATGAAAATGAATATTAATATTTAATTTATTTTAAAAATGAATGTATTTGTAAATTCGAGAAATGAAAGTTAATTATAAAATAACAATTAATTTTTTAAAATTAATTTGTCCACAAATTTACCAAAATTATTAATAATTTTGATTTATGAATGCTAAATAACAAATATAAATATTGCCCTATTTCACATAAATTATTGTGCTATATAAACTTTTATACATGAAGATAATAGATAAGTATTGTCATTAGGCTTAATAAGACCTTCATAAATTGAAGATAATACATATTAAATAGATACTATTTAGATACCCAACATTTAATATATTTAATTTAATTCCTCTAGGAAATATTTTTCAATGTAAATTAAAAATTAAATAGAAAAACAAATAAATAATTTTAAAAAAACGGTTCAAAATACATTCAGTGAACATGGCCATTTCAATTAAAAACTAATAAGACAATTTTATTAAAATTAAATTAATTTTATTTAAGAAAACTGCTGACTCGGATCAAGCATTTTCTCTTTGGAAAGAACCAAGCACTGGGGACATGATCCGCATTGATCATATTGTGGCGGAACCTTGTGTGACTGACTATTGGCAAAGTGGTTGCAAAGAAATGAATGCTATTTGGAAAAATTTCGTTGATTGTTTGAAGAAGAATGTCACAGAATGTGTGGAAAAATACCCCAATTTTCGTATCAAAATTTGCAATTAATTTTTATGCAACTTTGATTTTAATTTTTCTATCACATTTTCATATATTCCTTTTTTGAATTTACTAAATAAAAATTCCATTTGAACTCATACAAAATTGAATTTAGTCAAATTTACCGATTTAACGATTATATCAAATTCGTCGGTGTCAATAAAGGTAAATAATATTAAATGATTTTTATGGCAAAATTTGGCACAATCATAAAAAAAAATTTAATTTGCTCATCTAACAAATCTCGTTTGAATTTTAAAATTTTTTAAATCCAAGTCATATTCGAAAAATAAAATAAAAATACATTGGACAATTTGTTCTTATCCACATTCACAATTCATATTTTCCAGCAGAAAATTTACATTTATTAAATTTACGCATTGGTGAAAAATCTTTGAAAATTAACACCTTCATCCAATTATTTTTTCCATTTTTCTCCATTTTTTTATTTTATGCCTAAATTTTATAAATTCCAATCTAGTTTTCATTATAGAATTTATTATGATTTCATATTCTATTCGAAATATTTTCATTTCATTATTTTTAATTTTTCATTTATTGCCCTACATTAAAAGGGAATTTTCTAATAATGTTTTTTAAATATTTCTTTTAATGTTTCAAAATTATTAAATCCATTCATCCATATATCATAATGTAAAAATTTTTGGCAAATTATTTTTTCATTGCAATTCATTTATTTTTCCGCACATTCATTCTTTATTTGTTTTCCTTCTTTTCCGTCAATCAACGGCATTCCAGCGCAGAGCCCAACCTTTTGCAGTGGCTTCTTTATCTGTCACGAATTTCATTATGACATGGTTGCTGCTTGAAGTGATCACAAATGGCAATGCTCCACGATGCTGGAAAGTATTCCCATCAGGGCCAGAAAGCCTGATATGATAAGAAATTAAAATAAAATATCATTTATCATTATCAGATTCTTAATTGAGATTTTTAGTAATAAAATCTTTATTAACTTATTTATATTTTTAAATTTTTACCAAAAATTAGACTAAATATTTTATAAAAAAAATAAAATACAAAATAAATCGAATCAAAAATTGCTATATAATTGTTTTTTCATTTTTTGCTTCAAGCATTATTTTCCATAAAATTAATCACTTTTTTATGGAAAAATAAAAGTCATCAATAATTACCGTAAATTTTCTTTTAATACCCCTGTGGGATTATTTTTCAACCTTTCGAAAAACTGGGGAATTAGAATGGGAAATATTTTTCAATATCTATGAAGGATTTTGAAAAAGAAGTGTAAGTTTTGAAAATTTTTTCCATCCTTTAATTATATTTAATTCTAATTTATTTTGGACGGACATTTTTCTGATAAGGAAATTGTTTTAACATCCACAAAAAGTATTTATAAATAATTAATAGAGATTTGGGGTGGGGAATTAATACAGTAAGTATTTTAGCGGGGAGAATTATTGGAGATTGGGAAACTAAAAGAGAATTAATGGTAATAATTTTAAATTTAAAAAAAAAACTTTTTATTACTCACAGAGCCAATTGGCCAGCATTAAGATATGGACCGTCCATAATGCGAAGATAATCATGTGTTGCCTCAGTGGCAAATTGGTCAACCGTGATTTGAACGCGTTTTCCTTCTGGCACCCGAATATCATACATTTGACGCGCATCGTTTGGGTACTGCTTGGGAAAGTTGAGGCTAGTCAAATTGCCATTTGGTTTATTGTAGAACAGGGTGGTGTTGTCTTTTCTGAAAAAAATATAAATTAGAAGATTTGGTGTTACCTATTTCGCTGATCCACAAAATGCCAATCATGCAAAATGCCGATTCCCATAAAAAGTTACTAGATTCCAATGCCTAGAGAATTTTGATTTCTAATAAAACAGGAACCGTTTTTAGAACTTACAAATCTTATACCCAATTTGTAGATCTCACCAAGAAGCGTCTTTTAAAATATACAATTCTAAGTTTAAATTGAAAATGAGTGAGTTGAACGGTTTAAACCATAATTCCAGTTTTTGGAACACTTTAATTTTGGGACAAAATCTGACATTTTATATACTATTCGATGCGTTTAGATGAAATCTACAAATTAATATAAAGGTTTGTGAGATCTAAACCGGATTTCTGATTTAATAGAAATCAAAAACTGTTTATTGAAATTTTGTAGGATTAACATTTTGTAGGATTTCCAAATATTTTGTACCTTATTTGGTAGAAAGCTTTCCAGCCTTGTTCATCATGACTATAACATTTAGGAACAAAGCGTAAGGCCAAATAATTTCCGCTACTTTTAAAAGAAAAAGAATCCGAGCGGCCAACTCTTCTAAAATAAATAAATATAAACTCATACTCATAATATTTATTTTTAGACCCCATTCCATAATCCATAAATGAGCCAGCATCGTCGTAAATAAATAAAACATCTTGACAATTTCCACCAGTATAATCTCCCCTGTCTTTTGTACTGAAGTGCTCGAATTTCAGCAAAATTGTATGCCCTTCTGGCGCTTCAATGTAGTAATTGCAACTTGGACCTCTGACAAAATAATTGTTTGGCCAATTGGGGCTGGTTATATAGCCAGAAGCCGCTGTATAGTGATGGGGTGGACAACTAAATAAATTCATAAAACTAAATTTTTTGAATTTGTAATATTTTTTAAAATAAATTCAAAAAATTTTTATTTTTAATATTTTTTTGATTTTTTAATTTTGTTTAAATTTATATTTTTATAATAATTATACAATTCTCTATTATCCGTTTTTGCACAGATGAATCCCAAAGGTTCCGAGCAATTTTCCCAATACCAAGCACCCTTTCCCACATCAGAAATTCGCCATGCCACGCATTTTTCCTGCTGATCTTCCATTATTGGCACATCTTTTAGAATTTTTCCAAATATTATTTTAATTTTTTAAATTATTTGTAATTATTATTTTTCTGAATTTCCCGAGCTTTATTTTTAAAAAAATTTTTTTACATTTTTATCACAAAAATATTTCAGAAAATTAAAAAAATTTTTTAAATACCATATTTAAAAGATTTAAAAATCAAAAATAAATAAAATCATAAAAATATCTCAAAAATAATTTTTTTATTTTTTTAAATAAAAATTTTTTTATGTTTTTTAAATAACTCACTGTCAGCAAATTTGTTGAAGTAGGGTTTGTCCCCGTCTTGCCATTCCAGAATTCTTTCCGATGAAGGTGTTGGCGCTTCCACGTATGGATTTCGCTCCTCTGGCGGCACAGTTGGCCCTTCATGTGTAATATATTTTAGACCAATCCAGAGAGATCCTGTCATGTTCAATCCTTCGGCATAATCTAAGATTTTTAAAATAAATTGAAAAAAAAGATATTAGTTTTTTTATGAATTCGAATTTTTGATGATTCACATTTTATGGTTTAAAATTTTTTTTTGGATATATGGATAGTAGGAATACTTGTGAATAGAGGAAAAAGCCCTATGGCCTTTAAAAAGTTTCCTAGGGGGTTAAATCCCAGAATAGAGAATAACTCAGATATATCAAAATTCAATCGAAAACACATTCCCTCACATTTTTGCAATAGAAAAATTCGAAAAGAAAACAAAAATTCTTAAGCTTAAAGTACAACTGTTTTATCCGGACAAAATGAAAAATTCATTTTTTGAAATATGGTTTTGGCTAATATCTCAATACTGGGAGAAAAATGAGGTTTTCTGATATATGTCCCTTTGGAATAGGAATCTTTAAAAAAGGCCTTCTAGAAATAGATATATTTGAAGAAGATAAACAAAAATTATTTATAAACAGATAAAAACAAACCCTTCAGCATGTCGTACTCTTTTTGAGTCTTTATTGCAGCAATTTTCCCATTGAATTTGTTGGCACAATATTCCTTCGCTTGGAACCAACTCACAAAGGTTTGAACCGGAATGGTATAGCACGAATCAGTCTCGCGGATATAGAGCGAATTTTTCTCGCATGGTTGATAAAGAAGTTCTAATAATGGGATATAAATAAAATTATTTTTATTTATTTGTTTTTACTTTTTTTTATTTTTATTTTCTTGATAATTAATAAATATTCAAAATAAATTTACCTCCGTGAACATTGCAGACGAATGCGGTGATAAGCAATATGGAGAAAATTTGATGCAAATGCATTTAGCTTTTAATGGGTAAATTTCTAAGAATAAATGAAGATTTTTAAAAATAAGAAAACAAGAGTTTTGCGATTATTTGATACTTTTGCCAAAAAATATAAAAAATCTATCTAACTATTTTTGATAGGGTAAAAGCTTTTTAATTCGTTAACCACTGTGAGTGTAATTTGACTTTGAAATTTGCTTTTATAATCATTTCTGTTCGTGTTCTGTTTATTCGCTTTTGTTTATTCTCCTTTTCAGCACAATTAGTCAGCCTTGTTTATTATCCAAATGAAATTGCCCAACGTTTTAATTGTGGTGATTATGATTAATACCCTAAAATTGGGTGTTTCTGGCAATTGGTGTACAATTACTTTCAGAAGATTCCCCGCTCAAATGTTTAGTTTATTTTATTCCCCTCAATCAGCACAAATGGCCAGCTTGTTTATCCCTTTTCATCCAAATGAAAATGGCCCAAAGCTTTAATTGTGGTGATTAAATACTCTAAAAGATATTTATTTTAATTGGTGTCCAATTACTTTCAAAAAAATTCCCTTCTCACAATTGCAACAATTTTTTCTAGGGCTCTGGCTCTGTTTATTCGCTTGAATTTATGTTTATTCCCCGCAAACAGGACAAATGGCCAGCCTTGTTATTATTTTTTCTTTTTCATCCAATTGGAAATGCTTTAATTGTGGCGATTAATACAATAAAGCTGGGCGTTTTGACAATTGGTGTTAAATTACGTTCAGAAAATTCTGTAATTGTAACATTTTCTAGTTTTTTTTTTATTAAATTAATTGCTCTATTTTCGGAATTATATGATCCATAAAATATATATCGTAAATGAAATTTTATTTTCAATCCAAATATGCTTTAAAAAATTTTTTTCTATAAATGATTTTTTATGCCCATATAAATTTGAAATTGATTAAAATTAAGGCAGATTAGGTTATGAAAAAATAGGTAGTCAGATTTGAAAATTAGCAGATTAAACTAAATTAAAGTCATCAAATATTCTGATTTTTCTTCCGTATTGTGACAAAAAAATTTTAAGTAAGGCTAAAACTAATTAAATAAAATAATTAAATTTTGAACCTACTAGATTTATTATTTTATTTGTGACAACAAAATAATTATTTTAGATATATGATATATTGAATTGAAAATATCATATTAAACCTTCTTTATTTAACTCAAAATTTTTACATCAAAATTTATAAGAAAATTTATTCAAGTTGAATCAGATAATGTAATTACTCTTCTTTCTAACTTTCTCCAATTAAAGGTATATATAAAAAATTATTATCCAATTTGTCATACTACTGTAGTATAATTAAATTAAAAATTTAATCAAATTTATTGATTTTTTTATCAATTAGATAACCAGAAGATTTTATTGAGATTTAAAATATATTCATGAATAAAAGTGTAATTAAAAACTGGAAATTAAAATATTCTATAAAGATAAAATTAGAAATAATAATTCGAAGAAAATTGTTATTGAAAATGAAAATTGCATTTGAGTAAAATGAATATATATAATTATGAAAAGAATTGAATAGTCCGCAAATTAAAAAAGAGGATTTAATTTTAAAATGGTAACAAATTCGTAAACTCCGATCGTGTAGTTGTGGTGTAGTCGGGGTGATGAATGAATAAAATACAAATTTATCAATCCACAAAGATGGGTCAGATTCCCATTATTCATATCGTATTTTCTCTAATAGACGTCCATGGGCATTGAATTCTTAAATACTTTTAGATTTATACTTGTATTAGAAATTGTGATGTGTTATTTTATCTACTTTTAAAGGAGGCTTTTATTTGGCCTAAAAAATCATGTAGAAATTTTCAAAAACCTGCCCCCTAGATGGTTAATAGATAGTGGAATTCTAATAGAGAAAATATAAGATGGATGTGTGGTTAATAAAATGAAAAGATGAGTGGTAAATTAATTATAAATTGAGATTAAAATTCCAAATCCTCTCATTTCTTATCAAATCCAAATCATCATGACAAAAAGCAGTGCCAAATGAATTATTGTCCTCACTCCGCATCGCGTTTGGCGTCAAAAAAATGATCAGTTGCATCGACATCATTTGCTTCAAATGTGGTGGTTGTCATCTTCTCATCCTCCTCTTCCTCCTCATCATCTTCATCACCATTCTCCTCATGTTCATCATCATCCGCCGATTCGAGTTGCACCGATTCATTGTCCTCCTTTTCTTCCTCATCCAATTCATCTTCGCTGTCGTCGTCCACATTTGCACTATGTGTTGGTGTCATTTGCTTTTTGACGGTAGAAGAAGCCGGAGGTGTCTTCTGGCCCATACCATTGTAGAATGAAAGACGAGAAGCCGAGGGTGAATTGGCGGCACTCATTTGCATTTTCATTTGTTTCTTATTAAAATTAAATTTTAAAAGTATGGATTTTTAGAAATAAGAAAAAATAAAAATGATTTTTGTTAAACATTTGGTATATTTTAATGTTCTAACTAGTGATATTTACATAAAACCGAAATCTTATTCCCATTACAATTTCCCAATTCATTCTTATAGCCAGCAATGTTGGTGGTATTTACAAAATGAATTATTAAAAAATATAAATTATTGTCATTTTTGGCAGATTATTTAAGAAGGCAATATAAATAGAACATTCATTTTTGATAATTAAAAATTGTAATTAAGATCAACATTCATATCATAATTAAAAAGTAGACCTATAAAAGTAAACATTTTTATCGGTAAATATTATCATCCATTAAATTATTTCCTACTTACCCGGAGTCACAAAGAAAATATGTTCAAAATATTTTGAAAATTTCATTGTAATTTTGAAAATTTTTTTAAAAAATAAAAAATCCTCAACATATGTTGAGCACCTATAAATTGCTAAAATATATTAGAAATGAATAAAATTCTGAAAATCCATGTCAAAATAAATTCAAAAAATTTTGAACATAAAAGGAAAAAAATATGTTCAAAATTTTACATATTTACAAAATTAAGTGAAAATACATCAATTCTTATAATATTCTAAAAATTAGTAAAATCCAGGAAACATTTTGAGAATTTTATAATTTTGAAAATTTATATTTGCATTCATTTTGATAAGCTTTTGAAAATAATACCCAAAATGCAGAGTAAAAAAGAATATCTTTTTTAGTATATTTTAAAAAATTTTTAAATTTTCACTATTTCTTCAGAATTTATTTTTTTTCCCTAAAAATAAGAATATTTAAATCCCTAAAAAGGAATATAAATTGGAATTTTTAGTAGGATTTCTTTAACACAAAATTAAATAATTGTAAATAATTTTGCTTGATTTTCGCCAAAATATCGGATCAAAAGTAATATTTAGATGAAAAATAAGAGAAGCAAAATGAAATTATGTTGGTTTTTCGAAGACAAATATTATTGGGATGATTTTTTTGAGGATACAATTTGGTAGAAGAAAACTAGCAGATTATTTTATTGCGGAATTTTTGACCTGGCAGAAGAAATATTTAAAAAAAACCGGTGTATAATTCGAATTTGAGAAAAATTTTTGCGAAACAGGTGTATAATTTGGATTTGAGAATAATTATGCGAGATTTGTTATGGTGAATATTTTTGAAAGATTTTGGAGAATAATATTAGAATAAATTAAACAATTCGTTTCCATCATTTCTAACATATTTCCAAGTAGTTCTTTGCAAATTCTTCTAATCCTTGCTATCAGAACTTTCCACCACAGAATCTTTCAGATTGAAGTCCATATCATTATCTTCTCCGTTTGGCACAATATGCTGTCGCTAAATATTATTTTATATTTAATTATTAATTTTATTAATTTTACCTCGTTTCGCCTTGACTTCTTATTTAGAATTCCTTCGCCTTCATTATCAGTTTTTGTCATACAATTTGTTGTTCACTTTAGAATTGCCAAATAATTGAGAGAATTTAGCTAGACTAAAAATTGATTTTATGTTTTTTATTTGAGAAATTGTATAAATATTTTATTAATTTTTAACCATTTATTACAAACAAAGTTTTTATAACCTTTAATATTAAAATTTTACATTTCAGAATAATTAAATATCAAAAAAACCAAGTAAGCATTTATTATGTAGATATTTTTGCAAAAATATCTTAATTATGAGCTAATAAGAAATAATAACTATATAAATCATACATGAAAAGTGAGAGAGAACAGTCAGAGAATTAGAAGAAATTCACAAAGTTATCGAAATCGATAAAAACAAAACAAATAGTAAAATTAATTAAAACAAACTTTTCGAAGTCTAAATAAAAGATTAAATTTTATTAATTGAATTCTTCGGACTAAATTTAATTATATCAAAGAATTCTCGTCAAAATGGATTTAAGCAGTTATATAATTGAGGTAATTGTAAACATAATAAAAGTAGTAAAAGTACAAATTAAAGGATACTTATGATTCAGAGAATGTTCTGCCTGATCTCGGAGGAATGCTTTCTATTCGAAATTTGCTCCCTCTTCAATTCTTGCTGATGATAAGGAAATTTAGAAGCGATCATGGCGATTGCAAATCATCTACAGACCAAAAATCTCAGCATTTTGGGAAAAACACAGGAAAGCGTCCAAACATAATACAATAAGCAGGTTTTTGATTATTAATATAAAAACATTTTAAACTAAGATTTTAAGTCAAATTTTTCACTTCACAACTGTCCAAGATGGCACCATCACAATTGAGTTTAACAATATTATTCTTGCATGTCTGATCTTGTTCAATCTTTACAAATTGTCATGCGAATGGAAGGCGGAATATGAGGATATGAAGGTTTAAGAAAATTGAAATATTTATAAATAATTTTAAGGTCTTCGAAAACATCGATTCGAATAATGAAGAGAAATTCTATGGCACAAATTATCATGGATAGAAGATGGCAAAAGAAAATAATTCTCAGGTAATTTCCATTACTCATTATAAAGTTGATAAAAATTAAAGGTTGGAATGCTCGCCAACCCAATAAAAGATTTGGAAAATCTTCAGGATCGAAAATTTGCAATGGAGGTGGACGAAAAAATCAAGGTTTAAAAAATGAATCTTTAAAACTAAAAAATAAAAAATTCAAATGGATATGATGAAATCAAAGAAGAAGATGGAATGTCTGATACCAGCTCTTTGATTTTTATGAGCATCGATGTCGATGAAGTCAATGAAATCGAATCGGACTCTTGCTCGGTGGTGATATTTAATGAGAATTAAAGTAAGATTTAAAAAAAATAATTAAATATTTAGTGTCGATGAAACTAATCCGGAATGGGATGAATTCTTTAGAACAATTTGGCCAAATTCATGAATTTATCGACAAGAGAAGCCCAAAATCCATAGTCTAAAATTCAAGGTTTAATATATTAAATTACTATAATAATTTTTTTTCTTTTTATGTTCGGATCATTCAAGTTGTTATTGATAACAGCGCAGAAATTCTAGGAATGAAAGTACCACCGGCATATATTTTCCCAAAATGCGAAATTAAGGTTTTTTATGTTCCAATTATTTGATAAAAATCTATTATTTTTTAGTGAATTCTATTGGACCTACAAAGCACATCTGCATTTATATTTGATCATTTGCAGCAGAAAATTTGGCTCGTACATTTCTAATTCTTGTTTTTTCGTAACTCTTTTATTTATTTTTTCTATTTATTTTTAAATTTCAGTTGCGAGTTTTGTTGGAGCAAAATTACACATACATCTTCGGCTTTAAAACAAAATGAAGATTGAATGAGAACTCTAAATTGTCAAGAATTTTATGATATAAGGCAAGAATTCTCAATCGAAAAATTCTCAATAATATGCGACGCTTTAAAATTCTCATTGGACATGGTGGATTAGGGATACCAAGATTTAACCAGGTCATTTTATTCTAAATTTTAATTAATTTCAATAATTTAAAAAGATCAACTTCACTAATGAACAAATATTATGTGCACAAGAAGTAAAGAAGGACCACCTTTCGCTCAAGTCTTCTTACAAAATATGGTGACGATTCTATAACTTTTGTTCGGGATGTAAGAATTTTTAAAAGATATTAAAATAAAGATAATTCAGTTGCGTGACAATAAATTGAAATCTGCAATTGCCCTTCATTTTTTAAAAGTTCAAAAGATGAAAATCACAAGAGATTTTTGCAAATTATGGAATTAAAAAAATGACAGATTTTATTGATATCATGGGCTTCAACTCAAACAATTTAAATAATTGTAAGTTTTTAAATTCTACAAACTTTTTATTTTTCAAATCTTTTATCTTGTTAACTTCATGGGAAATGGTGCTGAAGATGCTGCAAAATGGGAAAATTTTAAATCTGCACTGATGATTTGCTACCAGGATTAAAAGTTACGCAGGTTTCCTTTAATTTCTTCAAATATTAAAATTAACAAAACTTGAACCTTAAAGTTTTTAACATTTCGGAAAATCTATGGTATTTGCAATTTTGGGACAAAAATATTAAAGGTTTTATGGTTTCACTATTGAGTAATAAATTTTAAGAGTATACAAAATTTTTTGGGATTAAAAAAAGTTTTTATGGATAAAATATATGGTTTTTAGGAGAATGTTTTTTTGAAATGGATTTAATAAAATATAAATAAAAACAGGAAACTTTTGAATATAAATATCTAATAAAGATTCGAATTAAGAAGAGCAAATGAAATTTAATATATTGCTTTATTAAAATTCCAATAAATTTGGTGAAAAATAAATTGAGCTTTGAAATATTAGATAAATAATCTATTTTATTCTTCTAGAATTCTCAATTGCAATCAATATGTGTGTTTATAAATTTCTCGGACAAAATTCTAGCAAAATCTTGAATGGATGGAACACCAGCAAAATGCTTTATTTTGCAAATTGAAATTCTTTCGTAGATAAGAGGATTATGGCCAGGTTTATTTTATAGAAAAATTATCGGAATAATCATATGCAAATTTTTAGGTCACCTTCATCTTATTCAATTGAGTCATTACCAAAAGGTCTTATGGTTCAATACGATGGCAATGATGGAGAAATGAAGAATTATGTTTTTCCGATGAATACATTCGATCATGATTAAGTTATGATAATTCTTTATGTAATTTTAATTTATTTATAAAGTATTTAATAAAAATTATAATTTATTATTACAGGTAAAGGTATTATGAATTTAGGTAGTATATTAAGAATATTATAACAATATAGATAATTTTGAACAGATGTTGAAAAATAATATATCGAAATATTCTAAAAATATTTAATATTCTAAAAATATTATTTTATTATAATTTTGAACAGATGTTGAAAAATAATGTATCGAAATATTCTGAATATGATTGTCATTTTGAAAATATTTTCCATGGTATTTTGAATAGATATTGAAAATATGTCCTAAAAGATTTTGAAAATATTTCATATTTTCAAATTATTTTTGAAATTCTGAATAATTTTCATATTCACTCTATTTTCACTAGATTTTTAAAATGAAAATGTAAAAATTTTTAAATATCTTTGCAAAATATAAGCAATTTTAATAATATTCCCAAAATACATATATTCTCATTTTGTTTATAACTCTGAAAATTTGGTACATTTTCAACAGATTTTCAAAATTCGCGCTAAAAATTGTGACTCCGGGTAGATTCAATTATTATTTCATAAGTAGGGTCGTCGTCCAAAGTCGGATTGGGTTCCAAAAATCGATGTATTTTAGAATTGAAATTGGTTCTTTAGAACAGGGTTCCCAAAGTACCTTATTTATATGGCATTTGCCATATTTTTGGTGATTTGCCTTATTTTTTTGCCATATTTCTTATTTGCCTCATAAATGCCATATTTTAAAAAATTTCTTTAAATGATGATTTTTCATTAAATTTTTCGCTGCTTGGCCATTTTGGACTAAAATTATTTATTTTAAAAAATTGTTGTCATAAAAAGGCCATATAAAAATGCCATATTTTGTCATATTTTTTTCGCTTTTGCCATATTTTTCACTAGGGGACTTGGCAACCCTGCTTTAGAACGAAAATAGAGGAAACCGAAACTTAAAACCAACATTTTTCAAAAAACCTAAAACGGTGCTTTGGAAACGAGTCTGTCTAAGAACAGAGAACAGGCTTTGGACAACAATAATAGTAATTAATTTTTTCATTTTTTGCATATTGTAAATAAAACATACCAGATTATGACGAGCTGTCTTCATTGCAAATTGCTGGTCCTTGTCCTTATTGGCTCGCAAATTCTCATTCTCCTCCTTTTTCATTTCCAATTCATGTTTGTTGCCCAATTTAATTTTTTCCAATTCATGTGCCAAAATTTTTTCATCATTGCAAGTCAACATGTCGTAGTCATGTTTCATTCCTATTATTTGACAATGAATTAAAATTTTTAATTTATTTAATTTTAATTTTAGCAAAATTATAATATAAATTTTTAAAAAAAATTATAAAAAATTTATGTAATTTTATTGATTTTATAAATAAATTAATTTCAATAATTTTTAAAGGAAAATATTTTAAATGCCACTAAAATTATTTTTAAAATGTCACTAAAAGTATTTTTTTCACTGAAAAAGTCTTTGATTTCTAATAAATCAGAAATCGGTATTAGACATTAAAAACCTTATACCAATTTGTAGATCTCATCGAGACTCATCGATTGGTATATAATTTAACATGGTTTGGTCAAAATTGAAGGGTATTAAACCGTTTAAACCATATTTTCGGTTTTAGGTTTTAAAGTCTTTAATTTTTGACCAAACCAAGACAAATTATATAGCGTTCGATGCGCCTCGATGAGATCTACAAATTGGTATAAGGTTTGTATTGTTAAAAACAGGTTTCTGATTTACTAGAAATCAAAAACTATTTTAGTGACAAAATAATACTTTTAGTAACATTTTAAATAATTTTAGTGGCAAAAAAATATTTTTAAATAAAATTTTTATTAAATTCATAAATAAAATATTATATATAACTAACGCTTATTTTCGCCTTGTTGCACAATTTTGATTGTATGCGCATCACTGAAATTTGTAGATTAAATTTATTCCACACTTTTATCAGCACTCACGTCAATGTGACCATTTTCTGATCATGATCCTGTCGAAGCTTTTCCTTGCTCAATTTGTATGCACAATCCATTTGTTTCATCACTTTCTCGTGACTATTTTTGATAATTTCTTTCACAATTTCAGCGCCATGTTTAATCTTTTCCCTATTCTCATCGTGGATAAATTTGAGCTGTTCGCCTTGCAACTTTTGTTGTCCCATTTTCAGTTGGAATGTTTTATCGATCATGTTGTTTTGCATTCCAACAATTTCTTTGCCCAATGTGACTTTGGCATCAATGTTTTTGAGGGCAATCTCTTTGCCCGCATGAATTCCCTATTTAATAAAATTTTCCTTATTTTACCAGAACCCAAACAGTTTAACCTCTAATGTCGCTTCCCTTTTGGCACCAATAATAAGCATGTTCTGTTTAGTGAGATTGTCGGAATGATGGTGCAATGTGCTGTTCCCCTGCACGATATTCTCAAGTGCCGTCTGATTCTGCTCCCGTTCGATTCCCAACAATGTGTCGCATCCTTTGGAGCCATATGCACTGTAGCTTTTTCGATTGGCCTTCTCAATGCCATTTGAAATGCCGGCCATGCTCATATCGGCATTGGCCAATTCACCATTGCCAAAATTTAATTCACCAAATTTTGGTGTTTCCGCTGAATTCAGCATCAACTGCAAATGTTGATTTTGACCTGTGGCTAAAAATGGGTAAAAATATTAAGTGAAAAATGAATTAATTTATTATGATAAATTTAATAAATTATATAATAATAAAAAAATACCTTGTAAATCAAATAAATTGGACATTGCCATTGGTTGGTCCAAATTCATCGAGGCACTGCTGCAATTGAGCAATTGGCCAACATTAATTGGCTGGAATTGTGGTTGTGCCATCATCATCATTTGCTGTTGCTGTGTTTGTTGCTGTGCAATTTGCCATTGCTCTGCGGAAGAAGGTGTAGCAGGCATAAAATTTGGCATATATGCAGTTCATAAAATCAGCTACAAAATGGCATCAAAAGCTTTGGCCAATTTTGAGTTTTCAGCGAGTTATGGTCAAAAAACAGCCAAAAAAACACGATTTTAATCCGACCAACTTTTTTTGGCCATAATTCACTGAATACTTAAAATTGGCTGAATTTTTGATATCATTTTGTAGCTAATTTTATGCCTAATAAAATGCCATACAATGCTACATCATCTTTACCGCCAGCGGCACCAAACCATTTCATCCGTAAATGGCGGGTCCGCAAAAGGCGGCTAGCCTATGTGACCTAAGAAAATAGAAAAAAAGGAGGAATTAAGTAGGCTACTTATATTAGCCTTTTATATGCATTTCTTTTAAAATATTGTAATACTTTGGGAAACGGAAATAAATGCACAAAGAATTGGTTTAACTTTCCACAGATGAATAATTTTTTTTCGAACAAAGAAACATGCGGAAACAAATGTTTGGTAGTTTTCCTATATATTTTATTTTATCCTGCTGCTGCACCTGCGTAAATTTAGAAATGTAAATTTGCTGCTGGGAAAGTGAATTTGCTAAAAAGAATTCGCTTTGTCCTTCCAATGTCTTTCTTATTTTATTTTTTTTTATGGCAACTGGGAATGGGATGACTTTCTTTAAGTAGTATTATGATTCAAATAAAAATTGTTATTTATTTGACTTATGAGAGAGAATGAGTATGAAATTGAATTTTTTTAATATTAATAAGATTGCGTCAACTTCTTTACCATCAAAATCATTTATCATAAAAATTATATATTTTTTATTCTATTAATTTTTAAGCGATATGATCATTGGTTAATTTAAAAATTGCATTTTCTCAATCGATGTGTCGGTAAAAATTTTATTTGAAAATATAAAAACCTTGCTCTTTTGATGATAGATTTTGACTACAATCTCTAATTACCAAAATTGAATCTGAAAATATAGTCTGCCTAGAGTCCAAATAAAATTTAAACAGGGTAAATTAAAATTTGGATCGACTAGGTAATACTTCTTTATAAAGGATTCATTCAGAATTGAAAATGAGTGGATTTGGTCAAATATTGGAATTGAAAAATACATTTTTGATGAATAAATCGAAATGCAGAATTGGTTGAATAAATGAAAAAAAATTTCTGATCCACTGCTGGTGATAAAATTATGAAATAAATTAACAATGGATATAATTCACTCGAAAAATATTTTCATATTGGTTTTCAATTTCAAGCCTGCCTTTCAACTTCATAAAATAGACTTTTTTTATTCTATTCTTCAGAGACAGGCAATAAGCCATCGTTTTCATATTCATGCACAATTTTTGGGAAGCCTTCGTCCATGTCAATATTTTTATCCTTCAATCCTTCTTCCTTAAAATAATTTTTGGTATTAAACCATGTAAGTAATTTCGAATTTTATATTTTTTATTTAGCTTGCTCTTGCTGAGCTCATTTGAGCATCGCAATATATTTTTAATTTTATTATTTTTTTAATATATAATAGTGAAACAATTTCCAAATTATTTTCAATCCGGATTATTTAATACTTAATATAAAAATGTAAATAAATAATAAAATTGCTCTTTCGAATAATAAGTTGTTCTTTTTTTGTATACTATTTTATTGAATCAAAAATATTTTATATTCTCAAATTAAAATAGTTCCGTTCCGTAATAAATGAGTTTACTCTTAATCAATCACATTCTTTTACTATTAAATAAAGAAAGTTTTTTATCAAATTGAAATGTGGTGACAAATTTTATGAATTAAAAATTAAATAATCCATTAAATTACTACTTACAAAGATGAATTTGATATAATCAATGGCCCAAAACAGTCCATCATTTTCGAAGACGACCTTTGTGGAATTGTCAATTTGAACAACAAAATTGTTCTCATTCACATGAATTTTCAAATCAATCTCATTCTTCCATCCATTACTATCATAGAATTTAAGATCACCTTTTACTATAGCTTTGTCTTTAAACTGTAAAAAAATAAATTTAAATTATCATTTATTTTTAAAATATTTATTAAAAATAAAAATTTTAGCTTTTAATTAAAATTATATACCGTATCCCTGTATAAGTTCATCACTGATACGTTATTAGAAGGAAATAAATAAATAAACACTTCCAAAATTTTGAACGATTCTGAATTAGAATAATCACTATTCTTATTTTCTTCATCAATCTTACTCTCACTCTCAGTAGTTTGAATGTCCCGCAATAATTGAATTTTTAATAATGCCCACTTTTGATTTAACAATTTATTGAATTTTCCCTTGAACATTATGATATCATTGATTCGCAATGGCTGATTTAATCGCATGATTAAAGGTTCATTCATAGGCATGCCCATCGGACCAATCAATTCAATTTGTTTTTGCCCAGGAGCAGTCAACCATTTTGAAAATGAATCCGAAGGCCATGCGATTTTTGCTTCAATAATTTCTTCTCCCATCAAATCAGACTAAAAATCGTAGCAAGAATTTGGATTTTAAATTTGAATTATTACGCATTGAAAAATTATGCCAGATTAATTTAAAAAATGGGTTAGTATTTTATTAGGCAAAGTTTCAATTAATTTTATTAAACATAAAGAAATTGTATTAATTATTAAGGCCCCAAAAATAGAATTTGCTGCGCTTAATAGAGATCTCGATCGAAATTCTCGATCTCGGTTAATATTCAAGCTTCATTCTCCGAAAATCTAGGCGAAAGTCTAATCTCTACCAAAAATAGTATAAATTTTCGATTACTTACTTCAATTCGCATAAAATTGACCATTTCGAAGGGCAATATATGATCAATATTAAATCGGTTCTTCCCACCAATCAGAATTTGATAATAATTTTCATAAATAATAATTTCTAAGTCAAGAAAATCGCCAAATTCATAAACGGATGAATTTTTAGTGATGTTAACATATTCGAATGACTAAATTTTTATTTAAGTTTGATTTATATTTTCAAAATATTACATTAATCTTGCGTCCAGCTGTAATATTTAAATTATGTACTAAAGAGCCGTCTATAACAGAAGGATTCGTATAAATGTACAACAAGAGAACATTAGTACCAACTAAATTATTAATTAAATTATACAAATTTTTTTATTGATACTCAGAATATCTTAAAAATATTCACGCGAAATTAAAATATATTTAAATTTTTACATTAATTAATTAATAAATAAAAATTGATATATTTTTGCTATTTTAAAAATTTTTAACGAAATAATCCATCAGATTAAGCTTTTTGAAAATTTAAATTAACATACAATGTTCGTCGAATACGGAAGCATTATTTTGTAAATAAATTCTTATTGCCCAGACTTTTTCCTGGAATTTCATTTTAATTTTAATAGAACTGTCAATTTCCAGTGGTTTATCAAGTATATAGGTGAATGGCAGGAAAATATCCGATTTTAACTGAAAATGTTTTTGTATATAGGTAATAAAATTTTAATATTCTGGAGGGAATTGTTTTAGCAATACAGAAGAATTATTTTTTAATTGTTAATAAATAAAATGCTAAAAATTAAAAAATAGGTATCTGCTTTATTATCTCAATGTTAATACTATTCAACATATATGTTATATTTTTTTTTAATTTCTTGTAAAATTTTTGAAAAATTTTAATAATATTTTATTACTTAATATATAGTATAAAACATACTTGTTTCCATTCTGTTCGAGGTTTTCTCTCTGGCAAATAAAGCATTCCATAAATTGTAATTGTATCAAATTTGTCTGGTGTCGGAAATTGCCAATAATTTGCCATAAAAATGAGTTCATCACCAATGAAAATTTGATATTCAAATTGATTTGCGTAGATGAATAATTTTATTGTCTGATTATATGACAATTCCATTTTCTTTTCAATCTCTTCAATTTTTTCAATCTTTTTTATCGGAAAATTTGAAATAATTCAAATATTGAAGAATTAATTTAAAAATAAAAAAAAACTAAAACCAACTCCATATTCATCAACTGGTCTATATACCAATGACATATAATTTTCGTTAATAAACAAAAACATAGAATAATGCGAAAAAAAATCTTAAATAAATTAATTTATAATATATATATAAAAAATTTGAAATTCGTTAATTTAATATATTATAAGAAAAAATAAACTCAAAAATCCAGACTATTGTATGGATAAAAGAATTTATAAAAAATTTATTATAATTATATCTTACCATTAATGCATTTTTTTTCATCCAAACAAAGTAAAGAAATTATAACTTTTTCATCTCTCACCAAATTCATAACAATTGTAATTTGATTGAACGGATTGAATGCATTTTCCAGAGGAAATTTTTTACTTATAGGTTCAACACTGTAATCCAACAGTAGCAAGTCGCCTTTAAACTATAATAAAAATAATTAGGTAGTTAATCAAACAATGTTTTCATAAAATGACCTGAATATAATTTGGATTTTTGCCCATGTTATCTGTATACATTTTGTGTATTTCAGTGTTAACAATCGAAATTGCATCATTATATTGTAAATTTAAATGTGTAAGCCATATCCAAAAAAATTGTTGACCAGCTGCCAGTGGTTTGGCAATATTAGTGTTGGAGCTATTAATGATTTTTTCTGACAACCAAATCTTAAAATTTATAAAATCATAAATAAAAAAAATTATTAAAATTATTAAAATTTTTTATTAATTTTAACATAATTTAAATCTATTCATCAAATTCATAATTTTTCATTTGTAGAAAAAAATTTTTGCCCCTACGAGGAAAAAGATGATGATGATGATAAAATTTGGGATATTTTAAAAAAAAATTCATCTTTCTGTCATGCTTCTCTTATAATGGGATAATATCGAAGTTTTATTAATTTAAGGAATTCTCGCTATAAAATAGCAGTAGAAATAATGATTTTACCGTGCATTCATTGTTACATTTTCCCAATTGATAGAAATTCTCCTTCAAATTAGCATGGAAATGTAACAAAATTGAACCATTATTTTGTTGACCATCATGTTGAACAAGGTTGATATCAAATTTAGTGGCATATTTCTTTAATTCCAATTTGACAATAATGTAAAAATCCCTTTCATTAGATGGATATTCCAATTTTATTGAATATGAAGGATCGGAAAATGGCAAAAGAGTATTATTTGAATTCGGCAAAATTGTCGGTTTTAATTGTCCGTTCTAAAAATTTAAAATAAATAAAATTTCACTATTTCATACCATATTCTTTTTTATTTGATAATTATACATTTTCCATCCCAAATCGGCTTCAATCTAAGCAAAATAAGATTAATTATTTTTTTAATTCATTAACTAACCAGAATATAGTCGATTGAAGTGTACTTCAATGGGTCAATTGTTTGTTTGAATATAAATGCATTTTTCTTACAATTTAATGTTAAATTGAAATTTCCATTTTCATCAATAACAATATCCAAGGAGAATTTTTGATCAATATTTTCATCGAGTCTTTGGTCAATTATATCCGAAATTGTCTTGGGGTTTTGTTGTTCATATTTGGTAAAATTCTAAAAATTGAAAAAAATTAATTAAAAAATACAAATATATAAATAATTGATTGTAAGTTCAAAATGGCATATTTACAAAAATTTTTATGATAATGAATTAAATTTATAATAAATATATAATCTAAAAATGTTAAAATTCCCAAGATTCGCACTTATAAATTAGGCAATATTTTTGATTAAATTTTAGGATAATTTTTTTAATTTTCTTTTACTTTTTAAAATAATAATCACTGAAAATTATTTTCGAATATTATGTAGAAATAATAAAAAAGATTATAAAAAATATACATATTTGCTCTCAAAATTGATATAATTCCGCCGCACCAAAATTGAAAGAATTGTTTCGCCCACTGAAAAATTTTATTTAATATTAATATAAAGTAATTCAAATTTTATAGAAATTTTTATTTAATTAATATTTTCATATTATGATAGGAATAAAATATACTTATACTTACTAATCGAATCTGGCTCAGTCCAATTATGCAACAAATGAATTCTGAAATAGCCTTGGGTTTTATCATTGACCCAACCAGTTATATGAATTGTGTCGTTAATTTGTAAAGGATTTTCCAACAGACTTTCATCAATGAAAGGCAATTTCATATCCATAATACTCGAATTATTTGTGGCATTTTCAGTAATTTGATTCTCAATTAATTTGTCGTCAGGTTCGAGAAACTGAAATGAATGTAAAAAATTTATTAATTGTTATAATGTATTTTCAAAAAATTCTTAATAAAAAAAATTTTTTTTTGCCTTATTCTGATTCCTTAAAAATGTGTTTTTGCCTAATTCTGATTTGTTAAAAATGTGTTTTTGACTAATTCTGATTTAATGAAAATGTGTTTTTGCCTAATTCTGATTTATTGAAAATGTGTTTTTGTGTAATTCTGATTTATTGAAAATGTGTTTTTGCCTAATTCTGATTTGTTAAAAATGTGTTTTTGCCTAATTTTGATTTGTTGAAAATTTGTTTTTGCTTAATTCTTATTTGTTGAAAAAGTGTTTTTGCCTAATTCTGATTTATTTGAAGTGTGTTTTTGCCTAATTCTGATTTGTTGGAAAAGTGTTTTTGCCTAATTCTGATTTATTTGAAGTGTGTTTTTGCCTAATTCTGATTTGTTGGAAAAGTGTTTTTGCCTAATTCTGATTTATTTGAAGTGTGTTTTTGCCTAATTCTGATTTGTTGAAAATGTGTTTTTGTCTAATTCTGATTTGTTGAAAATGTGTTTTTGTCTAATTCTGATTTGTTGAAAAAGTGTTTTTGCCTAATTCTGATTTATTTGAAGTGTGTTTTTGCCTAATTCTGATTTGTTGGAAAAGTGTTTTTGCCTAATTCTGATTTGTTGGAAAAGTGTTTTTGCCTAATTCTGATTTATTTGAAGTGTGTTTTTGCCTAATTCTGATTTGTTGGAAAAGTGTTTTTGCCTAATTCTGATTTATTTGAAGTGTGTTTTTGCCTAATTCTGATTTATTTGAAGTGTGTTTTTGCCTAATTCTGATTTATTTGAAGTGTGTTTTTGCCTAATTCTGATTTGTTGGAAAAGTGTTTTTGCCTAATTCTGATTTATTTGAAGTGTGTTTTTGCCTAATTCTGATTTGTTGAAAATGTGTTTTTGTCTAATTCTGATTTGTTGAAAATGTGTTTTTGTCTAATTCTGATTTGTTGAAAAAGTGTTTTTGCCTAATTCTGATTTATTTGAAGTGTGTTTTTGCCTAATTCTGATTTGTTGGAAAAGTGTTTTTGCCTAATTCTGATTTATTTGAAGTGTGTTTTTGCCTAATTCTGATTTGTTGAAAATGTGTTTTTGTCTAATTCTGATTTGTTGAAAATGTGTTTTTGTCTAATTCTGATTTGTTGAAAATGTGTTTTTGTCTAATTCTGATTTGTTTAAAATGTGTTTTGCCTAATTCTGATTTGTTTAGAATGTGTTTTTGCCTAATTCTGATTTGTTGAAAATATATTTTTGCTTATTTCTGATCTAAATGTATTTTGCCTAATTCTGATTTAAATGTGTTTTTGCCTATTTCTGATTTAAATGTGTTTTTGCCTATTTCTGATTTAAATGTGTTTTGCATAATTTTAATTTTTCAAATAAAATTTTTGCCCAATGAAATAGGAAATTATTCTCACCCAAGCTTGAATATGGCAATTGTCTTCAACCATTTTTCCCGAATCGACATCACATGTATTATTATGTTCACCCGGATGACTATTATATTTACTTGCCCATGTGAACATTTTGATTTTATTTTGATTCAAATCCGAAGGCAACATGTCCAATGCAAGTGCCCAAAGACCAGCAAAATCGGCAAGAGATGCACCTCTATGCTGAAAGCGAAGAAATTGTTGGTGAATTTGTTCATCGTTTCCAAATTCTTTGATTTCAAATTGCTCTAAATCCAAATTGAAAATTTGCAATTTTGTTGTCAACGATGAATAGGACGGATTAGCCAATTCTAGGATGAAATCTCGTTTAACAGGAAACCTTTATAAATAAAAATAATAAGATAGTATGATTTATTAAATTTTTTGGAATTAAAAAGCTAAAACCTTTGAGTAGAAAATGATAATGTCAAATTGATGGTATCGATATCAACATCGACATATATACCATGCCATTTTTCATTTTCACCAGTAACTGGACATTTCTCCATCCATGCATTCTAGAAAAATAAAATAAAATTAAATTAAATAAAAATTTAACTTGCCGATTCCAAATTATTTGGCAAATAATAGCCAATTTCTGGCTCCATTCCATTTGGGATGGTATACGGATCCAATTGGCTTGGATAGCATAGGAGAAGTCTTTAATAAATATTAGTAAAAATTATATGATTCTAATGCAAATTGCAAACTGGCAATGTCCTTGACCAACAACACGGAATTGAATGCGATATGAGCCTGCTGCGAATTCCCCCATTGCGCCGTAACATTGTTTTGGAACAAAAAATTCTGGCGAAACAAATTTTCCTGTGCCATTTTCATCGGTCAATTCAATACTGTAATTTTGGAATGAAATATTAATAAATTTATTTTATTAATTACAGTTGGTCAGTCAGATCGAAAATGGCTAGGAATAGCAAAACAATTGGAAATATTATATTCCCTGCCATTTATGCTGAATTTTAAAATTATTTTTATTAAAAATTGGACGATAATAAAATATTATGTACTAAAATTTTCCCACAAAATTGAATTTATATGATTAAAATTTCGGTGATTTAACTGCTTTAAAAAAAATTGACGTAAATGACTGAATGAATAAAATGAAAATGACGAATCATCAAAAATGGAAATGAATGATTAATTGAAGAAAAAATATTTACTTTTTTAATTAAATTTTAATGGAAAAATTTTGTATTGTAGCATAAAATTTGACCATTCTGTTTACAAAACGATTTTTTGTCATCTTTTTCATATTCATACATAATTTTTGTGTAACATTTTTCCATTTCAATAAGGCTTCTTTCAAATACAAGGTTCGAATTTATACATTCCAACTGTTTTCATAATGCCTGAAGATTTGTCGGTGAATTTTGACGGCTGAAAGAATCGGACAATTTTCCATAGTCGGCTTTATATAAATCTAAATTATATCATAATTCTTTTTATTTCTCATAAAGCATATGGGAATTGTGAAAATAATATTAGCAATCCTTTTTAACTTTTTCCCAATTTTCTAAATTCGCGAATGTTGGTGTGGTGAGCATATATTATAGGCGAACCTACACGCATTTAATCGATCTCGCACTCGCGTGTCATGTCTCAATTGATTGAAAGGTGGTTGGGAGGGAAAGAGGCTGTCAATAAAAAGAGAAAAGAGCCTCCTTTTCTCAATTCCACTGCAATTTTCTTCCCCCCCCCCCCCCCCATTTTTACCCTAAAAAATTAAAAATTATTCTCCAACTTAAATTCAATATATTTTCTATTAAGGGTTATATTTATATTAGGAAGTATTGAAAAATTTTTTTAGCATTTCAAGATATTTAATTTAATTGACAAATTTTCAATTTCAGACCACCAATTCAGAAAATACAATTAATAGTTTTTAATTTTACCTGACACTTTAATATGGGCTAACAATTTCATATATCAATAGAATATTATGTAAAAAATTTCATGTTAATTTTTTATATTTTTTCCATTTTGAACGATAAAATTTCCCCTTTTTATTTTATTTTATGGGCCAGAATAAATTATACAAAAATTGTTTAAGTTCAATAAATGTGACCTCAAATTGAGATGCAAAAGCAATGATTGGAATTGGAACTGTGCCAGCCTATATTCATCAATATCCATTTCGACAAATTATCTGCCTCAAAATTCTGTCAATTGTAATTATTTTTTATTAATAAAAAATAATTTTATTAATTAATAGATATTATTAAAGATTTATTTAAATTCAATTTTTATATATTTTTGACTATTTATCCAATTTTTCTTAGATATTTAATTTTAATAAAAATTTTTATAGATTTTGGCCCTTTCAAATTTGTTCATTTTCTGGACTTCCAATGCACCAAAAGAGGGAGCAATTTCTAGAAAAATTGTTTGGCTCATTTTAATACCAAATTTATTGTCCCTTTCGGCATTGGCCAATTCCGCCTGGTTTATGTTGCAAAAATTTTTCTGGGTAAAATTGGTAATTTTTATTATATTTAAGTAAATTTTTAAAAATAATTCCATGAATAAAAAATAAAATTGAATAATTATTCCAAAAATGGAAATTTAAAACATTTTTTAGAAAAAATTTTTAATTTTTAATAATTATTCATTTTTTTAAAAGTATCAACATTGAGCTCAAAATTTGGATTTATTATAATTTATAATTGAAAATTTATTTAATTTAAGCAATAAAAATTCATTTAAAATGCTTAAAAATTTTAAAATAGAAAATAAATTATCAAAAAATTAAAAAAGATTAGGGCAAATGTTACCTTAGAAAAGTTAATAGAAAATTAAATAAATCGTGAAAATAATTAAATTTTTTAGGATGCATTTTGTTCAATGATTGGAATTGCCTTCACTTTAATTGCACTTCCTTGCACAATTTTATTGATTTGGGAAAATGCAATTCACGGTTGGATTGCTGATGCTTTTCTTGTAAATACTATTTTGATCAGGGCTCTCAGATGAATTTTCGATTTGGGGGGCATTTTGGAAGAAAAAGGGGGCATTTGGGGGCATTTTCGATAAAAAAGGGGGCATTTTGGGGGGCATTTTTAAAAAGTGCCAAAAATGCGAAAATTTTTGCCAATAATGGCCGCGCAGCGAAAAATTAGACCAAAAATGGCCGCGCAACGAAAAATTAGACCAAAAAATGGCCGGGCAACGAAAAATTAGACCAAAATATGGCCGCGCAGCGAAAAATTT
This sequence comes from Pratylenchus scribneri, assembly GCA_030063045.1. Taxonomy (NCBI): domain Eukaryota; kingdom Metazoa; phylum Nematoda; class Chromadorea; order Rhabditida; family Pratylenchidae; genus Pratylenchus; species Pratylenchus scribneri. The sequence goes on from JAQSEB010000045.1 coordinate 580,909, forward strand.
TAACTAAAAATGATCCATTTTGGGAAAATTTTAACAAAAAATCGAAAGGGGGCATTTGGGGGGCAACTCGACTCGGGGGGCACAAAAGGGGGCAAAATCTCAAAAAGGGGGCAAATGCCCCCCCCCCCCCGTAGGGGTACATTCTGAGAGCCCTGATTTTGATTTAAAAAAATTTTTTAAAATTTTTCTTAAAGCTATCAAACACAATTTTGTTGCTTCTCCTTTTATTTACCCTGAAATTGACTGTTCAAGATGGAGCCAATTGCGTCAGTAATTTATTCATCAAAGATTGGGGTGAAGCTGAATTTGCCTATGAAGAGGTCCAACAATTGGAGAATTATTTTTGAATATTTTTATTTAAATTTTTTTTATTTTTTATTTTAGCAATTATAATATGATATATGAATTTTATAAAAATTTATATAAAAATTTAAATTAATTCTTGATAAATGCTTTCTAATTGATGGAATTATTATGAATTTCAATGGTAATGGATTAATTGGATTATTTTTATTATAATTCCCTTATTTAATTTTAAAATGATATTCAAATTACTATATTCATCCAAATGGGAAAATTGTAGAGTGTAGAAAAAAAATTTAATATAAATGAATAAAAATTGTAGATATAGAATTATAGATGTAGATTGTAAATTCAGAATGTAATTCATATTTATTTTTTTAACATTTTTTTTACTTTTCCATATTTTGCGCACTTTTTTGAGAAATTATGAATAATCATTGGTTAACATCTTACAAAAACCTCCTAATCCTCCCATCCTATTTATGCATGACTGCGGATTGTGAGTGCGCGAGGCTACGCCTGATCACTCAGTCAAGAGTGGGATTGGGAGTGAGCAAGGACAAATTTTTCGCAATATTTTCCTCCCCATATTAGATATTATCCCTCTACCGCCCTCCCTCCAATGTCCAATCCCCCTCCCCCCCTGCCCGCCGGACTGTAGAGTTGGATGGTTTAGAGGAGGGATAGGAGCCAGGTAATGAATGAGTGGATTATTCATTATTTTCTAATTAATTCATAAAAAAATGCTTATAATCCAGAGTTGCCAGATTTTTTTTTCAAAATAAAGTACACTGGCTTTGAAAATAAAGATTTAGGGGTCAAAATAAAAATTTTCGTTTTAAGCTAATAAAAATTGATTAATTTGTTAATTAGGGTTTTTTATTATAAATGAGCGAGAGGGAATCAACTAGCAGGACTAAGATTACATGTTTTTTGCGAAATTTTTATAATTTCTCAAGTGATAGGCGAAAAATTTAATTTAAAAATGACACAAATTGAAAAATTATAAAAAACTGACCGCGCATCGAAAAATTTAAGCCGAAAATGAAATGGCCGAGCAGCGAAAAATTTATGCCAAAAATGAAATGGCCGAGCAGCGAAAAATTTATGCCAAAAACGAAATGGCCACGCAGCGAAAAATTTATGCCAAAAACGAAATGGCCACGCAGCGAAAAATTTATGCCAAAAATGAAATGGCCGAGCAGCGAAAAATTTATGCCAAAAACGAAATGGCCACGCAGCGAAAAATTTATGCCAAAAATGAAATGGCCACGCAGCGAAAAATTTATGCCAAAAATGAAATGGCCACGCAGCGAAAAATTTATGCCAAAAATGGCAGCTCAGCGAAAAATTTTATCTTTTTTGTTATAATTTCGTGAAAAAAAAGTACATAAAAGGTCTTATTTCACAAATTTTTTAGGGTCATAGGAGGGAATGATCCAATCATATACCTATTTTATTGTAATAAATCGGCCCAATCACTCCTCTTTTTAAATTTAAGAGATGGAATCAGTCCTTCTCTCATAATTTGCCATCCTATCTGATGGATTAAAATTGGATTTTTTTCATGAAAGAGAGCGGAATATAGAGATTTTGTGCGTTTGTGATATTGTATATTGATTCATGTGATATATGTCTGTCAATATTGAGCAGTCAACAGTGTCTTTAAATACAGCCCTGCTTAACCTAAAATCAACCATTCTTGTTTAATGAATCCTTATAAGCTTATAACTCTCCCAAATATATATTTCAGGCATGACCACGGCTACAATTTTTCTATAGCCGTAGCCGTTTTAGCCGTGGCTATTTCATAGCCGTAGCCGCCCGTAGCCGCCTATTTTTTGAAATTTTATAGCCGTAGCCGCCCGCGGCTAGCCGCGGTTAGCCGTATTTTAGAAAAAAATTTTTTTGATCAAAATAATTTTTAAAAAATAGTCCAGAAAAGAAAAAATAGGCAAAAAATTATCCCGCTGGGAAAATTTTGCAAATTATTTACCAAAAATTTTAAAATAATGTCAAAAATTTGTAAATTAAAAAAATAATAAATATTGATGGAGGGAATTTTAAGAAAAGTTCTTTAAAAAATAGAAAATTTGTGGATGGCGGCTATCCCGCGGCTAACCGCGGCTATGGGTTTATAGCCGTTAGCCGCCCTTTAGCCGTCAAATTTTCAAAATTTGTAGCCGTTAGCCGCCCGTAGCCGCGGCTAGCCGCGGTTAACCGCGGCTTAGCCGTAGCCGTGGTCATGCCTGATATATTTTATCGGAACCTTTATTGCTGCCTATTCCAAGCTTTTGTCCACTGTTACTCTTGTTGCCCATTTCCATCAAAAATGAATATCCACAACAAATTGTAAAGAAATATAAAATTGCTATCAGCATCATCATCTCTTTGAAAATTCAAAATTATATGAAGGAAAAGAAAAAGCCCACTTATTTGATGAATTCTTTGTATTGGGTGTCAATTAAGAAAGTTTGAAAAATAAAGTGAGGGCAAAGAAGTAGGCTTGGGCATATTTTATTGGCCCCAATTTACGCATATTCGGCTAGTAATTTATCAATATTCGTAATCGTTATGAATGGTACCTATACCTAATTCAAATGAACCCATTTTATGCCAAAAATATGTTGATCATCTTTTTAGTTATGTAAAATGAACCCATTTTATGCCAAAAATTTGTTGATCATCTTTTTAGTTATGTAAAATGAACCCATTTTATGCTTATAAATTCATGACCTGTTGTTATAGGAAATATTTCTATATAAAATTTTGTTCTAAATAATATTTTGTAGATTTCCTCAAAATGCAATTTATTATTTCAAAAATTCTGGTGGTTAAAATGTTGCAATTTTGCTTCGCCTTTTTGGTGATTTCTGTAATCGGAGTAAATGCTATGAAGCAAGAAGAAAATTCCCCTAATAAGCAAAATCCGCCTAATCATCTGATTAGCAAACAAAAGAGTCAAACTAAGGATGCGATTGCTCCAACCCATCATCTCCATTATCATAGCGAAACGTTAAAAAAAGAAAGTGGATATAATACAATGAAGAAGAATAAGGCATTGAATGCAAAAAATGGCGCGGCATTCAAACCAAAAAAGAAGCTGTTAAAATCGCCTGCTTCAAAAATTACAATGTCTTCAGCACCGCATGGCAACCCTAATCAAAAAGTAATGATGCTGGAGGAATGCTGCAAACAATGTTGTGGTGGCCTCAATGACAGTAATAATAAAAGAAATGGTGCGCTTACAAAACTCATTGGCATTGAGGCGCCTAGGACCAAACGAATGGCCGGCATTTGCCCCAAATGCAAATACCATTATACGGGAGCCGATACAAATTATTGTGGCGATTGTCAAACGTATATTGATCTCGATGAGACAGGTGGAGATGCCGATGCTGGTCCGAGTGATCCTTGTAAGTTTTGAAAATGGAATTTTTGATTTTTTCATAAATTATGCTTATTAATTATCTCCTAGAGAAAAATAAATTATAAATTTTTTTTATTTTAATTTACTTTATTATTAAAGGTGTTGGATACACTCAAGTCTCAGAGAGCATAATCTGTTCGGATTGCACCAGCGAGGGAGGATGCGAAAACTTGTCTCGTCTTTACAAACGTGCCTACACCAGTGGTTTCTGTGTCTGGCGAAATGGCGAATGCGAATACGACGAAGATGACACGGAAGAGGAAGACACAGAAGTGGTAGACGTTCCCAGTTCCCCTGATGAAGAAGATCCTTGTAATAAATATTGGGATTAACAAATTATTAATTATTAAATAAAAAAGAGCAAAATTATTCGCATATTAATTAATACAAAGTATCTTTGCCACAAATACTCTATATAAATCGAACTCTAATATTGAAAATGAAAATTTAAAAAGAAAATGAGGCAAGAATAGTGTAAAAAACTTGGTTGCGAAAAACCTGTTTTCAAAATTTTCGAAATTAAACCACTTTAAATTCAAAAAATCGAATATTTATCGACTACCCCCTCTCAGAGTTGCTTTAATAATGGGATATTTAAGCATTTGCCATAATTGGTGAATGTTTTCAATAATGTATTAGTGAAATGATCGTCTTTTTTTTAATACTAAACTATTTTGACATTTTTCAGGCAAAACGGGCACATATGACGAACTTTATTGCCACCAATGCACATCAGAAACTGGATGCGAAAGAATGAGCCGACTATACACTCTCAATTACGCCGGACGGTGCAGCTGGGAAAATGGACAATGTCAACATTACCAACATTAAATGAGTTGAATTGAATTGGAAATGGCTCATAATGTTGAATGGGCTATTATTCTGATCAAGCAAAATGTTACCTTGCTGTTAAATTATTCTTCTAAAAACTTTTCGGATCATTTTTAAATTGTATCACTTCATCAGTATTCTAAATATCAGCAGATGGAAACAAAAATCGCAGAGGAGTACCATGGATTCCAATGTTGTCCCCATTAAACCTATATCTATTATTCTCATTTTCAACTGGATAAATTCATTATTGTTATAGCAGGAATGTGTTGAATTAAGCTAAATTTTGCTGTCAATTTGTCCTTTCCTTAAGCTTATAATTTATTTGAAATTTCCTCCCCTCTAAGTTTGAATTAAAAATTAATAAATCGAAATGGAATTGAAATCATTGAAATTCTGGGTAATTCAACATTTTTGGTGAATCATTTCTTGCACCCTTCACCCAAATAACACTGAAAATTATTAAAATTATGACATTTTGCAAAATTTTTACGTTATTGAAAACATCTGCTGTCTGTCAATGTCAACCCTGCGTGAATTCATTCAATGTGGAATTGGATAAGGATGTTTTTTTTATTGCGTAAATTAATCCGCCCAGCTAAACATCTGCCACAATTTAATTGCTATTTCGCATTTGCCATTGGACCAGCAGCAGTGTTGCACAAAATTTGAGACGTCCGTCCTCTCGTCCGTCCCCTATTTTTTAATTTTCGCTCGTCCGTCCTCTCGTCCGTCCTTATTTGTTTTCAATGTGTCTCGTCCGTCCACTCGTCCGTCCCTATTTTTTTCATTTTCTCTCGTCCGTCCTCTCGTCCGTCCCTATTTTTTTCAATGTCTCTCGTCCGTCCTCTCGTCCGTCCCTATTTTTTTCAATGTCTCTCGTCCGTCCTCTCGTCCGTCCTTATTTGTTTTCAATGTGTCTCGTCCGTCCACTCGTCCGTCCCTATTTTTTTCATTTTCTCTCGTCCGTCCTCTCGTCCGTCCCTATTTTTTTCAATGTCTCTCGTCCGTCCTCTCGTCCGTCCTTATTTTTTTCATTTTCTCTCGTCCGTCCACTCGTCCCGTTCTCGTCCTTTCTCGTCTTTCAATAAATTTTTAAAATTTCAAAAATGCATAAAAAAGAAAATCAGCCGCAGAGGCAGAGCCGCAAGCAGCAACAGCAACAGCCAGTGGGAGGAAGGAGGAGGAAATTGGAATGGAAAAGGCAAGAGTGAATGAATTTTTATTGATTTTCTTTTGCCTATTGCCTGCCTTTTTTGCTTTTTTCTATCGTCTCGTCCTTTCTTTTATCGCTCGTCCGTCCTCTCGTCCGTCCCCTATTTTTTAATTTTCGCTCGTCCGTCCTCTCGTCCGTCCTTATTTTTTTCATTTTCTCTCGTCCGTCCACTCGTCCGTCCCTATTTTTTTCAATGTCTCTCGTCCGTCCTCTCGTCCGTCCTTTATTTTTTCATTTTCGCTCGTCCGTCCTCTCGTCCGTCCTTTCAAGGCAAAGACGAGGACGAGACGAGAGGACGGACGAAGACGAGGACGTTTTGTGCAACACTGACCAGCAGTTCTTCCTTTTTCCTGATTTTTCTTTTTTGGAAATTTTTTTTCGGTAGTGGTAGCAGAGGGGCGATATTAGAATAGAAGGCAAAATGTGAACAATTTGTGACGAGGATATGCCAAAAATGGAAAAATGAAAAAAGTGAAATAATCAGGCTTACTTACTACCTTTTTGAGATATATAATTTTCCTTCCTTTTTTTATAAATTATTTTTAAAAAATTAGAAATTATATTTTAAACAAAATTTTCCAAATTTCACAAATTGATTAAATATTAATTAAATTTTAATTTATATTTTTAAATAATTTAAATTAATTAAATTTTTTCATGTTTTTTTTTATTGAAATTCTGATTTTTTCATTTTTAAAAGTGAATCCCATAAAATAATTTCGCCTTAATAATTTTAAATATTCAAACAAATAATTTTAAAATAATCAGAAACAACCACTGCAAATCTACAAAAGCAATTAAAAAATAAAATTAAATTTGTATTAAAAATTAGTTAAATTATAAATTCAGTCAATTGGATTGCAAATTGCAAAATTCCCAACGAACAAACATTTTTATCCTTGCCTGGGGCAACAAAAAACACACTATATTGTCTATTCAATGAACCCATTCATTCATTCAATCATTAAATTCTATGATTTCCTTTTAATAAATTTAATTAATAAAATGAAAAATGTCTCGTTTCCTTTCACCTGTTGATGTCATATTCATTTATATTGCCGCCAATGCCACCGTTGCCTCTTGTCCCATTTTCATTTCATTTCCAATTTCCACAATTTAATTTTATATAATTAAGAGAATTTTAAAGCTACCAATTTATTATAAAATATTCCCAGTTATCGGCGGATATTAGCAGAAAAAACTTTTTTTCCTTTGTTTAGCTTTTGGCGTATTTTCCATTTAAATAATCATCACATAGATGCAGAAAATTGTTATGTAAAAAAACTTGACTGATAGAAATGTAATATAATCGATAGGAACTTTTAATTTTAATATTTCTTTAATTTTTAAAATTTTTGAAAGAAAAATTTATATAAATAAATCGATAATATTTTTTGGAGAGAAAATTCCTTCTTTTGCAGAAAAAAAAGTTTTTGATTTCTAGAAATCAGAAACCGATTCAAGATCCATCGATTGGTATATAATTCGTCATGGTTTGGTCAAAATTAAAGAAATTGAATCGTTTAAACCATTTTTAAAGTTTTTGATTTTAAATCAATTTAAATTTGGGCCAAAATCTAAAATTTTTATACCATTCGATGCGAATCGATTAGTTCTATAAATAATTAAAAGTTTTGTAGAACATAAACCCTTTTTTTGATTTATTACAAGTCAAAAATTGTTTTTTCTACAAACAAAGCATTTTTTCTGAAAAAGAAATTTTTCTGCCAAAAAATAAACTAATTGATTTGATTTGCGTCCACAATTTGTGCCTTTTCTCTAATTTAATATCTAAAAGTTAATTTATCATGTGAAATACTCTTTTGTAGAATTCATGGTGACTTTAATATTAAATTAGCTAAAAAATCATGCCAAATGCTCATTTTACGATAATAATAAAAGTAATAAATTCGCCGGAATTTGTGCGCATTATTTTGCTAAAAAGGCAAAAATTATATTAATCATTGGTCAAAAAAGTAAGAAAAAATTTTTAAACCATAATTCAAATAAACATTTATAAAACGAAAAGTTACCCACCAATTATACTCTACAGAATACAGATGCTTTTCATTTTCACTAAAAATGGAAAGTTGATTTATTTGAACTCTAAATTATAGTATTTAACTAAACCATAATTCCCATTGAAACCATTCAAAAAAAGAAAAAAAATTCTTCAGAATGAAAGGAAAAAATTCACTACAAAAATTTCATCATCATTCTTTTTTAATGAAAAAATTTAATCCCAATCCAATATCTATTAGGCGTAAAGCATGGTTTGTAAACCGGTTCAAAAATGTACAAAAAAAATATTATCTGATTGAGATGAAAATTGGGACTTTGATGTTTTACGGTTATGGGAAATTCAAATGGGGTATTTGTTTTTTAATCCGCACAAATGCCGGTATACAAACCGGTTCAAAAAGTAAATTCGAACACACTAACTTTAAATAATTTCAAAATCCGAAGCCCTAAAGTAGGTCAAACGCGATTTAGTGCGTTAACATCCATTAAAGGCTTTAATATATCCCGATCGCGATATCTTCTCAATCCCTCCCATTTTAAACTCCAAAAATATACCTTAAACTCACATATTCTTTACATCCACTTTATTTACAGCCCACTTTTTTATACGCTCGTTAGTTCAATCTATAAAATGAATTCTACAAATACCAACAATGATTCCAACTCAGCAAATTGTCAAGAAGCATATAACGTCATCAATGATGCGTTTGCCCAAGTTGCCCGTTCCATTTTTCTAGCCCTGCTCTTCATACAATTTTTGCTGCAAACATGGTTGGCAATCCAATACAAACGGAGCAGAATTGCATTGCATGGAAATTTAAAAGTTGTAAAATTTTTTTGTTTGTAAATCTTATTCCCCAAAGTTTCAGCTGCTCTACTTAATTTTATTCATTGTCTTCGCAATAAACGCCAGTGGCTTTCTGATAATTGAATTGAGAAATACTGTAATTAATTTGAATTTAATATTCTTTAGAAAAATCCATAAAAAAAAATAAATTAGAAAAATAGGTTTTCATCATCTATTTTAGTATATTTTAGCGTCAGGCCAATTGGATCTTTTCTGGAAAATTTTTTTTCTATTTATTTTCCGGAAAGAATTAATTCCGCCTATTTTCCGGAAAATTTTAATCGGAAAGAATAATTCCGCCTAGTTTCCGGAAAGTTTTAACCGGAAAGAATTAATTCCGCCTAGTTTCCGGAAAGTTTTAACCGGAAAGAATTAATTCCGCCTAGTTTCCGGAAAGTTTTAACCGGAAAGAATTAATTCCGCCTAGTTTCCGGAAAGTTTTAACCGGAAAGAATTAATTCCGCCTAGTTTCCGGAAAGTTTTAACCGGAAAGAATAATTCCGCCTGTTTTCCGGAAAGTTTTTACCAGAAAGAATTAATTCCGCCTAGTTTCCAGAAAGTTTTAACCGGAATGGATTAATTCCGCTTAGTTTCCAGGAAAAGTTTTATTTAAAAAAAATGACAGAATAATGCTCAACATATTCTAAAACTTCATCAGAAAGCAATTTATGAAAAAATTTTTTAGGATCCCAATTCATAACTAATGCCTAATACATAAATTGTTTCTATTTTCCTCAAGTTTTTGGCTATCTTCCTCGGTACAAATTCACAGATATGTGCAATGCAAACCCCGGTATGGTACTCCATCATTTTCAGAGGGTTGACCGATTTTCATCTTTCAATCCCATTGCTCCATTTTACAATTATGCTGGAACGAATGAGAGCCACGCGAATGGCACATCGCTATGAAGGAGAGGGACGAAAATTTGGAGTAAAATCAGTTATTGCAGTGGTAGGTAATTTATATAATTTATTTAAAAAGAAATTGGTATTAGTCTGTTATTATTGGGAGAGGGGCAACCGAAAATTTATTATTCTCTCTCCCCTGATATTTGATAGATTCTTACAATTGATGACAAACCATAAACCGAATTCTACCTACCCTAAACCCTACTACCCCAAATCTTAATTACCCTAGACTTAAAACCCATCTGGACCTACCCAAATATAACTCTACCCTACTCTAAATAAGATTTGCCTATATATCTAATGAAGTATAGGATAAGGTAAGATTTAAGGTAGGCCCGATTGGGTTTAGGGGTATAGTAGGGTCAGGTTTAGGAGTATGGTCAAGTTTGACTTTAGGTGTAGTTTAATACTATTTACCAATCCCTAAGGTACCGAGGGAGGTAGAAAAATAAATTTTCGGGTGTATTCCCTCTCCATTAAAATTTTGCACCTAACCTATAAAAATTTTACCCCCACCCGTCAAGAGACTAGTACCAAGAAATTAATTGCAGTTTACATCATTTGTCGCTTTTCTGCTTATTAAATCCTATCTTGCTCTCTCATTTTATAATTGGGATCCCTTCACATTGATCACATCGACCTCATCAACAACGGAAAATAATAATTGGTTATCAACGGCAGTGTCCTATTTTAGTGCTTTTCTGGTCATTCCTACCGCCGCGGGAGATGTTTACTTAAGTTGGAAAAATAAAGAAATGAAAAAATCAAATGTAAAAAATTAATTTTATACTAAATTTAAAAAATCCAAAATTTCAGAAATTAGCCAAAAATTCGTACAATTTGAGTGAAAAATATCAGTTGGAGGAAAATCAAAAGGCTATGAGCTTAATTTTACCATTGGACATTGCCTACTTATTTTTCATGTTTTTATTTCATGTCCTGCAAATTGTAGTCCGAACATTACCATCACCACCAAAAGCAGTATATTTGGCTTATTATAACCTGATCCTTTGCGTTAGTTTTAATATTTTTATTTTTGTTTATAATTAATAGGGCATAGAATTTTATTGATTTCGGAACTTGTCAATATTCATCAAAATTTGCCATTTTAGAGATCAATTTTTATATCTACAGTTCCTAATTTTGGAAATTTTTGGCCATTTTCGTCAATATTTTGAAGATTCTTGAAGGAATATTACAGAATTTTATAATTTCTAAAAAATTGAAATTTTTTTAAAAATTTTGATACTTTTTTGAAAAATTTTCGCATTTTCTTGAAAAATTTTCGAATTTTTGAACAAAATTTATTTTGATTTTTTTGTAAAATTTTTCTACAGTGATCTAAAAATTGTATATTTTTGAAATTAAATTTTAAAATTTACTGAAAAAAAACATCGAAATTTGAATACTTTATGCTTGCGAGTAGTATTAAAATTTTTTGAATTTTTTAATAAAATTAAACGTTTTTTAAAAAATTTTCTTTAATATTTCTTTAGTATTTTTTTCGCTTATATTTTGCTAACAGGAGTCTATTAATTTGCCCAAAAAAAAGAATTTATTTAAACAAATTTTCGGTCGAAAAATAATCACAATTTTTAAGGCCATATAATTAGGCTAAATCAGACTTTTTTTTTAGGATTCCCTAACTCTTAGCCATTAGCCCCTAATCCCACCCTACTCTGAACTTAACCCTAGGTCATAATACCTAGTTATGGCCAAGTTATACGACCTCAAGTCAAAATATAATATTTTTCGTCACGAAATAATTTGGGTAAATTAATTATTTTTTGCGTAAATTAATATTTTCTCTTTTCATCAATATTTTTACAATTTTTATTCAATATTTAGCCATTTTCTTCAATATAATTCCGTGCCCTAATAATTAACTACAAATATTAAAAAATAATTTTAAATATAGTAATTCCATTTTTTTTCAGCTTCTAGTCCTCTACACAATAATTTCTCTTATCTTTTATCGTCGCTTTCTTGTAAGAAATTCGACCACCAGTGGAAATGTCCGATACAGACGGAATGTTGTTATGGACCAATCGGGCACACTCTATTTTGAACAATTAGACAAACAATGGAATCGAGCATTTTAAATTTTTCTTTGCTTTAAATAATATTTGAAAATTTTATATTGTATATTTTTAAAATTTCTTCAATTTTTTTAGTTTTATATTTAATAATAAAAATTTATTCAACCATTTCAATTAATAATTTTCCAGCATCATTTATTTTTATAAATATCATAAATATTCATTTAATTCAATACTTTTTAATAATTCCCCACTCTCGATCCATAGCTCCAAGCAGGGCTAGAAAACTCTTTTTTGCATAGTCCCTTATACAACGAATTTGATGATATCTACCCTTTATCTTTGAATTTATTTATTCAGATTCGAAATTATTTAATTTTTATTGCCAACTCAGGATTGTTGCAAAAAGACAAAAAAAAAAGAAAAAAATATTGGTTACTATTTTTTATAAATACTTTCGAAAAATACAAAACCATTTTTCAAATTCTGAATAAAGAAGTTCATCTGTGAGCACGGACAATTTTATTTTAATTTTAATTTACAAGCCTCAAATTTTTAAAATGGCGTGATTGATAAGTAAAGCGTATCGAAAAGCGTTTTTTAGATATAATAATAAATTCGATTTACGGTTTATTTGATAAAAACTTTCCACTTTTTCTATTAACCAACTTTCCCCACTTAAACGTCAAAATTTTGGATTCCAAGACTAAAAGCAAATAATATCTATTTTTAGTTCCAACCGGAATTCTCAACGCACGAGAAATTTTGGCTGTGCTTATTCATAATTGCGAAGATGCCGACGATGATGCGAAGCAATCTTATCCATTGACATTCTCTGCACAACCTCGGGCAATTACACCCAAAAATCAAGATAAATTGGTGAGCAAAATTACTGCCGAGAAGGAAAAAGCTCGTTTGTTGGCCGAAAATGCAAGTTTACTGGCCGAAATTGAGCGCCTGAAGAAAAGCGAAGGCAAGAAGCGAGGAAACAATTCGGAAATTGGAAATGAGAGTGCTCGAAAGAATGCTCGAATCGAAGACGATCAAACTGACTGAAGAGAAGGATAATAAAAGCGGAAAACTAAAGAAATTAAATAAAATGATCTTATTTTAGTTTACCGAGGATTTCCAATTTCATTAAATTATTTGATTTTAAATTCACTAATGTTAATTTGCTTATGGTTTCTAAATTTTGTTGAATAAATATTTAAAATATAAAATTTGAAAATTAAGGGAAAACAATAATTTGAAATAGGCCTGATTTGTTATTAGGGGATTGATTCCTCTTCGCAAAACGCAAATACTACTTAAGTAATCTACTTCTTGCCAGTAGCCATGTCAATGCCATATTCTTATTAATATCATTCTTTATTGTATCCTCTTTCTCTCTACCGTCTCTCATCAGGGGAGGTAAACATTAATGTCTAGGAGGTGAGTGACTATAATTACTTATTTTGGAATATCTTATACTTTTAATTTTACATGGCATAATTCCCTTTCACATTGCTCCAAAAGAACATATTGTTTATTTTATTCTGTAGAAATAATTTGCTCACTCATAATCAATATTTATGAATTTTATCAAATTATTTGATTTTTTTTTATATTTACTTAAGTTGGATTCGCTTATGGTCGTCTCTGAATTTTTTTGCATAAATTTAAAATGACAATATATGAAAATGAATGTTGAAACAGCTGCTAGAACTAGGAATAATATTTTGCCATATTATCAATAGAATTATGAATTATCCTCTTTTTAAATGCTTGTGAGCTTCTTGCTCGGGGCCATTTCCCATTCATAACCTCCTAAATTCCCTGATGGTCATATCCTACTCTACTCTTTTCTGGCATTGTTTATTTACCAAAATTGGCATAAAATAGAGTAAAAAGGAGCAAACATTATAAAGTTTTTTTTTAAATGTTTTACACTTTTCATTTTGGATTTTGTATAATTTTTTATGTAGATAGTAAGAAAAACAACCAAAAGCCAGGAAGGAATAAATCATCAAAGGAAAAAGGCGAGATGAATTAATTTTTTTATTTCAATTGTAAATGGCTCTTTTACAAATTTTCCTAATCCATTTCACCGCGTTTTATATTTAAGTCATATTTTAAAATTGTTCATATGCAAATTTATTTGTGAAAATTTATGCAAATATGAAATGAAAAAGCCACCATGAAATGATTTCAATCCCTAAAAATTCATTCGATTTTGGGGAAGTAAATTCTGAATTTGCTCACTCAGCGGCCACCCGCATTCCATAAAATATTTTCACTCTCAGGGTATGCGAATGGTTTGGATTTGGATGTGAAGTGGATTTGAATAAAATAAATATAAAAAATTATCATGCATTTCGGTGTGGCCAATGCAAAATCCATCCCTGACATTTTATGAACAAATTTTATTGGAAATCATATTTCATAGTGGTTTTTTCATTTCATATTTATTTGCATTCATAATTTTATCACTAAAGCATTTGTGTATGGACAACTTTAAATTTTGGCTATAAAAAAGAGGGAAGAAATTCTCCGGAAAAATAATATAAGAGCCATTTACAATGAAATAAAAAAAATGAATTCATTCCGTCTTGTTCTCTTGATAATTTACTCATTGATTTTGGCTGCTATTTTTATCAATTATTCATCAGCAAAGAAGAATAGGAAAAATCATTACCCAAAATGCATGACTTATAAAAGCGATTCATCAAGTTCGAGTTCTTCAAGCCAAAGTCATTCAAACGAAAATGGGCATAAACGAATGAAAAGAGTGGGTTTAATTAATTTATTTAAAGATTTGGATAATATTTACTCAGTAAAAAATTATTTAATTAATTAAAATAAAATTAAAAATTATTAACGGATTTTTCCCCTCAATAATTTTACATTATTTCTTATTTTTATAATTGGTTACTAGTTACTACATATTTATTTTATCGAGAAAAAATACTTTTTTTACCGAGAAAATAGATTTTTTACGTCTAATAAATCAGTAAAGGTTGTAAGACCCTACATCCTTAAACTATTTAGTAGATCTCATTGAGACGCATCGATTGGTAAAATTTGTCGGATTTTGGCCCAAATCGAAGGTATCAAAACGTTTAAACCGTCTTTATGTTCTCGGTTTAAAAACTTCTCTATTTTTGAAAAACCATGACATTTTATATACCATTCGATGCAACTCGATGAGATCTACAAAATGATATAAGATTTGTAGGGTCTAAAACCGGTTTCTGACTAACTAGACGAAAACTCTTTTGTCGGTAAGAGTAATTTTGTCGCTAAAAAATATTTTCCTTTATACATTTAATTTGATATATAATAATTATCAGTTAATCAATGGATGGGAGGGCGACATCCGTCAAATGCCATGGATGGTTTATTTATCATCCGTGTACTATTCCCAAACCCAAAACCGAACTCGTATCGTGAATTGCACTGCTTCGTTGATTAGCCCACGCCATGTGCTCACTGCTGCCCATTGTATTCCTCCAAAAGCTCTAATGACTGCTGAAAACCATAAAATCACTGTTGTTTATTGATCGGCAAACAAAAATGAAGGCCATCGAATTGTGCTCAACAAAACAGCCGCCTCAATTCATCCAAATTATACTACCATTGTTATCTCGTCAAATTTATATTCACCAAATGATTTGGCCATTGTGGATGTGGGTTAATTTTTTACTAATAACAATTTTTTTCATTAATGTTTTTTTTTATTTTGTTATATTTTCCACATGGGTTATAATCATGAACAAATAAATTTCAATTTTCCAGTTGGGCCGATATGTTAAATTTGATGACACGGTCCATTCAATTTGCCTCGTTTGTTTGGGTCCAAATAACACTTCAAACCCTGAAGGAAATGTTACAATTGCTGGGTGGGGACTGGGGAAACACGGCTGGTAAGTGGAAAATTTGAAATGAAAGTTAAAAAAAAATATTTGGCGGGCAAACATTTTCCGAAATTTAAAAAACCAAAAAAATATTTTGGCGAACTTTTATTAAAGAAACAAAAACATTTTTTGGCGAACATTTTCTAGGGAAAAACAAAAACATTTTTTGGCGAACATTTTCTAGGGAAAAACAAAAACATTTTTTGGCGAACATTTTCTAGGGAAAAACAAAAACATTTTTTGGCGAACATTTTCTAGGGAAAAACAAAAACATTTTTTGGCGAACATTTTCTAGGGAAAAACAAAAACATTTTTTGGCGAACATTTTCTAGGGAAAAACAAAAACATTTTTTGGCGAACATTTTCTAGGGAAAAACAAAAACATTTTTTGGCGAACATTTTCTAGGGAAAAACAAAAACATTTTTTGGCGAACATTTTCTAGGGAAAAACAAAAACATTTTTTGGCGAACATTTTCTAGGGAAAAACAAAAACATTTTTTGGCGAACATTTTCTAGGGAAAAACAAAAACATTTTCTGGCGAACATTTTCTAGGGAAAAACAAAAACATTTTTTGGCGAACATTTTCTAGGGAAAAACAAAAACATTTTTTGGCGAACATTTTCTAGGGAAGGAACAAAAACATATTAATATTTGACAATATTGGAATAAAAAAATATTTTCTTAAATAAATTAGGCACATGCACTGGAAATCCATCAGTCTATCCCGATGTATTCCGATGGGATATTGTGAGCACCCATCCTTGTTTGAATCCCCATTCGGTTACGTTTGACAAAGTTTGCCATGATGCCAACTTACAACACACAATCGGCGGGGTTTGTTGTTTGTTTTCAATCAGTGCTGTGTCCGACTGGGAGCCTATCCCGAATTCGGAGTTAAAAATTTAAAAAAACTCTGAATTTTTTGAAAAAAATAATTTTTTGATTTTTTTTGCAAAATTTTTAATATTTTTCCTATTTTTAAAATTCTCAAAATAACTTAAAACTTATATAGTAAAATTAACAAAGATTATTTTCCCTTCAATAAAAAGTAAATTATTCGGAAAGAAAACGAAAAATATTTATTGATATTTTATTTATAAAATGGAAATTGGAAATCGATTTAAATTAAATTTTCAAAAAAAAAAAATGCTTTGGAGTAAAATCGTAGTCAGACATTTCCATCAAAGTCCGTAGTAGGAGTCAAGAATTATAAAATTAAAGACAATTTTCATAAGATTCTCAGAAATCTGTAATTATTCTTAAAAATAAAAATCAGTATTTGGTCTTATTTAATTAGACAAAAAAAGCACATGAAATAATTGAAAGGACTGTCTATTCCCGATTTTAACATTAATAATAATATTTTCATAATTAAATGTTTAAAATTAAATAATTTTCAGGGCGACAGTGGCGGTCCAGTTTTAGCTGTTCGAAACAACACAAATGATGGTCGACAATATCAAATTGGCGTACACGGAGGAAATATTTGCAACCCACCCAACCGTATGATATTAAAAAATAAATTATTTGTTTTTTTTTTATCATATATTAGAACGCGAAAATTCATTTGACAAAATTGATGGAAAATGGGTGGAACAGCTGACTGGTGTAAAATGCAAAAATTATAATTGAGATTAGAAGGAGAATCAATGTGAATGAAAATTGTTAATAAATAAATTAATTAAAATGAAAATTGATAAATTTATTTTGCAGAACCAATTTTTATTTCCTCTTTTTTCAATTAAAAAATACCTAAAAAAATAAAAGTTTTGCACATTCTAATGTCAAATATGAGAATCTGGAAATTTTTGGTGCAAAATATGGCACGCAAGACGCAAAAGGCAATAAAAAAAATCATAGAAAATTAAATTTTTCGAATTATTCAAACGGCGTTGATGGGAAGACCACACACCAAGCATGCATGATTTATTTTTTCCTTTCATCAAGTTACTCAATAATTCGCCGAAAATTTAACAGATAAATTCATTTCCGTTATGGCATTTATTTAATTAATACAAGCAAATTCTGAAAATTAAAAGAGAATTAATTTTCATTCTAAAAATATGAAAAATAATTAATTTGCCTAATAAAAGTTAAGGAAATGAAAGCACAAGTTTATGAGTATCTTCTACGATTCTCTTTCAACATTTTAATGATTTTAACCTTGGCATAAAATTAGCTACAAAATGATATCAAAAGCATTGGCCATTGTTGAATACAGTTAATTTTGAGAAAATCGATGAAACTTCAAAAATTAGGAAATTATGCTCAAAATAGCAGAAATAAAAGAAACCGAAATACCGACATTTTTTCTAAATGCCAAAACAGGGTTTTCAAACCGAGATCGTCTAAAAACCGAAAGTGTCCAACCCTAATTTCACTTTTCTATTATTTTATTATTTTTAATTTTCTTTTCGAATGAATCATTCTGACGGCATTATGTTCTAATGGGAATATAATTGGGAATTACAAACATTTTATGAATAAATGTAATTTCAATAAAATTGCCTGTTATTGTTGGAATGTATACTCCAAAATAAAAGACTAATAAATTGCATGTTGACAAGATTGGCGACGGAAATTTTTGTGTCCAATCATAATTATTGAGACAAACAATGAATAATTATTTCAAAAAATTATAAAATTATAGCCTAATATTCAAATATATATAAGCTTATAATATTCCCATTTTGCGCATTAAAAAATTATGCAAATGCTATAGCAAAAAATCATATCTATATCTAAGCCAAGTTCCTAAAAGCAATTGGCATTGGCATTGGCACTTCTCTTTGAAGTAATAGCGTTTAGGAAATTTGTTCACCTGCTGCAGTTTTGCACACTAAAATGAATATTAATTTTAAGTTTATTAGCAAATTTAATACCATTTTATAGCTTTTAATTAGGATGAATTGATTGATTTTAAAATCGCATTTAGTTATGGCCCAAAAAGGGGCCTCAAAATTATGTAGTTTTCCTTTTTTGGTCAAAATATAATATTTCGAACAGAATTTTGATATAAAATGTTGGTAAAATGCCTTATTAAATTGCAAAAATGCAAGAAATTGTCTCATATTTGGGTACTTTTTTCCATTGCAATCAAATAGTTTTAGGTAATCCAATTCATAAAAAATTCTAAAAATTTCATTTTAAATTCTTCATTTTGTTATTCCTTTAAAATTTAAAAGATTGTGAAAATATTTTATTAATTATTAAAGATTAATTTTAAAAAATTATACTTTAAAAATGGCTGATTGGTATTATAATTTTTTAATTAACAATTGGACTTATTCGGCAAATATTTTCATCACTTTGTTGGCCATTATATTTTTCCTCAATCCTCTTCGTAAAATTTCCAAATCCAGAAAGGCATTGTCGTTGATGTTTAGCAAGGTTAAAATTATTTTTAAACCGGTTTAATATTGAATCATTTAAATTTTTAAATAATTTAAAATAAAAAACGATTTAAAATTAAATAATTTTTTAAAACAGTTTAATTAAAATCTACTTTAAACCGATTTAATATTAAATAATTTTTAAATAAACTGGTTTAATCTTAAATCATTTTTAAATCTGTTTAATTAAAATCCATTCATTTTAAAATGGTTGAACTAATAATTTTTTATAAAATTTAGGAAATTGCAACATTTTTATCATTTGTGCTTATATTTGTTGATCATTTGGCTACCACCCTAAATATTCATCCACCAAATGTGTTCGTATATGTCCTCTACATCAATACAGTGCCATTCATTTCCATTCGCCTGCATTTGATTGTGATGGCCTGGAATCGAATGCATGCTGTCTATTTCCCATTCACCTATTCAAAATGGACCAAAAAGAGGTATGTAAAATAAATTAGATATAAATCATTGAAAATATAATTTTTTTTGCAGATTTATCCAAAAAGTTTGCATTTCAATTTGGATCATTTCTACAATGTTGAGTGCAATTTCCCTTTACGTTGATTATTGGAACAAAATTTCCAATTTTCCATTTGTAATTTTTTCACGCCAATATTTGGACCCATTTTTTATCTATTTTTCAATGGGCCTTTATGTGCTCATTTCCGTCAAGCTGCTTTGGATTAAATGTAAAAAAATGGAAAATTTGAATTTTATTTAGGGCAATTCAGTGTATTATACATATAACTCAATGAGAAAATAAAAGTAGACAAATCTGTGGTCAAATAATACCAAAGTGTCGCCCTTTTTAATATAGCTTTTTTAAAATTTAATTAAATATAAAAAAGTTATTTTTTTAATTGTATAATAAAATCAATTTTTTGAGTAAAAGTTGTTTATTTTTTTTAATTTATGCAACATTTAGAAGACATTTAGTGCTTTAAAAATTACAAATCGCATTTCCCAAATTGGTTGCTTCCTTTTTGAATAAAATCATTCTATTTTTTTTTGTACTATTTTCAGACATATTTGCGCCAAATGCCCCCCATATGGATGGAACGACAATGATGGAAAAAGACCATTGGAAAATTTCTTTGACCTGTTTGGTCAGCCTTGTCCCATTCATGTTGAGCATTGTGTTACTTCAAATAACGCTGTCCATTAATATCAACAAAATGTCTGATCCAGTGAAGGATTTGATGATGACGCTGAAAGTGCCCATCCAATATTTTTCATTTATTTCTGAGGAAGTATGCCTAATATTAATTTGCGACGATTTTCGTCGTCTATGTGGTCGCCAATTTCGTTCAATTTATGCATGGACACTTTGGTGTATTTCCTTGGGCCATTGGAAATTGATGGACAAAAACAATAATGTGAATAAAGTGGCCGCAACGGATGCTTCCATTCGAGTCAGCTCTTTGGCAAAAATTCGTCAAGAATGTGTTGTTGATGTTAACAATCAAAAAATTTGAATATTCATGATTCAGAAGATTTTTGATCATTTTGGGGGGATGGAAATTGGAATCCCTATGAATTTCTCAATCTAAATAATTATTTATTAATTAAATGTATTTTCATTTACAATAAGATTTTCTAAGTTCCATAAAGTGATTTATTCATAAAATTATTGAAAAAAATTGAATTTACTCAAAATTTTTGTGCCAGAAAAATTAATTTTTTGAGCTACCTTAACTTAAGAGTAGCTCTAGCATTTCCTCAAGGCCAAATTAAACGGCAAAAAATTCAGATTTTTTAAGTTGAAAATTTTGGATAAATTCGACGTTTAGGGATAAATTATATATTTTTATTCCCAAAAAGTTCTCTTTTTATTTTATTTACTTTATATTATATCTAATTCGATTAATCTTTATTTATTTCTTTTCCATTTTTTAATTAATATTTATCCGTTTATTTTTCTTCCAAATTTTATTATTAATCCGACCACAATTTTTACTGATTAATTCAAGGGGATGTTATTTTTGAATAAAATAAAAAATTGCATGAAATTCAGAAGAAAATATTTAAATTATATTTAGAAAAATGGAAATTAATTAAAATCAGGCAATGAAAAAGGAAAGCAAAATATATTTCGGAAATATAATTTTCCAGGACATTTTTTTTTGTTGAATTTTCCAGTGGCATCAATTACAGCACAATTGCATCATTTTCCGGGATTAATCACAGTGCAACATGATGGGCAACATTTTTTCGAACCATCGCATTTAACGCATCCAGGATCGCCTAGGCACCATTTGCAATCGGCAATGTAAAATAGAATTTAAAATTCATTAATTTTCTTAAAATTTTATGAAAATTTTATGATTTGGCTAGTATTAACTTTTTTAATTATTGATAAAAATTTTCATAAGTTTGGTTAAGCTCTTCCTCTAGATTAATTTTAGATTAAAATGATTGATCAAAAAAAAATAGGTCAAAATGTTTATGGCCAAAAAACGAAAAATATTAGATTTTGGTTTTTTTTGGTCGTATTTTTTTGGCAATTTCCGAATAATCCAAATCCAAAGATATTCAAAAAAACTAAAAAAAATTTTGTATGTTCAAATTTGACTCCACCAAATTAAAAAATGAAATCATTTTCCTTTCGAAGATATGTAGAATATTCCTAAAAATATTTACTTAATCATGCCGAATTCCATTGAAAGAACGAGAAGGACAATGAAAATGATGGTCAGAAATAAATCATTTTAGTAGAATTCATGATTTTTTATTGGGAAATGAAGGATGGATGAATTTGTGGTGATAATATATTCCCAATGACTCGGCACTAGGCCTTTTATATTGGGCCAAGAGCCACAGTACATAAATGGAGAATTTGTGGAGACAAATCATGCGCGAAAATGTCGTCTGCTGGAATTTTCACAAACAAATATATCAGATATTAAATTTGAGACAAAGAGATTAACGCCAAAATATTGCCAATTTATTTGACAAATAAAATTCAGACAAATAAGATCCATTTGAAAGTGCACTTTTTGGCAACAGTAATCATATGGCTTTGGTCCTTTTGAAAGAAACGAGGAGGATTAAAATTTAAACAAAAAAAATATGCAAATTATACTTGTGACCAGACAATTATAATAATGCACACCCACAAAATTATGTCATTTGATTCGGATGGCAACAGATATTCAGACAGATTATTATTTTAAATTTGATTGCCACCCTTAATTTGGCATTTGCATATTTACATATTCATCGAAAATATATCACAGATTTTAATGCGGCCCCACAATTTTATTTAATCATACTTCACCTCAATTTCATGGGATGATGATTACCTCCCCCCCCCCCCCCCCCCCCCCCCAAAGTTACAGTTACGACGAAAAATGCACTTTTATTGGGTCAGGGCCAAATTGGCAGCATTTGAATTATTTTATTTTCTTCCCATAATCTACTTGAAATTCATTCTTGGAATTAAGCCTAAATTATGATTTTTTGACCTTTAAATTTTGAGATTGATTTAAAAATATTTTAAATATTGAAAGTGAAAGGATCTTTAAAATTTTAATAAATATATGTTTTTCTAAATTCAATCTATCTGATTAATAATTTAGCCTGAAATGAAATATTTTATTTCAACTTAACTGATGAAAATTTTAAATGTTGGAATATTATTATACAAAAGGATGGTATTTAATTTGCAGAAAAGAGTATTGAATTTGCAGAAATGGATATTATGTCTCATTTCTTTTAGGCCATATAACTGGGCCATATCAAACCTCTAACCCTAACCCTAACCCTTAACCCATAGCCCCTAATCCATGCTTGCCCTGAACCCTAACCCTAACCCTAAACCCCTAGGTACGATCAAGTTATAAACCAAAAACGGTTTGCGACATAATATCCATTTCTGCAAATTCAATACTCTTTTCTGCAAATTAAATATTTCCCTTATACAAAATATAGGTACTTTTCCGTTTTGTTACACCCCGCCAAAAATGGTAAAAATCACAAAATATGGATAATTTTGGGCATAGAACACGAATTTGGCATCCATTTTGTCATATTTTGGCATCTTTGAAAATTATTGCCGACTTTTACCAAGAAAATGTCAAAGAAGGTCTAAGACCAATTTTCAATATTTTTTTAATATAGGGATAGTAATAGTATAACTTAATTGATGCAGCTCGACGAGTAGAATCGAATGGTACCATTTTTATAAAGTAATATTCAGTTAAGTTATGACCGAAGGAAATACATATTTGTCTTGATTAAGATATTTTGACTACTTGCATAAAATGCAATATTACCTTATAAAAATGGTACCATTCGATATTCAACTCATCGAGCTGCTTTGAATGAACTATAATATGATTAATGAATTTCATCAAAAATTGTGACTCTGGGCCGTATTGCAAAAAATAAAAATTCAAATTCACAAAATTGGTCTTAATTTTCCTCTCTATACATATAACTCTGATATTCGTTTTTTCCTAATTTAAAAAGTGCCTAATTGGTCTGATGAAAAGTTGAGCAGTTCCCAATTAAAATCAATTATCATTATAATTTTAAAATTTGGAAAAATAAATAATCTTAATAAAATAAATAAAAAAATTAAAATAACAACGGGAACATTTATCGCAAATTTCATAAAAATTTTAATAGGATTAATTTAACATTAGTAGTAATTCTCTCATTCAATTTTTCATTCTTTTTCAAATTTCATCATTTTTTGCACATTTAAGCACAACGGGGTATAGGACATTCGCATTTACAACGATTCGTCGTACATAGACAAAAGCCATCAGAAGTGCATCCACAAGAGCCAGGGGAACTTGGGGGACGATCACGTTTTTGTGCCAATACTAATCCGCCATTATCCGAAGAAAGCAATGAAAGGATTATGAAGGATGCAGCCAAGAAAAGTAATTGAAAACGGAATAGAAGCATTTTTGGAATTTTAATTTAATTTTCAGTAAATTTTTATTATAGGTATTTTATTTTGATGGATTTTACAAATTTTATGTTCCCTTTTATGCGCCTCCAATTTGGAATAACTGAACCAAATTATTTGCTGAATAAATATAAAAATTAAAATTTTTGTACCAAACGATTTTTGAAACACACTGAACTATTTGTTCCCTACATCAAATTTGGAAATTAATTTGTACTTTGCTAATAAATATTCAAATTATTCGCTGAATAAATAAAAATGTCAATTTTTTGTACAGACAGATCTTTAATCAGACAGAAATTTATGTCTGTGTCTATTCTGTTCGGTTAATAAAATCGAAGAATAATAGACTAAAAGAATCGGTGGGTGGTGGGTCCCATTATTCGGGAAATTATTTTAAAGCTCTCCATATTACTCTATATTTAATTTTTTCATAATATTCAAATCCAACAAATAATAAGATCAATTATCAAATACAGATCGAAAAATGACAAAATTCATTAATTAGATAATCAAATTTGACAACAAATTCTTATTCATGGTCATTTCTTTATATTATTTTCTTATGGCATTTTAATTCAATTTATTCGTTTAGAAAATTTGTTTCGAATTTTCATAGAAGCCATTCAACAAATCCGTCGATGATGCTTTTTTGCAATAGGGTTTGGCCTAAAATTATCAAAAAGAATCAAAAATGATTTGAAAAAATGTTTACTTCAGCTCCATTTGCCTTAAAGCATTGCAATTGGGCTCCACAAACGCATGAATGTTCGCAATTTTCTCCTTCATTCCTGTCATAAAAAGTGCACACAGCTTCCATAGAATTGGTAGAATCGAGTTTTTTACAGCAATGACCTTAATTAAATATTAGTAAATTTTGAGGAGAATAAGTCCTTTATATAATTTCGGTCAGTCTTTTCCATTGATTCAGCAATTTTATCGAGCCATAGCTCAGAAACTAATTGACCATTTTATCTATTCTAAAGTGAATTTTATAGCTCAAAATGTTGATTTCTCAATGGAATGTGAAACTGCCGAAATCATTAAGTTTTTGCCAAGTTATGGCCATAAATTAAAAAGCTTTTTTTCAGTTTTTGATTGTAATTTGATTTTGGGTTATTAAATGTAAAGGTAGGATAAAGTTGGTTCTGGTTCAAAAAATCGATGCATTTTAGAAGAATTTCGCTTTTTACACGAAAATAAAGGAAACCAGAACCGAAAACCGACATTTTTCAAGAAAAGAAAACCAGTGTTTTATAACCGAGAACTTTTAAGAACCGAGTCTGTCCTACTCTAATAAAATTCATAAAAATTATTTGATTGATTCAATAGTTGCTTAATCAAACCATGACCCACAAAATTAATGATGATATTGAAATAACCGATCAATTAATTAACTATTCCTCAAAGGTAAAACTGACCCGGGATGCAGTCATTGTGTGTTTTGCATGAATTTCCTTCATATCCTCGTCGCTTAATTTCCACTTTATGAACTTCGCCATTAATGTTTGGAGCCAATGTTGATGTTGAATTCTGAAAAATGAGGGAATTAATTGAGTGAATTGATTTATTTTTGCAAACATTTTTCTTTTCTTTCTTTTTTGCAATTTTGCTTTTGCTTCTTCCATTTTGAATGGCCAATTTCTTTATAATTTTCCTTTGTTCTCGAATTTTCTCTTCCATTTCCTTCATCCGTTCTTCAATTCGTTCGAATTTTGAATGCATTTTCTTTCGCAATTTTCGAATTTCTCGATTCATGGTCCTAGAATATGCAATTTAATAAGCTTACTTGTTCTTTTGGTCATAGCTTAACAAGAAAATAAACAATTCAGGAAGGCGATAGGTCTTTCGGGAAGCCTAAATAGCCTCTATAAATGGCTTTCTATTTTTTAGAACTTAAATTAATTTATAAATTAAGCAGCTTTTCTTCAATAAATTCGAGGTTTTTAAGTTCAAAGAGGTATATTTGTTTTAGTTCGATTCATAAAATTTAAATAAGTCAAATTAGAGAGGACATTTTGGGCTTCCCAAGAGTAATTTTTCCGGATAATTTATTTGTCAAAAATAATAAGCCATGATAATAAAATATCACCTACCGGAATTCAACAGAACTGCTGCTGGACTCGATTTTTGAAGTTTGTTTTTCTAAAGGTAAAAATTCTTAGATTAAATTATTTTTGTATATTCTCTCCTTACCTTTCCTTTTCCTTCTTCTTTCTTGTTTAATTTCATTTGCAAGGAATTTCACTTCATCCATCAGCTCTTTCAATCGTATAATTTTTCCAGCTGTTTCATTTTTCGAAGACTGAATCGAAGGAGAAATCTTCTTAAAATTTATTGATATTAATTTAAAGTAAATTTAAAAATAATTTTTATTTAAAATCAAAAATTATGGAATTTATAAAAAATTTTCCTGCCAACACGCTTTTTATGTCCATATAAATAAAGAAATGTTAGAGATCAGATTTGGAGCAAAAATAAAATTCTTATGATTTAATTAGACTTGAAATAAGGATTTAGGCAGAATAGGGTTAAAAAATAGTAGTCTGGTTTGATCAAGTTTTATGGCCAAAAAAATTGATTTTTGACTTTAATATTTATGGTTAAATCCATTGATTTTATGGATAAATTATAAATTTTCATGTGATAATTTAATAAAACTTAAATTAATAAATAAATAAAAAATTTATCACCTCTCCCAATTGTAGATTTCCTGTAGAGGAAGAAATATTTGTTAATGCCATAATTGAGCCTGCCGTTGAAGGAATTACGTCTTTGTTGTTTAATGAAAGAATAAAAACAATGAATAATAATTCTGCTAATTTAAACGATGATAATAACATTGTTGTCAATTTTTTTTTAATCAACAAAGAGGTAGAATAATCTAAAAAAATATAATTTATAAAATTAAAATAATATTATTTTATCCTGGCAGAAAATTGGAAGAAAATTTTCAGGATTTCAATGTTTTACAAATTTAATGATCCTTTAGAAACTCATTTTACAATATATTTATTAATAACTTATTCTCTAATATAAGGAAGGGCAAAGGGTATCTTAAACAAAGAAAAAATAGTATGAATGGAACAAAATTTGGAAAGCAATAAATTAAATCACTTAATAGATTTTACGGCCCAAAAAAAGGCAAAATATTCCAAAAAAGGCTCAGTTTTTTGGCCATAAATTTGAGCCCATTATTTTTTTTATCAATTATATTAATATCAAAATGCTAAATAGAAAAATAGCTTCCGAAATTTGCGAAAATATTGACAAATGCGCAAAAATGGGTAGCCAAGGGAAATGGAAAATTACGCGCGTTCTTCAAATTCGAATGACCATCATCTGCTGCTATTGCCTTCCTCAATCCCTAATTGTACCAATATGTTTGAATAGGAAACATCCTCTTTTTTATGAGTTTGTTTGGACAATGGAAAATGGACATTCGAGTGGTGTTTTTCTCAACCCCTCTCCACTCTCCATCCTGCATATGTGAATTTTCAAATGAGCAATGGCTGATGGAGGATGAAGCATAGCGGAAGCTATGCCCAATACTGAGGGCGTTGGCCCAATTATTTTATTGATTCCCTTCCCTGTGAGTAGGGGACACTTGAGAAGAGTGTCAAATAAGCAAAAATGGAAATTGTGGTTTATCGTCAAAAAACCATTTTGTCACGCAATAAAATGAATAATATTATTTGGTGGATTCAAATGTCATATTTTCATTATCATTAAAATTTTATTAATTATGGAAGCTATTTATATATTTTTGGCATGGGAATATTTGCAGAATGGATGTCCTATTTCTTGGTTAATCGAAAACACATTTTCTTAATTCATCGAAAAACACATTTTTCTTAGTTAATCGAAAACACATTTTTCTTAGTTAATCGAAAACACATTTTACTTAGTTAATCGAAAACACATTTTTCTTATTAGTTCATCGAAAACACATTTTTCTTAGTTCATCGAAAACACATTTTTCTTATTAGTTCATCGAAAAAACATTTTTCTTAGTTAATCGAAAACACATTTTTCTTAGTTAATCAAAAATACATTTTACTTAGTTAATCGAAAACACATTTTTCTTGGTTAATCGAAAACACATTTTTCTTAATTAATTGAAAATAAATTTTTCTTATTAGTTCATCAAAAACACATTTTTCTTATTAGTTCATCGAAAAAACATTTTTCTTAGTTAATCGAAAACACATTTTTCTTAGTTAATCAAAAATACATTTTACTTAGTTAATCGAAAACACATTTTTCTTAGTTAATCGAAAACACATTTTTCTTAATTAATTGAAAATAAATTTTTCTTATTAGTTCATCAAAAACACATTTTTCTTATAGTTAATCGAAAACACATTTTTCTTAGTTAATCAAAAATACATTTTACTTAGTTAATCGAAAACACATTTTTCTTAGTTAATCGAAAACACATTTTTCTTAATTAATTGAAAACAAATTTTTCTTATTAGTTCATCAAAAACACATTTTTCTTATTAGTTCATCGAAAACACATTTTTCTTAGTTAATCGAAAACACATTTTTCGTAGCTAATCGAAAACACATTTTCTTAGTTAATCGAAAACAAATTTTCCTTACAATTAGTTGATAAAATTTGTTCAGATATTTCAAATTACTATTTTTATAATCAATATTATAATGATAATATAGACGCACCAGAATTTTATTTTTAATCATTTTAGTTAGAGGTAATTCTTTCTACATTTTTCCTCTAATTTTGTTAAAACCTTTTTCTTCAATGGCCGTTTCAGCAGAATTGCTGCTGAAATCAATTTCTTAATTTTTTTATTAATTCATTCATTTCATTTGAAAAATCAGTGAAGAAACATATCAACAAAAAATAAGTAAGATTTACATTATTAATAATTATTAGTATAATAAAAATGATTTTCAGAGTTTTAATATTATTTTTATTTCATTTTATCCTAAGTATTAGCCATTTAATTTAAAATAAAAGTTATGGCAAAAATTAATAAATCCATTGAAATAATTTATCAAATAAATAATGCCTTTTAGATGTGTTTTTTTTTGCCATGAATGGGAAAAAAAAGTCTCACATATGAATAAATTATGGGTTATTGTCACTAGCGAGAATGCACCTTACGAACGTTTTGGCTAATAATTATCTTTGTCTGACATTTATTAAATTAGCGTAACCATGTCGGCAAAATCATTCATAAAGGTAATGTTAAAAAAAATTAACAAAAATTATTCATACAATGTAAAAATTAATACAATTTCTATTTGTCCAAAACAACAATGGAAATGTTCATATTTCGTCACTCGGAATGGTCTCGAATTTATAATTGCACTGGAATTGATGTCGATTCCATTCCATTCGAACAAAGGCATCAATTTGTGCCAGAAGCATGGGTCCTGATTGTACTTTGCACAATTTATTATATCCTATATATTCCATGCATCATCTCAATTTGGAAACATGTTGACGAAAATGTTTGCTACAAATTACTTTTCTACATTGGCATTTTCGATTTGTCCATTCTCTGGATAGTGGGCTATGTTCATGCCTTGTTTAGCCTAATTGGAAATGTTTTCTGCAGCAATCCGGTGTTAAATTTTTGGATTGGCATCTGCGTTACATGCAAGAAAATAGGAAGAAGCTGGATGAAATGAATTTTAAAATTTAGGTTTTTGGCTGGCAGAAAGCAGTGGCGAACTGGTAGGAAAAATTAATTTTATTTAATATTTTTTTTTTCTAATTCACTACGACAATTTAGAAACAGGATGTCATTTTTGGCAAGAGTTAATAATCAATATGGGAAAGCGATATTAAATTTTAAAAAGTCCTAAAATTCCTCAAAAATTGGCTTTTAAAAAAAATAAAATGTATTTTCAAATAAGAGGCTTTTCTTTAATAAAATTGAAGATTTTTAATAATTCATCAAAAGGCTGAATGCTGATCGCTGAACAAATTTTGATGTTTTTTACCAAATTAGAAAAAAGACAGTTTAAGCTATCCATTGATATTAATTTATTTAAATTGGTTTAGAAATGTGACCAATGATGAAGTTGTTCCCTTAAGGATTAAGAATTGATAATTCGATAATCCGTTTCCGTTGTGAAAGAAGTTTTAAAAATATTTTAAATTTAAAGGCACAACTTCATAATTTCCAAACAATTTTATAAAAATATTAAAATTAATGGATGGCTAGATAATATTAATAAAAATAGATAGTAAAAGATCTTGCTCTTTTATTATTTGATATAAAAAATGCTGAATATGATTTATCAATTATTATTATTTCTTCATCACAGATTTTGGCTTTCAATCGTTGTTTGGATCTTTTGGCACCAAAAATTTGTGAATTCCTTTTCTCTGGTTTTCGAATCAACATTTGGCTCTCAATTTGTACAATTTATTCCCTTTGTTCGGTCATTATTCTGAAGCCAGCTGTTTATACAAGTCTGAATTTCACTTGGCATCTTGATCCATTCCTTGGGTATCGAATCGATTTGGATGATGAATTCGCCATCACACTTATGTTAATCTAACCGGGGCTTACTATTATATCTTCATATAAGGTAAAAAATTAATTTAGTACTTTTTTCCATGATGGTGCCGTTGTCGTTTTATTTCCCCTCTTTTATGGCATATTTGCCATTTTAATGTGCATTAAAACGCGTTCATTTGGATTAGGCCAAGCCATTCCAGGACCACAAAAAATGGTCAAGGCTGATTTTCATAATTTCTTCTTTTTTATTTTCATTTTAAAGGCATTTTTGCAAGTTTTTTTAATTTCCACAATGAATGCATTCACTTGTTTCACCTATATGTTCATGGGCTATATCATTCCACCCCAATGGGTGATCACATTGGCCCATTTTTCATGGTAACAATTTTTAAATTATAATTTATTTAATTAAAATTTAAAATTAATTTAATAATTAATTTTAATTAAATTAAAAATTAATTTTTTATCAATTTTTTTATAAAATTTTTATTAATTAACAATTAAATTTCTATCATATTTTAATTAATTCGAGTTAATTTATTTTTTGTTTTGATCCCAAGGTTTCACGTCCATGGTTTTCCCCCAATCATTTATTTGGCATTGAACAAAACAATTCGCCATGATTGTCGAATGATGTTTTATAAAGTATTTTTGCCCAAAAAAGTTCAACATTTGCATGGGGTCACCATCATTGTAGCCCAACAGAAAATTAATAATGCTAAAATATAACAATGATGAAAAATCTCAAGAATATTTATAATTGATTTATAACAATAAAAAAATGTTGCTTAAAAGATTATATTAATTGATACATACATCTTTTGAATTAATATAAAACTTTTCAAGTTGAAAATTGACTTTTTAATCCATAAAATTTGGCTAATTGTACTTTGGAATTAAAAAAATAAAATTTTCACATTTATCTATGGCTCTCCGCTGCTGCTCGTGTTTGTTCCAATCTCTGTCCTCTCCATTTTTAGCTTATAAAATCAATAGTGACATAGTCGCCATTTCATCTGTCTTTCCCACCATTCCGCTCCTCCTAATTTGTAGCTTAAAAATGACAAAAATTTTTGCGCTTTATATGATAGAAAAATTATGATTTTGGCAATTTTCTAAATTTTATAATTTCAGACAATATAAAAAATAACTACAAAGCCAAATTGAAAGGGAAAATGGATGATGACGACGAGCAACTTGCCGAAAAAAAGCAATATGCAAAAATGATAGAAAAAAGTGTCAGAATGATGGAGGAAAGTGTAAATTCGATGGAAAAAGTTGCCGAAACAAAGGAGTTAAATGCAACTTTAATGAAAGGTTTTGCCACAACTAAACAAAATGCAAAATTAGTGGAGGAAAATTGCGAATTGATGGAACAAAATGGGAAAATAATTGAGGG
This sequence comes from Pratylenchus scribneri, assembly GCA_030063045.1. Taxonomy (NCBI): domain Eukaryota; kingdom Metazoa; phylum Nematoda; class Chromadorea; order Rhabditida; family Pratylenchidae; genus Pratylenchus; species Pratylenchus scribneri. Next base: position 612,619 of record JAQSEB010000045.1, read on the forward strand.
AAATTGTGAATTAATGGAGCGAAATGGAAAATTAATGGCGGAAAATGCCAAATTGATGAAGCAAAATCCAGAATCGGAGATAAATGTTGCTGAATGGGACAAAAAGGGCAAATTGTTTAGCCAATATGCAAAATTAATGAGGGAAAATGCCGAATTGGTGGAGCAAAATGCAAAATTAATGAGGGAAAATCTTGCGCTATCCGATCGAAATGATCAAATTTGGCAGAAGGAGAATGAAGGACGCTGTGAACATCACAAATTGGGAAATTGTTCAGGCAAACATCCAGCGGTACGAAAGCGAAGCCATCGCTCTCGTTCCGTTAGCAAAGAATGCGAGGTTTTTAAAACATTAGATTATGAAATTTTACTTTACCTACTCTAAAGGGAAATAGTTGTGCCGAGGATTCGATGCCAAAGAAGGCGAAAAGGGGAGTGGCCATTGATACTGAATCTGCTTCAACGAGCACCGGTATTGGGAGTGGTTTTATTAGAAAAATTTGCATTATTATTATTAGATTATAATTAATTAGTGAGCAAATGTTTAGGTTTAAACTATTTTTTTGTATGAAAAGATTTAATTAAAAATGTAAATAAATAATGTTTAGAATATTTTTTGACATATTTTTTTTGACCTATTTAATCAATTTTGGCAATGCAATCAAAAATTATCTATTTTGATGTCAAATTCCAAATTATTATTTTTAATTCACCTTTTCGTAGAAGATTATAAAAACTTGGAGAGCATTAATTAATTGGTCCAAAAAAAAACTAATTTTTAAAAATTATTCCAGAAAAACCATCGCCAACGGAAAATTCGCAATCGAAAAAACGGCCAACTGCTGATGATAATGAAGAGGAGGAAAATTTGCGCCATCGTTTACTGGAAAAATTGAAGAAACTTCAAAGACGATAGACGACTAATAAACGATTAATCTGATGAATGATTATTATTTTTTCAAATTAATAATTTGAATTTTTCGGATAAATTGAAAAAATTCCTGAATTTTTATTATTTATTTCCTGTATTCAAATTGACTCCAAAATTTTGTTTAGAAGTATTGACGTAAAATTAAAATTAATTTTTAATTCTGGCAATAAAATAGCTACGAAACTCAGATTGGATGACAATGTTAGATTCAAGAGAATTGAGGAGCGAGAATGCCAAATTGATTGAACTGATTGACAACATGAATAAGCGAAATACGTTGTCAATGACAGACATAGCCAAATTCAAGGAGAAAAATGCAGAATCAATGAAAATGCCATAAAGATGCAAAATTATTAGTGGTGAATTGCAAAGTGATCGAGCAAAATGAAAAATTATTGGAGAAAAATTTCGAATCGATGGAGGAAAATGAAAAATTGAATTTTCGATTAACTAAGAAAAATGTGTTTTCGATTAACTAAGAAAAATGTGTTTTCGATTAACTAAGAAAAATGTGTTTTCGATTAACTAAGAAAAATGTGTTTTCGATTAACTAAGAAAAATGTGTTTTCGATTAACTAAGAAAAATGTGTTTTCGTTGAACTAAGAAAAATGTATTTTCGATTAACTAAGAAAAATGTGTTTTCGATTAACTAAGAAAAATGTGTTTTCGTTGAACTAAGAAAAATGTATTTTCGATTAACTAAGAAAAATGTGTTTTCGATTAACTAAGAAAAATGTGTTTTCGATTAACTAATTAAAATGTATTTTCGATTAACTAACAAAATTTGTTTTCTATGAAAATGTGGTTTCGTATAACCACGAAAAAATCATAATGAAATGAATTAACGACACAGAAGCAGCTAAATTAACAGTTAACACCTTAAAAATTATATCATAATCGTATAATATGAAAAATACATATAAATTTTTTTAAATATTGTACATTTTCGGCAATCGATCTATAATTTTTCCTTTATTTCAAATTCCAATTTATTTTTTTAATCGACTTTTCCTAGGAAATTTGAAAACTTGGAGAGCATTAATTAATTAGCCCATTAAAAATAATTTTAAAAAAATATTCCAGAAGCAGGCTCGTCAATGGAAATTTCGCTTTCAAAAAAACGGCCAAGAGAGCCAACTGATGATAATGAAGAAGAAGAAAATTTGCGCGAACGTCTCCTGCAAAAAGTGAAAAAACTATAAAAGTACAAAAGAAGGAATTATGAATGATCTTTTTGATTATTTTTGAAATAACTTTTTGCATTTTTGAGATAAATTGAAAAATTCCTGAATTTTTATTTTTTACATCTGATTAGAGAAATATATATTTTATTATTATTTGAACATCTACTCTGGCGTCAGCATCATCACGTCCAGAAATTGATCTGGATAATAATTTTATAATGACTAAAATTCAATGTTAACAAATGTACTAATTTTTTAATACTAATATTTATTAGAAAATTTGATTTTATTCTTGTCGGCAATCAAAATTTTAATAAAATTCTAAAAATTATTAAATAAATAATATGCAAAATTTTGAAATACAATTTAAAAGTGAAATTTGAAATAAATGTTTCAATCATTTTTTATTGCCATTTATTCATTTCCTTTGTGCCAATCCCATTGACACTAATTGTTCACCAAAATCGATACCATCAATTAGCAATCGGCCAATACATATTGGAATCTTTTTGTCAGCATGAAATCGCCATTCACTCGTTGGACAAAATTCCATTCGTTTATTCTTCAAAATTGCCGGTTGTAATGCTTCATTGATGTAATGTTGCGTTTCGGGGGGCCAACGAATTTCTTCTTCCAAATCATCCTTTTGGGATTGACATCGACTTTTGACGCCATCAAGCTGAAAAATATTTTTGTTATATCTCTTGTTTTGCTTATTTTAAATATTTAGGGCACATTGCCCAAGTTATCTTGGCCAAGGCCGTTTATAATAACTCATCAAGGACTGTATAATTTTTATGATTTAATATCAAATTAAAGGGTGGACTCATGGATATATAATAAAGTAGGACTGAGTCGGTGTTACAAAGATGTTGGTTTTAAAATTAAGTTTCATTTCTTGAAAAATCTAGGTCTTTATTTCTCCTATTTTTAATTTTAAAGAGAAAAAATTTTCAATATCGTTTTAAAATTGCATTAATTTTCTAAAACCGAAACAGACTCTGCCCTATTTCACTATATATATTGTTACTAAAATTATTTAAAATGATTAAGAATTGATGGGGTTTTTTCCCAAATTTCCGATTTTTTGGGCACAATATCAATTCTGATCAAATTTAAAAAAATTATTATTATTATTAAATAGCCAAGAGTCAGCTCTTTATTTTAATATTACAATTACAATCATCAATATTGATTTAGTCCTTGATGAGTAGGTTTGGTGAAAATTTTGACTGTTCTCTTTTAAATTTAATAGTGAAATACTTTGCAAACGGCCAGAAAAATCTTCTTGAATGCTGTGACCGATTCGGTCAATGGTCTCAATGAATCCTCATGGACTGCGCAATAAAATCCATTGTCCACCAAATTTACAATCTATAAAAATTAATATTTTATTGCTAAAATTATATTTTGGGCAGGAGAGTACTGCCGATTGAATTCCTGGGCCATTCTTTTGTTTAACTTAATGAATTTCTAAAAAAATGAAAAGATTTGACTTAGTTTGCTTTAGGAATGGCGCCATTTTTCGAAAAAATGGGAAAATTTGACATAGTTTTGCTTTAAGATTAAGAATGGCGCCATTTTTCGAAAAAATGGAAAGATTTGACTTTTTGCTTTAGGAATGGCGCCATTTTTTTAAAAAATGGAAGGATTTGACTTAGTTTTGCTTTAGGAATGGCGCCATTTTTCTAAAAAATGAAAAGATTTAACTTATTATGCTTTTGGAATGGCACCATCGGGTAATTAATATCCTAAAGATTTAAAAGTTGGCTTTCTTTACATTTTATATTGTAACATAAAAATTACATTTAATTGTAATATAATTTCGAACTTCGAATTTACAATTGATAATTTAATTTTACGATTTAATTTAATTAGAATTTTCAAAAAATTAGTATGCCATGCCACATTTTAGATTAAAAAAGAAAAATTTATGCAATTCGGCCTAATAAAATTTTATAAATAATTATTAAAAAGTTTTTAAATTTAATAAACCTGTTTGAAATAAAATCGCTTATTTTTCAAATTGTTTTAAATTTTCAAAAGCCACTTTTACAGTCAGGGCTTTCGAATGGATCGGATTCCCGAATTGGTTAGCTTCCTTAATGTTCTATGGCCAGAAGAATCGTCCAAAAACTCAATCGGTGGTTCTATGAATATACTCTTTTAACTTACCCAAAATTTCGCATTCGATTTGGATTGCCGAACCAATTCCACTCTTTGCCAATTTCCATAAATTTTAGCTCCCAATATTTGGCCAACTTCCAAATCAATAATTTTTTGCTTGGGTAAACGGCACATTGCCGCATTTAAATATTCACAATAAGGGTCCTTAAATCATAAAATTAATATTACAAATTAATTAATTAAATAAACCCAAGCTTTGAGTCTGATGAAAATGTTGTCCGGGTCAAATGAGGAAACAATTTGAATTTCAATTGGTCCATTGTTTTTGTCTGGCAGAGAGGAAAGTGCCATTGATTCGAATTGTTCAATGCGGAATTGAGAAATTGCCATAATAATTTCGTCAACATTTTCGGCATTGGCATTTTCATTTTCTACTTGTGAATTTCCGTTCTCCTTTTCTTGTTTTTCATCATTTTCGACGTTTAAAGCAGCAGGAGTATCATTGGAATTTGCCTATATTAATTCAAGAGTATTTTATTGGAATTACGATCAAACTTTGTCTGGTGTAATCGTCCATTGTTCTTCAGTTGGAATTTTTGCATCAGCCAAATACTAAAATGGAATACAAATGAATTTAAGATATTACTATCCGGATTTTGAGCATCAACCAATATCTCTGTAATATTTCTTTCTTGTTATCAACAAACTTTTACACCATTGGCTTAAATCTCTTTCTATGGAGCTTTTTGTTATCAAAATGGGAATTTGTTATATTTAAATCTACAAGGAAAATTTGCTAAAATAAAGAGAAAGAGGCGACTTCATTTTGGAGCTAGCTTTTTAAGGTTATGAGCCAAGAGATTAGAGTTAAGTTTTAGGGCTAGCTAGGGTCTAAAATTTACCAAAAATAATTTCCTAAATGTTGAATGAAAGTTCCCTATTTAGTTTTTCAAATAGCGAATTTATACGAAATTGGTTCCTTGAATTTTACTCATTGACCAATATTTATTAAACCTTAAGACTATTAATAAATTTTCCTTATCATAGGATTAAGTGCTCTTATTTTAAAGCATTTTTAATATAAAAATGTATAATACATAATTGACCAGAAAATTATAACTTAAAGAAAAACTCCAATTTAGGTTTATTTTGCCAAATTTTTGGTCAGATCTTTTTCCCAATTTTTTAGCATATCCATTAATACTTGCTAACACATCACCCCAATTTGCAAAGTTAAAAGCTAATATTCCATAGTTTGGAATGCGAAAAATTAGAATAAAAAACATTTCATCCCACTAAAGACTTTGAACATTTTAAAAATTTCACAAACCAAAATTGTGAATGTGGACACATCTCGCACTTGGAATTCTTCGGCATGTCGCAGTAAATTTAGCCAATTTTTTGGCAATGAATGTGCCAAACCTTTCTCCACATATCTTTAAAATTTTAGTGATTTAGCAGGCTTTATATTTAAACCTCTGAACAAATTGTTTCTCCAAAAATGTGGATGTTATTCCAGTTGGAAAATCCTTGAATAATTAAATTTGTACATTTTTACGTTCGAATTACCTTGATAATATTATAAAATAATTCGCGCATTTCCTCAATTTCATCGTCAAATTGTTCATTTTGAAAAAGCATTAATTAGTTAACAAAAACAAATTAAATCTAGTCGGTTAAGTTGGAAGGAAACAATAATATTCCAACAAAATTTATCTAAAAAAATATAATGATTGATACCGCCAATTATATCACAGTTCACAGGGGAATTGTAAAATTAGCGGCTTTTCGTCCAAAAATCTAAGACATTCAGATAAATAACTTTTTAAAAGCCTTTGACCAAATTGTAAAGGATACTTTTGGCTTTCAAAATGCTCTGTTTCCTTCTAGGACTATTGCCAAAAGAAAGGCCCAGAGACACTCAATTTTCTAAAAGTCCACTTCTCAAGTCCGTCCACCAAAGGTAAAACGTAAAAAGTAAAAGCGAAACAAAATGCCAAAAAATATAAAAAATATTAGGGAGCAGGCAAATTGCTTGTTCCCAAGAAATTGAGTGGAAAATGTTTGTTATATTTTGGAAACTCAAAGCATTTTTCCTTCATTTGAATAAAATTAATTTTACCAGCAAAAAGTTTAAAAATGAAAACACAATGAGAAGGAAAAAATGCAAAAAAAAATTCAATAGAGTGAATATATAGATAATAGAGGATTATTTGGATTTGCCCATTGTTATCCAAAATCAATGCTCGCACATTATTCCATCTCCATTCTCCAAAAATTTATGAATGGGAATATTTTACTTAAGCTATTTCCCTGGTTCAATAACATTTAATGTTGCCAATTGCCTTCTTTTTCATAGGAAAATATTTTTTGCAAAAAATGTTTTTATTGCGATAAAATGGCTCCAAATGTATTATTTTTTAGAACACTTCAAGTGGGCAACAATTAAAGAAAAAGGCTTAATTAGACTTTCAAAACCAAATTTTTCAATTAAAAAACTTCATTGAATTTGGGTAAAATTTTATTTAGTCTTATAGGCGAGCACTGGCATAGTAATTTAAAAAAAATTTGGTTTGACCACCGTTTAGGGCCTAAAAAACTTCGAAATTTTTAATTTTAATAATTTAACTTTCTGTTTAATTTAATATATATTTCTTTTAGCCCATGCTGGCGTACATGGCAATTCTCCTGCTGATTTGGGCTGCTTTGGATGTAGCCAAAGTCAGAATGCCTATTTTTGTGGGCTTTTTGGCCCATAAATTTGGCAATTCAACAAATTTTGGCTGCAATGGATGTGGCAAGGATGCCAATTTTGCTTTTAATCGAGAATTTGAAACAAAAGATGGACTTTTTCATAATATTTACAATTTTAATGGTAATAGTTCGGTTGGGCCCCCCCCCCTTTTTTTTGAAAAAATAATAAAATTTAATTTTTTGGCCTAAAAATGACAATTTAGGGGTTTTCGAGGTCGGAGATTCCGAATCTGACATCCATTTGGCCATATCCTACCATCTTGGTAAGCTAATGCCAACTTTTACCAAGAAAATATCAACTTTATTTTATTGCCTAAAAATGACAATTTATGGGTTTTCGAGGATGGGGAATGGCTTCACGTTTCTCATTTTTACCCCTGTGAACGCGATGATTAATTTATGTATTCTTTACATTTCTTTATTTTTTTTTTTTGAATTTTTGTTGAAATAAATTTTTTTAAAACCGGTTTTTGAACCTTATTGAGTTGACTTGTTTCAAAATAAATGCGATATTCGAATTCCCCATCCTCGAAAACCCATAAATTGTCATTTTTAGGCAATAAATTTTTGAAATAATTTAAAAAGGGTTGTGGGAAAATGGCGAAAATTTGCACAATTTAACAACATAAATAAAATTAAAAATTTATTCTATGGCAGAAAATAAACATTATTTTATTAATTATTCATATTCGATTCAATGGCAACTTCTCCAATCTCCAACACTTAAAATAATTTTTATTAAAATGATTTCTATTTCTAATGTGTTTTTATTAAATAGTAGCCATGATGATAGCCGGAATTGGAATGGAGTCGATAATTGTTTTGACTTGTCATGTCATAGATAATAAAGAATTGTTTCTTTGATAAGCTGTGTCACTTTTAAATTTTAACACACATTTTAATTGGTCAAAATTACATTATTCAATATATTTTATTTTATTAAAATGTATACAATTCATTACAATATGGGGCAAAAGACAAAAATAAATATCGCACTGATTTTCAATTTCAAGAATGACACGATGATTCTTGATGGCAATTATTAGTTTTTCAATAAAGATTTAATTTTATTAAAATATTTACAATTTATAATTTAGGACTCAAGGCAAAAATTAATGTCACAGTGATTTTTCGAGAATGGCACTATGATTTTTGATGGCATGTTAATTTTTGGTGGTGGCAAGATTAAAATCTATTTGTTATATCCTAGCTTAAACTTTTCACTTTCATAAATTTATTTTTAATTTTGTCATCAACAAATTTTTTAACTTGTTTTTGTTTTGTGTAGCTCTTGATATTGGTTTCAAATTTCATTTCAACGAATTTTAATGGCTATAATGATTTTATTGTTTTTTTGGCAATTTAAATTAAAAAGTCATCTCTTAAGCTTCCACCCATCAAATTATAAATAATTGTCCATTACCATTACACGAATTCACATAGCATAATACCAAGGATTTTTCCAAATAATTTTATTAAATGAAGTTTGTCAACTTTGAAAAAAAGAGAGGGAATTGCTGAGAAAACGGGGAAATTTCCTTCTATCCAATCACAATCACAGCAAAGAAGTTGGTCAACTTTTGTAAGGCTCTTGCCAACTTAATTTTCCTTAGAATTGGAAACGGGGATAGCCGACCGGCAATGGGCGTGAGTGGGTGAAATTGAAAACAGGTAAGGAAAAGGAGAGGATACCCTAGTTGAAGAAGGGTATTTGATAGCCGATCGGCTATCAAAATGGGCCTTTGGACGTTGTTTATTGCATATTTTATTTGTCCGGAATCATTTTAGCATAAGAGTCCACACAAATTCAGTTCCGATCGGAAAAAATTCTCCAAAAATATTCCTTACTTTATTCGTAATTGGTTAATAATATAAATTCAATTTTTTAAAAATATTATTACAATAGAATTAGCACAAATTAATAAATAAAATTTTCGTCAAAAAATGTTCAACGGCGGATTCATCGGATCACTTGATTCTGGCTGTGAAAACACGTCCAATTTATACCGTCCAATGGTCCCTATTGTTTATGTGAGTATTAGAATAGGCAAAAATCGGTTTACGGTTTGATAAAATCGATAAATTTAAAACCGAAATTGGGAATTTTGTTCAAAAGTGAAATATAGGAAATCGTAAACCGATATTTCTTCAAAGACTGTAAACCGAGTTTTAAAATCGATACCTGCTTAAAACCTACTCTCTTTTACTCTAATGAGTTTAAATAGGCTTTTAAAAAATCAAAGTTATTCGATTTTTTTGAAAAATTTATTTTTAATTATTTTTAATATAAAAGTAAAAAAAATAATTATTTAATTTATTAAAATATTTAATATTTTTATCATTTCTAAAATAAATTACAATCAAAAAAAATTAAAATTCATTAAAATTGCAGCCATTGCCATCGGTTGAGCCAATCAGATTTCAAGGAATTTATGGTCATCCACCGATGCCAATTACAGGAATCTATGGACAGCATCACCCTCAATCTCTCATCCAAAACAATATTCCCTTTTACAATGTCAACAATTCTCCTTTTCTGTGTGCCAATGGATTGGGCACATTCGTATTCGACGGTCCACTCATTCTCGCCGATCATCACTGCAATGCCATAAGCCATCTGCTTTTGCAGCCACCTCAATTCAGAGGCCCAATTTCATATTGCTGTTCATCGTTGATGGCTCCACTGCCTTTGGTTCAGCGCCTAGGAGCATTTCAATCATTTGCTGACGCCGCTCCATCTGCCGATGAGTCAATTTCATCCAGCAGCAAGTAATTTTAAAATATAATTGAAGAAAAAATGTTGCGGGAAAAATGGGAGCTCTAAAAATGAATTAATTAAAAATTTCCTTAATTCCCATTTCCTAATGATCTGTTAAACCAAAATATGAATATGGTTATTTTAATTTATTTTAACTCTGAATTTTCCATTTAATATGAAATTTATTAATTTAATACGTATTATGCTTTTTGTGGACCTGCACGAAACAGTTTGGTGACGCTGACGGTAAAGTTGATGTGGAATTAAAAATTAGCTACAAAATGACATCAAATGCATTGACCAATGTTGAGTAATCACCGAGTCATGGCCAAAAATTGGCCCAAAAACCCTATTTAATTAAACTAACGGTTTTTTGGCCATAACTAGGTGAATACTCAATATCGGTCCATAGCTTTTGATGTCATTTTGTTGCTAATTTTATGTCTAATAAAATGCCTTAAACAATGCCAGAGCAGCTTTACAATGATCGGCACCAAATAGTTTCATCCGCTAATAGCGGGTCCGCAAAAGGCGGCTATAGCCATTTAATAAGTTAAAAATAAAAACATTTGTTGAATGAATTTATTACAAAATTGGGATAGTCTAAAAGAAAAATAATTTGTATAAAAAGCATATTTTATAAAAATGATGGAATAAATAAGTAGTAATTTTTTAAAGCATTAAAGTAATCAACGGAAATACAAAAATAAGAAAAAAATGGTTTTTTCTGAAAAATCTAAAATACAAATTATAAAAATCCAAAAATATAGTTCTTATTGAAAAATATTAAAAATCATTGCAGTGCATCATTTATGAACCCGCCGAATGCAAATTCTCCGGATTTGGATGATGATGGGCTGATCAAAAGTGTGAGCCGAGCATGGGAAATAGCTTTCCGTGAATATGTTTATGGTAATCCCATGAATGACGATGATGGCTCTGAAGTTCAGCAGCAGTTGGAAAATGCCCTGAATAAAATGGTTCGCTTTTAAAATTTTTTCGATTTTTTGGAATTCACTTAATAAATTTTTAGAAAATTGTTTTAATGAAATTAATTTTATTGTTTAAATTTATTAGTAAAAAATTATTTTTTCGAACCAAAATAATAATAATCTTTTCAATAATTGACTAAATAAATTAAATTTTTTATTATTTTTGGCCATTTAAATGAGTTTTATAATTTAAATAATTTCTATTTTTGATATTTTTTTCAAAATTAAAAATTATTTCTAAAAAAAATTCAGAATGAAACAGAGAAATGGACAAAATTTGCGACCGAACTAATTGAATTACTCAAATGCGTCGTCGAATTTGCCAAGGCATTGGATGGATTCAAGCATTTGAATTTAGATGATCAAATTAATACATTGAAGGGATCCTGCTTCCAAATGTCCATAATTGCCATGGCTAAGGTATCTTTCTTAAAATTAATAATATGTCAAATGAATCAAAAATCTTCTAAAAAAAATTAAATTTTTTAATTAAAAATAAATATGAATGAAAATTCATTTTTTTTTATTTTTTTTGTTTTTTGATTTTTCCCTAATTTTATTGGACCTTTAAGTTAATTTTTCCAAAAATGATTCCTCAAAAATCGATTATAAAAAATTAAAATTATCAATGATTAATTACAGCAAATGCATTTTTGTGGGATTAAGACATAAAATATTGCAATAAAACTAATCACAGTCCCTTTGTTGGATAATTAAACAAATAAATTAGAAATTTGGTTAAAATTCAAATATTCCAAAAATAAAGAGATTGAAGTAAAAATATAAATAATCAATTATTCAAATATATTTTTGATCAAAAAACAGTTTAAGCTTCATCTTCCTATTATGGACACATTGCTTAAGCACTATGCAAACAGCTCAAATAAATTGGATGCAATTTTTGGAAGTCAGGTAAATTTGAAACTGAATTGTTATGCATTTTTTTAAATAATAAAAAAATCGGTAAATACCTAATAAAATTATATTATTTAATGAAATATGAGAAAAAAAATTGTTCTCGCTTAATAAAATTATAAAGGGCCACGGAAAAAATTTTAAAATTAAACAGATCCTAAATGCGATTGAAACTATTCGCCAATTCCATTTGACCATTCCTGAGGTGGCACTTCTCTCTGCCTATGTTTTGCTGGCACAATCGCCAATGGCAAATATTCCACTTTTGGCGCAATTCAAACAATGCCTTTTGATCCAAATGAACCATCATAACTGCATCAATTCGGCAATGGATATGGACTTTTGGCTTGGAGCAATTTTGCCCACATTGGATTGTTGCCTTCAGCAATTGCTGAATCAACAAAGCAGAATCGAGGTAATACGCTATAGTGATAGTGATGGGCCAAAAATGTTACATCATAAAATTGGAAAATTTTATATTTCTATTCTAATTTTGATGCTATTCACAAATATTCCATTATTTACATATTGGTAGAATATGTCAACATTTAAAGAAAAACGTTAGCATTGGGCCTTAACCAAGATGGGCATAGATTGGACAGAATTTAGGCAAAAATTACAGTTTAACTATTTCAAAAGCTTTTCGAAATAATTTAGCATCAAAAATGTTGCCCATCTATATACTCCAAAACCTATTTAAATTAAAATATTTTCTATTCTTTCCAGCATTTTGACCCAACATTCAAAAAGGGAAATGCTCAAACTCCTCAATTGGCCTTATTTTCCGAATTGTTTTCTCAACAATGAATAAAAAAGAAGGATACGAATATATAACGAACATCGATTTAGAAGATATACTTTTTTACTATTCTTATTGTTTTAATTTTATAATTTATATTTTCCTTGAATCTTTTCTGATGAGAATAATCAACCAAATTATAATCATAAAAATTATTATTTTTATTTTTTTTTTTAATTTTAAATTTCATCTTTCTATCTTATCAATTGCAAACATTGATAATTTAACAACAAATTGTATAAAAAATAAATTAGAAAAATAATTTTTTTTACTGATGAGACCTTTTTCCAAGAGAATAGCAGCATTGAATAAATTATTTTTTTACGCACACCGAACGTTAAATCGTCGTCCCTTTGGCCGCCTTGAAACCATTGTTGCAATTCCTATAAAGAATTTTGGCTTCCTCTCCATTCCATTACTCATCTACCAATCTATTTTACTTATTTGCATTTAGGACAATGAATAAAAAAATATGCCATATCCATTGTGTTATTGATTCAAAATGAACGTATAATCTGAGAAAAAATGGCCCAATTTATTTTGAATTGATTTTTGTATTTTATTATTTTTAATCTTATATACTTTTTACTCAAGTCCTCAAATATTTTAAATATTTTCATATTTCACATTGATGCAATATTTAAAATTTAATATTATTTTTGGCTGAGGGCAATTTCTCAAACATTCATTCAGGAATTCATTTAATCCTCATTAGCTTCGGCATTTATTTTTTATGCTCTTTATTTAAAAAAATAATAACTCACCTATATCCATTTATACATTCCCAATGCTGATTGTTCCTATTGGAAATAGGATACTTAATTGTTCATTCCCATTCCAATTTCTCAATACCCCATTTTCAATGGGAGAATATAAAAATAATAAAAAAGCAGATGATTTTTTTAATTCCATACTGACATTGGCAACATTTTTTCATTTAGAATTTAGACAAATAATTTTCACTTTTATATACGCCATTTCTACATTTTTATAAATATTTAGAAAAGTCAAATTAATGTAATTAATGTTGCCTTATCATTAATTAGCACCCAATTCAAAGGATAAAAATTTAAATTTGAATAATATTTTTTGCCAGGCTCTCTGTGGCCTGGACTAAAAATGTTAAATGCAAAAAATTTAATTAGGCCAATTTTTAAAAAACAAACTAAAAAGGGCCTGATTTTCTTATTGATTTTTAAAAATTTTCCACATTTTTAGACTATTTTTTTAATAATTTTTTTTATCAAATCTCGGAAAGAAAAATTATATATGTGTTATTTATAAATTATTTAAAAATCCACAAATATTTTTAGATAAATCATCAATAAAAATGGCACCTAAAACTTGGCGCACTTCAGAAATGGAGGAATATATTATCATACAAATGATTAATGATTCAAATTCAAATGGAGAAGAATCTTTTGAGCAATTTAAAAAGTTTCGGCCCGGATCAAATGCTTCTGAAGATGATCGGAAAATATACAAAAAATACAGTACAGAATTATTCGAGAAAATAAAAGAAAAATTTGGAGAAGAAATTGGGAATTATTATAAAGAAATAAATGCGAAAAAGAAGAAAAAAGAGAATTTGAAGGAAATGATCGACGAAAACGATATAAAAGAAACAATTGAACAAATTATGGGAAAGGCAAATATCAAAGGAAATAAAGAAAGGTAAAATAAATTTTTAAAAAATGAAAAAATTCCATGACTCACATATATTTAAAAGAAATATAATTTGAGTATTTTCAAAGATTTTTAGGTAATTTTTTAATTTAATAAAAATTAATTTGTTTTTTAATAGGTTACCAATTCTTTGTCTCTAAAATCGCATTCTTTTTTCCATAAAATCTCATTCTTTTGTCCATATATCATTTTTTGCTGGATAATTTTTTGTGCTTGATTCAAGACCCATAACCCTATATACCTATACCATTTTATAGAGTTCATCAAGACGCTCAATTGATATATATAGTTTGTCGCTGATTAACCAAATTCAAAAGTATTAAAATTGTTTAAACCTTATTCTGTTTTTTGGTTAATAACTCTTTTAGTTTTGAACTAAACCCCGACAAACTATATATCAACTCACGCGTCTTGATGAGCTCTATCGATTGGGTTGAAGGTTTATAAGGCTAGGATCAACCACTAACAAGTTATTACATTATGGAATAAATAATGCGATTTTATGGAAAAAAAAATATTTTCTCGTTTTTAATATTGTAAATTACTTTTAAAACATAAATTTCAAAATATTTTACTATAATTAAATTAAAATGGAGAACGAAATAAGTGATCACATAGAAATAAACTTTAAATTGCAAAATTAATTTCTAAATATATTCAGATCCGCTAACATGATCAAATTATTTGAATTTGAAGAAAGGCTGAAAATGGAGAGAGACAAAAACAAATGTAAGGCAAATGATGGAAATGGAAAAAAGGTAAATTAATTTAAAAAATTCTGAATAGTTTTAAAAAATTTAGTTCTAAAAATTTTGATTAATTTTATGTTAAAAAAATGTCCATTGAATGAAAACATTTATTATTGAATTCTAGGCCAAAAAACGTCAGGCGACCAATGGAAAAGATATGGCTCAACAACATGAAATTGCAGTAATAGGTGATGTGCAACAAAGCAACAACAACAGATTCATGGAAAAAAGGAATGGAGGTGGCATAATAAATTCACTAATCGTGCGTCTGGAAAACATGTTTTGTTCGACTTGCAACAAAAAGCGCAACCTTGAGATATGCGCAGCAGAAACTAATGATGAAGAGCAGCAGCAACAGACTTTTCCTGAAATTGTGATTATGCAAAAAGGCGCTGAAGAACAATTGTAGGTGTTTTTTTTTTTTGATTCCAAACAAAAGCAGCAGTATTTATTCCAAGTATCACGCCACTATTAGTGCATTGCATAGGATTCGGAAAGGCCTTTTTAATTTTTTAGCTATTGAATAAATTTCTATTTATACTAAATTAATCTATATTATTTTAATTCGGGTTTACTTTTTAAAAATTGAAATTACTTGGCCTTAATTTTGCCAATTCAAATTAATTTTTGTCATATTCTATAATAAATCCGATTTCAGTCAGCTTGATTTTAAAAGATAAAGATTAATTTCCCAAATTATTACTTTAAGAAGAAGTGAATTTATTTCTTTTCTATAAAAGAAAAGATGACTTTAAAATTTATTATTAAAAATTTCCAATTACCAAAATGCATGAAATAATGTAATTTTTTTTATTTTTAGATTTTATAGCTTTGAGCTCTACAGATCAGCGATGGACAGCAGATTTCCACTCCTTAACGATCTTATTTGGATAAAAGGAGATTTACAAAATAACTTCAGCCACTTTATGAATCAAAATGATTTTTTTGAAAGGGTATGTCAATGAATAAAAAAATACTTAATTTTTGATGTTTTTTTTAAAATTTATGGAATTGATTTATATTATTAAAACACCGTTAAAAAGAAAATACAAAATACCAATTAATAAAAATGACACATATTCAACAAAAATTAAAATGGATTTTTTCCTATAGCTGTTTGCAACTGTTGAAAATATGGACATTCATCTTTTCGACAAGGAGAATCCTCTATACAAGATACATAAATATGTTCGCCAATGTGTATGCGGCCAGGCTAATGGAAATAGATATCATTATTTGTTCAATTATTTCGTGCAAATCGGCTGGATTTATCCAATTTCTCATGAAATTTTGGGAAAATTATTGGGAACTTCAAATGTTTGTCCAGCATATCATGGCATCGATATGTATTCATTTGCCTATCTCATAAATGTAAATTATTTTTTATCCGAAATGGGAAAATAGACTATCGAAATGTTAATAATAGGATAGATATGTAGACAGGGTGTCTAAATTACCACATAAATGTGGCTTTTGCCACATTTTCGACCATCTCGCCACATTTTCCCCACATTTTTGATTTTTTTGGCGAGCACTTTTTGTTATAATTTTTCGGTAGTTAGCCATTTTCGACTAAAATTTTTAGCTGTGCGGCCATTTTTGAGTAAAATTTTTCGCTGCGCGGCAAAATTTTTATATATAAAATAATAGAGAAATATACAAAATAAATATTTTTAAATTAATTTTTATTTGAATCTTAATTGTTTTAAAAAATGCCACATTTTTTGCCACATTTTTGGCCACATTTTTGGCCAATTTTGCCACATTTTTCTTAGCCAATGCCACATTTTTGGTCCGACCTTATAGACACCCTGATGTAGATATTCTTCATGGTAGTATAACATAGCGTATTGATAATTTTGAATTATGCTAGCATAGTATTTTTATTAAAAATCAGTGATTTATTTTTAAATTGTCGCATTATTCAAAAAATATTTTGTTCTAAAAATAAAATTTTCACTAAAAAATTAGGAAAAAAAGAATCTAAATAAGCACGACTCACGAGTATTATTTTTAATGCAAAATCTTTTTTATGCAGATTTAATTTGTTTTCTCATTTTTTAAATTGACTACAAATTAGCCTAAAATTTATATAATTTTTTTAATTTTATGTTGATACAAATCCGAATCGAACCAAAACCTTAAAAGAGTCAAAAATTCTATTTAATATTTAACGTTTTAATATATTTTAAAACCTTCTAATTTGAATTTTCTTTTTTAACTAGTGATCGGCAAGATGCCCTTTGCGGGATCCCTCATGCGAGAATTTTTCTTTTTTTTTTGCGGGACGAATTTTTTCCTCCAAATATATGCCGCGCGGATCGAAAAACCCGCAATCCCGCACGGGGTCCCGTCCCGCGCCGATCTCTATTTTTAACCATTTGATTTATTTTTATTTATTACTATTGTAATAATAAATGATATAGCAAAAACACTAAATTTTTTTTGAATTTTAGAATTGCCAGCTCAATCCTACTCAAATCCGTTTCGACAAATTAAATGAAATTTTTCGAAATTCGATGCCTTCTTTTAAAAATCCAGATGATTGTGACTATTGCTTTCAGAAATATACAAGAAACAGCGCTCATGTGATCAGCAATTTAGTGCTGCAATTGCAATTAGTTAGTATCGACGAATTGTGCTCATATTCCAGTTACAATTGCACGACAGCCCCACGATTGGGCGTGCCTGTAAGGGCACGCGATTTACTCGATTTCTTCATTGTAAGCAATGAAATTCTTTTTGATATAAATTGAAAAATATGTATTAAAAAACAAATGTTCTATATTAAATAATTTTTCATAAAATACAAAATTTTAAAATTGAAAAGTGAAAAAGGTTATCATTAAATTATTTTATTAAAGAAATATCTTTTACTGAAATAAATTATAGTTTTTAAAAATTTTAAAAATGAAAAAATATTAGAAAAAAATTTTGATACTATTGCAGCTTATGGGATGGAAGGCAAAAGGAAGATGAAGAAGAAAAGATAACGATGAAGATGTAATTATGAGGATGCTGAAGAAGTTGATGAAGAAAATCATCCTCAACTTCATCTCGTCTTCTTCATCATCAACATCTTCATTTTTTTCCTTCTATCCCGTAAACTACAATAGTTATAAAATCGAGATATCTATTTTTTTGAAATCTATCTAGAATCAAAGCGATGTAGAAAATAATTTGTTTAAATTAAGCAAAATAAAAAAAAATGAAAAAAATAAAAATTCAAAGCCATGTAGAGAATAATTTGTTTAAATAAATTAAACAAAATTAAAAAAAAAATGAAAAATTCATTATTTGCTCCCTGCCAGTTTTCTGGCAAATTTTATGTATTTGGTCCGAAATTGTTACCGCCCAATCGCTGGGAACATTCACGCAGCAAAGATTGCAAAGATTCGAGTCACATCAATTTCTTCAATTCAAATCAACTGCCCAATAAGCAATTATGCTTTATTTTTTGCCGCAGACGTGGCGAAGAAGTCGCCACAAAAGGAAATGCTATGGTAGGGATATAATAAATAGAATATATGATTTAAAAAAGTAATAATCATATCTATCTTTTATACTTATATAGAGTAAAAAATATAAATATTTTTAAGCCTATTGATTTATAAAATTTAATAATTCATTTCTCTCTAACCCAATACAGTTATTCGGCACAAAAACGGAATGCTATATTGGCTTGTGTCTCTACTCCGTTAAAAACTATGACCATTGGTATTTTGTGCCAAAACAATGGATGATGAAGAACACTTGTCAAAAAAGTTTGCCGGCCCCAATTGACCAAGTGGAGGCATCAACTTCAATCACAATAGGATATGAATTTGAAAGGAACACAGATGCAACCATTCCAATCAAGAACGTGCATTTGTCCCAATTGTAACCACAACAATTTAAATCATTGTTTATGAGGCTTCCTCCTTCTCCCTAATCTATCGAATATATTAATAGGCTGCTACCATTTAACAAATGCCTTCCATAATTATATTTTGAAATTATTTAATAGGAATTTCAAAATTCTATTCCTTAAATCATTTTCATTTAATTTTAAAATCATTTTATTGGAACTTACTTTTGAATTTCTTTATGAATGATGACGATTTTTAAATTTAATAACAGTTTAATTTTTCGAAATCAACTAATATAAGATAATTTTCTCTATAATGAATAAAATCTGAATTTTTAAAAATCTTTTTATGTGTAAAAAATAGTTGATTTTGGCTAGTGAAACGAACGAGAGGACCAAAGGGAATGACCACCGCAATTTCTATGTAGAAAACAGAAATGAAGGTTCATTTTTGGTGAAGGAGGTGGCCGTGGCACTGAATAGAATGAGGAGAGGGAAAGAATAATGGAATGGAAGATTTTTTGGTCGAATGGCTAGCGGATTGGTTTAATTGATTGCTCCAATTTTTGGATATATATTCTTGGTATCATCTCATTAATTCTTTTTCAATTACACATTGAATTCCTCGAATTTTGTAATTCTTGTTACCCAAAAATCGTGGCGAATGAAATATCCTGAATGGCTATAAAAAAATTTTAATATGATTTAATCAATTTTTGCATAAATTATCTCCTTAAATTCAAATAAAAATAATAATAAAATACCTATATCTGAATGATTAAATGTGAATTAATTAAGCATAGATAAAAAACAACAACAACAACAACAAATGCCAAAAATATCCATCCAAATGATTGCGATGGCCAATTAATTATTATTTAGATATCCTAAATGTGTATTCGTCTTTCATTTTACAGCTCCCTTCTTTACTCCATTTTCATTAGATTCCATTATAAGTTATTTTAGAAATTTCCTTAATTAATTATTCATTTTAGATTAAAATTATACTAGAAAGGGCTAGAATTTGGTATACTTAACAAACTCGCAAAGCTTTGAAAATAATTATACATCTTAATTTAAGAATTAGTTGCGACCTTGTGACTTTGGTCTCTAAATATAAGCCGCTGGCGCAATCCCATTAATTAATATTTTAATATTAAAGTAATCAGTTTAATATTCTATTAGTCAAGTATTTTTATTTATGTACCGATACCGATGACATTCCCTTAAATCTTTGGTTGGACACAGCAAATAAATTCACCTGTTATGAATATTACATAAGAAAAAACCATGGAAAAAGAAAAGAAATCATCAGATAAATCACCTGCACAAATGCTAAAATGGAAAGAAGGAAGTGGCAAAATTATGCCAAAAATGGGTCCATAATACAATGGCTATATCATCTCAATCCAAAGCTAAAGCAAATATGGTCATATAAAAGTAAAAAATTTACAAAAAAAAAAGAAAAATAACTTTTTGTAATTTAAAAAAAATCATATAAATTGCAAAAAATATTTCATAAGGCAAGAATGATCTCTAGAGGGCAAATTTTTTTTAAGTTTATGACCTTTTTCAAAGCAACAGATATTTTTTTTTGGGTATTTATTCACTCTCTGATGTACACTTTCCAGGGAATTATTAGAAAAATGTAAAAAAAATAAAAAATACCTATTTTGGATTCCCGATAGTTTGTTATACTTACATGGAAAAAAAAACTTAAATATGCACCTATTTTTTCATAAGTTTCGACCTAAAAATCCTCCCTCATTATATTCCATAAAAAATATTATTTGCATATTTGCACTTATGGACGCTTATTTTTTAATTAAATTTTATTCTCTAAATTGTTTGTAGAATTTAAATTTTATTATGGACTTTTCGCCTACTTCCTATTAAAATGGCCATGTCGATTTGTTTTTGTGAACTTTTACAGTCTTAAATTAAATTTTCTTCAATAGCCTTTACCCAATATTTTCCCAACTATCGGTAATTTGTCTTTTTTGCTTTAATTCAATTTATTGCCAAAAAAATAAACAACTTTCAATGTACAAAAACATTTTTGAAGCTTTTTGCTGTTTATTTGGAAAAAATTCAAAGTAAAATTTAAAATTATATTAAATAATTTAAGAAAAAAATAACTAATAGAATTATTCAATTTCTATGAATTTTTAAAATAAATTTTTTAAAACCATAAATAATTCCCAATAGGTCAAATTTTTAAATATCCTTTTTAGTCTCAGAACTGCAGAGGACAACCAAAAAATTTTTAAAAAAGAAATAAATTAAAAATTTCTATAATACTTAAATTGAACAATTAATAACAATTTATTTTACATCCTATTCTTTTATTTGTCTTTTTACGTTTATTTAATTTATTGACAATTAAATCAACAATTTTCAATGTAAAAAACCATTCTACAAACTATTTAGTATCCTTCCCGGAGTCACAATTTTTAGCGCGAATTTTGAAAATCTGTTGAAAATGTACCAAATTTTCAGAGTTATAAACAAAATGAGAATACATGTATTTTGGGAATATTATTAAAATTGCTTATATTTTGCAAAGATATTTAAAATTTTTTACATTTCCATTTTGAAAATCTAGTGAAAATAGAGTGAATATAAAAATTATTCAGAATTTCAAAAATAATTTGAAAATATGAAATATTTTCAAAATCTTTTAGGACATATTTTCAATATCTATTCAAAATACCAAGAAAAATATTTTCAAAATGGCAATCATATTCAGAATATTTCGATACATTACTTTTCAACATCTGTTCAAAATTATCTATATTGTTATAATATTCCTAATATGCTAACCTAAATTCAGAATATCTTTACCTGTAATAATAAATTATAATTTTTATTAAATACTTTAAAAATAAATTCAAATTAAATAAAAGAATTGTCATAATCATCCTCAAATTTGTTCATTGGAAAAACATAATTCTTTTTCTTTCCATCATATCCATCGTACTGAACCATAAGACCTCTTGTAAAGACTCAATTGAATAATGTGAACTAAAATTTGCATATGATTATTTCGATAATTTTTCTATAAAATAAACCTGGCCATAATCCTCTTATCTACGAAAGAATTGTAATTTGCAATATAAAGCATTTTCCTTGTGTTCCATTCATTCAAGATTTTGCTAGAATTTTCTCCGGGTAATTAGATTGCAATTGAGAATTCTAGACGAATAAAAAATAGATTATTTATTTAATATTTCAAACTCAATCTATTTTTCACCAAATTTATTAGAATTTTAATAAATCAATTATTAAATTTCATTTGCTTTTCTTAATTCGGAGATATTTATATTCAAAAGCTTCCTGTTTTGATTTATATTTTATTTTTTCATAATTATATCCATTTCAAAAAAACTTTTTCCTAAAAACCATTAAATATTTTATTCATAAAATCTTTTTTTTATCATCCCAGAAATTTTTATTATCAAATACCTTCAAAATTTGTTACTCAATAATGTAATCATAAATATTAATATTTTTGGCCCGAAATTAAAAATACCATAGATTTTCCTAAATCTTTAAAAAAATAAAATTCGAGTTTTATTAATTTTGATATTTAAAGAAATTAAAGGAAACCTGCATAAAACTGGTAGCAAATCATCAGTTCAGATTTAAAAATTGTCCCATTTGCGGCCTTTTCAACCCCATATCCTTTGAAATGAACAAGATAAAATTTGAAAAAAAAGTTAGTAAAATTGAAAAACTTACAATTACTGAAATTGTTTGAGTTGAAGCCACTGATGTCCTCATATTGTCTTGTATTGTCAATTTTTCTTTAAATTCCATTATTCAAAAATTTCTTGTAATTTTCATCTTTTGAACATTTAAAAAATTGAAGGGCAATTGCAGATTTCAATTTATTGTAGCGCAACTAAATTATTGTTATTTTATTATTTTTTAAAAAAAATTCTTACATCCCGAACAAAAATTATGGAATCGTCGCCAAAAAAGTGGTCCTTCTTTACTTCTTTCGCACATAATATTTGTTCATTAGGGAAGTTTGATCTTTTTAGTTTATTGAAATTAATTAAATTTAGAATAAAATGACCTGGCTAAATCTTGATTTCCCTAATCCACCATGTCCAATGAGAATTTTAAAGCGTCGCATAATGTTGAGAATTTTTCGATTGAGAATTCTTGCCTTAATAACGTCAAATTCTTCACAATATAGAGTTCACATTCTTTATTCAATTAGTTTTAAAGCTGAAGTTGTATTTGTAATTTTTGCTCCAATAAAACTCAACTGAAATTTAAAAATAAATAGTAAAAATAAATAAAAGAATTACGAAAAAACAAGAATTAGAAATTGAAGAGCCAAATTTTCTGCTGCAATTGACCAAATATAAATGCAGATGTGCTTTGTAGGTCCAATAGAATTCACTAAAAAAATAGTAGATTTTTACCAAATATTTGGAATATAAAAACCTTAATTTCGCATTTTGAGAAAATATATGGCGGTGGTACCTTCATTCCTAGAATTTCTGCGCTTTTATCAACAACAACTTGAATGACCCGAACATAAAAAGAAAAAATATTATTATAGTAATTTAATATATTAAACCTTGAATTTTATTAGACTATGGATTTTGGGTCTTACATCACTTGTCAATAAGTTCATGAATTTGGCCAAATTGGTCTAAAGAATTCATCCCATTCCGGATTAGTTTCATCGACACTAAATAATTAATTATTTTTCTGTTTTTTTAAAGAAAATCTTACTATAATTCTCATTAAATATCACCACCGAGCAAGAGTCGGATTCGATTTCATTGACTTCATCGATGCTCATAAAAATCAAAGAACTGATATCAGACATTCCATCTTCTTCTTTGATATCATCATATCATTTTGAATTTTTTTTTAGTTTTAAAGATTCATTTTTTTAACCTTGAATTTCTCGTCCATCTCCATTGCAAATTTTCGATCCTGAAGATTTTCCAAATCTTTTACTGGGTTTGCGAGCATTCCATCCTTTAAATTTTTATCAGCTTTAGTGTTTAATTGAAATTACCTGAGAATTATTTTCGTTGTAGTCTTTTTTCCATGATAGTTGGTGTCATAGAATTCCTCATCATCACTCGAATCGATGTTTTCGAAGACCATAAATTATTTATAAATATTTCTATTTTCTTAAACCTGCATATCCTCATATTCAGAGTTGCATTCTCATGATAATTTGTAAAGATTGAAGAAGACCAGACGTGCCAGAAAAACATTGTTAAACTCAATGTGGTGGTGCCTTCTTGGATAGTTATGAAGACATATGACTTAAAATCTTAGTTTAATATTTCTATATTAATAATTAAACCTGTTAATGTATTATGTTTTGACGCTTCCTGTGATTCTCCCAAAATGCTCTGAGATTTTTGGGCTGTGGATGATTTGCAACCGCCATGATCGCTTCGAAATTTCCTGATCATTAGCAATAATTGAGGAGAGAGCAAATTTCGAAGAGGAAGCATTCCTCCGAGATCAGGCAGAACATTCTCTGAATCATAAGTTTCCTTTAATTTGTACTTTTACTACATTTATTATGTTTACAATTACCTCAATTAATCCATGCTTAAATCCATTTTGACGAGAATTCTTTGATAGAATTAAATTTAGTCCGAAGAATTCAATTAATAATATTTAATCTTGTATTTAGAATTCGAAAATTTTGTTTCAATTATTTTTACTATTTGTTTTGCTTTTATCGATTTCGATAACTTTGTGAATTTCTTCTAATTCTCTGACTATGTTCTCTGTCACTTTTCATGTATGATTTATATAGTTATTATTTTTTATTAGCTCATAATTAAGATATTTTTGCCATAATATCTACATAATAAATGCTTACTTGTTTTTTTTTGTTATTTAATTATTCTGCATTTTAGAATTTTAATATTAAAGGTTATAAAAACTTTATTTGTAATACATGGTTAAGTCTAGCTAAATTCTCCCAATTATTTGCCAATTCTAAAGTGAATAACAAATTGCAAAATGTCAAAGAATAATAAAGAACGCGGAGGAATTCTAAATCAGAAATCAAAGCGAAACGAGGTAAAATAAATAAAATTAATAAGGCAATCCTAAAGAATCCGGGCCACAAAAAAAATTTTTTAAAAACACATTTTCTAGGGAAAAATTTATGCTGAGTTCATATTTGACGTCCATATTGTCATATCTTACCATCTTGGTAAGATAATGCCAACTTCTTACCATGAAAAAGCAAAGGGGGGACCAAGGGCATTTTGGGTGAAAATTTTTACATAGCCATATAATAGCGTAATCAACGCAGCTCGTCGAGAGGAATCGAATGGTACTATTTTTATGATATAATATTCAATTATTGGCAAATTATGACCAAAAGAAATAATTGTCTTGGTAAGATATTTTGACGTCTAACTTGCCTATATTGCAATATTATATCATAAAAATAGTACCATTCGATTCCTCTCGACGAGCTGCGTTGATTACGCTATTATATGGCTATGTAAAAATTTTCATCCAAAATGCCCTTGGTCCCCCCTTTGCTTTTTCATGGTAAGAAGTTGGCATTATCTTACCAAGATGGTAAGATATGACAATATGGACGTCAAATTTGAACTCAGCATCAATTTTTTCCCTAGAAAATGTGTTTTTAAAAAAATTTTTTTTGTGGCCCGGATTCTTTAGGATTGCCATTAATAATTATATATAAAATAATATTTAGCGACCGCATATTGGCCCAAACGGAGAAGATATGATATGGACTTCAATCTTGAAGATTCTGTGGTGGAAGGTTCTGATAGCAATGATTATAAGAATTTGCAAAGAACTACTAGAAAATATGTTAGAAATGATGTAAATGAATTGTTTAATTTATTCAAATATAATTCTCCAAAATCTCTCAAAAAATATTCACCATAACAAATCTCGCAAAATTATTCTCAAATCAAAATTACACACCTGTTTTTTAATAACTCATCTGCCAGGACAAAATTCCACAATATAATAATCTGCTAGTTCTTCTCTCTAATTGTTATCCTCAAAAAAATCTCCCCAATAATATTTGTTACCAAAAAAACGAATACAAATTCATTTTGCTTCTTATTTTTCATCAAAATAAAACTTTTGATCCGATATCTTAGCGAAAATCAAGCAAAATTTAAATTTCTCAACAATTATTTAATTTTGATAAAGAAATCCTACTAAAAATTCCAATTTATATTCCTTTTTTAGGGATTTAAATATTCTAATTTTTCGGAAAAAAAAATTAAATTTTGAAAAAATAGTGAAAATATTAAAAAATTTTTAAAATATACTAAAAAAGATATTCCTTTTTAATATACATTTTGGGTCTTATTTTCAAAAGCTTTTCAAAATGAATGCAAATATAAATTTTCAAAATTATTAAATTCTCAAAATGTTCCTTGAATTTTAGTAATTTTAAGAATATTATAAGAATTGATGTATTTTCACTTAATTCTGTAAATATGTAAAATTTTGAACATATTTTTTTCCTTCTATGTTCAAAATCTTTTGAATTTGTTTTGACATGGATTTTCAGAATTTTATTCATTTCTAATATATTTTAGCAATTTGTCGGTGCTCAATATATGTTGAGGATTTCTTATTTTTTAAAAAAATTTTCAAAATTACAATGAAATTTTCAAAATATTTTGAACATATTTTCTTTGTGACTCCGGGTTTCGACAAGAATTGGAAGTAAAATTTGAAATTATATTAAATAATTAAAGATAATGTAAAACCAACAGGGAAACATTTAATTTTTAGGAATTTTTTAAATTAATTATTTTAACCCATAAATAATTCCCAACGTGTCAAATTGTTAAATATCCCTTTTTCAATTTTTTTAATAAAAATTTTTCGAACATGCCTGCAAGAAAACATTTTTAAAAAATAATAATAAATAATAAGAAAAGAATTTCTATAATATTTTTAAATGAACAATTAACAATTTATTTTCCATTCTATTCTATTATTTGTCTTTTAATTTTAAATGAATTTACTACCAAATTAAAAAAAAAAAAACAATTTTCAACCTTCAAAACCATCTTGAAGCTTTTTAGTGTATATTCGGCAAAAATTGAAATAAAATTGAAATTATATTAAATAATTAAAGATAAAAAAAACTAACAGGGAAAATTCGTTTTTTAAGAATTTTTAAAATTAATGTTTAAGCCCATAAATAATTCTCACATATCAAATTGTTAAATATCCCTTTTTTATTTTATTTTTTAAATATAATTTGGGAAACAGCGTACAAGAAAAATTTAAATAAAGATTATTAATAAATAATATGGAAAGAATAAATAATATGGAAAGAATTTCTAAAATACTTTAATTGAATAATTTAGTAATTTAAATTTTAGGGCGTTATTTGCCTCTTTGCGTTTATTTAATTTATTGCAAATTAAAATAAACAATTTTCAATGATAAGTATTAAGGATTCTATTGTACTAGAATTCGGAATGTTAATCTGTGAATATTTTTGATTTTTTGTAAAATGACAATCCTCTTAGAATCTCTTATGTCTGATTTAGGATTTTTAATCCAACCAAATCCATTTAAAGTAAAAAATTATTAAAAAATGATAATAGAAGATTTGTATTAAAATTTCAAATAATTTTTTTCGATTTCTGTTAATAATGAATTTTTTTCCCGCCCACTTCTATTTTGGAATAAAACATTCAGGGTAAAATGGCCAATTAAATTTGCAAGAAGAAATGTAAGCTCTTAGTTTGTTACATTAATTTGAAAACAATTTCAGAGCCCTCTTAAAACCAAATAAACTTACTTCACTTGACACAAATTCGGCAAAGCCCCAAATATTATCTTTTGCATGAAATGTATGCTTGATTTCACGAACGTTGTCTGCCTTTCCTTCCTTTTGAGCTATCATTTTCAAAATTGCAGTTGCATGGCAAGCCCAATTTCCATCTTATTTATATCAAAATTAAAACAAAAATAAAATGAATCTAATTTACCGCGACTTTCGCCATTGCATTGAAGGAAATATTGGAGAAACTTTTCATTTTTCCTTACACAAATTTTCCATGGAAGGCCACGAATAAAATTTATTTGGCTAACTTTGCGAGCACCTATTTTGAATTCGCTGAACTTTCCAATTTTCATTGTAATGACTCCGGAAGACACGTAGAAACCATCTTCCTCTTTAACTAAATTTTATAAATTTTAATCCAAAATTTAAAATTGGGAATATTTAATTTATCAGAAAAAATATTGAAAATAGGTCGAAGAGGTAATAACAATTTGGCTTATTAGATCAGCAAAACTTTTTCCCAAACCAAATCGATAGATCTCTCTACCTGACATATCGTTGGATAATGATTTGAATTATTTTTAATTTAATTTTAGTTTGTGCATAATTTTGATATTTTTCAATATCTTTTTCGATATTTTATAAAATTTATTTGGATAAATTTAATACTATATGTATTTATTTAAATTCATAACTTTGTTAATATTGATGCTCATTTTGGTGGTTGGAATTTTGAAAGGAATTTTACTTATTAAATTTAAACTCTAATTAAAATCATATTAATATTTTTTAAATATTTTGCATTTAAAAATTGGGTAGTCGGGAAGAATTTGCGCAATTCATAAATAAAATATAGTTGGTCGACACTTACGGACCAAACGGTCTGGCGCCGATGGTGGTAAAGCTATTGTGGCATTATTTAAACCATTTTATTAGTTATAAAATTAGCTACAAAATGATATCAAATACTTTGGCCAATATTGAGTATTCACAGAGTTTTCAGCAAAAACCGTTGGTTTAATTAAAATTATATTTTTGGCTGTTTTTTGGCTACAATTCGCTGAATATTCAATATTGGTCAATGCTTTTGATGTCATTTTGTAGCTACTTTTTTGCCTAATAAAATGCTATTAACAATGCCATAATAGCTTTACCACCAACGGCGACAGATTGCCAGGTCGTAATACATTAATTATATTGACAAACAAACATATATAAATAAATTTTAAAATAAACCCAAAGTGTAGAGAATAAGAATTTTGATTATAATTGTTCATATTCAATTTAATTGTTTCATCCCTTGGTCAACTTTTTTTTGTGAAAAGGGAAATATGATGATCTTTAATGAAATTTTATTAGATAAAAAATAGTCTTGGTAATAGTCGGGCTGGATGGAGTCGATATTTGCGCAAGTTGGGAGAAAAAATGAAGGAAATGGTTGCTTTCCTTATTTATAACTGGTTTTTATCTAATAAGTTCGAATCAGAGAGGGCGTGTGAAAATTCATTCGAAAGACCTTGAAAAAATTGAATCAATTGGAGAATGTTTTTATGTATAAGTTACGCTGTAATTTTATGAACATTTTTATGAGGGATTTTCTCTTTTTATATAACTTCATTTTTTCAACGCCATTTTATTTCGAATTATTATTTTGGAATTGAAATTTAAAAAAATTGTTATTAAAAATGAAAACAATTTAAATTAACATTGATTAATATTGTATTAATTAGCATTCAGGTACTTTAGTATTTGTTTGATTGGTATATTTCTTGACAGGACCACAAACTGGACAATCTTCTTTGGTGCAAATCTTCCAATGTGTGATAATTTGGCGTGAAGATGCACAATTCTCGAATTGGCATTGACGTCCGGCATTGCAACCCACCATATTAGTAAGCACAGTTTTCATCACATTGCAATAGGGAACAGTGCAATTGTAATTAGTTTCCTGCTAAATATTTCAAAATAAAATTCAAAAATTGTAAATTAATAAAAATTGGATGATTTGAAAACTATTTTGGCAAAATTTAATTGCTTTGCTTAATTCTATAATTCATACCATTTGGTTTATATATATTTATATAAAAATTAACAGGCCAATTTATTTATGGTCAAAACGATGAAAATAAAAACATATGATTTTGACATTCCAATTTGAATATGCATCAAAAAAGTCTTTTGTATAAATTTTTGATTACAATTACAAAATAAGAAACCGGTTTTAGAGCGTGAAGATCTAACAAACATTCAGAAGGTTCATATAATGGTAAAGTTTAAAATTCCAGCTAAGAGTTTGGGACGGAAAATTCACATTTTGGATTATCTTCTTCCTCTATTCAACATTCCTTCATCGATTCATTTTCATTTACAAAAAGCAATTTTCTTGATCCGCCTATGATGGATCCATTAAAAAATTTAATTTTAGTTTTTTAAATTATTTATTATTATTTTTTATTTTGTATTTCATGTGTTCTTTTTTTTAATATGAAATAAAATTCTCTATATTTGATAAAATTTTAATTCAAATAATTTATGGTTTGCATTTTCAAATAAATTTTTTTATTTAATTTTAAATATTATTTGCTTATTATAAAAAAAAATACACATATTTAATATGTTAATTATTTGTTTTATTATTGGATTTGGGTGACAACAATGGCTGGGCCAATTCCTCAAAAATTAAATTATTTGATATCGCCGCATTCACCACAAAGGTTGATGTGAATGAGCCTGATTAAATTTTTTTATAACTAATTTTTTTTTATTAAAGTAAATGTCTTTTTGAGACAGAAAAATTTATTTAAATCTTATTTGTGAAAATGAATCATTTTATTTTTAATTAAATCAAAATCACAAATTTGTTTAAAACTCTCGCGCATTTGAAATTTGAATTAATTTTATATATTCGAAAATCACAGATCAATACTATCCATGAAAAATAATAGGATCAAAAAATCCATCACAATTGATTTACACAAAAAATTAAAAGTACAGAACCGAGATTTAACCAACTTTTATCAATAATTAAAGAATAAGCATAAATATAAATAAAATATTTCCTATAAATTCCAAAGTGCCTAGAATAAGCATTCATTAATTATTTTTTATTCAATTCAATTTAATTGTCTCCTCCTCCGTTGGTCCAACATTTCTTGTGAAAAAGGAAATGATCCTCAATAATTGTTTGAATGAAATAATAGCCATGGTCATAGCCGTGATGGAGTCGATATCTGCAAAGAAGAATGTTGGAATGAATGAGAAGCAAAAAAAT
This sequence comes from Pratylenchus scribneri, assembly GCA_030063045.1. Classification (NCBI taxonomy): domain Eukaryota; kingdom Metazoa; phylum Nematoda; class Chromadorea; order Rhabditida; family Pratylenchidae; genus Pratylenchus; species Pratylenchus scribneri. The sequence goes on from JAQSEB010000045.1 coordinate 643,430, forward strand.
GTTTAAATAATTTTATTAATTTACTTATAAAAGATTGAATGAAAATAGGATTTTTTGAGGTCACAGATTATATGGCCACAATAAAATCCGAAAAAATTAAAAGTTAAGGGTGGTAATTATTCGGTTTTATCCACACTTTATTAGGTAATATTGGATATATATTGCAGCTAATTTTGGGATTTGGCTAATTCCAGGGAATTAATTAGCTAATAAGTGCTGGGATAATTTTGGGAATTCTGGCTTCTAGGCATCGTACAAACTCGAGAATAGGCTCATTCGACTCGGCATGGTCGATTTAGTTAATGAAATTAATTCAGATTATTTTGAGCTTGTTTTTATAAGTTGCATAAATGTTAAATCTAAACCGGTTTACTAACTTTTAAACGAACCGTTGCTTAAATCAAATCAGTTTAGATTAACTAATTTTTGACCGTTGCTTAAATACAAACCGGTTTTGGTTTACTAATTTTTGAACTATAGCTTAAACCTTAACCGGTTTTGATTTAGTGACTTTTGTCTAATCCTTAACAAAATTCTAAAATTGAAATTTCATATAGATTAAATCGACCATGCCGAATCGAATGTGCCGGTATTCTCGAATCTGTACGACACTAGAAACCGAAATTTCCGAAATTAACCAAGAAAATCACTTGGGTAATTCCAGAATTAACGAATTTCCGATATTAACATTAATATAGATTTGGCCACATTTTATGGCCTCAAAAATGCCAATTTTTCTTACAGTTTCGAATAAATTCATTGATTTTATGGGAAATTCTAATTTAATAATTATCCAAAAATGCTCACTTCCAATTGATGTTTGGATTGGAGACGGAGAGCATATTGTCGGGCAACAAATCATTGGCCAGAAATTGATCGGCCGAACCCTGGAAGAATTTTAGATATTTTTAAGGGAATTACGGATTAAACCTGATCAATGAGGATTTCCCTCTTCGGTCCCGTGTATTTTTTGGTCACTTCCGTCGAATCATATTCCGCCCATTTTTCACGATTCTCCTCCAGAGGGCCCAAAAAACCGGTGAAATATTTATGGCCAAACAACGGTGAATTTATTGGATTTGAGATTGGAGCGAAGGCGGAAATCGATTTGAAAAGACCCGGATTTTTCAGGCCAATTTGGAGTGCACCTTTGAAAAAGATTGTGGTTGAATTAATTTTCTGGAAAATAAAGCCGATTATTTATTAGCCGATTTTGAATTGGACAATTTTTAAATACCGTGTAGCTTTGATCAAGGGCTTTATCGATTCTTTAGTATCAGTTTTGTCTGTGGAAGATTTCAATTTCTAATCGAAATGTCCAATTTTTAACCGAAGTTATGGCCAATTAAATGTTAGGGTTTTTAAACCGGTTTAATATTACAAAATCGAATAAATATTGGCAAAATTAGCATTTCCGTAACTACATCGATCATGCCTTATCAAATGGGCCACAAATTTTTTAGGATGCCTAGCTGCTTAGATTTAGCCATTGATTACAAAAGAAGTACTAGTCGATCCTTTTTGATCTAGCCATTGATCATAAACAGTACTTGCCGGTTATCTGTCTGTAACCAAATTTTTTGAATTAAAGGTCCCTTTTTAAGTGATTAAGATTAGGGTGGATAAGAGTTACGGATATTTGAGAATATCTCTGAATGACTCTAACCCACCCTATACCGGGCTACCCATGGGTGTTATGGTTATCTTTCCCCATTGACCAAATAATAAATTTGGTGACAGATTACCGGAAAATACATCATATACTATAAGTAAAATGTCTTCCACTATATTATTTTTGGTCCGTATAATTCTGAATCGGCTGATAAATTTAGCATGGATTGCAACATATATAATTTAATTGAATATTGAACCTAATCCTCCCATTGAATGCCCAAAAATTCCACATTGGCTTTGATCGACCGGGAATTGTGCAAAAATGAATGGCACAAATTCCTCCACAATATATGAGTACATTTGATAATGTTGAACAAATTTTGGTTCCGTTGCATTCAAATAACTTTAAATTAATTTTAAATTATTAATGAATTTGTTATAGCTAATATTGGATGAATCCGGAATTAGCTGGATGCTGGGCTAGTTAATTTTGGAAATTTCGGTTTCTAGACAACTCAAAAATTTGAGAAAATACTATTTCGATCCAAAATGGTCCATTCATTCTATGAAATGTGAATTTCCGACTAATATGAAATTGTTTGAAATGCTGAACCGTTGCGTTAACCCAAATGCCAAAAAGCGGTTTTGGTTTAATAATTTTTGATTGAGCTTAAATATCGGTTAGAAATTTCAAAGACTTAATTGACCATATAGAATCGTGAAACTAATTTTTTAAAACATTCTGTTGCCGAAAAATTTACATTCTTTTGCCGAAAAATCGGTTTTCCTTGGATTATTTTTTATGCTTAATCCTTGACCATATAAATATTTAACTATACGAGAGAGCCCATTGAGATTCATCGTTTTTCTCGGTTTGGCCAAAAATCAGTGTTAAACTGTTAAAACTCTTTTTATTTTACTTTTAAAACTCTTTTAGTTTGAGCTAAACACAAGCAATCTATATGCTAATTGATACTTACGATCTAAGATCAAGTATTAATATGTTATTAACTTTCGGCAAAAGAATGCGATTTTCTGGTATTTCGGCAAAAAATTGTTATCCGAACCTATTCTCGTATCGGTATTAAGCCTAGAAACAGAGATTTAAAAATTGCCAGCCTAAAATATACAACTTATTCCTGGAATTTGCCAATTTCCAATATTATCTGTAACCGATGGAATTGTGCCCTTACAATCCGGCGGATGCACCAAATGTTGGATCATCCCCATAGCCAACCGGCACATCCTTTCCCCTGGGACTGGTGTCCGAATTGACCACAACAATTTGGTGGGCCGATGCAAAACGTTGCATTCCACTTTTGATGATGAAATTTTCTTCAGTGCATGTTATCCCTTAAATCAATGATTTATTTATAATTAATATGGCCCAAAGCCGTTTATTCTAACTCAACAATGACTGAACCAATTTAGGCGATTTAGTAGCAAATAGTCGAAAAGATTGTTGGCTATCAAATGTGACTAATTTTGTTTATATCGGTTCTGAATTGATGGAGTTGTTTGTACTACCCAATCAAAAATCATTACAAATGACCTTTAATATTTATCAGCGAAATTTACGTCAGTTTTTTAAGTCATAAATCCTTCAATTCCTAACTGATTTAAATGAAATTAATATCAATTGATAGCCAATATTCCGCTCTTTATTGATGAGAAAATGTTGAATATTTGTTCAGTCATTGATGAGCCATTATAAATTGCGAAAAGTTGGGCTGCTCTGATAGATCGGATTTAAATAAAAATTATTTAATCTTTCCAAAAATATTTATCTAGGTTTAATTTGTATGATAAAACATGAATTTAAAATATTTCAATCATATCTGGCAATTTTGGTAAGAATTATTTAGTAAATTTGCCATTCAGTTTAATAAGATTGCCAAAAACAACAAAATATAATGTCTAGGAAAAGCTCAATTTTGTAAAAATTATTGAAAACCTGATAGCCAAAAAAGAACAGGAAATTTTTTATCGGGTTGTTGTTCTGAATTATCGGGCAAATAAATGCCAAATTTCATTGGACATTGAAGTTTTTGACTAAAAATTCATTTGTAAATTATTTTAAAACATTTTTTCGACCTTTCATGCTCAAATACTTTTTGATATCCTCGGAATGAACGACTTGAAGAAATTTGTTTCAATAATGACGAAGATGAACTCATTTCTAAATTAATATAAATAATTATTTCCATAAACCATAGGATAAATAATATTGGGTGTGGCGGCTTTAGTGCTCAGCGAAAAATGAAAATTAAAACAATTCAATCAAACAATATTTTGGTAATTTACTTTTACTAACATTTAATAAATCATGTTTAGAAACTGCTTACTTAAGAGTTTTTCAACATGCTGATTCCTATATTGGATTTTGAACTTTTAAATGAAAAGCGTTTGGTTAATTAAACTGTCTTATTTTTTCCGCTGAACTGATGAGCCAGCACCATCAGTCCATCAGTTAACTAATATGCGACATTTACCTAAATCCTCTATTAGTAACCCCGGGATTACTAATTTTCAAAGACTCACTAGAGGGGGTCATTAATAGAGGAGGGGGGTCTGTTTCTAATAAAAGGTGGGTCAATAAATTCAGAGAGGGAAAATGAATGAAAAATAAAATTTATTTAATAAAATTTGTGACCAAAAGAACAGGTTTCTACAATCAAAAATATCTTTTTAGAAATTTTTAAATAATTTTTTTAATATTTTTAATAATTCTCAAAACAAAAAACATTTAAAGATTCGAAAAATAAAAGTTGAAAAAAAAAACATTTTTGGGTAAGAGATATAATTAGAGGGTGGGGGTTTCTAATAGATTAGTGGGGGTCATTAAATTTCAGAGACCCTCTTGGGGGGTTATTAATAGGAATAGGAGGGAGGGATTAGTAATAAAAGATTTACGATACTTATCAAAGCCGATTGTTGGGTGGTTTCGGGTCGAGTTTGGGCAGGGCCAGCATTCACTGAAGCAATTTGATTATTCATTAGAATGGACTAAAATTTAAATTTATTCCTCATATTCTTCTAAGATTTACCTGTTGCATGATTATTTCAAAAGATAATTTCGACTGTGCCCAAACACGTAAATCTTGGTCAATATCGGTGGCTATAAACTCACTTAATTCTCTAATTCTTCTTTCAATTATCTCCAAATTTTGATTTTCCATTACCTAAATATATAAAAAAATTAAAACAAATATTTTTTAGAAATCTCCATTTCTATTAGGTAACTTAGAACGGCGACGGCGAGGGACATGGCGAGCAATAACTCGCCACCGAATTAAGCATTTTAAATGATCTAAAGTTCATTTAGTAGCCCTAAATAATTGATAAATTAATCATCCAAAACTATAAAGTTTTGGACAAGAAATGGCCATAAATAAAAAAAACAAAGTCAATTTTTGTTATTTTTCTAAGTTTTTGGCCATTTCTTGGTCAAAATTTTATAGTTTTGGTTGATCAATACACCAATGGATAGATAATAATTAGGGCTACTATGCACTTTAAGAGCATTTAAATTGGTTAAAGACTCATTAGCTTTGGCTCGTCAAAATCGCTAAATAAGACCGAAGTGGCGAAACCGAAATGACCCCAACCGAACTTAGAGACCTATCATTCGGCTTGGCGTGGCCGATTTAGTCTATTAAATTTCAATTTTATACTAGGTTAAGTTTGTCTTTTGAAAAGTTGAACCGTTTTCTAAAACTCTGATAATATCAAAAAATCAATAAAAAAAATTAGGTAGGAAGTAGAATATAAATATTATCGGCTCAAATTTTTATCATTCAACAAATATGGCCCCATTCTATTTGTATGATAAAAAATAAAAAAATCAAATCGCCTATAATGCTACCCTTTTGCTTTTCAAATTTTCCTTATCATCTTATCTTAATCTTATCAATTCTTTTTTCCCATCTTAAAGAAAGTCCAAAAAAATAAATTAAAATTTTTATTAGTGTTTTTCTCTCATTTTACAAAAAGAAATTTCGCTCAAAATATATTTTTAGAGAAAAATTGCAATGACCAATTGTGACATTCATAAAAATATAACACACGTAATCTTCGATTTTGATGGAATTTTGGTTGATACCGAACGACTTTATACCGAGGCCAATGAACGAACACTGGAAAAATTTGGTGGAAAATTCACAATTGAACTGTGAGCTATTTTTCGGGTGCGCCCCAACTTATTGACTTCCGACTTGTCGTCGTCCGATGTCGCCTTATGAAAAACTCATCAAGGACTAATACGATTTTAAAGGTTTTAGTATCAAATTAAAGAGCAAGCTTTTCGCTATCAAAAGGTTATTTATAATTTATTTAAAATTGGTTCAAAATTGATGGAAGCGATGCTCAAAAAATCACTGATGATTTTGATAATCTCTAGTAAAAGCCGTTAAATGGTTTTATGTGAATAACTCCTAAACCAACTGACCAATCTAATAAAAATATCAGCGGGGGATATTTCGGTCTCATCAGAGAAATACACGAGCCATAGCTCACCAACCATTTAATCATTTAAATGATCAAAAGAGTATTTATCGGCTATTCATTGATATATTGATAATCCAAAAGCCAAAACTATAAAGCTTTGGCCAAGATATGGCCATAAATTCAAAAACAAATGCGATTTTCTAAGTTTTTGGCCATATCTTGGTGAAAACTTTATAGTTTTGGATGCTCAATGCATCAATGGATAGATAAAATAATTAGGGCAATTAAATGCTTTTTTGATCATTTAATTTGGTTAAACTGCTGGTGAACTATGGCTCGTCAAAATCGCTGACTGAGAAAATAAATTGAAGAGACCCCCAACTGTCATTTGATAGTCAATATAGCCTTCTCTTTAATTTGATACTATAGCCATTAAAATTGGTTCCTTATTGAGTTATTACAAAAAGGGGACAAATTAGGTCGACAAGAAATTGGGCTGTTCCCGAATATTTTCGGTTTTAATCGAAATTGAAAAAATTACTTAAAGAAAAGCATTGATGATGGGCAAGAAAAAGGAAGAAGCGGTTAAGGTGTTGATTGAGGCAGCCGGTCTAAATGGCAAAGTCAGTTGCGAAGAATACATGGCGGAATATGACAAAAACATTGAGGAATGTATGCGACAAACAGAGGTTTCAAATTTGGACAATTAGATAAAGAATAGATTTTAAAATTGGGGATAAAACATTGAAGATGGCGAAAAAGATTATAAAGGTTTATAACCGTTCATTGGTTTTCCTAGACCCTCAATCCACATATGCAATCGATACATCTCATCAAAACGCATATTTGATAATGATTTGGATTAGGTTTAATAAATTCTAAATGTTTTGAACCAAAATTTAAGATTTGGTACTCATTATTAGTATTTAAATTGGGTCCCCCTTTTTCCTCAAAGGGAAAAAGTGAAAGGTCCCCTCACTATTGGTGTTAGGATAAGATTAGGGGGTACGGTAAGGTTTTTGTCCCACCGTATCCCTGAATAACCCTAACCCTAATCCTGCTGAAGACCCAAAAAGAGAACCTTCACTTTTTTATGTTTACCTTCTCAACAAAAAAGAGCACCCAAACTAGATAAGTTATAAGTATCTATCTAATTGTAAGATTTAATTAAAGAGTTTGTTTCAATTTTAGTCAAACCATTATTAATTATATACCATTCGACGCGTCTTAATGAGATCTATCAATTTTGTATAGGGTTCGTGGTCCTAGGGCAAACAATTGAACTGCTATAAAGCTTTTCGCTATTTTCAATGTTTTTAGGCCAAATTAAAATATTCATTCGATAAATATTGATGAAAATTTGTCTCTGATTTTTCAGGCTCTACCCGGTGCTGATAAACTTCTGCGACATTTTTACAAAAACAAAATTCCATTGGCCATTTGTACTGGCTCTGATCAAATTGAATTCAAACATAAAACAACAAAATTCGCCGATTGGCTTGAAATGATCCCGAAAGAGCTTAGGCTGCTTTGTGGAAGTGATCCAGGTCAAAATAAAAGACCAAAGAGTCCTTTTATAGAAAAAATATATTTTTGGCACATATTTAACCCCGAATCCAGTTTTTGACTTCTAATAAATCTGAAAAGCGATTTTAAACCCTATAAACTTTATACCAATTTGTTGGTATTTATCGGGTTTACATCCGCTTTTTTGTTGAGATAGGAAAAGTTGAGGGTCCCCCTTTAGGGTCATCTGGATTTGGGTTAGTGTCATTCAGGGATAAGAGGATGGGGCAAAGTCATCTCATCTTATTTTAAACCCTATAAAACCCATAAAGAGACCCCTCAATTTTTCCCCAATTTTCTCCCTTTTGAGGAAAAAACGGATGTAAACAAGAAAAGTACCAATTTGAGATTTTATCTAAACGCATTGATTTCGAATGGTATATTTATATTATAAATATAGAGTCCGAAAAACCCGGCTTTTTGGGAATTTTTTTATGAGCCCGGAACCCGGCACATTTTAAAACACAACCCGTCCCAGAAGCCGACCCGTTAATTATTTGTAATTTTCCGAAAACCGGCCAAAACTGATTCTTTTTTTTTTGCCGGGCCCGGGTAATTTTTTCTGAAAAAAACCCGGAACCGGGCCCGAAAATTTTGAAAAACCGGACTCTAATAAAATAACACGTTTTGGCCCGAAATTAAAGAGTATAAAACCAAAAACGTGAAATATTGTTTAGACGGTTTAATTCGAAACAATTTCGATTTAAAATTAATATGTCAAAAGATACGTCCCGCCGGTGAGATTTACAAATTAATAGGTCAAAAAACTGCTATTTGGGCAAAAATAGAAAAAAATTTCTTTCATTTTTATTTAAAAAACAAATAAACAATAAATTTAAGAAGTGACAGAAGGGAAACCATCGCCACTGCCTTATCAAATTGTGCTTCGTCGTTTCAAAACGGTCTATCCGAATGAGCCAGTACCAAAGCCAGAAAATGTGCTAGTTTTTGAAGACTCAATCAATGGAGTCCGGAGTGCAGTTGCTGCCGGATGCACGGTTTGACTTATTCCCAAATATTTTTAGTTTCAGATAGTATTTAATTAGGAAAATAAACGGTATAATTCTTAATTAACCGACCGCAGTTTTAAAATTTTTTTTCGTTATTCTTATTTTATTATTCTTATTTGATTGTAAAACGATGAAAAAATATTCTTTGGGTGTTTTTAGGATTGACCAATTTTGGAGATAACTTAAGGTAATTTAAGGCATAAATTATCTTATTATGTTACCATTACCTGTTACCACCATTTAAGGTGAGATAAGAAGTATCAAAAAATATTGAAATTTAGAATAAAGTTGGGCGAGAAGATAAAAATAATTCAATGGTTTGACCTAGACCTTTAGACCATATTCCCAATCGATAGATCTAATCAAAAATTCGTCGATTTATATATAATTTGACATATTTGGTCAAAAATTAAGGGTATAAAAATTTTAAGAATTCTATAATTTGAAACTTATTTAAAATTGGTTAAACCTAGGCCAAATCATAATCAAGCGATACGTCTCGAAAGATCAATTGATTAGGTATAGAGTTTGGGGGTTTAGGAAAAAAAAAATACTGAACAATTTTTATTTTTATGCCATTTTTAATGTTTTTTTCGTCATTTTAAATATTTACTTTAAAACTTTTAATTCATCATTTTTTAAAGGTAATTATGGTGCCTCAGCATGATCAATTGCCACAAAATTGGCGTGAACAGCTGCCGAAAAGCCCAAATTTGGTGGAAATTTTACAATCGTTGAATCATGTTCAAATGGAGCAATTCGGCCTTCCTCCATTCACCAATGATGATGACGATTTGAAATTGATCAATTGAAATGAAACATGAAAATTACAGAAAATGAGCGATGATAAAATTAGATTTTAAATTATTAATTTATTCAGTACTTGTGATTGTGATCAATACTTAAATTATTGTTCATTATTGTCATTTTCATGATTTTACAATAAAAATGCAAATTCTAAATATATTATATTTATTCAATTCCATTTTTTCTTGAATCTAGTGATTAATTTAATTTTCGGATTCACTGTTATGGGTAAATTTCAAATATGTATATATATATTATAGAAAAATGAAATTTTATAACTTCTTTCGAAAATTCATGAGAAAAAAGAGACTATTAGTATTTTGGTAGATTTTTCGAGGTCGAAACTCGAAAAGAGAATGCCAGCAGCAGCAGGAAAGATCATTACCCGGACTCTCACAAAATAGAAATGCACAAAATTTTGAGAATTTATTTTTTTGTGGATTTAATTGCCAAAATTCGCCCCTTCTCTAACATCTTGTAAAATTATTTGTGAAACCACCTTAGAAGATAAAGTTCACCATTTTCACACATTGTAGCAAATTTGCCAAAATTTTTTCATATTTTGAGACTCCAGGTGTGATATCTTAAAAATGTGGTAAAAGTACCAGGTAAAAGAACCTCTGGTAAAATGACAACCCTGCCCCATCCCAGGGTTAAAATTTTACTTTTTTTACCTGCTGGTTCTTTTCCCTTCTATTTGGGGCTTACCTGCTTTTTAAGATATGCTCCTTATATTCTTATATTTACCTGGTAAAAATAGTATTTACTAGCAGGTAAATTTACCATTACCTCGTTTTTAAGATAGGGGCCCGGGTAAATTCCAAATAGGAGAAAATGAATAACGATTTGCATATTTGTCAAAAATTTTTTTCAGAAAATTTTAATCTAAGATTTCTGGGAAGAATTAATTTCACCTGTTTTGCGAAAAGAATTAAATCCGCTTTTTTTACAAAAAATAATGTTTCTGGAAACATTTTAATCTATGGTTTCCGGAAAGAATTATATTATTATTCTTAACTTCATAAATAAATTAACCCATAAAATGTATCAACTTGAAATTTTTATAAAACATTTAAATTTTAAATAAGATTAAAAATTAAGGCAATGAAGGACATCAACAAAATAATAAAAAAATTTTATAAAATGAATTTGACAAAAATTAAAAAATTATTTGGCTGGCAAATTTTTCTTCTATATTTTTAATTTAAAAAATTAATAAAAAAAAACAGAACATTTTTTGTAACCCATAAAATAAATCAAATTGAATTTTAATTAAAAATTCGATTTCTGAATGCAAATGAAAAGAATATTCGATCTTTTGTTTTCCAAAAAATAAAATTTATACAAAAAATTAAATAATTTTTTATAATCCATACATTTTATCGAATTGAAATTAAATAAAAATTTGGAGTGTCCAAAAAAGATTGCTAATGGTCAGAAGGTAAATTGTAATAATTTTATCGAATTTAAATAGATTTTTAATAACATTATTTATAACCCATAAAATTTATCAACTTGAAATTTTATAAAATGTCTAATTTTTAAATAAAATTGAAAAATGAGGATGGATGAAGAAGACAATGACAAAATCATAAAAAATAAAAAAATTAATTTCGTAAAATGTATGGCGCAAAAATTAAAAAAATTATTTGGCTGGTAATTTCTTCTATATTTTTTATTTAACTATATTTTCGAAAATAAAAAAAAAACATAACATTTTTTATAACATATAAAATAAATCAACTAGAAATTTTATTAAAAAGTGCGATTTTTGAATATGAATGAAAAGTATGTTCAATTTGGTGTTCTCCAAAAATAAATTTTTAAAAAAATATTAATATTTTGTAATTCTTTTAAAATGCTTAAATACATTTTTTATAACCCATAAATTTTATTTAATTGAAATTAAATAAAAATTATAATTTTGGAGTGAGAAATAAAAGATAAAAATTTTGCATTTAATTTAATACAAAAATTTAGATTAAAAATATAATTGAATATTTACTATGATGTCCGCCTCCAGCTGCGCCCGACAAATGATGATGATGGGAATGAATCGTCACTGTAAAAAGAACGAAGTGATGGTGTTGAGCGTTGTTGTTTGGATTTTCGGCTGCTGCTGTCCGCCAATTTGACAATCAATGGGGGCGACTGATGTTAGGGGAAATTTGCGAGATCGCCCTCATCGCTAATGAAATGATTAAGGCACATGATTCAACGGTGGTCATTCGGCAAAAGCCAACACCCCGGCTTGATCCATTCGGGTTTCTGTGGATGAGAATAATTAATTGAGACTTTTAATCGCTAAAAATTAGCTAATTATTTAAACAAAATATGATAAACTATAATGATTAAAATATAGATTATAAGAAAGTAACTCAAAGCTCTATTTCATTAAAAATGTGAAATAAAGCCCAAAAATTCATTAGTAATAAAAATTAATGGAAAATTTTTTAACACTTTTTATTGCCAAGTTTTATAGCATTAATAACATAATCTGGAAATTTTAAATATTTTCGGTATAATTACCCAAAAAATAAATAATTGAATTCACATTTAACAAACCCAACTTATAAATTGCGTGAACTGATCACCAATCCATGTGGATTCAATAAATCGGACAATTTTTCCTCATCAAAATCGGGCGGCAAATTTGCAATGTACAAATTGGTCGGGGTCCTGCTGCTCTTGTTGCTGAAAAATATTTTAATTTTATAAATTTATTTATTTTTTAAATGTGGATTGTAATTGTTGTAATGAAGGTCTTTTTTATTTATTGAAAAATTAAGATTTATTTATTAAAAAATTTTAGGAATTCCTTATGAGTTGCAACAAATATCGATAAAAATAGAATTTTCATTTTTGAATTTTTTAGACATAATAATATTTAATAATTAAAAAATCAAATTATATGGAATTTTGTGACCATTTTTTATTTTGATTGATTCAATAATGATGAAATTGAAACAAATAAACTCATATTCTTTTGTTAATGTTAATATTTTAAAATTTTTCTGAAGTCATAATGCTTTTTAATGTGAAATTAAAATTGGAATGCACAATATTTCTCATTCTCCTCCTTGTTGATGGCTCATTGATTTTTATTCTTTCCCGTCTCCATCATAAGCAATGTTGTCATTTTTCTCATTAACATTAGATGCAAATTTTTCTTCAGTAGATTGTGGATCCATTTACATAGAGGTTTTTGGTGCAATTTGTTTGTGTTCACTGGCTAGAATTTTTAATTTATTAATTTTTAAATTGTTAATTCCTTAATCATCATAATTTAAATTGTAAAAAAAATTATTGTAAATATTAAATCATAATATATCTAATTTTTTATGGGTTTAAAATTTCTTCATTTTTTAACAAATTCAAATAATATAATCAAAAATTAAGCAAATTAAAAAAATGAACATTGATTTAATTTTTTTATTTTTATCCAATAATTTACTTTTAATTTTTAAAATTTTTTTTTCAATATTTTGCAACATTTAATTCCGCATTCCGCTTCGATTTGATTATTTAGAAAAAATAGTAATTAAATATTCCCATTGAAGTCAAAATATTTTATGAGTTTAAAAAAATAAAATATTTTGTTTTTTCAACCATTTAAAATTGAGTTTCTCTAATTATCAATTAAAGTAATTTTTAAATTCCATTTTGTTAAAAATATTTTTTTGCATTTTCTTCATTTTATGCACTAATTATTTTTTTAAATTTTGAAACAAATCATTAAATTACTATAATTTTTCAAAAAGATTGCTAATGGTCAGAGGAAGGTAAATTGTAGTGATTTTATCGAATTTTAATTGATTTTTAATTAAAATTAGTGGCAAATTAAAAAATGTAACCTGAAAATAATTACTTATTTGATAATTTTAATCTCGAAAAACTCAAAAAATTTAGAAAAAAAAGTTTTAAATTTGAACTCTAAAATTTATTCCAATAAATTTATATAATTCATGGATTATTATTGGGAAATTAATTTAAAATGTTGTTAAAATCCAAATTTTAAAAATATTTTTACCACTTTGTAAAAGAATAATAATATATTATAAAATTTCAAAATTGTAAAATAACGGCGGAGCAAAGAATTTTTATCCAATAAAAATGTGTTTTTTTACAATTTTGATGTACAAAAAAAAGAGTGCAGCTTTATCCGAGGAAATGAAATGAATTCCTTAAAATTTGCTCAAATCAATGGTCAAAAAATCCAAAAAAATGTGAAAAATTGGGTGGAAGAAAAGCAGAAGGCACATACAAAAATGGAGGTCTTTTTGCGGAGGGATTTTTATGGACGGTTTTTGACACAAATTTTGGATTGGAGCGGGGAGGCCGAATTCTCCAAGAAATGTGAAAAACAAAATGAATTGTGGAAATCAAAATGGATTTTAGGGGAAAATTGGGGGGCAAAGAGGCACAATCGGTGTGGATGGGGGACACAAAATTAAATGAATTCCAAGAATTTTGACACATTTATTTTGGACATTCATCAATTTTTCTTCCAATTTATGTTCTCGTAAATTTATCACTCTCTCATTTTCATCATTCTCTCTCGTTCCACTGTTTTGCCTCTTCAATCAATAATGCGCGGAATGGGCAGCCGTCAATTGTTGGTGTTGATGGTGGGAAGATGAAGTGGAAGAGGAAGATGGAGGAGGAGGTGGGACATTGGGTGCTACTGTCTGTTGTTGACCAGCAGAATCCGCCATTGCCGTAGCCGTTGATGATTGAGCCGATGGATGCGCATTGTACGGTTGCTGCATCATTTGTTGTTGCTGTTGGGCACCGGCCACTGTTGCCCAAAGTGGTTGTTGTTGTTGATGGGGTTGAAGGATTTGTTGGTTTTGTTGTTGGGCGTGATGGACAATTTGTTGTTGAGTGGCCATTTGCTGCTGTGGTTGCGATTGATGAATATCTATGAAGGGGAGAGGAAATTAAATAAATAAAATTAATATTAAATTTATTTATTTATTTGTATTAATATTTAATTTTGATCAATAAAATATATCTAATCCGAAATTAAAAATTGGAGATTTAAAACAAATAATAAAAATTGTAAATTCTTTCTGTTTCTTTGTAAAAATGAAACTCATAAAAATTTGTTGCCTTCATTTTATTTTAAAAATTTATCGAAAAATTGAAAAATAAAAATTATTCCAAAGGATCCGAACAAAAAAATATATTAATTTAAAATTTTCCTAATTAAAATAAATTGTAAATTTTAAAATCTAAGATAAAAATTTAAAAAATTAAAAAGATAAAATTTGACTAAATTAATAAAATCATAAAAAAAATAAAAGTTCTCTTCATTTGATAAAAAATATGGAAAATTAAACCCATAAAATTTTTAGGATAATATTATTTTAATATTCATCGAAATTTAAGGAAATAAATATAATACAAGTAGAAAGAAGAAAACAAAAAAAATTTTTAAATTGTCCAAAAAAGATTGAACCCAAAACCCATAAAACTGATTTAGTAAGCCCAATTTAAAATCTTGACTGCATGAAACTTTCTCCTAGTTGAGTCTCAACAAAAAAAAAAATCAAAAATGAAGACCAACCAATTGTGGACGGTCCACCGGCATTTCCTTGAAGGGTGGCATATTGTTGCTGAGGCACAAATTGTTGTGGTTGTTGCTGGACAACATTTTGTTGAGGTTGAGTCTGGAAAAGTTGAGCAGAATTTGTGCCCACTGCAGGTGTGGTCGATTGTTGTTGGATTTGATGAGGAGGGAGCGGTTGGCCAACACCGGCGGCTGAAGCCATGTTGAATTGTTGCTGGGCGGCTGCCAAAGTGAAATATTCCTGTTGAAAATTTGTTTTTAATATTATTTTTAAATTAATTTTCGCCTTATAATTAATTTTTGGAAATATTTTAATTTTTTTATCAAACTCATAAATTATTTTTTAGAGATTTTACATATAAATTTCGGATAAATAAAAACTAGGCAAAAATGTTCCCTCAAGACGATCACAAAAATTTTAAAAAATAAATTCTAATGAAAAAAATATAAATTTTCATCAATAAATAATTGGACGAAAATTAAAATATCCCACCGGATAAAGAAATGGGAAAGGCTGATAAGCAGCAGCAGCCGCCGCCGCATTTTGTGGCACATAATATGAGGCAGCCGGCATTCCAGCTGCGCCCGCATAATAATTTTGAGCAGCCGCAAAAAGTTGCATTGGTTGTTGGCCTTGTTGGGCCAAAATATTTGCCAACATTTGCTGATCAACTGCTGAAGTTGGCCCAGTGGAATTTGGTTGCGGTGTTTGCATTTGACCACCTGAATCGCTGCCTGGCCCACCGCCTCCTCCATTCGTCATTCCCATTTGTTGAAATTGGGCGGCAAGCAAATCTGAAAATAATAAAATAAAAAATGAGTAAATTGTTAATTAATAATTTTGAAAAAATAATATTTTAAATAACTTATTTGGATTTTTTGAAATTCATAGAATTTTATTTTTATTTATTATGGAATAAATTTCTAAATTTAGGGTGAAAAACAAATAATGCATTTGAAAGTGATAATCAGAATAATATTTTTCTTAAAAACTAATATTTTGTATTAAAAATTATTATTTTTCAATTTTTTCCCTCAACTCATCATAAAATTGTATTTATTTCAAATCATAAACTTCTACATTTTACAATTAAAATAAAATTGAATAAAACTAAAATAAATATTTCACTAAGATTTTATTATTTATAAAGAACAATAAATTAGAAAAATATTTTTATTTAATAAATAAAATTGAAAATATCTAATGAATTATGTTTTTATAAATTTGATAAAATTTTTAAAAAATTAATCTTTTAAATTATTATTATTATTATTTAATAAGTTAATTTTGGTAAAAAGTTCAAACAAATTTTAAAAAGCTGAAAAAATAAATTAAATCTCATAAAATTTGTTCCAATAATTTTAAATAATTTTTGGATTCCTTATTCGAAAAATAATTTAAGAAAATTGACAGAAGAACTATTTTTAAAAATCATCAAAAAAATAAATTGTTTTTCCACCTGGAATTTGAGCATATCCACCGGTTGTTGCCGAACCATATTGATGTGCGGTTGGAGCATATCGGCCGGCCATCGAATGGTTTTGGTAAGGTTGAAAGATGAGCTGTAAAAATTGGATTTATTTGAAAAACATAAATAAATTATTTTAATAATTTTCGTAAGGTATACTACGATTGATTAAAAATAATTTTAAAAAATAATAGAAAATGATTAAATTAAAATTAAAGTCCTTTAAATATTATCTTTTTCGAAAAATGAAACTCTTAAAATTTAAACAAATATTAATAGATAATTTATTTTTGAATTTAAAAATAAAATAAAATAAATTAAAACATTAAATACATAATAAGCTCAAAAAATTAAAATAAAAATTAATTAAAATTATAATATGAAAAATTGTACCGAATCCATAAGTGGTGTTGTCATCAATGGGGTGGCCGTAATTTTCGGTTTTCCATAGCCGCCATGATGGACTGAAAATAAAAATACATAATTTAAAAAAAACTGATTAAAAAGAGAAAGAATTGTTTTGAGTGGATTTTAAACTTAAATAATACAAAAAAAACATTTTTTATAACTCATAAAATTTATCAACTTGAAATTTTATATGTCCAAATTTTAAATAAGATTGAAAAATGAGGATAAATTACCCCGATCATAAAATAAAAAATTAATTTTATAATGCAAAAATTAAAAAATTAATTGGTTGGCGAATTTTTCTTCTATATTTTTTAAATTTAACTCTTTAATTATTTTTTCAAAAATTAATAAAAACGGAACATTTTTTGTAACCCATAAAATAAATCAACTTGAAATTTTATTAAAAAGTGCTTTTTTGAATGCAAATGAAAAGTATATTCGACGCGATTTTGGTGTGCGTCTAAAAATAAAATTTAAAAATAAATATTTATTTATAAAATTTTGCAATCTGTTTAAAAATATTTAAATTAATTTTTTATAACCCATAAATTTTATTTAATTGAAATTAAATAAAAATTATAATTTTGGAGTGAGAAATAAAAGATAAAAATTTTGTATTTAATACAAAAATTTAGATTAAAAATAAAAATGAATATTTACAGTGATGTCCGCCTCCAGCACCCGACAAATGATGATGATGGGAATGTGAATCGCTACTGTAGAAAGAACGAAGTGATGGCGTTGAGCGTTGTTGTTTGGATTTTCGGCTGCTGCTGTCCGCCAATTTGACAATCAAAGGGGGCGACTGATGTTGAGAGGAATTGTTTGAATCGCCCTCAACCAATCGTTTGCCATGGAATTCGCCGATGATTGAGGCACATGATTCGGCGGTGGTCATTCGGCAAAAGCCAACACCCCTGCTTGATCCATCCGGGTTTCTGTGGGTGAAAATATGTAATTAATTGAAATTTTTAATTTCAATCATATCGACTCTATTCATAAAAACTAGCTATAATTTAATCAAAATATAATAAAACAATAATGGAGACCAATTGTAAGAAAGTGATACTCAAAACCTTAACTCATCAAAAACTGTGAATAAGACCCGAAAATTGATTAGGAATAAAAATGAATAGAAAAAAATTCAACGCTTTATATGGCGAAATTTTATCCATTATCCGAGATTTTAAATATTTTTGGGCAAAAATTGCCAAAAAAAAAATGAATTCGTAACAAACCCACCTTAAAATGCGTGAGCTAATCACCAATCCATGTGGATTCAATAAATCGGACAATTTTTCCTCATCAAAATCGGGCGGCAGATTTGCAATGTACAAATTGGTCGGGTCCTGTTCTTGCTGCTGAAAAAAAAAATATTTTAATTTTTTTAATAAATTTAATTTTTAAATGAACAATAAAATATCACCAGCCTAATTTATATTTATCGAAAAATTAAGATTTATTTATTAAAAATTTTTAGGAATTCTTTATGAGATGCAAGAAATATTGGTAAAAAATATAAAAGATATATTTCATCTTTGGATTTTTAGACGTAAAAAATTTAATTATAAAAAAATGAAATTAGTGAAAAAAATTATATTAAATATTTGTGATTTTCGAATCATTTAAAATAAGTTGAAGAAAAACATTTTTAATATTTTCCAAATTTATTTTTTAAGACTTTTTGTCTTGTTTTAGATAGGAAAATTTTTTAATTTCTAAATATTAATTTTCTTCACTTTTCCCTACCTTTGCCATTTGTGCATGAATTCCGGTGCCACCAACATCGGTAAGTCCTTTGACGGCTGCATGTGCTGCATCCGATCGTTCAAAATCCACGAAACCATAGCCTCGGCACTTCTTCGTGGCCTTGTCCAAAATTGCCTTTGTTGAGACTACCTAAAATATGGACAGATCTAGTGGTTGCATTTTAAATTTTTTACTCGACTCATTTTTTTAATAATGATGTTTGTCTATCTTAGAGATTTATTTTTAAAGTTCATTCCGGTAGGATTTTAATTGCGATAATATAATATAATTGATTTTAATTTATTGATATGATTATATAATTTTTAATATTTAATTTAATTATATTTGAAATGCGTTTTTACCTTTCCATAATGAGAACAAATTTCACGCAATTTGTCATCCGTGCAATCCTCAGGCAATCCACGAATGTACAAATTTGTCTAAAAATCGCGAATAAATCTATAATTTATTTGATATTATATCTGAATATTAAATTTTTGTTACTTATTAAATAATTTCAGCTTTTGAACCTATTTAAAATATTTAATTTTATTATGTAATTATAGGAACAATCATTTAAAAAACGAAAATTAATTGTTTTATAAAAAATTATTTGCTATTTATTTGAACTCATAAAATTTTACTTTCATTTTACACATATAAGAAATTAATTTTTAAAAGCAAAAGATGATAATTTGCGAACACATCGGCCCGAAAAATTAAAATATTCTCAATTAATCAAAAAAAAAAAATATGTCAAAAATATCAATGGATGTAAAAAGAAAAATTATAACAAATTTTTTTTGTAAAATTATTAAAAATAATTAAATTTCTTGCCTCGCTGAGAATGCCTCCATCTGACTCGCCACCTCCCCCACCACCATAATAAGTAGCCGAAAATGAAGAAGAACCGCCGGCCGGATCCTCATATTGATGATGCGATGATGTGGATTGTTGTTGGAGAAGCATAATGCGGGGTCCATTGCTACCGGTTCGTTGTGATGCTGGCAATCCGTCGGCATTGCTACCGCTGGTCAACAATGTTACTGGTGAATCGGAATTCGTTGTGGTGGATACCATTTGTTGGTTCTGAAAGACACGTTTTTGGTGCTGTCGTGGTTGATTCTAATAGAAGGTTATGAAAGATTTGATAATCGATAAAAATTTCCAATTTTTTATTAATAAGCATTTATTTACGGTGAGGATTAAAGATCGATCATTAAATTAATTTCATTTTTTTTGAAAATATCTAATTTTTTTTTTGCTAAAAAATTCAGTAAAATAATAAAAATTAAAATTAAATGCACAATACCTGTGGTGATTGTTCTCCTTCTTTTCCTCCTTGTTGATGTTGGCCCATTTGTTGTTGCACTTTGTTGGCTTCATCATCAGCGATGTTGCTACTTTTCTCATCAACAGTTGATGCAAATTTTTCATCGGTAGATTGTGGATCCATAGAGGCTTTTGGCGCAATTTGTTTGTGTTCACCGGCTAGAATTTTTAATTTATTAATTTTTAAAAATTTGTGATTTGTAATTTGACGATAATATTTTAAATTGTAAAAAATTATTGCAAATATTAAATGAAAATTAGTCTAATTTTTTATGGGTTTTAAAATTTTTCATTTAAACAAATTCAAATAACAAAACCAAAAAATTATGAAAATTTAAAGAAAAATGAAAATTAATTTTTTTATCTAATAAATTTTACCATTAATTTTTATTTTGACCAATGTGGATTTAAAATAGAATTGTTCCAAAAATTTACAAAAAATAGAAATTTTATTTGTAACTCATAAAATTTTATAAATAAGAATTTTTGATAATGAATAATTTTCATTGATATTTCAGAAAATGCAATAGCCGTCAAGAATCATTTTTGTTTACAAAAATTCGTTTTATTTTAAATAAAAAAATTGGGTAAAAAATAAAAATTCGGTTTTTGGTGCCACTGCCAGTAGAAAGATGTTCTTTGTCATATTCAAATGCAGAATTTAAAAAAAAATAAACCCACATTCATCACTCCCTCTTCGATGTTGTTTTTGTGCACCACTGCTGCTCCCACCTCCCCCTGTTGCTGAATGTGGATTTGGACTGGCACTGTTGAAGAATTGTTTATTGCCTGGATGTTTCCGGGGGAAGAATGTTCGACTTGGCTGATGATGATGATGATGGGCTGCCGGAACATTTGCGGATTGTGGCTGATTTTGTGGTTGTGGTGATTGTTGGGTGGTGAGTCCGCTAATAGGCGAGGAAGCCGATGATGATGTGGTTGGCTTTAAAATTTTTATTTTTTAATTTTTAAATTTTGGTTTTTTTCAAATATTATGTTCTGTTTATTTTCCTTTTAATTTGAGTATTTATAAACAAAAATTAATAAATATTCCCGATGAAGTCAAAATATTTTATGAGTTTCAAAATATTTTTAAAAATTTTGTTTTAACCATTTAAATTGGGTTTTTTCAAATTATCAATTAAAATAATTTTAGAAAAGTATATTTCACTTTTTCTTCATTCTATGCATTAATTAAAAATTTTTGTATAATAGAAAAACAAATCATTTTAAATTATATAATTCCAAAAATGAATTCGGATGGTCAAGAAGGTAATCGCAAATTTTTTCGGAATTAAATATCGATTTTTAACTAAAAATTAGTGGCAATCGATAATTATTCTAAATAATTGGTTTGCCCGATGTCTATATTAAATCAAAGCTAATTTCGATTTTTTGACACATTCAATGGGAAAAGAAACCTGTTGATGAATTCGATGCTGTTGTGGTGAGGCGGGAGGCACTGTCCCGCGTAATGTTGTGGCCATTCTTTAATGCTTTTGATGGAATTTCCTTTTTTATCCAATTTTCACTTTGCTTATCTCTCAAATTGTTTTTAAGCACTTTAATAGTTCGTAATCAGCTGATCAATATTTTCAAATTTTTTTAGATTTATTTATTTGGCAATAAAATATGGATTTATCTGAAAAAATTTATGGATTTATTTAAAAGAATTAATTTACTAAAATTAATGAAAAATTTTAGCTTCATTTATTTCAATGAGAAAATCAATTATTTTATTTTATTAATGTATTTGTTATTTGAGGCCGAAATCTGTCTGTAACTAAAAATATATTTCCAGGAAAGAAATTGGATAAGGTATTTAATTGCCTTAAGATTTCCTAAATTTTTCGATTTTATGAAATTTTAAAATCGAAATTATGAATGATTATCAATGTTTCCTTATATTGATAAGGATAATTCAGAATTCGGGGACCCAACACCAACAGGTGCCGAAAACAATTGAAATTTAAAGAGAAAATTAATTAAAAATTGCCCCATGTGAATAATTTTTCGCTAAAAAGATAAGTTATTTCATTGAAAAATGCCATTCCTCCCAAAAATGTGAAATAAATTCTTTTCTCATTGAAATGACCTAGAATTTAATTTGCGCCACTCAAAATTTAATAAAAACGTCCCGGAAAATAGTGAGCTCCAAATTATGTGATGATATGCGTGGGGAGAGGGGCATTTTTGGATGATTGATGATGGGTGAAAAATTGCCGCTCGTCACATAAAAATGCGCAGGAATTTCGCGCGCACTCAATTTCATAACGGAAAATGGTGAAGGCGAAGTTAAAAATGAGGGCGAGATGAGCAAGTCGAGATTTTTGCGCACGCTAAAAATGGACAGCAGCACAAAAAAGGGGGGGATAGGGATTGGAGAGGAAAATGAGCGCGCGCAAAGGGAAGAGCCAAAAAAAAGACGTATTAGAAGGAAAATGAATGCAACGCCAAAAAATGTGAACATTTTTCACCTATTTTAGGAATGAGAATCAGCGGAAGCGTCGAATTCCTTCGCATTCCTCCTCTTCTCATTGACTTATACGGGGGTATATGGAATGAAAATTAATGAACGGATGAATGCGATAGGTGGGGCTGAGTTGGGGCGGGACCAGATCAACGTCAGTGGCAGCCAGCTATTGTAATCGGCGGAACATGGAGCCTCCATCGAGCACCGACCACCCTCTCGAGATTTGTTGTTTTGGTGGGCCTTCAATGGAAAAGGGAGCGAAGAAATTTGATAAAAATTTCTTTGGGGAAAAGGGGGAAAACGGAGAAACTTTGATTAGGGAAATCGGGGAATGGACACCGACATTCGATAATGAGAAGATTAGAATTAGAATGGAATCGAGAATTGGCCTCGCGGGGTGGAAGGGAGAGGAACGAGAATATATTGGCAAAGCAAGGGGAATTGGTGGATGACTCAGAATCTCAATCAGAGGAAAGCACACAGCTGGGTAGCAATGTATATTTACTTGTGTGCTCCATTTTCATCGAGAGTAACAAATTGATTGTTCCTTGGCCCCCTGGCGGGGAGAAGGAAGGAAGATGGGAAAATGCGAGGATGTTGTTTGTAAATACTAAAAGGAACGGGCACTTTTAGAAACGAGAGGGAAGGATTTCCCCCTTTTTGCAGAAAACACGAGGATTTTTTGCAAATGAATATAAGGGGCCTAACTTTATGAAAAACGCATGTTTTAAAACCGATTTTTCCTTATCTTAAACCGCGCCGAATATTTCTTCTCTGGCTTATTAAACCCAGGAAAAACTATATTGAAACAGTTGGGTTTTCATGTGTAAGCTTCATTAAATGTATGAATTGTTTGAACTTATTTAACCCAGTATATTAAAATAAAAGAACAAAATAAAGTTAATTTTGTGGAAACGGAATGTTTTTTCTTTAGGCCTCTATTGTCAGGAAGGACTAATTTGCCCACCCACCAATCTAATTATAATAATTGGCTAGAGGTAAATGTCTATAGGCAAAATTTGGATTCCCTTTCCAAAATGATTTTTGGACTTATGCCAATCTTTTCTATAATTGCTGTAAGATATTTTCCCCCGGCGGATGGATAAATTGGATGTCCGAAAATGTGGAAATGCCTGCCGGAGGCAATAACGGTAGAGAGTGGTTCGTGGGGGAGAGGGGAATAGGTTCAAAACCTAATTCAGGTGAATATGAAACCAAA
This sequence comes from Pratylenchus scribneri, assembly GCA_030063045.1. Lineage (NCBI taxonomy): Eukaryota > Metazoa > Nematoda > Chromadorea > Rhabditida > Pratylenchidae > Pratylenchus > Pratylenchus scribneri. The sequence continues at coordinate 667,098 of JAQSEB010000045.1, forward strand.
AAACAGTGAATTCGCGGTAACATTAGGATTCCGCTACAATTTTTTGCTACTTTTCTCAATGCGTAAAGGCCAGAAAACATTTTATTATCTAATTTTGATGAACGCATAATGTTTCACAGGGTTCGCGACAATAACAAAAGAATGGCTAATTTGTTTTGTTGGATGATGTGATGCGATTTGATGATGAGAAAAAGAATAATAGGATGAGTAGAAGAATAGGGGATGAATGGAAGGTGGAGATTTGGCGGTCGCCTACCTTGAGGCATTTTGCTAGAGCCGAAAGCCGATTTTTAGCGGCTAATATTTGCTGCTGGGAGCAAATCCGCCGTCTTCTTCCTCCCATTCTTTTTTCCCTGATGAGCTGCGCTCATCGATAGAAAATATTGTTGGCGGCTGTATGGGAGAAGGAGAAGGAAGGAATGCGATGATGGATGGATGCGTTTGCGGCGCCCAATTCCATCGCATATAAAAATTCACAACACAGCTGATCGAATCGAAAATGAGGGTGAAGTTGGGTTTTGCTGGGGAGAATATTTTTGTTGTTGGCTGCTTGCCCGACCCATCACGGAGGGTGTTCCCCTCTTCTCTGACCACGATAAAGTGTGTTAGAGAGAGGAAAATAGGGGCAGATTATAGGGTAGAGAATTAGAGAAAAATAAAGGCCGCATGCTGCCCCGCAGGGAAAGAGAAACAATGGCCACCTTATTTTGATGTGTGTGTGATGGAATTAGAAGCCGGCAAGGTGGTTTGACAGCAGGCAGAGGCGAATTTAGGGCAGAGAGCAATAATGGCCGCCATCTTTCTATCTCTTCCCTGTATTCCCTCGCATTTTCCCATCTCTACCCCTCGGGCAAAGGTCGATTCGACTGTGTTGGCGAACAGCCAAACAGCGAGCGGGAAAATGTATAGATGAAATGTGAAGCAGAGATGAGTGATTGGGTGGAATAAAGAAGGGGATTAGATGGAAATGAAAATAATGGCTGCTTTTACATTGGCGATAATTAAGAAATTGTTGTAGGGATTTGGGAGAAAGAATTAAGATTTTTGTTATTATTATTTTAAATTGTTAGTGACAGCATTTGCATTATAATTCATAATCAACTTATTAGACTAAATTCTAAACAATTTTAATGCTTTTGCAAGCTTTTGGTTGGGTATTATCTTGTCTATCGATATAAACTTTAAACAATTTGTTGAATTAAAATTGAGAAAAATATACTGGCAATTACAAATTTAAAAATTTGATTTTTATGAAGAAGCATTTTATAGAGAAAAAATTGTGCTCAAAATAAAGAAAAGATTGGACCACAACATAAACCATAACATTAACATTTATATCGAGCAATAAAATGTCATCTAAAATTGAAACAACGGAGGATTGGCAAGGTGGGATTGGCACAATCCAAGACCGAATGAAACATTTGTTGGAGACCGGCTTGGATTCTGATGTGCAATTCCTTGTTGGGAAAGAGTCGTTGGAGGAAGTACCGCAAGTATGAATAAAATTAAGAATATATTAAATAATTTTTGACACATTTGAAGTTAATTAAAGCTCATAAATTGATTCTTTCGAGTTCTTCGGCAGTTTTTGAGAAGCAATTTCGCCATGAACGTAAAATGCCAATCGAGGTCATCGATGTTTCCGCCTCGGCTTTCAAGGCAATTCTAAACTTTATATACACGAATGATCTTTCGCTGGTTAATAGTGCAAATTTTCTTGACGTTTATTCTGCAGGTTTTTTAAAATAAACTACCAAAAATCATAATTTTTGGCAATTTAAGCGAAGAAATATTGGCTCCATGCATTCGTTGAAAAATTCCATGAAATGGCCCCACAAATGTTGAATACTTGCAATTGTATTGACCTATGGAGAGAGGCAAAATTAAACGAGGACAAGGTACGCAAAGATTGCTCATGTTGCCATCAAAGAAAATAATTTAAACAATTCATATAATATTGTTTTTAGGGTAGAGGCTGAATTTCGAGGCAAATTTGGTGCAAAGTGTTAGGGTTAGAATTATGATAGGGTGGCATGAGTTTTATCTTTATGGATAGTGTAGAGTTAGGGCTTGGCCATAAAAATTGTTGAGTTATGGTAATTTTTGTGGTCAAAAGTTTTTGGCCTATAACAAAATGGCCAAATTGGCAATGATCTAGAATTTTTGTGTGGCCTCTCGAATGGTATATGGAAACCTTCTCTAACCCTAAGCCCCCTTTTTAAGGAAATTTATACCAAATCCAAATTTACCTCAAAATTCAGCTTTTTTGCCATGTGGTTTTTAGCTAAAATTTCTAAATCTATATATATTAGTCGTTATCAAATCAAACAAATTAATCGAACTCTTTTGTAAATGTAAATGTAAATCTATTTTTTCCCAGATTTTGATTGAACATTGTTTGCAATTTCTTGATAAGAAAAATTCTTATAATGGCCTTTTAAAATTGAGCCAGGCCGAGCTATTGGAACTGATTCCACGGGACACATTCCGGACCATCAATGAATTACGTCTTTTCAGAACAGTAAATTTCGCTCTAATTTGCTAAAAATTGATTACATTTTTTTTTTAAGTTGAAATGGTGGGCAGAGGGAACTGAAGATTTGACCGGTGAACAATTACGTGCCAAATTTGGGCCTTTAATCAATGCTATTCGTTTTCCGCTAATCTCGCCTACCGATTTCATAAAGGAAATTGGTAGTTTATTTTAAATTAATTTATATTGAATGTTACATTACATCCAATTCCCAAACAGACCCTGAATTACAGAGATAAGTAGAACCTAGAATTTCGGTCCAATTTCTATAAAGAAAATTTTAGTGTAAATGTATGTAAACAAAACAAACATCGGTTGTAGTTTTCCAAGTATTTTATAAGATATATAAATTTAACCTGTTAAAATGAATGCATAAAAAAGTCATCTTATATTTTTAATATTTTCAGTTCCAACCGGCATTCTTAATGAAAAGGAAATTGCGGCCATGCTTATCCATTATTGCGAAGATTCCAATGACGATTTGAAGAAAGCTTACCCACTGCCATTCTCTGCACAGCCCCGTCCAATTCCACCCAACAAATATGAAAAATTGGTGAGCAGAAATGTTGCCGAAATCGAGGAGGAAAAAGCGCGCTTGGCCGAAAATGAGCATCAGCAGAAAAAAGGCGAAGGCAAAAAGCGAGGAAATGAAAATGATGGAAATGCTCGACGGAAGAGTGCTCGAATTGAACCACCAATTTAAATGAGAAGGAGGAAGATATTAAATGGCATCATTTTATTGTCTTATTTCGGGCTTGGAATTTTTAAATACGTCAAATTATGTGATTCACTATGAAAATTCACATATCATCCATAATATTTAATTTATTGCATAAATATTTAATACATTTTACTTACTTAAAAAATTCAGAAAAAGTTTTTAATGTCGAACATGAAATCAGTCGAAATTTTTATTTATTTTATTTTTTTTTTAAATTTTCGGACTTGAAATTTTGGATATTTTAGCTTCCAACTAAAAATAATTATTAAATATCCACTTAGTGTCGAAATATTTTATGAGTTTAAAAATAATTTTTTAAAAATTTTCATTTTTAATTTTTACAATTTTGTATAAAAATATGTGGTTGTTGTGACTTTATCCGACGAAATGCTTAAATCGATTGTCATTAAATTCAAAAAATTTTAAAATTGGATGAAAAAATTTCAGCCTTTCACATTTTTTACCCATTGGTTTTTTTATAAATTTATTATTAAAACATTTTAAAATTATTTGAAAATCTTTAAAATTCTAGTTCAAGTTAAAATATTTTTCTCGTTTTTAATTATTCTACATTTTTATTTTTTGTGTATTTTAACTGTTTTCAAATTTTTTGTTTATTTAAAAAAATATCCCAAATTAAAAGAAAAATTTTTTCGAAAAAAATTTTTGAGTTGTGAAAAAATATATAAAATACCAAATAAATTGTTGAAAAATTGAATAGAATTTTCTGATAACCCTTTTGGTAGGCATAAATCAAAATTATTTATCAAATTTTCTAAATTGCAAAAGAATTGATTATTCAAAAACAAATTAATTGATTTTTATCCACCACCAATTGCGGCATTCACATTTTTTCGGGATTCCATTTTCCAAACATCCTTCATATATTTTCTCTTCTGGACGATCAAATGATGAAATGTCAAGTCCATAGCGTGGATGGTCGCAAATTTTCCAATTTTCATAGAAAGCAAAACTATCAACGTTGGCCTGAAATTATTAATTTGAAAAATATAAAATCATCTTATTTGATCCTAAATCGGTTACTTTTTTTTGACCTAAATTTACTCATTACATCAGCAGATCTTTGGATTTGGATACATATTTCGCTTGATTGATTCGAAATTAATCAGGATTTTTTATTGCCTTTATTAAAAAGAATCTCACTTTGATTGCTTCTTCTGCCTTTTCAAAAAAAGTTTTTTGCGAAGGATCATCAATTGGCGAACAAAGGCGTTTTGATGTGTAAGCCTAAAAAATCAAATTCGGCTTTTCAAGTTATATTTATTATTATAATATTACCATTTTGCTTGCTCCGCTCAAATTCCATTTCGACCTTTAATTATTTACATTATTGTACAAATTTATTAATTAAAAAGTTAAATATTTTAAATTTTTTTTCTACAATAAATTTGCTTGAAAAAAAATATATATAAAATAAAAATAATCTTTTTTTTAAAAAAAGTATCTCCAAATTTTTGACAATATTACACAATTTATTGTAACTATATTTATATTATAATAGGTCCGGTTCTAAAGAAAATAAAAATGCAATTTAAATTTACTTAAAACTATTTGTTTGATTTGACCAAAATATAAATGGAAAAAGCAGCAATTTTACAATCATTGCAACCAAAAACTGACTTATTAATTATGATCATTTATAATGTTTAAATTATTACCTTTTCTCTAAATAAGATTGGGCATTCACTAACAATTCGCGCAAATCAATCACATTTATCTCACCATGCTCATTCAATTCATCAAAAGTATCGAATGTGAATGTGCAATCCTTTCCATAGGGTTTAGAATGTTCAGTTTCTTTGCATTTTCGAAGTCCAGTTTCCCCTCGATTTAAAGTGCTTTCGAACCAGTGATGCTTATAGATTCCTCCACCCCACATAACAGGAACATAAAATTTAAAATCATGGGCACAACACTGCAAAAAAAAGGAATTTAAAAAAAGAGAAAATTATTTGAAATTTCCATTCAATTTTAATTTTGATTAATAATTTTTTTAAAATTTTTTTACAATTTTACCTCGCCAAATCGATTTAGAATATAACAATTTGTGCGAAAATACAACTCAAAAGAATCAATTCTATTGGCCAATAATTGAACAACAATGGATTGTTTAAAAATTCCATTATGTGTTTTGTTAAGCACCGTTTCAAATATATTCATATACTTAAATTAAAATAAATTAAAATTTGAACAATAAATAAAAAACATACTCCAGCAGATTCACCAGTTGCTAATATGGCCTTTTTCGATCGCATAAATAAACGACCTTCAGCACCCCGATATTGACCGCATTTAAATTGCAAATTGAAGTTAATTTTGGTCAAATTTGAGGGGCATTCTCCTTGAACATTTGCAATTAGTTTTGCGAAAATGAAAGCAAATAATAAGGAAAATGAAAGAAGGAGTGAAAAATTATTCATTTACTAAATTTTGAAATAAATTAACGAAATTAGTAATATTAAATACAAGTAATATTTATTAAACGAAATTAGGAATATTAATTTTTGATTTTGTTTGAAGAGAATTATGAAATAAAAAGATAAATTTATTGAATCATCTTGTTTCTTGTATGGCAATTGCTGACTGCTGAAAAAATTCACCCAATGAATCATAAAAGAAAAAACAAAATTTATTAAAAAATTTTTTCAAAAAATATATTACGTATATATTAGTATATTTTCAAGTTTCAAATATTATTACTGGAGAGTTTTTTAAAGTACTTAAAAAATTGAAAGTTTTCATTTTTGTGCAATTAATCATTAAATATATTTTTTGTTGAACAATGGAATGAATTTTGCAAAATGGAGGAAGAAAGTTCAATGAAAAAGCGTGCAATGAAAGAAGAAAAGGAGAATGTGGCCATAAAGAAGCAAAAAATGATGGATGAAATTACAAAAGGAATGTCTGAAAGGGATGAGGAAATTGGCAAATTAAAAAAGGAAATTCGGGTATTGAAAATGAAAATGACAAAAATGGAGTCTGATTTAAAAGCAGTAAAAAATCTTTTAAAATATTCAAAATATTTTTTTTATTTTTACAGCAAGATATATCGATTCGACGAAAAATTCCGACAGAATTGATGAATGAATTGTTCTGCTCATTACCTTTGGAAAATGCTTATAATCTTCTAGCAGCTTTCAATTTCAGGGGATGGAGTCGATCTCGTATATTCTGGAATAGGAGATGGTAAAAATTAAATTCATAAAAATTCGAACAAAAATTTAAACCTAATAATATTTCTAAGAAATGAATTGTATTCGCGCAATATTGCCGATTCCATCATTCAAATTGGCCATCAATAAATCGGCGATTTTATTCTATTTTGAAGTGAAAATTATCAAGAAAATTGGGTATTTTTTAATCAAAATTATATATAATTTTCTTATTAATTATTTCAAAATTCAATTGAATTCTAAAAAGTAATACAAAAATAATTTGTTAAAAATATTATTTATAAACAATAATAATATATTTTTAAGTCCTATTATTATTGCCATTGGATTTTGTTTTCAACAATTTTCTTTAGAAGGCAAACGGCTTGGAGGTTGGGAGAATTCAATTGGAATTAGGACCAAATTTGGAATTATGATTGATGGATCCCATGCCAATTTCGAAAGTAGCAAAGGATATTTCGAGAATGGAGATATAATAGGTCTAGGCATCAACTCCCTACCAAATTTATCAATGGAATGTTTTGCCACATGCAATGGCAAATTGCTTGGTAAATATTCGAATATAAAAATATTTTTAAATAATTAAAATTTAGGGAAGATTAAATTGTCTTCAAAGTTTTCCAATCTCCAAATTTTTCCGGCTATTAATTTGCACTACGCTGATGATCGGATACTAGCCAATTTTGGAAAAGAAGAATGGCGTTTCAAAAATTTCGATCAAATTCTTGTATAATATTTGATCAGAAAAAGAAAAATATACAAAAATGCAGACAAATTGATTACGTATATTGTTGAATAAATTTTCCATTTTTAAAATATTTTAATAATTATTTAATTAAATCTATTCAATAGATTTTAAACAAATTTGCATCCCTCATTTTTATTTATTTCTTAAGTCTAATAAATTTGATTATTTTAAAAAATAATTTGATTAAATTTAAAATAAGATGAATTCTCTTCTAATTTAATCCACCATATTTTATTTAATGTCAATTTATTGTTTTTAACTAAATAAAAATTTTTGCAATATAAAAAATTTATTAAAACAGTAAAATATATATAAAAAAATATATTCATTATTACAATTCATTTTATAAATGCATTAAAAAAACCCATAAATTTTTTTTCTTTTTAAAAATTAATTAAATTTAATTTGAACTTTGAACCCATAAATTTTTTCCTTTTTCTTTATGCTTTAATAATTGAAAAATATATTCAAATAAAATAGCATCCAGATCAACTTGAACATAAAAATATTAAATTCAAAATTCAAAAAAGAAGCAAAGAATATTTTTTTATTGGTCATTCAACAATTTAATTTTACTTTTTTTTCCTTGAACATTAATCCAATTCATTAATTATTTTTGCAAATTTACCAGAGACAAAATGACCATTTGCGAATAATATTATAAGATTCTGCCTCTATCAAAAAATTTTCCATAAATTAATCGAAATTAAATATTCCCTTTCAACAATTAATTGTAGTATTTTTTTTTATCTATTCCTTTCAAAATTTAAATATAAAATTATTTTTATCCTTTTTTCTCGATGAAAATTGATCTTTGAACTAATTTTTTTCGAGGGGAAATAAACATTAAAATATGTGGAGCGAAAAAGTGTTTACTATTTAATATTTATTTACAAATAACAATTGTCAGTTTTCTCATACATCAATAACCATTTTTGACTTTATTATTTGTTATTATTTTTCTGGCTGCAGCTGCATTCTTTCCTCATATGCTCATATTATTCAATACACAATCAACGCAACATCCAATATTTAAACGGAAATTTTTTGGGCCGCTGAATCGAATCTTGATTTAGTAAAAAATATTTAATAGAAAATTTTTACTTCATCTCTTAATAATTTATTTGATCAAATTTTTATTTTTCACAGACAAAATAACATAATTATTATTATTTTCTTCTACCGTTTCATCATCCGGAAAAATGCATGTAATAAAATAAAAATAAAAAAATTTAAACTAATTAAATTCAATTTAGATTTTTGTCGAATTGCCTTCGTCTGAACAACAAATTGAAATTGACATAGAGGGCTCAGAAAATGTTATAGATTTGAAGGATTTGCTTTTGAATAATGACGGTAAATTTTTTAGATTTTATTTTTAGAATTCGTTAATTAATATTATTTAAATTTAAATAAAAATTAAATAATTTTTACCATAAAGATGTGAATCTTTCTGCGGATGCGTTGAGCATGAGTGCAATCGTATATGAAGGCCAAGAATTGGAGGATGAGGGAAAACCTCTGAATGAATTTGGCATTGAAGACGGCGACACTGTTATTTTACGCTTGTGAATGAGAAATGGAAATAATTGATTCTACTTGCCATGCCATTTCAAAAAATATAAAATGATAATTATCTTGAATAATTCTAATTTTAAAACTGGAAAAAATATTTCCTTTTTTTTGAAATTTTTTATTTTCGAAAATCTTTGCCATGACATTTCAAAAATATCGATAAAATTATGTTTATTATTTTATCTAATTAATATCCATAACATTAAAGCTAGGATTGTGTAGTGTCATACATTTAAAAATAATTAAAACACTTTTTATTGTTGCATTTAAGCTTTAAGTCCAGCAATGGAAAAATATGCATTTTAAATTTAAAACCTATATCCCCTAACGCCCTAAACATCACATTTATTCTTTGACCTCTCATTAATTTTCGGCTAAGAAGAATGTAAAATATAATTTGTTTTGATAAAATGAAAGTGTGTAAAACTCGTTTTCCTTTACACAGAAATTGCATTGAAGGAATTCTTTGTTTGATCTTTGGTTTAGTCCGGTGGAAAACGAAATTTCAGCAACCGAATATTGCGCATTAAATCAAATTAATTACTACTGCATTAGGATTGGCAAATTTGGTATAATTATATAGCTTTGATTGAGATAAATAAATTAAAAAAGGAACTTTAGTGAATTTGAGGAAAAATGCAAAAAGCTATGGCCATAAACCCTGTGTTTTGGCCATAACTTTCTGAACTTTTAATTTTGATCAAATTGGTATTAAAATGTTGTATAGAAATACGTTTATTCGAAATAATTTTAAAAGCTTAAAATTTGTTGAGATATTCATTATATTGCGCAATATTCGGGTACGCAAATTTCGGATAGCCATTTAATTTTAATAATTCATTTGCGATCATCAAACTTTCCTCCTTTATTTCTTTATCAAATTTTACACTATGATTGATGGCAGTCCATCCTCCTAATTGGTGACAGAAGTTGGATGATTTTTTTTCTCCACAGAATTTCTTATTTAAAATCAAAACACAAAATAAATTCTGCATTTTTATTAATCTCCTTTCTCTCATTGCTCCAAGAAAGAATAAATAATTCTTAATGTTTTTTTTTTCATTAAGATTCAGATAAACACTTTTTTTCAAAATCTTCAAACCCTTTTTAATTTCATAAACACTGAATGCGTTTAAAAATGAAAGTGTCCAACATTGCTTTCTGTCTGATTATTGTCATCACGGCGATTTGCTTGTTTGAGCCTGCATTGGTGAGTAAAAAAGATTTTTATCTTTGAAAAAATTATTATTATACCGGTTGAAGTCATTTAGATCTCGGCCAAATTCGGTCTCAGCGATTTTGGCGAACCATAATTCATTAGCCTTTTAACCAATATTAATGATTTAAGGTGCATTTAATAGCTCTATTTATTAGCTATCAATTGGTATATTGACCATCCAAAACTTTAAGTTTTCAGCCAAGATGTGGACGGAAAAAATCTTAGAAAAATCATCCATGTTCTTGTATTTATGGCCATAACTTGGCCAAAACTCTATAATTTTGGATGGTCAATATATCAATGAATAGCAAATACTTAAGATTATATGAGATATTTTAGAATAATTAAATTGGTTAATTCGGTAATGAGCTATTTGTTACTAGTCAAGATCGCAGATTGAGACTGAAATGGCCGAGAATGAAATGTCCCCTTCCGATTTAAAAGATCGCAATAATTAATAATTTATCATATATGACAGGCTTCCTATGCATATTCACAAGAGTATTGTGAACGATTTTGTCAAAATAAATGCAGACTCTTGCCAAATAAAGTGGACGAGAATTACTGCAAGGGTTCGTGCAAACATCATTGTGGCGAGTGTAAATTGGAAATGGATTGTGTGTACGCAAAATCAAAAGCAGAAGGCAGAAGGTAAATGATAGAAGAAATGGCCTCCGATGTTGACAAAATGTGAAGAACAAAAAAAAAACACATCACATAATAATTAATAAAGTGAAAACATTTTCTCATATTATTATTAATCATGTTGATTTTTATTTAGGGAATTTTGAATAAAAAAAGATATTTCTGCACTTTTAAATAATATACATAATTTAATTAGGCTGACTTTGTGGGAAAATTTACATAAAAAAAATATGCAAAAATAAGTTTTTAGATGTTAATTTAATGAGACGATATATGATACTTAGACTCATTTTCCAAAATTTTAATTTGACTAGGACATTTGTCTGATATTTGCATAAATTTTTCATTCGAAAAGGATTATTGAATTTTTGATTTATTTATATGGTATTTTTCAATATTTTCTTCACTCATTCATTCATTGCAATTGTCCTTATCACAAATTTTACAAGAAGAATTTTTGGCACATTTTTTATCATGCAATACGCATGCCATACCAACAGGTTGGTGCCAAATTGGCGGTTTAACGCAGCCCTTTGAAATTTTATCTTAAAAAATAATAAATGATTTTTTAATTAATAAAACATTTTGATTTATAATAAATTTTAGTGATAAAAATTCGAAATTTTTAATATTAAATTTTATTCAAATTATAAATAATAATTAAAATTTTTTAGAATTTTACTAATTCTTAAGAAATTTGATATAAGGCTCAAAGTTATAATTTTACCATCACAATTGTGATTGATGGTGATACAATGGTGAAAATCGAAGGGACATTCCATTATAGCTCGTTTTGCGCTAAGATAACATTTGATTGCTATATAAAATACGACGTAAATATAAAATTTTAAAAAAAATTAAAAAGAATTTACCCAAGCTGGAATTGATGGTGACAGCAGCAAGAAGAATGAACATTAATTGACGAGAAGCCATTTTCTTGATAGTTGGTATTTTCAGAAATTAATAGTAAAAAATTAATTTTTGCTGACTAAAAAAAGAAAAAATTATTTCTTTATTTTTTTTATTTTCGTATGGTTTTATTAAAATTTTCGTTATTTTAAAATTTTTAGGGTACAATGTTTTCATCACATGAGTGTGAACTGTGAAGACAAATAAAATTCTTCTTTATATTTTTGAATTTATATTTCTTATTACAAAATGACATTTATTTTATGATTCATTCTTTTTTTTAATCAATCAAAAATTTGTTATTTTTGAATAGCATTTTTTCACATATAAAAGCAATTTATTTATTTAAAAAGATCCTATTATTCTGTATATGATTCATCTAATGTCAACATTGAATTTATTTTATGTAGGCCAAAATATGCTCAATTTGATGTTTTCCTTGTTTGTTGAAGTGGTTCAAAAAACATAAAACTGGGAATCGAAACCCATTTGTAGAAAATAATTTGATGGAATAATACAATGAACATAAATTGAAGAATTTTTATTACTTTGATCTATATAATCATTCCTTTAAAAAATGAATTTATGTAATAAAATGAGGATTTTTTATTTATTTATGGGTTGTTAAATTAATTTTCTATTTATTTTATCAATTTGTTAAATTCCCATGTCCGCAAATCTTCTAAAATCGAATTCAGTTCTTCGCCAAAATGTATTTCCTTTTATAATGTAATATTTTCATTATCATTTTCCGAAATTGTTTATTATTCTAAATAAAACAAATTCATTTTACTTTTTTTTTCACTTCTTTGACTGAAATTGATGAATGCTAACGGTCTAATTTGATTGAAATTATTTTTTATTTGGATTTTGCAATGCTTGGGAAATTGCCTCATCAGAATAATATTTGAATATTTCTTTTTCTAATTCATTTTATGTTGAATTTTGTTTCGAGCAATTTTCGATTTTAATCTGAGAGATTTATTGAAAATGACAATCCTTTGCATTTTTCTTTTCATCCAATTGTCTTTCATATTCTTCTACCAAATATAAAATTCTCCATAAATAGATACTATACTATTTTTATTGAGGGAATTATTCTATAAAATATCTTGCTCAATAAAAAATTTTCAACCAATCAAAAGCGATTTAAAAATGACCCTATTTTCTCTGTATTTTATTATGAAAATACAAAACACATAAAAAATTTCCGAATAAAAGGAATATTTTAAAAAATGACAAAAATATTAAATTTAAATCTTTTTTAATTAGATTCAATTTATAGAAAAACTTTTTTTTTTATTAAATCTTCAGCTGAAATTATTTATAAAAAATGTCTGATGAAATCTTAGAATTGCGCAAAGAAAACATTGAATTGAAGAAATTCATTGAAAAATTAGAAGGAAAAATTGTCGAATTGGAGGAAAAAAATGGTAAATTATTGGATCAAAATGCCAAATTGTTGGAAGAAAACAATTCATTGAGAGCGGAAAAATCACAAGTTAATTTTGCTATTTTAAAAATATAATACTAAAATTTCTAATGAAATTTTTTCAGGAAAACACAGAAAAATCACATAATGCAATTCAAAATTTACAGCCTTTGAAAAGATCCCATGAAAAAGAAGTATCATCTAATCTGCTGGAAATAAATAAAAAACCAAAATTCACTACAAAAAGGTAGAAAAAATAAAACTAAACTTATCAATTTTGATTTATTAAGATTTGTTCCAAATTGGTTGATAGAAGTGATGGAATGGATTAAGCGAATTGAAATGGCCAATTCCGCATTAAGCACTTCATGTGCAACATTCAAACAAATTTGTTGGCCAAAATTGCATTTGAATGTGAAGCCGCATAAAATGCCAAATTTGGAATGTTCCAGAGCCACTTATGAAGTGGGAAAATGGAAAGTATGGCTTTACCGTGAGGACAATCTTGTTGATACGCTTATTCCAATTGCTTCAATTCCACCACCAAATTATATTATTGGCATCGGAAGTACCGATATAAAGTTGGTTTATTAATCAAAATTAATTATAAATAATTTTTTTAATAGTATCCTAGATGAACGAATTATGAATTTTGCAAAATGCACTTCACATTTATTTGAAAATTGTCATTTAAAATTTAACTCCAAAATAATTTCCTGCAACATGGATAATGCAATGTTGGTATCAATGAAAACTTTGATGGCATCTTTGGCCGATAAAATATACCAAATTGATTTATGGCAAGGATGGCAATTGAATAATTTTGATCGACTATTCCCTGGCGTTCTTGAAAATGCTCAATTTCTTGGATTATATGATGTATCATTGGAGGACATTGATATAATTCTGAATTGGTTGAAAAATCGATCAAATATTGGAAAACAAAAAATAATTCAAATGAGTCCCAGTGGAAAATTTATTCTTGCTTTGATAAATGGCATTAAAATGGTAAGTCAAAAATTTAAATTTTTTTAACAATTTTAAAGGAATTTATCAACTCAAATTTGCCTTCAATTTTTCTTATTGGTTTTCGACCTCACAGCAGCAATATCAAATTATTTAGGCTGGAAAATGAGCAGACAAATGAAATTCTAACATTATATTGGCTACGTGGATATTGCTATTTGGCTCGTTACCCAAAAGGAGAAGGATATTGGAAAGAAGAAGGCCGGAAGAAAATGGAAGTTGGCCATGGAAAGCCAATCCTTCAAAGATTGAAATTTTCTCATAAATAAAATTAAGAAAATTATGTTTTTTTTTCATTCTTCGCATACATTGCATTAATAAAATTCAAATAAATAAAAAATGCAATATTACAGATACAGACTACATAAACGAAATTATCAATATCAACCACAGGGCAATCGTCGAAGTTATGGACCACCCATAAAATTATTCAAAAAAAAAGAAAATATATTAAGAAATTCTTGCTTTAATTTCTAAAATTTTAATTTAAACAAATAGTTAATAAGTCATCGAAAAAAAAACACTTAATAAACAAATTTTGCTGATAAAATTTTTTTATGGATTTTGAATAAAATATTTAATAAAAAATTAAAAAGTGTTATTATTAGGTTACTGAACTAATTTTTTTTACTTGGCAATTTTACATGATTTCCCCATGCTTTTTAATTTTTTGTTATTTTTAATTTAATTTTTAAAATTTTGTTTTGGTTCTCATCGTTATTTTTGTTAGAAAAGAGATAAAAAAGAAAGCTTTTAATTATTTGAATGGCGAAAAAAGTTTATGGTTTGCAAAAAATATTTAAAAACTTATTAAATATGTATATAAATAATATTTTTCAGTCCTTTTCATATTCATTTAAGCTAAACACTGAAAATGGCACATAATAAATATGGAAAAATTACCAAAAGTAACTACAATATATTAGAATTTTAAACTGATAAAGTACCGAATAAAAGAATTGAGAAATGAGAAGAATATTATAATTTATAATTTTATATATATATATATATATATATATATATATATATATATATATATATATATATATATATATAAAAATAAACCTAGTATATATTTATATTGGGCGCCCATTCCAGAAGAAAGTGATGTCACAAAACCGAAGTCCGTAAATTCGGTCAATAAAAGAAAAGTAAAAATTTACCCGAGGCAATTTCCCAAACATTCTGAAATACAAATTAAAAAATGTAAAATTCCATTCACAGCTTATCAGATGCAGTTGAATGGTGATGAATGAATTGACTTATTCAAATTAAGATACACTCGGATATTTGCCTAACAGCTTATTTAGGTAAGCATAGCATGACAGATGACACTCGGCATTGATGGAATATTAATTTTTTTTCATTAATGAAAAAAATGCATTCATTTCTTACTCATCTACCAATATCAAAGAAAATTTACACAAATTTATTTGACGCATTTTCCCAATTCAATTCCATAAATAATTTCTTCTCCGTCATCATTTGACCTCATTTAGCTTATATTTATTTTTGGTAGGCTATCAACCAAATGTTCTTCATATCAAAAAATTCAAATATAGCTTATTGGTTTCCATTTTTCTTCATCAAAATTGCTCAAAGAATTATAATTTTCAAATATCTGCTTGAGGCATTTTCCCATCAATTATTTTATTTCAATCGCCATTTGAAATCGGTAGTTGGAGTATCTCTTTCCATAAAATAATTCCCCAATTTGCCCAATAATAATTCCTAACCCATATATAAAAATGCCTTCTCTCAATGAATTTATTTCAAACTGAAAATGTATTTAATCATATTTATTAATTAATTTTCCTTTTCTAAAACAGAAAAATTTTCTTAATTAAGTAAATTTAAAATTAATAAAAATTTCAAATGGATTAAATGAAAGACCAGCAGAATAACGACAAATTGATGAAGGAAAATGAAAAATTAAAGGAGGAAATGGCCAAGAAAGATCAACAAATTGGTA
Source organism: Pratylenchus scribneri (assembly GCA_030063045.1). Classification (NCBI taxonomy): domain Eukaryota; kingdom Metazoa; phylum Nematoda; class Chromadorea; order Rhabditida; family Pratylenchidae; genus Pratylenchus; species Pratylenchus scribneri. Next base: position 683,072 of record JAQSEB010000045.1, read on the forward strand.
TAATGAAGGAGGAAATCACAAAATTACAAGAAGAAAATCAAGGATTGAAAGAACAAATGGCAAAAATAAAAAATTCTGGGAAAAGGGTAAACAAGGGGAAATTAAATTTTATGGAGGAAAATATTTAAAAGCAGCAAAAATCATCAATTTGCCGTCGACCATTGCCAGCCGAATTAATGAATGAATTGTTCACTTCATTGTCACTAGAAAATGCACTTGGACTTCTGACCAAAATGCCAAATGGTCTTTTGGCAAGAAATGTGCAAAAAATGCTCAATGACATTAAAACGGTAAATTGAATTTTTTTATAAATTAAAAATATAAATCTTTTAGAAAATGAAGTCCAACAAATGGAATATGGCAGATTGTGGACCGAAATTGGCAATTTCCGATGATGGATTCGTTGTTGAGCATTCTGGCTCAAATGGTAAAATTAATATTAATTTCGTGGATTCGAATTGCCAATGTATCAGAAATATTTTAAGATTGATGGATTTAAATATAAAATGGCCAAAAAGTTGGGCAAAAATAATAATTTTTTAAAAATTTTCAATCAAATTTACAATTCTTTAATATCATCAATTCAACTTAATAATCAGAGGAGATCATAAAATATGTAAAATTTAATTTTTCATTAATTAAATAAAATTATAGAAATTAATTAGAAATAATTTTATTTATTTAAAGTATTGAATTGTGTTCGTGCCATTTGGCCAATACCGACATTTAATTTTTGTGCAACAACAAAGAAACCATTAATAATTTTCTATTATGAAGTGGAAATTCTAATGAAACAATGGTAAATTTTTAATTAAATTTTGTATAATTTTTCATCTTAAAAATTGATTTATTTTACTGCCGATTGATATAAATAATTTCAAAAATAATTTTTGAATAAAAACAAGTAGAAAGATAAGGAGGAATTTATTTAAATGGAATTAAAAGTCATCAAATTTTTTAGCCTTAAAAGGTGATTTATTCAGGGTTCGGATTTGTCCTTATTTATAAGATTTGTCCTTATTTTGAGAGGTCAAATCTTAAAAAATTAAAATGTCCTTATTTGTAAGAAATGTCCTTATTTTTGGAGAATTGTCTTATTTTGTCTGATTTTTCATAAATTTTTCTTTTTTTTCCTTAAAAATGTCTAAATTTTTCGCTGCGCGGCTAATTTTAGCTTAAATTTTTCGCTGCGCAGCTAATTTTAGCTTAAATTTTTAGCTGCGCGGCTATTTTAGCTAGATTATTCACAAATTTATGATTTGATTATTACCCAAAATTGCTCGAACAGATTATGGGAGGTGAAAAATATGATATTTAAACAATATTTTACATGAATAAACCGATTTTAAATAATTTTAAGGCACTTTTATAAAAATCTTATTTTTGACCACAAAATCTTATTTTTTGATCTAATTTGTCTTATTTTGAAAATTTTCTGATCCGAACCCTGGATTTATTAAAGCGAAAATTGTTTATAAATTAATTTAAGGATAAATATTGAACATCAATAAATTAAATTTTAATAAATTTACAGGATTTACGGCATTACCATAGGGTTTAATACTCGTCAATTTCCATTGGAAGGCAATTGGCGTGGAAAAGCTAAAAATTCCTTTGGATTTAATTGCAAAAGAATAATGTGGTGGTTTGATGAGTCAAACAAATTCGAAAATGCCACAAGAGGATATTTCGCGAAGGGAGATATAATTGGCATTGGTATAATCCATTCTTGGGCAAATTCATCAATGCAAATGCAATATTTTTCAACATGCAATGGCGAATTATTGGGTAAGTAAAATTATAAAAATATTTGAAAATTTACATTTACAACAATCTATAAAAAAATGGTAAATTTTAGATCCAAATTATTTTGATAATCAAATTATTCTATAGAATAGTAGCATTAAATTTAGTAAATTCGCTAGCAAAAATTGAAAATTAAGATGCGTTTAGAAAAAGAACATGGATTTAATAAAATTGTAAAAAGTTATGACCAAAAATAGGCAAATAAAAAAATAGGACTGTTTTCATTTTATTGTTAATTTTCTTTCCAATTTTATTTTGATCAATTATATTATATTATTATCAAAATTTTCTACAGAAAAAAAGAGTTTAATCCAAAAATATGTATGTATTTTATTAATAAAGATATAAAAATATTGTCCTATGTTAGCCATTGATTAATTTATGTAATTAAAATTTTACAGAAATATACAAATGATAGAAAATAAAAAATACAAATTTAGGAAAAGTTGAATTGCCTGCAAAATTTGCCAAAATTAAACTTTTTCCGGCTGTCACTTTGTTCAATACAGGAGAATCAATCCGGGCTAATTTTGGGAAAGAAAAATTTTGTTTCAAAGACTTTGATAAACTCCTCCAATGATTTTGGTAGAATGAAAAATGATGAAAATCATATTTGTTGAATTAAAATTAATCGTTAATCAAGCATAAAGAAATTCATTAATTTTTCTTTACAATATAATTATATTTCTTTTTTATTTTGTCGTTTTTCAGCTAATAATAATCGAAATTTTTTTATATTATATAAACAAATCATTCCGATCAGACCCTTGTCCTTATTTTTGAACTGTTAGACAGCTCAAGAGCCACATTATAATATATTGGAAGGGTCATTTCCGCCATGTTCTTCTCTTTTCATTGTTATAGCAATTTTGATGAGCCACGAAATCAGAGGCAATTATCCAATTTAATGGATTTAATAACCCACAAGTCTTGGCAATTCATTGCTGAATTAAACATACAAAACTTATAAACTTTAACCCAGTTATGGCCAAAAAATAATACGATTGCAACTGAGGAATATAAAGTACAAGTAAAATATTAAATATCCTTTATCAAATTGCTTTAATTCAAATTCTAACTTTGTCAGCAATTTTTTAAATTAATTTATATTATTAATCTGCCCATTTTCCGTTTTAAAAAAATTTTCATCGTTCATTTTCCTCTTCTAATAAATTTTTAGAAGGTCAAGACAAGAGGCTATAATAATGTATTTGGTGTTGAGCGTTAACTGGATGAACAGTGGAATATTTCAACATTCCTCATCAATTGGTCAACTCATTTTTTTCATTTGTAAACCTGCATCATTTAAAGAGGCAAAGATGGCGCCGAAAGGTGAAACAGAAGGAAAATATGTATTTCGCCTCAAACTCCTTCGCCTCACCATTTACCCACTTTTTTCTTCATTCATACAACCAGCCAGTCCTCCACCGATATAACCTTTAAATTTCCTTCCAGCCGCTGCGCCGATTGGTCAACGCGATATTTTTGATGAGAGTCGAAAGGGCGGAATAGCGAGAATAATGAGTATGGTGGAGGAAAATGGTAAAAGAAATGGCAGTTGGGAATATTTCATCCGACAGAAAGAAATAAAATTAAATGACAATTTTTGGATGGTATTTTCGGAAGTAAAATTGGTGCAATAATATATTTGGAAATAAATGCAAAAATATTGGTCACCAAATCACTAGTATTTCTCTCTTCTATCAAATTAACCAATTTGATGGTAAAAAAATACATTTTCCATACATAATCTCCGATTAATTTTTTAATGTTTTAGATTTATACATTTTTTTTATTCAAATATTTTCATTTCAAATTCTAATTTAAAAATTGAAAATGTAATTTGTGATTTTTTTAAAATTTACTTTAGTTAAATTAGATAGACTAAAATTTAATATTCATTTTTTTTTTTGTAAATTCCCCCTTTCCATTTTCCATATATTTTAGAAGATCATTTTAGGCCTAAACCAAAATGAGCAAAGTAATTTTTAGCAATTTATTTTTTTTTGGCTTTTTTTCTTCTACCCATTCCATTATCACATTTTCCATTCTAATTTAATTTCAAGAAAGGCTCACAAGCATTTTAAAAAATATATTTTCTGATTTTTTTTTAATTAAAATAGATTTAAAATTCATTTTTATTTGGGGCTTCTTTATTCATTTATTTCCGGATTTATTTAAAGTCAAATAATCAAAGATTTTTTTTAATAATGTTTTTTTTAAATTTTAAAATATTTCGTTGCGCCCATCTGCCAAATTTATATTAATTTCATACAAAATATAGAAATTTATCTTTGGAAAAGAATAAAATTTTATGAGTTAGAAAAAAATCAAAAAAAAAAGATAATTTTTATCCAATTTTTTATTTATTGACAATAAACTTGAAATTTATTATATAATTGAAAAATTCTATCAGAAAAATCAAAATAAATTATTTAAAACATTTATTATTTTTTTAAATTTAAAATTTATCAATAGAAGGCCATCTTAGTCTATCCGCTTGCCTTTAAATTTTCAACATGAGGAAGGAAATTGCGCGGTTGTCATCAAAATGAATTTTTGTTTGAATTTAAGAAGACAAATTAATGGGAGCAACGTTTGTTGAAAAGAAGATACAAATCGCCGTAGGAGGTGGTTGTCTTGTCATTTGGGATGGGAAGGTTATTTAACCTTTTACCTGAGAGGGAGAGGGGAAGATGGAAAAAGTATTAGGAGGAATGAAGAATTGGTAGATGAAACGAGAAGATGGCGAGCTGGAGATAACCTCATTTTTGCCTCAACATTTTTGTGCTCACTTGACCATATTTTGACATTGTCTGCGCTGCAGGCTACTGGCGGGGAATGAGGTGGGAGTTAGTGCCGTCGTTTTGGGCTGTTGCTGACAACCAACTAATTTACCTCATCAGCAGTTCAATCTTCCAGCCGGCAGACGCCATTTCCCCCATTTTCATTCATTTAATTTGCACTATACCATTGAATTCAAATTAGTTTAATAAATTTGTTAGTCAAATTTTAAATCCCTTAATCAAAGTCTCTAATCCATTTCAAAATTTCCATTTTTACTATCAGCTATCAAGTTAAAATAAAATAATGAAATGGTTGGCTTTAAATTAATTCTTTTTATTTTTGTTTTTTTTTAAATATTTGATCATATTTATCATTTCAAAATTTTAGAATTTACCCAAAAATAATTATTAAATATACCTGCAGATGTCGAATTATTATATGAGTTTTAAAATAATTTTAAAAATTTTTTTTATTTTAACGATTGGCAATAAAGCGTTCCCATTCCCATATTTTTTAATTAATCTGGAATTGATTATTTCATTAAAAATTTAATTTAAATAAAATTAATAATCTAATTGTTCGAAATTATCATCCATCAATCAAATTCTTTACAATTTTATTGCTGGGAAAATGATCTTTGAATAAGCAAAAATGAAAAACTCTAGGTAATTTTGCGTCATCAAAAATTTTACTTATTTTTTCTAGAATAATATAAAATTGCCTGGCGCAAAAATGAAAGCACATTTTTTAATCTCATGGCATCATATCTAGACAAAAAAAAATGCGGGGAAAATATTTTTTTGCGATAGGAAATGTTTGGAAATGACAACTCTGATGGACGGACAAAGTCCACCAAAAAAATATTTATTTGGCATCACTAAAGATGGGAGGAAATTTATGCGATGAATTTGGCTAAAGGCAGTAAAAAATTTGAATATATTTATTTAGTTTGATAAATGGACTCCTTACCTACCTTTATCATTATCAAAAATTTACTTGAATGATAAAAAAAAATGAATAGTTAATTTCTCCAGCAGAAGATCATTCCAATACCAATTTTTTATCCTCAACTGTACATTCTATATATACTCATATTTTATATAAAAATTTAAATATTAGCAAAATTTCCATCTAAAAATTTGAAAAATTTTCTCCAAATGCGATATACTCTGCAAAATTCAGATAAAATAATAATAATTAATAAATAATATGTAATAAATTCCATAAATAATACTCCGTTTTCGTCACATTAAAAGATCATAAATGAATTCATTGGCAATTTATTCTCCTGTAAAAATTACGAAAAGAAAATTCAGCTATAAATCTTTAAAAAAATTATTTATAGTCCGTTCTAATAGAAAATAGCAAAGACTTTTATATAAAAGCGCATCCTTGACCCATCCTTTTTGGCAGGTTACTGTACTAAAAGATTATTATTTTTGTAAGCTTATAAGAAGCTTTTTAGTAATTTTTGATGAAATCCTTGCTTTTCAAAAAAGCATAAATCTTTTTAAAAACGATAGCATTTTTGTTAGACTATAAAAAATACATATTATGTTTTATAATAAGAACTTTTTCTTGGTTTTGGAATAGGAAGACTTTCAATTTTTAATCGCCAATCTAAAAAATCATCAAAAAATTCAATCATGGTAATTTGGCTGACCCTTGACCTCTAATTATAAATACAAAGCACAAAGATCACTACAAATTATACCAATACAAAATACATATACAGTATACCTTTTTAATAGGGTATATAAAATAGTTCCCATTATTATTGCCAAATTTGTGTAAATTTTCTTTTTTCAACGAAATATTATTAAAATACATTTTTTAAAATTTTTATATGGCCATAATCCCTACAATTTTGAATAAGCCAAAAATTTGTTATTTTATGATAATCAAAATTACTTTTTTTTTATTGGGTCAAATTATTTTTGATTTAACCCCTCATGTTAATAAATAATCCGCGAATGTTACATCATTCATGATGAATCATGATTAAAAATGATTTCTACTTTAGAAATTTCGTAATTTTTATGTCATCTCATTCTCATTATTATTAATATTCTACCAAGCAAAGTAAATAAAATACATATTTAAAGGATTTAAAGGTAGTGTGTTCATTTCAATTGGTAGAAATAGAAATCCTCTGCTAAGATGAAATGATTTGAATAATTTTAACAATCTGAAAATTTTTATTTGAAAATTAAATATTTTCTTCCATTAAATTCATCAACAACATTTTTTATTACCATCATAAGTATTCTTCCAAAGCCACTGCTAGTAAAGAATTTGCAGGCTATCAATTAAATTTGAATAATGCCAGCCACAATGGACAATCTAAATGCATTTTCCACTGCTTCTTCCACAACATTTGGTAAACCATCAAACGCAATGGAATTTCGGCAGAAAGCACCAATTGAAGTGAGTTTCGAGGGAATTTTATTTATAATATTATAGCTAAATTATCAGAATATTATTTTCTCTAAAATTTTAGCTAAGTAAATCTGCCTATACCTCTGCCACAATTTCTGTTACTGAGTTATTTTTCGGGCCACAAGAATTCGAATGCTCTAAAAATCCTTTAAAAAATGTTTTTAAAATTTATGAAATTTTAGAATAATTTATAAAATATTAGTGACTTTTTCTTCAAAAAATTCAACTATTTTGCCCGCAAAGGACATACTATATTAAAAAAACCCGATTTCGTATAAGACAGAATTATAGAGGACGGTATATATCATTTATCCTCTGGATAAGTTAATTTCTTGCTTGGAATTATCGTAATAAAAAAAGAGAAAAAATATAGTCCATATAATAAAATGTGTCACTGAAATATTATCCATAATAAATTTGTTAAAGCTTTTGTAAAAATTGGCTTGAAAATCCTTAGCTTTCTTTCTATTCCTTTTGTAAAAAAAATGTATTAAAATTTCAGTCTCCAACCTCATCAACTGCAGCATTCATTACTTCTTCTCGTTCTTCAAATGGGCATCAGAATGCCATTGCCAATGGCAATGAGAATATCAGCAAATTATTGTTTGCCTCCACCATGGCTAATAATAATTCCGCCTCCTCCGTTTCCCCATCCTCTTCCTCACCTTCTTCCTCTGCTTCATCCGCCCCTACGGCACAACAAAATGTTGGCATTTCACCGTTCAATTTTCTGCCTTCATTTGGAGCAGACCTCCAAAAAATAATTGCCCGAAATTTTGAGGATCAAATTCGTCAAAATGCTCAATTCAATCAGTTGTTATTTCTTGAAGAGGAGGAGAAGCAACGCCGAAAGCAAGCATTGCTCTACAATAAAACAATTAGTATATTGGAATATTTTTAATTTTATTATTTTATAATAATTTTAATTAAAGGTCATGAGAAGCGAAAATTCACACCACCCATTTCTGATTTCATGGTGCTGGAGGTTTTGAAGCGAAAAAACTATTTGGTTGAACATAACACAAGCAGAGTGAGTTAAAATTTCAATTTTATTTAAAAAATTTTTTGAACTTATAAAATTAATTTCAGATTAAATAATTAATAATTCTGTAATTAGAATTTTTCAGAATTGCCAATTTTATATAAATTGGAATAAATTGCTGAATTATATGAAATGCATATTTATATGTTTTTTGTTGGTATAATCTATATAAGAGTTTATAAATAATATTTTTTTGATATCAGTATTTCGAAAAAAAACTTTATTTTGAATATTTTTGCATTTTTGTTAAAAATTTTAACTAAAAAAATTTAATAAATTTTATTTTACATATTTTGTATTTTTTGGCAAAAAAATGAAAATAAAAATGTAAAATAAATTCAAAATTTCAAATTTTATAAAATTTTTGGCAAATTTTGCATATTTTGGCATTTTTGGATCATATAAATATTTTCTCAGAAAAATAAGCATAAATTAAATTTATTTAAAAATTTTTCTAGGATTTGAAATTTTCGGAAGAAAAGCGGAAAGCTTGGGAAACGGTGCGAGACTTGTTGAAGGAGCGATTTGCCGGTTTTACAATGGGCATTGAAAACATCAAATCGCATTGGCGTTATCGAAAGCGAAAAGTGACTGATGCAGCCAACGAAATACGAGGGTAATTGATTATAAAATATTCAATTTTTGATATTATTCGCAAAAAAATTTTTAGTGTTTAAGTTTATTGTTAGCCTTAAGCAAAGGCAAAAAACGAACCAAGATTTTAAAATAAAGTTATTTAGCTAGTGAATTAGTAAATGAATGCCCTGAAAATGTCAATTTTCGGCAAGAAAATTTTGTGAATAAATTAACTAACATTATTTTCTATTTTTCAAAAAATTTTTTAATTTTCAACTATTAAACACAACTTTTACTTTATTTAATAGATATTAGACTATCTTGTTAAGTAAAAATAAAAAAAGCCAGTAGTTAAAAAATCCGACCTAATGTAAAATTGGCATTTTAATTTACCAAAATAATGTCTTTTAAACTAGAAAAAATTTAAATATTCTTAACTCAATATACACATAGGTAAAATTGTTTTTGCTATTGAATTAGATAATTTTGACAAATAATAATTTTTAAAAAAAAATAATTGAATTTAATTTTCAGCCCTGATATTGAGGACAAATTGCGCGAAAAACTTGGGAATGAAGTGGATTTTCGTATCTATTTGGAATTAAAAGCCTCAAATATGTTGGACAGCTTCGATGATGACTCGCCACCCGTAAACATTTTTTTATATTAAATTAGGATAATCTAGGAGGCAAGATTTTTGCCTAATTTTATTACAGTATATACTCTTTTAACTCTAAACTCTTTAATAATTTCCTACTGTAGATTTCGGAGGACCTAGACCTATTAGCTCTTGGCAAGATAAAAAAATTTTGCATCTTTCCGGATTGTCTAAAAGTTTTAAAAATCTACTAAAAGGTGTTAAAAAAATATACAGAAATTAACGGTTCGCCTAATTTTCTCAATTTTTGATGGGTTGAAAAATAATTTGAAGTGGTGGTATTAAAAGAATATATACGGTAAATGATATTTCTTAAAATTTTTTTTCTAAAAAAAATTTAGATATTAATTTGTCCAAAAAAGTAACAAAATTTTTAAAAATTATAATTTTAAAAAGCCTTAACTTTGCATGAAAATGTTTGGTTTACTTCTTAAATTTAAAAATAAGGCAAGGTTAAAAATATGCGGAAGGCTGCCTATTAAATAAAGCCTGCTGATATTTTATATTTTATGGCCTCGAAAGCTTATTTTTCGGCACATCAAATAGAATTTTCGGCAAAAATTGCCTCGCATAAGCACATTTCATAATGTTTATCATATGCTTCCTAAACCTATCTGAAAAATATTTACCTAATTTCTCAATTTAAAAAGCAAAAATTTAATTAATTATTTTTAAATTTTATCTACCCCTTATTCAGATGCCATTGGCCAATTCCAACAATATCGCTGATGATGATGATGGCACAATGAATTTTTCCAATTCGACCCAATTTCCAATGCAATTTGATGGACAATACCAAAAATCGCAAAATGATCAATTGGCCCAATTATTGAAGAACAATTCCAATGCATCGGCAGCGGCATTGTTCCCTGCAAATGGTAGAAATTAATTTATTAAAATTTAAATGGATAAATCCAATTTTTGGATTTAGAAGGGGAAAAATAATAATTAAAAGATTTTTAAATAAAATTACGATAAAAATGAATTGTGGAGGTAAATTTTATCCAAAAATGATTTGCTCCTCCTATTTTATTGGAATTTAAGTACCCATTTACTCACTGATTGATAAGGAAAAAAGAATGGTACACGATTACTGTCCCATTGCCCCGGGCCATTTCGTTGGAGCTTATTCTCTTTTAATTGGTGCCGTTTGCCGTTTAAAATTTTTTCCCGCTTAAATATTTTATCCATCAAAATGAATGATTGGGTCGGTCAGCAAAATTGGCATTTTTACAATTTTGCCCTGTCTTCTTCGATTATTTGCCTAGGGCAAAAGCATTTGAATAATTATTCAAAAATCAAATCCCAATCAAAATTTTGCCTAATGTGGGTACAGTTTACCCATTTATTGGAAAATCAAATGTCGCTGTTCAGAATTAAAAAGGATTATTTTGCGGAATTTCAAATGTGGTTGAAAGGGATTTGGATTAATAAATTCGATTTTTGAAACCTATAAAAGTTTGAATGGAATGTAAAACAGTTTCAGTTAAAATATAATAATTTATTAAATTTATATTTCAAAAGTCAATGAATTTTTAGTTAGTTGGATTCATTTTTAGAATCTAAAAATTTTTATTTGTTTGCTTTAAGACACATATTAAAGAATTATGAGCCATATTCAAATATGGAATTGAATTTTGAACCGAGATTAGTTATGATTCCATGGTCTTTTTAAAAATTATATTAAATTAAAAATTCCAAAAATATATATAATAGACGAAATAATGAGAATAAAATTTTTAAACCGATTTCTGATCGTTCGCTTCAGTGCTATAGTATTTGGTTTTTGGTTCGCCAGAGTATTACTTTTAAGGCAGACAAATAAATTTTTTTTAAAACGGAGTCAACAAAGAACAATTAGATCAAATTCTGAATTGAATTTTTTAGTGCCTTCACCACTGTTGGATTTCTTTAAATTACAACAAATTAAACAAATGACTGACATCAATTTCAACGCAAATTTGCCGAAAATTGACAACAACAATCCTCATTCAATTGGCCAACAAAATGGACAAATAATGTTGGATGTAGGACGAAAACGAGCCGCTGAATTGAATGTAAATTTGGCATTTGGACAGAATGGAATTCACAATTGCCAACCACCAAAAATGCACAAAAATGATGGCGGCATTGTGAAAGAAGAAAATGGTGACAGTAATGATGAGGAGGAGGACCTAATTATCGATGAAGATGGAACAACAATGATGGAATGCACCAATCAAAATGAGGAAAAACGAAAGATTGAGGAAAATGTGGTGAAGGTAGAAAATGCAGTGCCCATGGAAATGAACGGACAAATCAATGCACTTATCCAGGTGAGATAAAAAAAATTGTAATGTGTTTTGGTTTGAGAAAATCGATACAATTTAAAAAGGAAATCGGGAAATTTTTACCAACGAAATCAGAGTTTTGAAACCGAGATTCTCTATTATATTTGATACCGCTGCATATCATAAATATTTTTAAGAAATAGCTTTAAATTAGCTACTTCTATAGGTCGAAATTTTAATTTTTTATGATCAAAAAATAAATAATATAATTTAATTTGTAATTTTTAAAAATCAATATCAATTAATTTATAAAAAAATTTTCGTAGAAAAAATCAACATTTTTTGAAGCTATATTGCTAAATAATAATTAGTTTTAAAAACCTATCCAACAGAATTCGAAATTTAAACTTTAATTTAATGTTAAAATTAATCAAAATCCTAAAAATTAGTTCTGAAAGAATTTATGGCCTTATAGACACAGAATTTTAGACAAAAATATTTAATAATTGAATAAATATGATTATATAGTTTATTTAAAAATTAAAATTCTCTTTTTAAATATTTTAATTATTTTTTCATAATATAAATTCAAATTTTTGATAAACATTTAGGCCCAAATTGAAGCGGCAAACGCACAAAAGGAATTGGCCAATTTGCAAAAGTCGGCCACCGTTGAATGGTTGAAGGCAGCAAAAAACATCAATGAAGTGATTCCAAAATTGGGGGCAGCCATTGAAAAATATATGAAAGAGGAATAAATGAATGAATATTCCATTTTGGCAATTGTCTGAAGGCTTCCTTCTTCGAATTTGGATGTTTAGAACAAAAAATTTGATAAATTTTTGCCATTTCCATGAATTTTCCGCATATTTATTCACATACTTATGTTTATTCTTTTCTAATTTAATTTAACATTATTTATTCTATTAAAATTGTTTTATGAATTTTAATTGATGCATACAAAATTCACATTCCACATAATTTTATTTATACATTTTTTTATTATACCTATTATCACATTTTATTCACATTTTTTCTTTTCAATTACTTTCACGAATTTCCAATAACTCTTCTATTCATAATTTAATTTTAGCTTCATTTCGATCAATTAATACCTATTAAGAAATTTGATAAATTTTCATCATTTTGTTTCATTATTATCAATCAATACAATACTTCATTTTTGATAAATTTAATTTCTGATTTCAATTTAATTCCAAGACATCTTTATGTAAATTTAATCTTCCCAAAATGATAATAATTATATTTACTGGATTATAACAAAATTTAATTCAAATAAATTGCCTTTAAATATATTAAAATTTTAATTGAATTTTCCAGAACTGAAACAGAAAAAAGGCGATCGGGAATTAAACAGAAATGGATATGGAAATTTTTGGTACAGAATTGCTACTAGTTGAGGAGAGAATTTTGGCAATAATCTATTTAAAAAATATAAATTATTTTTCATAGATTTTTTCACCTATAAAGATTATTACATGAATATGTGCTATTGAATAATGATTGTCATTTCCATTGTTGATTTTGTCCAATTATTTGTCCATTTCTATATAGGCTTAATTGCAATTTTCAATTAATCTTGTTGGATTTTTACTTCGCAGAAAAAAGATATTTCCTATTATAATGGAGATTTATTTACCTACGATGAATACGGATTCGCCAATTCCATACTCGATAAAAATGATAGGGCAATGAAATCAATGAGCCAATAATTTGAACGCAAAAAAATAGTTTTTAATGCTGGTGAAAATTTCGCTCTGATGGACGAAAATGTACAACAATAAATGCCATCAAATTTTTTGTTCAATGAAGAAAGAAGTAAAAGAGCAACGAAAAGCAATAAGGAAAATTATTTTTTAAATTATTTGAAATTTTTAAGTAAATATCAAACAAATAATTTATTGGTTTGGTGTAAAAAAATATAAAATTTACAAAAAATTGGAATTAAATAAATTCATGTTCCGAAAATTAATAAAGTATTTTTAGGCAGAAAACCCAATAAATTTCAAGTTAATTTTATAATTTATTTCATTAAAATTGATTTTTTTAAATTTTCGTTCTACTATCCAAATTATTTTCTAATATTTGTTTACAAAATTTCTAAATTTTATTATACATAATGTCCTAAAAAATTTATGGGTTCAATTTTGTAATATTTTTATTAAATAAAATATTGTATAAAAATTTATTTGATAATTTTATGGCTACCTAGATCAATCAAAATTATGTTATTTATTATATAATTTCTTTATTATAATGAAATACATTGAATTTTATCATTTGTTATTTTGGCAAGCCATTTTCAAATTAATTCCGTCGTTACAAAATGAACTAAAAAATATAAGTAGTCGAAGTTTTTAAAAAATTAGTTCTTAAATTATTTAAATTTAGCTATACTAGTTGTTTTAGAACACAAAATTAGTAAATGATTAAAATTTTTACAAATTTTTTAAACTCATAAAATTTTTTGATATCTGTGAGGATATTTAATTGTTATTTTTATTAAATGTTCAAATTAGAACTCATCAAAACACCCAGAAATATTTGTGAAAATTAAAAAATTATTTAATTTAAAGCAACCAAATCATCAACGGCTTTATCGCCATGTTTATTGATCTGAATCCATCAATCCCCAACAATCGCCATAACCTCCACCATAACTTTCATCACCATCTTTACATCCACTCTATATCATCTGCTAAATAAAACATTGTTCCCACCAGAGATGAGTTTCGGGCCGACTTTTACCGGCCCGGCCCGGCCCGGGCCGGTCTACCTTCGGCCCGGCCCGGCCCTTACAGTAATAGGGCCCAAAATTTTCGGCCCGGCCCGGCCCGGCCCGGCCCGGGCCGGCCCGGGCTTTAGTTACAGTATTTTTTCCTCAAAATTTTAAAAATTTTTTTAAAAATGAAAAATTTTAAAAAATTTTCAAGTAAAAAATTTTAAATGAAGAAAAATAGCAAATATTATTTCCCTGCAAAAATATTAATTCATTTTTTTACAAAAATTATAGTCAAATTTATTTATTTTTCTCAAAAATCATGTGCTTCGGGCCCGTCGGGCCGGCCCGGGCCGACCGAGAATCGGCCCGGCCCGGTCCGGGCCGGGCCGGGCCCAACTCATCTCTGGTTCCCACGGAAACGGAAACATAATAACAATAAACAATGGATTTTTTAAATAATTTTTTGCAAATCATAATTTTTTTCCAATTCAATTTATTAAAAGTTATATTTTTATATTTCTAACAAAAATAATGCAAGGTCATCCTCTGGCCATAAATTTAAAAATTAAATTAAATAAAACATAAGGTATTCAAGCAAAATTGCCAAAGGAAGTGGATCGGAATAATTGAGAAAAGAAACATAATAATAAAATAACATTTTAAAAATATTTTTAAATATTTTTTCTAAAACAATTAAAAATGTTTATTATTAGCAATTTGATAAATAGTCTTTTTCTAAATTTTTTGATAATTTATTTGTTCCTTCAATTTCATCAATAATGGATCAATCAAAATTTTATTGTACAAAATGAAAAAATAAATTTTCACCAAAAATACTCTTAGTACTTCCTCATTTTTTTTTCATGTAAAATAGGCATTATTTTACTAAGATGAAAAGATTTGATGAAATGGAATTTAGATTCTTTAATCATTATTGGTAACCAAAATTAAATGTATGATATGATATTTATAATTCTAATAGGATGGTTCATAAATGATATTTTTTTCCATGCTTTAGTCCTTTGGTATGTTTTATTGTTAATCATGAAATTTTTTAATTAGTGCCTAAAATGAAGTGAAGGCTAATTATAATTTATAAGTGAAAACGAAAGGGATGCTAAAAAATATTTTAAATGGCAATAGAAAAAAAGATAAATTTTAAATAAATAAAATAAATTTTTAAAAATTATTTTTAAACCCATAAAATATTTCGAACATCTGATAAATATTTAAAAATTATTTTTTAGTAAATGCTAAAATCCACAATGGATAATGACAACATTATTTGATAAAAAATTAAAATAAAAAGAATTAATTGAAGCTAACCACATCACCAGTGACTCACCCTCGACCGTTGGCGGCCTCACCACCAACCTTAGCCCAACAATCGCCACAACCACAAATCAACCAAAATCCGCAAATGTTCGAACAAATTTTTATATTATCAAGAATGAAGATATTAAATAAAAGCTAGGTTTTTTCAAAATTATTTTTTTTTTCAAATATTTATTTTCGGTCGCGATTGTCAAATTTATTATGAATTTTTTTGATTTACATTAAATTTAAATCCTAGTTCTAAAAATAAATTTATAGGTTTCATCTTTTTGGACAATTTTTATAATTTATTTTTACTTATCAATTATCTACTGCAAATTTGAAAAATTTTCTTGAGATTCTTAATTTATTATTCATATTTGATTGTAAAGCTTTAAAAGAAATTTATTCCCAATATTTAAAGGTAAAAAGAGTATATAATAATAAGCATAAAATATTTAGAATTAAAGTTATTAAAAATAGAAACATTTAATAATTAAAATTTAATTAGAGAAATTTGTCTTGAATTTTTTATTTATAGAATTAACAATAATTTTTAATGTTGCGCGTTTTTTATTCTTCAAATATGACGGGAATTAATATTTTCAATTAATCATTCATAATTTTATGGGTTGTAATTTTCCTCATTTTGAACCAAAAAGAAATTCAATTATGGTTTTGTGATTTTGAATTACTCGTCAAGACGCGTCGACTGGGGCCCATTTCAATTTCCGTCAAGTCCTTGACTTGTGATCAAGCAAGTTCTTGATGTCAGTTTTCTGTTTCAATTAACTATAAATCACATGTATTTCACTTGTATTTCACATGTATTTTATGTGTTTTTCCTTGATTTTTTATTGAAACAAAATTTAATTTCTTGACGTCAAGAACTTGCTTGACCACAAGTCAAGAACTTGACGGAAATTGAAATGGGCCCCTGGTATATCATTTACCAAAGAAAATTTTTTTGAAAAATCTGCTTACAGATAACCGATAAGTACCAAATTATTTAATTGAAAAAAAGGAATATAAAAATTTCTAAAAATTAGTAAAATTTTTTCCAATCATAATTTCAACATCAAAATGCTATTAAAAGTCCTTTTCAAATTTTGACGACATTTTTATTTCATTAATATTAATGACCACAAAATACTAAAGTAATCCCAAAAAAAATTATTGAAAAATAATTTTATTTTATTTTTGCGGCTTAATTTTAATTTTGAGAATTTTTAATTTTTATCAATATTTTTTGCAACACATAAAAATTCCTAATCTTTTTCCTTATAAATAAATTTTTATTTTCTGGTATATAAAAATAAGCCGATGAAAAATATGTACATTTAAAAATTAAATTTTTAAAAAATTGAAAAAATTTTCAAGAACAATAACAGGACCCGACCAATTTGTATATTGCAAAATTTCCACCCAACCCAAACCCATAAAATATTTCGATAATAGTGTGACTCGACCTGCCCTTTTCCCAACGTGACATTCTACTCTTCCATAATCATATAGAGTAAAAACTCCTTTGATCAACGAGTCAAGGTTCAGAGTAGGATTATGGTTATGGTCAGGATGGGATTGAACGATATGAATATTGTAGAGCAAAGCGACCAAAAATAACTAGCTGGAAAAGCGCTTTTTATCATTTAAAAATTAATGATAAAATTATTTGATAACGCGGCAAACAAAGTTATTAAAATTTAAAAAATATTTGTAAATGATTTTTTTTTTAAAAAAAGAACTAAAATTTAAATAAATATAAAGTACATATTGAATTTTATAAATTATTTTATATAATTAATAAGGTTCTGATTTGTTGTTGAATTTTTATAAAATATTCAAGAGCAACAATCTCAGAAATTTCAATAAAAAATTAAATTAAAAAAAATAATAAAAATTATGAAAAAATGTAATATAAATTTATTTAAAACGCGATAAATAAAATTATTAAAAAATATTTTAAATCATTTTTTTAAAAAGACTAAAAAATTAATATAAATACAATCAAATTTGTGGATCTCATAAATTATTTTATAAATTTGATATATATATTCTAATTTTTTTGTTGAATTTTTATAAAATGTTCAATGAGCCATCAATCCAGAACGAATTTTGAATACAAAATTAAATTTAAAAATATTGATGATAAAAAATTTAAATCTAATTTGATTACATGGCAATAAAATTATTTAGAATAATTTTTTCAAATATTTTTAGATCTCCTAAATAATTTTACATAATTTGGAACTTTTAAATTTTTACAAAATATTCAACAGCCGGCATCTGAGCCAAATTAGTATAAAAAAATCAAATCTAAAAATAATAATTTATAAAATGTAATTTTATTTGATAAAAGAAAACACAAATAAAAATATCATGATTAAATTAAAATTAAACATCTAATTTATGCATCTCATAAATTATTTATTTTATTTTTATACTAAAATAATTTAATTTTAATGACTTTTAAAAAAGAATCTCCAATTTGAATGACAGCCTTCAAAAAAAATCAAAAAATTTATTTTAAAATTGATAAAAAAAAATTTATTGAACACCTCAGAAAGATAAGAAAATTAATTATCCAAATCTCCAATATTTTAAAGATTATGGGCATTTTGCATTGCTCTTTGCCTTGCTTTGGCATTGGAACGATTGTTGGTTTATTTGCCAAGAATATTCACGAATAGAACGGATGCAAAACTTGTTGGCTTAATGATTGCTCTTTGTTTTATCCCTGCGGCACTATTTTTCATTGCATATTTGACTACGTTATGGAATTAATTTCCGCTTATCATATTTATTTTTTAAACAATTCATTTTAACAACCAAAAAATTTCAAATGTTTAATTATTTTTAAACTATTTTTCTCATTTTTATATCAAAATATTTGCATTATTTTAATTGGCAAATGGTTCTGCCTCCGCGCATTATCTTCCAATCGCACATCAATATGGTTCGACAATGGCGGCGGATATGCCAAAATTCCATAGATCGGAAAATAATATTTTAATTTGATTTTTTGTTGTAATTTTTTTGGCCCGAATTCCCCTTTTAAATTAATTTTCCAAATAATAATCCAAGAATTATATAAAATTACTGAAATAAATTTTATGAGTTTCAAAAATTTAATTTTTTTTTGCAGGAAGATGTGTTGGCAATTGTGTACAATAACAACGAAGAGTGCATGTGGGTTTTTTGGCAAGCTTTTTTTCTTTGTTTTCATTGCAAATTTGCCATACAATTTTTATGAGGAAAAATTGTTTGATTTATAGAATTCAATATCCACATGGATTGGTGATCAGCTCACGCATTTTAGATGAACTAATTTTGTAATTCATTTGAAAAATTATTTTAATAAATTTTTGTATTTTTCGTGAAAAATTTCATATAGAAGAAATGAAAATATTTTGAATGACACAACCAGATTTTTGCCAGAATTGTGCAGTTTTGTAGTAGGAGAACATTTTTAGGAATAGCCGCCTTTTGAATTGAAATCTGTTTGAAAAAAATATATTTTGCCACTACCGTGAAAGTTCTCAAGCCCACTCAGGAGATTTTCGGAAAATTAGAAACGAATAGTTTTTGATCAAGGAAATATGGTATTATATATTTAAAATAAGGGGGCTGAAAGTCCAAACATTAAAAAATAATTTAACAAATTAAAATATATTGAGGTGCCAGACTCTTGATGTTTTTGAAATTTGTTTTCCCTAATATTATTATTTCCTTTAAATTTTTAAATAAAATTAACCAAAATATTTTATTGGTTCCATTTCCATATTTTTCTCAACCAAAGAAACTTTTATTAACATTAAAATATGTTTTTAATATAGATTTTCTTCATCAATAAAGATTACTACATGAATATGTGCTCTCTATAGAATAATGACTGTCATTTCCATCGTTGATCCAATTATTTTTTCCATTTTTATGGAGGCTTAATTGTAATTTTTAATTCACCTTTAAATTATCGGTTGGAGAATATGAGTAAATAGAATTAAAAATATTTTGTTTTTTTTTTAAATTATTAATTTATTACATTCAAATAATTAATTTTTCACAAATATTTTTGCATCTCATAAATTAATTTCTATAATTCGAAATTTAATTTCTAATTTTTTGTTGAATTTTCACAAAATGTTTGGATACAACACCAATGACCAAATTTGAATAAATAAATTGAAAATTTAAAAAATAATAGATAAAAAAATAAAAGAAGTATAAATTCATTTGATAATATGGCGAACTAAATTATTTAAAATAATTTTTTCAAATTATTTTTGAATCTTATAAATTATTTTTTATACAATTTGAAATTTAATTATATTTTTTGTTGAATTTTCATATCAACGAACAACCACAATCAGAATGAAACAGATAAAAATTAAAAAAATCAATATTATTTTTTTAAATAAATTTTTGTTGTTATATTTGAATTTGTTTAAAAATAAAAATTTTAACACCGAGAAAATTATACGTATTTGGATTTAATATTTACAATAATTTTAATTATTTCCCGAAAACAATTTGAAAAAAAAATAAAATTTTAAGATTATAGCCGATGAATAATAAATTGCACATTCATTTTCGATGGTTTCACAGTCAACTGAGGAAATGTTTACATCTACTATAGAAGATAAAAATTGGCTACATTGTTGATAATGGAAGTAATAAAGAGCCGCAACAAATTAGCCAACATTTTTCAATTAAATAACAGAGAAGAAAAATTCGCCAACTAAATAATTTTTAATTTTCGTGCAATTCATTTTATAAAAATTTTTTTTTTTGATCGCTCCAATAAAAAATTTCATGTTTCAAATTTTAAAAATGGGACTTTGTATAAAATTTCAAGTTGATAAATTTTATGGGTTATAAAAATTTATTTAAATATTTTTTAAAATTCAAAGTATTATAAATAAATTTTTGTTATTGTATTTATTTTATTGACGCACAAAAAGATAGAAAATACTTTTCATTTAGATTTAAAAATCACATTTATTTAATAAAATTTCAAGTTAATTTATTTTATGGGTTAAAAAATGTTCTGTTTTTTTTAATAATTTTTAAAAAAATAATTAAAAAATTTAAATTAAAAATATAGAAGAAAAATTTATCAGTCATATAATTTTTTAAATTTTTGTACATTATAAATTTATTTTTTTTATCTTATGATCCCGACAATGGCTCCTCATTTTTAAATCTTATTTAAATTTTGGAAATTTTATAAAATTTCAAGTTAATAAATTTTATGGGTTATAAAAAATCTTCTTTTTTGAATTATTTTAAATTCAAAATCCATTCAAAACAATTCTTTCCCATTTTTAATTATTTAAAAAAAAAGTCTTTTTTTTTAAATTTCAGTTCATCATGGTGGATATAAAAAACCGAAAATAACGGCTACAACAAGGATGATAAACCATGGATTCGGTATAATTTTTTGTATTATTTTTAAATTTTCAATTTTTGCGTTCATTAATTGTTCGGCTTTTTTTTTTATTTTTTTTAATTCAAAAATTAATTATCAATATTTGTTAAATTTTGTGAGTTTCATTTTTATAGAAAAAATTAATATTTTAAGGAACTTATTTAATCATTTTCTATTAAAAGATTTTATTTATGTTTTCTAAATAAAAATAAATTTTAATTTTACAGCTCGTCTTTCAAAACTCATAAAATATTTCAAAAACTGTAAAGATATTTAATAATTATTTTTATTTAATGCTAAAATTTCATGGGAACTGAGAAGAACAAAAATTTTCAAAAAAAAAAAAAAACAATAATAAAAAAAATATTAAATTAAAGCAAATTACATCATCATCAAATTAAACATTTATTTATGAAATTTGTTTTCTTATTTAAAATATGAGATATTTTTGTAATTATTAAATTTTTTTAATATATTGATTTATTTAATAATTATTTTTCCTCTTAAAAGCTAAAATACTATATGAGTAAAACAACAAAATATATGAAAAAAATTTTTAAAAATAAATTAAGCCACCACATCAATATCGGCTTTACTCAATGGCTGGTGGCTTCCCCATCCATTAAACCCACCGATCCTCGGCATAACCACAAAATCAACCGCAATCCGCAAATATTTTCATCCTCAACCATATCATATCATCTGCCGAGCAGAACATTTTTCCATCCAAGCAATTAACAATTGTCCTCATTTGCATACAATGGCAAGTGGCAATGGTAGCAACAACAGAGGTGCACAATAAAAGCATCGAAGACGGAGTAATGAATGTGGGTTTACACTTTTCATTATTTTGAATATGACCAAAATCTACTTCCTTCTCATTTTCAAAAGTGAAAACTTATTTTTATAATTGGGATGCTGAAGGTGGACATCATGGTAAATTAAATAATCATTCTTAGTTTATTTTTCTAGATTTAATATTTTGTTCAATTTCCACTTGTTTCATCTTACAGATAACTCACTCCAAATTTATAATTTATTATTTAATTTCAATTAGAAAAAAATTTATGGATTATAAAAAAATTATTTAAATATTTTTTAAAAATTCCTATTCAATTTATTTAATAATAGTGAGATTATTTATTACATTCGAATGAAATTAAAAATTTTCCAAAAAATTAAATTTCTTCTGATAAATTTTCCCAAGAATGAAAAAAAAAATTTTTATTAAAAATATTATTTTAAAATCAATTTTATAATAATTGAAATTGCAGTGACTTGTTCTTTTTAAAAATTATTCAAAAATCACTTTTTTTTAATAAAATTTTAACTAAATTAATTTTAGGAGTTGCAAAAAAAATTTTTTTTAATGAAAGTTAATTAAAAGCAACAATCATCAAATAATTAATGAATATTTTAAATTTTTTTTTAATTTTCTCCAATTTATTCCAGATATTTCCACTCATTTTATCCAATTAAATTTTAGTTTTTTTTTTTCAAAATTTATTTTTATCTGCAATTTTTAGTTAAATAATTTTAAAATACTAAAAAACTTATTTAATTATATTTTTGATGCTAATTGAGGAAAACAATTAAGATCGTATATGTATTTTTAATATTTTTTTCTCATAAAATTTTATATAAAAATTTAACTTTTATACGATAAATTAGAAACAAATGATAAAATAGGCATAGATTGACCGACTTTATAATTCTGAATAGAGAATTAAATATATCTTTTTTTTATTTCTATTAATTACAAACAAAATCATTTTCCTTTTAACTAATATTGAAAAATTTTGAATATTCAAATTTCAATTTAATTCACATGTACAGTATGTTTGATCTGTTTCTGATCAATCCAATCCATCAACCACTACAACCACAAAATAAGCAGTTTATCTTCATTTTCGGCTACTTATTTTTTATTAATTTTCTAATTTGTTTTTTTTTAAATTTTGCATTTGATGGATGTTGTCCTTTATAATAATATTACAAAAATCGAATTTTTTAGAAAATTTCGAATAGATTAATTATATAGGTTTCAAAAATTGTTTTTCCTTATAAGTTAGATAAAAAGTAATATTTAAAGGAAATATCATCAAAAAAAAACTATTTGCGGTTTATCTTGGAGGCAATTGTTATTGAAAACCAAAAATGGATTCCACTCTATTGAAGACAACACACCACCTATGGATTCGAAATTTTATATTATAATTTAATTAAATTTTTCAAATTTTTGAATTTATCTTTATTTTTTTCATTCTTTACGATTTTAATTTTAATGCAAAAATTAATAGTTTTTTTTTTTATTATGAGTTTAAAATTAATTTTATTAATTTTAAGGTTAATATTTAATTTAATCTTTGTTCCTTTATAGAAAATTTTTTTAAAATATTTAAACAATTTCATTAAATTTTTTAATAAATTTATTTCACTAATTCATCTATTTTTCCTTAAATAAATAAATAAATAAAATCTACTAAATAAATGTTAATACACAAATTTTAACCTTCAATTTTCACAGTCATCTTCCAACTTTTACAAAAACATTCGATTGGGGCAAACCAAATGGAAAATGGTATTGCCATCTACGGATATGCTCCAGCCCCACATCGATATTGTATGGCAACGGCGGACGGATATTCAAAATTTCCTGATCGGAAAATTCTTTTTTTTTTTTAATTTGATTTTTTAAATAATTTTTTGCACGCATGAGGGCTGTTTTTCAACAAATTATTTTTCAAAAAAATCCAACGATTATATAAAAAATAATGGAATAAATTTTATGAGTTCAATTTTATATTTTTTTTCAATTTTTTGGCTTCTGAATTAATTAATTATTTCCGATTAATATTGTAAACATTTTAGATATTATAAAAATATTTTGTTCAAATTTTTTCTTTTGCCTAATTCACAAATTCTTTCGGAGTTTCTACTTACATAAAAATTTTATATATTAAATAAATATTTATTTTATCAATTTTTATGAAAACTTCCTCTTTAAAATTGGTTTTGAGCTCCCAGATTAAAAACCTAATAAAAACCACAATTGCATCCCATAAATTTATTTACCAAGTCAATTTATAATATTATAAAGTAATATTTAGAAATTACATAAAAATCAGCTAGGGCAACACGCTCGAAAAAAATTAATAAAAAATAAATAATTTTTTTAAATAAAAATAAAGGAATATTTTTATTTTGTCAATGGATTTATTAAATAATTTTTTAAATTTTCTTCTAATTAAATTATCCATCACGGGAGTCAAAACTATTTTCTTTTAGTATATAAAAATTTTCTGATATTTTTTATTGTTCCAATAAATTATAAGCAACCAAGATCGAAATATATTTGATAAATTGATGGTCGCCCACACAATTTTAATAAATTTTTTATCTATATCAATATTATTTGCAACTCATAAAAAATCCTTAATATTTTCTTAATAAATAAATATTAATTTTATGATAAATAAAAAAAGACCGTCATGTAGAGTGCTCATTTAAATAAATTTTTAAAAATTAAAATAATTTTTCAGCAACAAGAGAATTTTATTTGGTATGGTTTTTGTTTTTTTGTTTATATCAGTCTAAACAGTAATTTATAATTTATTTCGATTTTAGGGAGGGAATAGCAATTTGATTTAATCAAATTTTTTCAAGCAAAATTCGAAATTTGAATAAAAAATTAAATTTAGAAATTTAAAAAAAAATTATGAAAAAGTTAAAAAATCTTCTAATTTTGCTTCTCATAAATTATTTTTATAAATTTTTACATTTAAAAAGAATTAATTTTAATTAGCTTTAAAAAAGAGCAGAATGAACGTCCAATTAAATAAAAAAATTTTAAAATTGATAGAAATTAATTAGCATCAGTAAAAATAATAAAATTAATTATCAAAATAATCATTTTTTAAAGGTGCTAGATGACTTGTGAAAAGCTTTTGTATTGCTCTTTTTCCTCTTTATTTCATTTTGTCATTCATAATATTCAAGAATAGAATGAAAGCAAAATTAGTTTAGGTTTAGATATTAATTTTAATATCTTAGCTAAAAAGAAAAGGAAATTTTATTTTCTAAAAAAATAAATAAAATAATAAATATTAACAATTATAAATGAATATTGTTTGAACGAAACACATTTCTGCTAATGCTAATGGCTTTAGTGCAAAAATATAAGAAAACATAGCTCTCAAATATAGCGTAATAAAAATGCAATTTCAAGCATTACTAAAGCCTTAATAATAATTCTAAATCAAAATATTTCAGGTTCAAAAATGATTTAGTTATTTAAGCAAATTCAAATATTTATAATTGTAATTTCATAGATTACTAAATCGATTATGTCGAATTGAATTAGTATTTATTAATTACTAAAAACTAATGATTACTGAAATTATACGAATTCAATTGGGCTAAAACTTTAATATAATATAAATTTCAGTCCAATTCGTGAACGAACATTTTGTCTTCGGTGTTATGAAGGCAAAAAAAAAAGCTGCAATTGTCGAGCAATATAATTGCTAAATTAATTTTGCAAACACCACGAACATCAATTCCATCGTCCAGAATGGCACTAATAGCAGTGAATATTGATCGAAATAGGGCGTAGATGGCATGAAATATTCAATTTAGCAATTTCGAATAGACAAAGAAATTCGCTTCCAAAATGGTTAATTGCAAATTTTGGAATGAAGCAAAGATGGCAGCAATAAATCACGAATATCTAATCAACAACAACGAAACAGTAATAATAATATGCATAGACCAAGTCTACCATATTTTTCATTCCGAAGCCATCAAAGCACATAAAATTGCACAATATTGAAGGAAGAATATGAAAGAGTGACTGACCAAATATTTTTTTTATTTGTAGATATTTTATTTAAGATCTCTGCATAAACATTATAGCAATTATATTAAATTGTCTCAAAATGGATTTTCCTAGCAATTAATAATTGTATTTTTAAATAATTTTTTTTTAAATCAAAAGCTTTTTCCCATTCAATTTATTAAAAGCTTATTTTATCTTTCTTACAAAAATAATTCAAAGGGCGTGTGTACAATAACCAAATAAACAAAAAGATAGGGAATTCATGCATAATTGACAAAGGAAGGGGATCGAAGTAATAGAAAAACATAATAATTTAATGATTTTTATTTTTTCATAGCTATAAAAAATGTTTCTCATTAGCAAGCAACAAGTGCAGAATCACGTGGGAAAAATTTTGAAAATTAAAAAAAAAATAGTACTTAAATTCCAATTATAATAAAATTATTTATGAGATGAAAAAATATTTTGGAAAAATTTTTTAAAATAATTCTGTTGACCCCATTTTCAAATGAATTTACAACGTCTTTAATTATTTTTTATCTTTATTTTTTAATTTTTTAATTTAATTTTTTATTCAATATTCGCAATGTGGTTGCTTGGAATCGGAAACATATTATGAAAATCCAAATAAAAAAATTAGAATTTAAATTCTAAATTATAAAAATTATTTATGGGATTATCAAAATCACCAACATTTTAATGGGTGGACTGTCCTACTGCTGCTGAATGTGGACTGGCATCCGGCATTGCATCAAAAATATATTAAAATTCCATTATTTGGAACCCACAATCAATAAAATAATTTTGTGATTATAAAAATAAATTTTAAAAAATTCGATGAAATTGAAAATTGTTAAAATAATGAAAAAACTTTTAAACAAAAATAAATTTATAAAAATTTTTTATGTAAAATTTCAAAAATATTCATAGATTTATTTATTCTTAAAATGATTATATATTTCTCAACTATACACCGATTCCCTATCTTTGCCAATTTTGCATTAATTCCTCATCTTATTTTATTTGCTTAAGTTATTGTTTTTAAATTTAATTTTTTCAATATTTTTTCAATATGTATCTGTTGTATCCGAAAATGAAAATTATCCGTTTCAGAAACGGATATCCGAAAATGAAATAAACAAATCGGATATCCGAAAATGAAATGACCATTTGTTTCAGAAACGGATATCCGAAAATAAAACAAATAAATCGGATATCCGAAAATGAAATGTTTCAATTTCGGATATCCGAAAATGAAAATAGCATTTAAAATCAGAACAATGGGAAATCAAATCAGAACTGGTCGAAATCAAATCAGAACGGATCGAAATCAAATCAGAACGGGTCGAAATCAAATCAGAACGGGTCGAAATCAAATCAGAACGGGTCGAAATCAAATCAGAACTGGTCGAAATCAAATCAGAACGGGTCGAAATCAAATCAGAACGGGTCGAAATCAAATCAGAACGGGTCGAAATCAAATCAGAACGGGTCGAAATCAAATCAGAACGGGTCGAAATCAAATCAGAACGGATCGAAATCAAATCAGAACGGGTCGAAATCAAATCAGAACGGGTCGAAATCAAATCAGAACGGGTCGAAATCAAATCAAAACTGGTCGAAATCAAATCAGAACAGATCGAAATCAAATCAGAACAATGGGAAATCAAATCAAAATGGGCTAGATTGAAATCAGAATGGGACGGAATAAATCAGAATTGACCATTATAAATCAAAATGGGAAAGAACAAAATCAGAATGGGCTAGATTAAAATCAGAACATTCAGAATCTGAATAGTTAAATTAATGTATGAATAGTCAGAATTTTATCTGAATATAATTAGAACTACAAGAAATAAGATTTTAATCAGAAGAAAATTAGAAATCAGAATTTAATGAGAGTAATTCTGAATATTCTGATATTAATTTTGACTATTCGGATAATAATTCTGAAAGTTCTGATTTTAATCTAGCCCATTCTGATTTGATTTCCCATTGTTCTGATTTGATATCGATCTGTTCTGATTTTATTTCTCACTGTTCTGATTTTATTTAAGCCATTCTGATTTTATTTTAGGCCGTTCTGATTTGATTTCCCTCTGTTCTGATTTGATTTCCCTCTGTTCTGATTTGATTTCCCTCTGTTCTGATTTGATTTCCCTCTGTTCTGATTTGATTTCGATTCGTTCTGATTTGATTTCGATCCGTTCTGATTTGATTTCGACCCGTTCTGATTTGATTTCGACCCGTTCTGATTTGATTTCGACCCGTTCTGATTTGATTTCGACCCGTTCTGATTTGATTTCGACCCGTTCTGATTTGATTTCGACCCGTTCTGATTTGATTTCGACCCGTTCTGATTTGATTTCGATCCGTTCTGATTTGATTTCGACCCGTTCTGATTTGATTTCGACCCGTTCTGATTTGATTTCGATTCGTTCTGATTTGATTTCGACCCGTTCTGATTTGATTTCGACCCGTTCTGATTTGATTTCGATCCGTTCTGATTTGATTTCGACGACCAGTTCTGATTTGATTTCCCATTGTTCTGATTTTAAATGCTATTTTCATTTTCGGATATCCGATTTATTTGTTTCATTTTCGGATATCCGTTTCTGAAACAAATGGTCATTTCATTTTCGGATATCCGATTTGTTTATTTCATTTTCGGATATCCGTTTCTGAAACGGATAATTTTCATTTTCGGATACAACATATCTATTGACTGGCTTTATTTTTTGTTAGAATAGATAAGAAAGATGGCATTTAATAATTTGAATGTTAAAAAAAATTTATGGTTTGAAAAAAAAATATTTAAAAATTCAATTTTTATTGCTTGGATGTTTCCTTGAGATGAATGCTCTAAAATAATGAAAATTCATTATAATTTATATTTTGAAAATAATATAGTAGCCCTTTATTTAAACACAATTTGTAAATGGTTAAAATAAAAAAATTTTCTAAATTATTTTTAGACCCATAAAATATTTAGACATCTCTGGAAATATTTAATTATTATTTTTCAAAAATGATAAAAATTTTTTCAAGTGGAAGACAAACAACTATTTAAAAAAATTAAAAAGAATAAATTAAAGCCAATCAAATTACACATCAACATAGATTTTCTCCTCCCGTTCTCGACTTTAGCCATCCACTCACGACAATCGCCGCAATCATAAAATCGGTCCACAATTGTTCCGACACAATATTCATCAGCTTTCTCATATCCGCCCAATAATCATCAAAAAACAAGCAGAACATTCTTCCCATAGAAACATACTAACAATAAACAATTGTATTATTAAATAATTTTTTTCAAAAAAATTTTTTTCCCATTCAATTATAACATCTTTTTATCTTTAAAAAAATAAAGCCAGTGACTTGGACTTGGACATAAAAATCAAATTTAAAAAATAATAATAACTGCAAAAAATCAATACAAAAAACTTTCGATCGAATTTGAATAAAAAATTATTTTAAAAAAAATGATAAAAAATTTAAGAAATTTATAGATCTATGTGATAATAAGGCGACAGAATTATTTTTAATAATTTTTTAAATATTTTTTTGCATCTCATAAATTATTTTCTATAATTTTACATTTAAGTTCTAATTTTTAAATTTTCATAAAATGTTAAATAGTGCGCAAATTTTATGACAAAATTTAAATAAAAAATTAAAATTAAAAAATTGATAAAAAAATTATTAGAATGCATTCTATATATTTTGTGCCCTGACCCCTGACCCATGAGCCTTATATAATTTCCTCAATTTATTTATTGAAATTATTAATAAATTATTATTATTAAAACAAAAGTTAATTTTTCGAAAATATTTTGGTATCTAAATCTTAAAAAAATTATTTTTTATTATTATGGTAAAACAAAATTTTTCAAAATTTTTTGCAACTCATAAATTATTTTCTATAATTCGAAATTTAAGTTCTAATTTTTTGTTGAATTTACACAAAATGACAAAGAACCATTCGGACGAAATGTAAATAAAAAATTAATTTAAAAATTTAAAAAATAATAAAAAATTAAAGAATATAAATTATAAATTTATTTGATAAGGCGGCGATCAAATTTAATTAAAATATTTTTTAAGATATTATTTCATCTCATAAATTTTTTTTTGGCAATTATGTTTTAATTTTTTGTTTGATTTAATAAAATTGACCTAAAGAAACAAATATAATATTTGAATAAAAAATCAAATTAAAAAATTTAAAAATAATGATAAAAAATGTAAATAGCAATAATTTATATTGATAAATTTTCTGAGTTATAAAAATTGTTTTTTTAATTAATTTTTTGTCAGCGAGGAAAATTTCCGTCTCGCCATTTCCATTTCGCGAATTTGACGAGCTGCAGTTCGCACCGCTATTAAATAATTTAAATGGTCTAAAATGCATTAAAATAGCCTAATTGGCTTATCCATTGTCATATGGATCAACCAAAAAAAACAAGTTTTTGTTGCGGATGAACCAAAAAAAAAAGAAAGAAGGGGACAATTACAATCTATAATTTATTCACGAGTTCATTTTTATCGCATTACAATTAAAAAATAAATAGCTTAATCCATCAATTCTGTTTTCTTTTCAAAAAGAATTCAAAAATATGAATGGTCGAAGTTTTTAAAATTGGATCATAAAATTGTAAATTTAACTATCCTAGTTTTAGAATGCAAAATTGGTAAATTATAAAAATAATGAAATTTAAAAATTATTTTAAAACCCATAAAATATTTCGATAACTATGGTAATATCTAATTAATATTTTTTATTTAGTACCAAATTAGTTCGACAGCTATTCACTCAAAATATTTGAAAAAAAATAATTAATTTAAGATAAATCATATAATCATCGGTTTCCTCATTGACGATTGATGATCTGACCACCTATTAATACCAATCATCGTCAAAACAACAAAATCAAACACAGTACAAAAATGTTCCTCTATCACTTTTTTCTTCACTAAATAGAACATTCTTCTTACGGAAATATCTTAAATAAATGATTGAATTTTTAAATAATTTTTTATTTTTTCCATTCAATTTATTAAAAGGCATCTTTTTATTGTTCCTGGAGATGCGAATGGCCATAATAATAATAATAATTTTACAAAAAAAAAAAAACAAAAACAAAGAGATTCAAACAAAATTGGCAAAAATAGGGCATTATAGTATTGAGAAAAGTAATAATAAAATAACATTTTAAAAGAATTGTAAAATATTTTTTCGAAAAGAAATTAAAAAATTTATTATTAGCAATTTGACAAAAAAATTTATTATTAGCAATTTGACAAAAAAATTTATTATTAGCAATTTGACAAATAGTCTTTTTCTAATTTTTCGATTCAATATTCGATCAATCAATATTTTAAAAATTGATATTGTGCAAAATGAAAAAATAAATTTTCACCAAAAATACCCTTAGTACTTTCTCATTTTTTTTTTATGTAAAAGTAGGAATTATTTTACCAAGATGAAAAGATTTGATGAAATGGAATTTAGATTCGTTATTGGTAACCAAAATTAATTCTATGATATGATATTAATAATTCTAGTAGGGTGGTTTATAATGGATATTTTTTTCCATGCTTTAGTGTGGTTTATTGTTAATTATGAAATTTTTTAATTAGTGCCTAGCCTAAAATGAACTGAAGACTAATTATAAGTTAAAAAACAAAAGGGATGATAAAAATATTTTAAATGGCAATAAAAAAAAAAGAAAAATAAATTTTAAATAAATAAAAATACATTTTTAAAAAGTATTCCATAAAATATTTCGAACATCTGTGGTAATTTAATATTTTTCAGTAAATGCTAAAATCTAGAAAGAATAACAGACAAAATTATTTGATAATAAATTAAAATAAAAAGAATAAATTGAAGCCAACCATATCACCAACGGCTCATCCTCGACCGTTGGCGGCTACACCATCAACCGTAGCCCAACAATCTCCACAACCA
The DNA here is from genome assembly GCA_030063045.1 of Pratylenchus scribneri. Lineage (NCBI taxonomy): Eukaryota > Metazoa > Nematoda > Chromadorea > Rhabditida > Pratylenchidae > Pratylenchus > Pratylenchus scribneri. The sequence goes on from JAQSEB010000045.1 coordinate 714,946, forward strand.
CAAAATCAACCAAAATCCGCTTATGTTCGGACAATTTTTATATTATAAAGAATGAAAATATTAAATAAATTCTTGTCCGCGGTTATCAAATTTATTTTGAATTTCTCGGATAATTTATTTTTACTTATCGATTATCTACCTTCAGATTTGAAAAATTTTCTTGAGATTCTTTATTTATTATTCATATTTGATTATAAAGCTATGAAATAAATATATTCCTAATATATAAAGGTAAAAAAAGTACATATTAATAAGCATAACACAAAATAATAAAATTTGCATTGCACTTTTTCCTCTTTGCCTTGTTTTAGCATTGGAACGATTGTTGGTATATTTGCCCAGAATATTCATGAATAGAACGGAGGCCAAATTGGATGGCTTAATGATTGGTCTTTGCTTTATTTGGGCGGCACCATTTTTCATTGCTTATTTGACATCATGCAGTGGAATTATTTTCCGCTCATATGCATGGTAATTTGTTTTTAATAAAAATAAAAAAATAAATAAAAATAAAAATTTATATCAAATTTTAGTTTTAAAACATTTTATCAAGCGCAAAATTTCTGTTAATTGTTTTCAAACAAATTTTCTCATTTTAATATCAAAGTACCGTAAAACTTCTAATAGAAGCCCCTGCTCTAGTAGAAGCCCCTGCTCTAATAGAAGCCCCCTTTGGAGCGCCTATGAAATTTATAAGCCCTGGGGCTTCTATTAGAAATTTTACGGTAGTATATAAATTTTTCTTCTATGAGATGCAAATATCTTTTTAATAAAAAATTTATAAAACAATTTTTTTCCCATGTAATTTATTAAAACATCTTTTTATCTTTAACAAAAATAAAGCCAGTGACATGGAGTTTTTATTTAGATTTGCTCTTGGGAATACCATATTTAAATTATTAAAAAATTACTTTAAAAAAATAAATCAAAATATATCTAATTTTTTATAGGTTCGAAATTTTCTTTTTTAGACTGATTTATAAATATCGAAATCGCGATATAAAATAATTACTGTATATATCAAAAAAATTAAGTAAAATGAAAAAATGAATATTGATTTTATTTTTCTTATCTAAATAATTATGTTTTTTAATTTTTGTTTTGATTAAATTGTGTTCCAAAAATTTTCAAAAAAAAAACATTTTTTTGTAAACAATAAAATTTTATCAATAGGAAATTTATATAAAATTGCTAGTTTTAAACTCATTTGAAAACACGAGCAGATTAGAACAATTTAAATTAAAAAATTTTTAATTATTTTAAACCCATAAATTATTTCGACATCTGTAGGGATATTTAATCGTTATTTTTCAGTAAAAGCTAAAATTCAACAAAAAAGGACGACAAAAATATTTAAAAAAATAAAAATTTATAAATTTCGAAGCCAACCACTTCATCAGCACTTCCTCCACAGATTGGCAGCCTCCCCTCCCGACAATTTTCACAATTGACAAATATTCCTCTAAGAAAGTCTTCAACATACATAGATCCACCCCATCATCATCATCAGCGGAATTGAACAATTTTCCACGGAAAGTTCAAAACAATAAAGAACCTCAACAATGCCACTTTTCATCCTCATCAACATTCAATGGTAGGGAGCGGTAGCAACAGCAGCAATGGTGCAACAACAAAACTAAGACAAAGTGATGATTACTGAATACTGATGAATTTGGATTTTTTAGCTGATTTTTGTTTATTTATTGGCAAACGTATTGTCCTAAATAAATTTAAATAGCAATTTCCTTTTTTTTTCTTTTGCTTCTAATTCCTAAAAGCTTTATGAAAAACGAATTATGAAACATTCCCACAAATAAAGATTATTAGATGAATATGTGCTATCGAATAATTATTGTCATTTCCATTGTTGATTCCGTCCAATTATTTGCCGATTTTTATGGAGGTTTAATTGCAATTTTTAATTCATCTATAAATTATTGATTGGAGATGGAGAAGGTGAGTAGAAGAATTAAAAACATTTTTAATTTAAAATAATAAATAATTATTATAAAAATATGAAAATTATTTTTTTCACAAATATTTTTGTTTCACATAAATTATTTTATATAATTTGGAATTAAATTCTAATTTTTTTGCTGAATTTTCACAAGATGCATGAAAGAACACTTATGTTCGAAATTTGAATAAAAAAAATTAATTAATTTTTAAAATCATGAAAAAAATTTTAAAAAATATATAAATTTATTGATATCTCGGCGAACAAAGTAATTTAAAATAATATTTTCACTCATATTTTTATATCTCATAAATTGTTTTATACAATTTGTTTTTTTCACCTATAAAGATATTACATGAATATGTGCTATCGAATAATAATTGTCATTTCTATTGTTTATTCTGTAAATTATTTGTTCATTTCTATGGAGGCTTAACTGCAATTTTCAATTCATCTTTTAATTATTGGTTGGAGAATGTGAATAAGCATTAGAAATATTTTTTATTTAAATTAATAAAAATAATTATTACTAAAGCATGAAAATAAATTTTTGCGTAAATATTTTTGCATCACATAAATTATTTAATATAAATTAAGAATTTAAATTCATTTTTTGTTAAATTTTCATAAAATATGAATGCAAACACAGACGAAATTTGAAAAAATTAAATTAAAATAATTTTAAAAATTTAAAAAATATTGATAAAAAATTTACACATTAATAATATTTAATTTATTTAAATTAATTATTATTAAAATATAAAGTTATTCTATCAAAAAATTTTTTTTGCATCTCATAAATTATTTTTTAAAATTTTGAATATTATTTCTAATTTTTTGTTGAATTTTTATAAAATATGCCAAAGGCCAATTTGAATCGAAATTTGAATAAAAAAAAAAACTAAAAATTGATAAAAAAAAATTAAAGAAAAATTTTTTTTTTTGATAATGTAGAGAAAAGTTTTACCGGGAATCTTTCATCCTTCAGCAGGCCACAAGATAGAAAATAATTTAATTCCTGAAACTATTTTAATTTTTGTTTTCCATTTTAAATTGTACAAGAAGAACGGAATTATTTTTTAAACAATCGAAATTGTTGATTTATCAAAAATTCTTACTAATAAAATTTTATATGTTATAAATAAATGCAATCAATACTTTAAATATTGTTATTATACAAAATGAAAAAAATAAATTTTCAACAAAAATGCACACTTAGTACTTCCTCATTTTTTTTCATGTAAAAGTAGGCATTACTTTGCCAAGATGAAAAGATATGATGAAATGGAATTTAGATTCGTTATTGGTAACCAAAATTAATTCTATGATATGATATTTATAATTTTCTGATAGGGTGGTTCGTAAATGGATATTTTTTCCATGCTTTGGTCCTTTGGTATGTTTTATTGTTATCATGAATTTTTTAATTAGTGCCTAAAATAAAGTGAATAATTATAAGTTAAAATAAAAGGGATGCTAAAAATATTTTAAATGACAATAGAAAAAAAAGAAAAATAAATTTTAAATAAATAAAAATACATTTTTAAAAAGTATTCCATAAAATATTTCGAACATCTGTGGTAATTTAATATTTTTCAGTAAATTCTAAAATCAACAATGGATAATGGCAACATTATTTGATAAAAAATTAAAATAAAAAGAATAAATTGAAGCCAATTACATCATAAGCGGCTCATCTTCGACCGTTGGCGGCCTCACCACCAACCGTAGCCCAACAATCGCCACAACCACAAAATTAACCAAAATCCGCTTATGTTCGAACAAATTTTTATATTATCAAGAATGAAGATATTAAATAAAGTCTAGGCTTTTTTTAAAATTATTTTTTTCAAATATTTATTTCGACTTCGATTGTCCAAATTTATTTTCAATTTCTCTGATTTATATTAAATTTATATCCTTGTTCTAAAAATAAATTTATAGGTTATAGTTTTCATCTTTTTTGGAAAATTTTTTATATTTATTTTTACTTATCGACCTGAAAATTTGAAAAATTTTCTTAAAATTCTTAATTTATTATTCATATTTGATTATAAAGCTATGAAAGAAATTTATTCACAATATGTAAAGGTAAAAAAGTACATAATAATAGGCATAAAATATTTAGAATTAAAGTTATTAAAAATAGAAACATTTAATAATTAAAATTTAATTAGAAATTTGTCTTGAATTTTTTATTTAGAATTAGCAATATTTTTTGATGTATGCTGTTGCGCGTTTTTTATTATTCTTAAATATGACGGGAATTAATATTTTCAATTAATCATTCATAATTTTATGGGTTGTAATTTCCCTCATTTTGAACTAAAAAGAAATTCAGATTATGGTTTTGTGGATTTTGAACCATGGATACAGCAGAGACAGTAAATATTCTTTTAATATCCCATGTGGAATTATTTTTCAACCCCTCAAAAATTGGGAATATTTGGGTCAAACTTCTTAATTTGTGGACATTTTTCAACGAATTATTAGCGGATGGCATCAGCTAACGGTGTTGTATACGTATATCGTATACCACTTCCTCATTATCAAATGCAAAAATATCGACCACCTAGACATTAATATAGATCTTTTTTGATATTTTTAAAATATTTATTTATTTTGGATCCGGGTTTTTTTCCTTTTAATTTAGAATTTCCATAATAATCAATTTATTTATTATTCTTTGTCCTAAAACAAATTTATGGGTTGTAGATTTCATTTTTAGGGTATTTTTTTTCAATTTATTTTTATTTTTTCATTTATACATATTTTTTTCAATCAAGAAAATTTTTTATTTATTTAAAATAATTTTTTTAATTTTTGAATATCTAAAATGCATTAAAATAGCTAATAGCCCCAATTCTTGGATTATCCATTGTCATATAGATCAACCAAAAAATTTAAGTTTTTGTTGCGGATAAAGCAAAAAAAAAGAAAGGAGGAGACAAATACAATCTCTATAATTTATTTCCGAGTTCATTTTTATCGCATTTCAATTAAAAAAATAAATAGCTTAATCCATTAATTCTATTTCAAACAATAAAGAAATTAATTTTAAAAACTAAGAGAAAATATAATATTAATTATCCCAAAATTTAACAAAAATTAATGATTAGAAGAATATTTTATATTTAAAATAACAAAATTTTCTTGAAATTTCATGCATAAATTGTTAAAGGTGCAATGGAACAAAGAGAATATTATTTTTAGAATTTTGGAATAATTATTTAACCCATAAACTATTTCGCAATAAAAATTCATAAAATAAACCATTTTTTTTATTTTTCTAATAAGAAACGATGCAGAAAATGAAGCTCAATATTTTTTCAAATTTTTTTCACGAAAATTTTTAATCCCATAAATATTTTGGATTAAAAATTTATTAAATTTCATTGAAAAATTGAATTTAAAAATATGGCTGCAGAAAAGAAGGACAAATTAAAAAATATTAAATAATTAAAATAGAACCTTTACATCCGGAGTGGGTTCATAAGAACGTAGTTAAATTACTATGGTAAAATGACCTGGTTATTTGACCAAGGGCAAATGACCTGGTTAAATGACCTAAATTCCGTTCATAAGAAAATTTTAAAAGTTACTATGAGGTAATGGTAAACCATAATCTTATGAACTGGGTACCAGGTAACTCTCAACTTTTGAGGGAAAATGAAAAAAAATTTGTCATATTTTGGCCAAAAATGGGTTCCGCATTAAAATTCTAGCATATTCGGACTCAGCTCATCGAGCTCTATCGAATGAGGTATAGCTCGACCGAATCAGTGCTATTTTCTGCTATTTTCTTCCCAGGCTTTATAAAAAATTCAGAACAAAAAATTTTTAAAAAAATTTTATATCAATCGATAGAGGAATGTCAATTCTATAATCTAGAGTTATTTTCAAATTTTTTGGATGACTAAATAATGATTTATGCCGTTTCAAAGATGATATTACCTGTAAAAAAGACCTTTTTTACCTACCTTTTTATTTTTAATTTTTACAAAACAATGGATGGAAGAAAAAATACAAAATTTATATGGTTGGATAGAGGAGACTTCAATCTACAAGGAAAAAATTATTGTATATTTTGAAATTAAATTCCCAGGCTTTTTATATGGCCCTAAAGTTGATGGTAAATTTTTTTACCATGCTAGGGGGGCATGGTAGCATTTTTACCATGAACTCGTGGTTATTTAACCACGTGGTTACGTTCTTATGAACCGGGGTAGGTTTTTACCATGACCTCATGGTTAATTGACCTGGTCATTTAACCAGGAACCGGCGGTTACGTCTTATGAACCGGATCACATGGTTATTTAACCATGAGGTCATGGTTAAATAACCATAACCACGTTTTGCAAAAATTTATGAGATACATAAAAAATTAAAATACTAACTGATGCATTTTGATTTGTCCTGTCAAGAAATTAAAGTTACTTATTTTGTTTATTGTTAGAAATTCCAAATTAATGAACAATTTATTTGAAAAAATTTCTGAGAAATAAATTTTATTTTTTTGAATTGTTTGAAATATTTTTCGACATAATTCTTGTTTAGTTTATTCCAAAATAAAAGAAAATTTGTTAGAAAAAATTATGAGTTGCTAAAAAAATATTTAAAAAACATCAAATACTGTTTAAATATGAATATCAAAATTTAAAAAAGGCAATTGAATTGGTTATTATTATTAATACAAGCTACAGAATTATACAAAGGTATGTGAATAAATATATGATTATTATCAGAAAAATCTTTTTGATAATGCAGCAAACAAAGTTATTTTAAATAATTTTTCCAATTAATTTTTGCATCTCATTAATTATTTTATATAATTTGGAATTTAAGTTTTAATTTTTTTTGAATTTTTACAAAAATGTGAATAAATACCAGATCAAAATTTGAATAAAAAATAAATTAAAAAAATTAAAATAATGATAAAAATTCAAAATAATGATAAAAATTCAAGAACATTTAGCTGATAATGTGCAAATAAAATTACTAAAAAATTTTTTCAAAATAATTTTTGCAACTCATAAATTATTTTATATAATTTGGAATTAAATTCTAATTTTTTGCTGAATTTTTAAAAAATGTGAAGAATATCACCTGGCCGAAACTAGATTAAAAAATTATAAAATTTAAAAATCTTCACAAAAAAATGTTATAAATTTATTTCTGCCAAAATTTTTATTAGACCCAAATTTAGTAAATTTAATTAAATTTTTTAACGATTTATAATAATAATTTGACCAGAAATATTTTTAAATTTATATTAATAGAAATAAATTTATAGAAATAAAAATTTAAAAAAATTCCAAAATCCAATAAAAAATGGATTTTATTGGTACAATTTTCTACAGAACACCAAAAAATTAGGACATGAACGATGGAACAACAAAACATAAACCATCATCATGCCCACCATCAACCTATATTCACTTGGCCAAATGCCACATTTGGTGAAAGAAAAAAATAAAGAAATATAAACTTATTTGATATTGCAGGACAAAGTTATTAAAATTAATTTTTGCATCTCATAAATTATTTTATATACTTTGGAATTTAAGTTCTAATTTTTTGCTGAATTTTTACAAAATGCTCCAAAAGATCCAGACAAAATTTGAATAAAAAATTAAATTAAAAAATTTAAAAAATAATGATAAAAATTAAAATAATATATTATATATATATATATTTGATAATAAAGTAAAAAAAATTTATAAAAAAATATTTTAAATAATTTTTAGAAAAAAATTTTTGATCTAATTTGTGCATCACATAAATTATTTTTTACATTTAAAATAAATTATTTTTAATGGCTTTCAAAATTAATCTTATCGTAATATTAATTAAATAAAGAAATATATTTTAAAATTGAAAAAAAAATTAATTAAACAACATCTGAATTTTTTTATGTAAAATCTACAAAAATATTAATTTGGTGAAAAATTAGATTTCTAAAAATTATTTTAAGATGAAATTTAAAAATATTTGTAAAAAATTTTATTCAGATTTTCAGCAGCAGGAATATTTCACTTTGACACCTCCTAGTAAAATTAAACATGGCTTCAACCGTTGGTGTTGGATATAGATATAGCTAAAAAAATAAGAAAAAATAACATTTCTATTATATTTTTTTTAAATTGAAATTTTTAGTTTTTCGGTCCCGTCTCGTGTTTGCAATCGAATATTTTTCCTAAATTTTTAGAATTAATATGTAAAATATCAAATAAATAAATTATGGGTTTGATGAAAAATTTTTTCTCTCTAGTATTTTACGACAAAAATTAATTGAAAATATTCTTTAAAAAATTCAATTGAATATTTTATTTTGGCAGCTGCCCAGCAACAATTCAACATGGATCAATCTCCGGTGTTGGTCAAACGCTTACCCCTCATAAAATCCAACAATATTTAACCACTCCAGCAGCGGGCACGAATTCTGATCAACTTTCCCATATCCAATTTCAAAAGCATCACAAAATATTATTTAGCAACAAACACAACAAATTGTGCCTCAGCAACAATATGCCATCGTTTAAGGAAATAGCAGTGGACAATAGTCAATTGTTTCCTCATAATTTTTAAAATTAATATAAACCATCGTAATTCTTAAAATTCAAAATGAAATGATTTAAAGATTACATGAAAATGATTTCAAAGAATTAATTGTATATTAGTTTCCATTTTGGATTTACATTTATTTTTTTTAATTTAATTTATTCTTTTTTTGTATCTTTCATCAAATTTTTTTTTAGAAGAGCCAATGTTACTTAAAAAAATATCTTAAGATTATTAAAAACCAAATATTATTACTTATTTCCCTTTTCTATTCTTTAAGTTTTAATCATGGAACTCCCGAAACGATTTCCCGATCGAGACGCCTTGTCGATCTCTAATTAATTTATAATTTAAAAGTGTATATTTAATGCTTTTTTATAAATAGGGTAAATTTCAATAAAATTTCTCTGTAAAGGAAAACGAGTTTTACATACACACTCTCAATGTATTAAAACAAATTATTATTTTGTTTATTTATTATTGCATTATTCTTATTTTTTAGCGAAAAACTATGTGAGAAAGGTCAAAGAATAAAAAAGGTTGTATAATATTCAATTATAAATATATCATTTAGTAGAATATAGTGTCTATTTATACGATGTATAATTAAAGAGAGAAATAAAGAGAAAATGTAAAATATAAATCTAGAAAACACGGGGAAAAATTCAATATTTCATTTGCCATGAAAGATTAATTTAATTTAATTGAACCAAAAAAAAAATAAAAATTTATGACTTCCAAATTTCTATCTCTTTCTTTTTTATGGTAAGCAATTAATTTTCCTTCAATTTTCATCCGAATATTCTGGCAAGTCCAAAAAGGAAAAAAATACCAGCAAACAAATATAGAATTGGCGCAAAAGAGGCGATTGCGACAAAAATTTTACCAAAAACGAGCAGAAAGGCCATACCTATTTATATAAAAAATTTAATTAAAAAAAATAATTATGTATTTTAAAATTTAATCTAATTTTTATATAAAGAAATAATTTAAAAATATTTTTATATTTTTTCTTACCAATGAATATTATTATTACTTCTTCTTGCCTTTTTCACTCTTCTATTTTTATTTTTGTACTTTGCTAATGGGTCAAATGGCAATTGCTCTTTCTCATCGACAATTTTAAATGCAATACCATTTTTTGCATTAAAAAATTTTTCCAAAATTTTTGTTGGAACTAAGAAATGCAATAAAAATTGTTTTTTTTTTAAATTTCACCCTACCAAGAGCTATGGGTGCTCAAAATCGAGACTGTGGGGAATAGAGATAGACGTAATAAGGTATTTTTTTATTTCCCTCGTGTCAAATAATTTAATCGGATCAATTGGCTACTGTTAAAAATGGAAAAAAAAAGAAATAATTTATAAAATAATGAGCAAAATTTTTAATAAATTCAAATGAATACGTTTGAGTGAAATTAATTTTAAAATTTATTCTTTGATAATAAAGGCATTGCAATTCAATTATATTTAAAAATAACATTCAATTAAATATAATCTTTTTTTAAAATTTATTCCCTTTATACGATGTAAATAAAATTTATTGATAATATAAAAATATAAATCCAGAAAATATGGAGCCAAATTCAATATTTCATTTGTCATGAATGGTAATTGAATTTAATTGAACCAAAAAATGACTTAATTTTAAACTGAAAAAAAATAAATTTTAATTAAAAAATAACAATTCAAAATTTTCATCTCTTTCGTGCATCCTTTCCTTATGGATTAGCAATTAATTTTCTTTCAATTTCATATGGGTCCAAAACGATTTGCTGCCAAAAAAGCAAAAACAAGAGCAATCGGAATAATAAGTGGCGCAAAAGCGGCGATTGCTGTGACAATTGGGCCAATAAGAAAAACCGCACCAAGGATGCAAAAACCAAAAGCTATTTTATAGAAAATATAAATCAAATTTTTTTCATTAAAAAATAATTAATGAATTTTAAAATTTAATTTTTATGGAAATAATTTAAAAATATTTATATTTTTCCTTACCCATGAATTTTATGAGATCTTCGAATTCATTTTGTCTTTTCACTCTTCCATATTTATGTCTTTTGAAATTTGCCAAGGGGTCAAATGGCAATTGCATTTTCTCATTGACAATTTTAAAGGCCAATCCATTTTTTACATCAAAAAGTTTTTCCCAAATTTTTGTTGTAATTATAAAAATTGGATGAGACGAAAATTCTTTTTCAGTGTCATTTTTTCCTAAAATAATTAAATTAAAAATATCAAAAAATTAATAAAATTACCTATTAGGACATTTTTCAGCAAAGATTTAAGCCATAATTCATCACCATCATTCGACAAATGACACTCAATTTTTTCCAACATTTTCTTTTCTTCGTTCAACTTTTGAAGAACTTCTTCTCTTTTACTTTTATTTTTGCTTAAGCTCATCATTTTCAAATGATCTTCTTTCTTTTTGATATTTTCTAGGGCAATTTTACTGTGAACATTGAACGCATTTGAGTATAAATATTCCTTCAATTGCATTGGAATATCTGTATAAATTTATAAAATATAATTTTAAATAATTATAATAAAAATAACCATTTTGGATTTTAATTTTTTTCTCTGTATTTTTATTCTCGCATAATAATTTTCCAAGTAAATCTTTCATTGCTATCAATTTTACATCCTCAGTAAAATGTTTTGAATCCGAATTATATTTAACAACAATTTCACATATTTTATTGTTGATTAAGCCAATAAATACATCCCATTTAAGTTCCAAATTACAAGCTGGCAATTCTATATAATTTTATAATATTATTTTTTAGTAAAATTTGAATTTCTTTTTTTTGTATAAATAAATAATTTTATTTTATTAATAAATAATTTTTGTAAATTAATTAAATTAAAAATAATTCTCATATTATGGATAATCTATAAAAAATTTTTTATATTTCTTTTTAATAATTTGCTCACATTTACATTTAATTTTTATGGAATAAAATTAATTAATTTGAATAAATATATATTTTTAAAGAAATTACCATTTGCCGAAAATAATACTTCAGCAGTTCCATGGGAAAGTACCAAAATTGATTGTTGAAAAATAAAAACAATGGAAGAAATTAATAATAAAAACATTTTTAGGTAATTTTTTTTCTTTTATATATTTACCAGCTTAATAATGGAATTAATAAAAAAATTTTGGGATAAGAATTAAGAAATAAAAAATTTGGACCTTTAGGAAATTTTAATTTTTTTATTTTTTTTTTTTTAAATAAAATTCAAACATTTCTGGATGCGCTTATAAAATTTTAATTTAAATTGGATGCATTTTAGTATTTTTAAATTTATTAAATGAAAATGATTTTATGCCGTCGATTGGTCACTATTTATGGATGGAGAATTTCACCAAAATGATTTGAGTGAAAGGAGATGATGGCCATCATGCATCGATTGATTCCATAGAATTTCGGTACTGACAATTGGATTTTGTAAAATTAAATGAAGGAATATGAAAGGACACTCAATTGGATGCCCATTCCAATTCCAACCTGATTACTCTCAGGAATCAAACGTACAAAAATGTACGATTGAATTTTGGCACTGACATTTGGATTTTGCATAAATAAATGAAGGAATATGAAAAAGGACACTCAATTGGATGCGCATTCCAATAAAATTTTGCCCAAAATCAAAAATAAAAAAAGATTGTTTACGAATAAATGCGTGATTTGGAGGGTTTGAATGGGATGAAGTGTATATGGAATAGGAAAAATCGAAAGATTGGTCGTATATTAAATATTGATTTGAGAAAAGAAAGAAAAGAACATTAAAAAAGTGAATTTTAAAATTGTAAAAAATTAATAAAATCAAACAAATGAAATTTCCTATTTTAAGAATAAATATTATTGGATTTATTTATAAGAAAATTCGCTTGGCATGGTATCCTTTTCTTATCAGAAAAACCTTAAAAGCCCTCTAGAATTGGTATTTAAATTTTTTTTAATGAAAAAAAGGCAGTATTCTGAATGCTCATTCCATTCAAATATTTGCTCAAAATCAAAATTTTGAAAAATATTTTCGAATAAATGGGTGATTTGGAGTGCGAATGGGAGAATAAAAAGAAAATTGAATTGAAAAATCTAAAGATTAACTAATACATTTTAAAGTTCAGCCGTGCTTTTTTTTGAATATTCGAATGATTATGAGAAAAGAAATAAAGCACATAAAAATATTAATTTTAAAATACAAAATAAAAAAAAATATTATTAATAGAAAGGCTTATTCCCTATAGCCTATTCTTATTTTTTGTTGGTGTGTGAAATTAACCTTTTATTAGCAAATCGAGGAATCGAATATGTTGATGAATTCTATTGTGCCCTTTCTATTGAATTTTGAATACAAATTCAAATTCAAACTACAAAATTCATTGGATGGAATCTTTGTTCAATTAATAATTCAATTACACATTTTTTTGATGAATTTTAATATATTTGAATTCTTCATTCCCATAAAGAGAAAAATATTATTTACTTGTTTATATTTTTAATCCCTCATGATTGGTTGGGAATTGATAATTTGATGATAGTAAATAATTAACTTAATTCAAAAAAAATGTTGGAATGTTAATATTTGATGAGGCGACAATTCGGATTTAATGGATGAATAAAAATTATATTCAGCTAAATTAGTCATTGCTTTAAATTTATAGTCATTTTATTTATAAGATATAAATTAAAATAGACAAATAAAGAAAATATAAAAATATAAATCCAGAAAAGATGGGAACAAATTCAATATTTCATTTGTGATGAATGATTAATTTAATTTAATTTAACCGGAAAAAAAGATTTAATTTTGAACCGAAAAAAAATTTTGAAACAAATTTATTAATTTTGAACCTAAAAAATAAAAATATGATTTAATTGAACCGACAACCAAAAAAAAGATTTAATTTTGAACCGAATAAATATGAAAAATGATTTAATTTTGAATCGAAAATAATAAAATTTTAATTAAAAAATAATGACTTCAATTCATCTGTTTCCTTTCCTTTGAAATTTCTTTCAATTTTCATCTGGGTCTTCCAAGTACTTCTACAATTGCATATGCAACCAAAATACCAGCAAGCAAATATAGAACTGGTGCAAAAAGATTGGCGATTGCGGCAAAAATAGCAGGCACAAAAAAGAGGAGAAGAAGAACTATTTAGATAAAAAAATAGATCAATTTTTCATTAAAAAGATAAAAATGAATTAAAATTAAATTAAATTTTAATTTATTTGAAATAATTTAATTATATTTTTCCTTACTACAAATTCCTGTCAATAAACCAATTTCTTGTTGTCTTTTCACTCTTCTATGTTTATGTCTGCTAGAATGTGCCAATGGATCAAATGGCAAATGCTTTTTCTCATCAGCGATGTTGACAATTTTAAAGGCCAATCCATTTTTTGAATCAAAAAATTTTTCCCAAATTTTTGTTGTAATTATAAAAAGTGGATGAGTCGAAAATTCCTTTTCGGCGCCATTTTTTCCTAAAATATAATTAAAGTTAAAAATTCTTTTAATAAAATAAAACCTCTTAGCACACTATCCAACAATGATTTAAGCCATAATTCATCTCCATTATCCGACAAATGGCACTCAATTTTTTCCATCAATTTCTTTTCTTCCTTCAACATTTTTTGAATTTCTTCTTTTTTATTTTCGCTTAAGTTCATCATTTTAAAATAATCTTCTTTCTTTTTGAAATTTTCTAGAGCAATTTTACTTTGAATTTTGAACGCATTTGAGTCCAAATATCCCTTCAATTCCATTCGAATATCTGGATATATTAAATTATGAAAAGTGAAATTAAATTAAGAATAATAAAAATAACCTTCACGGATTTTAATTTTTTCCTCCGTATTTTTATTTTCACATAAAAATTGCCCAATTAAATGCTTCATTTTAATCAATTTTCCATCCTCATTTAAATGTTTTGAATCCAGATTATATTTAAAAATTTCGCATATTTTATTGCTGATCTTGTCCATCAATTGGTCCGATTTAAATTCCAAATTACAAGCTGGGAGTTCTATAATTTTATAAAATTATTTAATAAGCAATAAATTTTAATTTTTTCCAGTAAATTAAAATAATTTTTATTTTATTTAATTTAAAATTAATTTACGATATTTTTAACATTCTATTAATAAATTTTTTAAAAAATATTTTTATAATGGCTGAATAAAATTTGTAATTTTAAATTTTGAATAAAAATACCATCTGCCGAAACTAGTTCTTTTCTATTGGAATGTACCAAAAGTGATTGTTGAAGGACAAAAAGAATGGAAGTAATTAAAAATAAAAGCATTTTTAGCTAATTGACTTTCTTCTATATAATTTATAATTATTATGATTTAGGGAATTAATTAATTAAAAAATTTGGGATAAAAAGAAATGCTTTTGGCAAATTAAAATTTTAATTTTCAAATTTTTTTTTTAAATTTTAAATTTTATTTAAATTAGTTATATATATTTTAAATTATGTTTGGTGAAAATAATTTTTAAAAATATATTTATGAATAAATGAATAGGTTTTTAAAATGAGTCGATTGGAGGCTATTTATGAGATGGATAAATTATTAAATTAACTAAAATGATGAGGAGGGGGATAATGGCTATGAATCGATTGATCATTGATTCCATAGAATTTCAGTTTCGGCAATGACATTTGGGTTTTTTTTTGGCTAAATTAAAAGAGAGAAAAGGAAAAAAGGCACTCTATTGGATGGGCATTCGAATCAAATATTTACCCTAAATCAAAAAAAAAAATGTTTACGAATAAATGGGTGATTTGGGGGTATATGGATGGGAATAAAACCAAAATTGAATAGCAAATCCAAAGAATAGTCATACATTTTATCGAATATTTGCTTGATTGGGAGAATGAAAAGAAAAATTCAATAATAAAATCGAGTTTTAAAATTCTAAAAAATTTAAAAAAAAATTAAAATTTAATTTATGCGAA
This sequence comes from Pratylenchus scribneri, assembly GCA_030063045.1. NCBI lineage: Eukaryota > Metazoa > Nematoda > Chromadorea > Rhabditida > Pratylenchidae > Pratylenchus > Pratylenchus scribneri. The sequence continues at coordinate 730,442 of JAQSEB010000045.1, forward strand.
ATTTTACAATAAAAAATAGTAGATCGAAATAAGTTCTAATTTAAAAATATAATTGAAATTTAATTTTGTGCCCAATGTACTTGGGGCAATTCAACAATAGACAAAGAAAGGTGTAAACTGCAAATATGGGAAGATTCCACAATGGTGGAAAAATTTTTAAAATTTAAGTATTTAAATTATTTTTTGAATTCTGTTTTTCAAAATTTTACACTTTTCGAAAATGAAAAAAAACTAAAACATCGAAATTTCGACGCTATCCCTGTTGGGGCGAACTCTTTTTTCAATTCAAATACACATTTTTAATTTTGATGAATTTTGAAATATTTGAATTTTCCATGCCCACAAAATGGGTACTTTTCTGTTTTGTTACACCCTATCAAAAATGATGAAAATCACATCTTCAATAGAAAAACAATAGTAATATTCATCTAAATAAATCATTTGTTAAAATTTATAGACATTTTATACGATATAAAATAAAAAAAAGCAAAAAAAGAAAATGTAAAAGAGTCAATCCAGAAAACACGGGGACAAATTCAATATTCCATTTGTCATGAAGAATTGATTTAATTTGGTTGAATCGAAAAAATAAATTTTAATTAAAAAATAATGACTTTAAAAATTTTCATCTCTTTCCTTTTCTTTACGGTTTGCAATAGATTTTCCTTCAATTTTCACATGCCTCCCATTGAAATAATTGATAATACGAAACAAACAGCAAAAAGAACAGCAATGACACCTAGAAGTGGAGCAGCATGGACGGCAGCATGGACCATTTGGCCAATAAAATTACCAGCCCCAATTAAGAGGAAAAAAGCACCGATACCTATTTATATAAAAATAATTTTATAAAAAAAATAATTAATGAATATTAAAAATTAATTTTTATTTATAGAATTAATTTTAAAATATTTATTTTCCTTACCAAGGAGCAAAAAAACTAGTCCATCATTTTGTTGTCTTTTCACTCTTCTCTTTATATTTTTATATTTGGAATTTGCTAATGGGTCAAATGGCAATTGCATTTTCTCATTGACAATTTTAAAGGCAATGCCATTTTTTTCATTGAAAAGTTTTTCCCAAATTTTTGTTGTAATTTTAAAAAGTGGATGAGGCGAAAATTTTATTTCGGCGTCATTTTCTCCTAAAAGGTAAAAAAAATTTTTAAATTTTATTCAAAAATTTATAAAATTACCTTTTAGCGTACTTTTTAATAAAGATTTAATCATCCCAAATTCATCGCCATTCTTCAACAAATGGCACTCAATTTTTTCCAACCATTTCTTTTCTTCCTCCCCCATATGAGTTTTTTCTATTGTTCTTTGATTTCTGCTTAAGCTTATAAATTGAACTTCTTCGTTTTTGAGAACTTTGAACTCATTTGAGTGCAAATATTCTTTGAATTCCATTCGAATATCTGTATAATATTAAAAAATAATATATTATGAATGATATATAATATTAAATAATTAAAATAATAAATACCTTCTTGGATTTCCGTTTTTTCCTCCATATTTTTATTCTCACACAAAAATTGTTCAACCAAATACTTCATTTTAATCAATTTTTGGTCCTCATTAAAATGTTTTAAAACTGGATTATATTTAAGCATTTCACACATTTTATTGCTAATCATGTCGATCAGTTCATCCGATTTCAAATTACAAGCTGGGTTTTCTATAATTTTATAAAATTATTTTTTAGTAAAATTTAATTATTTTTCTATAATTTTTTATAAATTAAATTTTTTTTATTTTATTTTAATGCAAAATTAATTTACAATATAGAATATTCTATTAAAAATAAATTTTTTAATCAAATTAATTATAAATCATTTTCACATTGTGGATAATTTAGATTATAATATTTGCACAATTTTAATTAATTAATTTAATTTTTTGATGAAATAAAATTATTAATTTTGTATTAATTTAAAATTTTTTTAAAAAAATTACCATTTGCCGACACCAGTTCTTTTCCAAAGGAATGTACCAAAAGTGATTGTTGAAGGACAAAAACAATGGAAATAATTAATAATAAAAACATTTTTAGCTAATTGTTCTTCTTCAATTTATAATGGAATTATTTAATGGAAAAAAAAACAAAGAATTTGTAGCCTTTGGGAATTTTTATTATTGAATAATTTTTCAAATTAATCGAATGACTATATGATGGGTTTAGAAATTATGAATTTTGCTAAAAAGGATCAAGGGGATGATGGCCATGTTATGACAGATTCCATAAAATTTCGGCTGATATTTGGATTTGACGAGGGAAAATGAAAAAATGGCATTATATTCGATGCACATTCCAATGAAATATTTGCAAAAAAATCAAAAATATTTACAAATAAGTGTGAGTGATTTGGAGAGATTGAATGGGATAAATTTATATGGAATAGGAAAAAATCGAAAGTTTGGCTGTACAGTGTACACTTTATTTGATCAGCAGCCGTGCATTTTTATTGAATATTCGATTGATTGAGAGAAAGGAAAGAAAATGCACATTAAAAAGTAGAAATTTTGAAATTCATAATTAAAAAATAATAATAATTTCATTTATAAAATCTTAGAATAAAAACCAAAAATATGTATCGAAAAAGAATCTCTTACTTATCACTAAAAAATTCAAGAATGAAAAAAATAAATTTTTATCGCCGCCATAGAAAAAAAAGATAGCCGTTAAAATTTATAGACTCGGGCTTAACAAAGTGTAAATTGTCATAATTTTTATTTACTTCTTTCAATTGACAATTGCTAAACAATTTGCCAATAAAGTGGCCGCTTCCACAAATCCAGATGTCAAATGGGATTGGTATCAGGGATATGGGTTCGATGTTTTCGTTGTCGATTATTTTCGGTAATTTTTGGCATCGAAATTTCGTTTTTCGATTTCGAAAAATTTTTAACCCTTCGAAATTTCGATTTTCGATTTCGAAAAAACTTGGCTAAAAATCATCGAAAATATTATAAAAATATTGAAATGAATTTTATTGCTTTAAACACCAATTTTTCGCTGCGCGGCCATTTTTAAATTTATTTTTCCCTGGCATGACTATATTATGGTTAAAATTTTACCCTAAAATCCTTTATTGATTAAAATTTTGCTTATCGGGTTATTTTTTCTTAAAATTCTCTTATAAAGCAAAAAATTAAAAAAATATATTAGTTAATAAATATCATTTGTAAATGAATTTTAGCTGAATAAAAATTTTTTATTAGTTTTAAGCAATATACAAAATTTCTGAATTTTGACCCCAAAATCTAAATTTTTGATACCATCTGTCTAAATTTGAAAATTTTTTGTTCAGATCCCTATTTTTTTCGTTTCGAGTCGATTTTCGGTCATTTTTGGCAACGAAATTTCGTTTTTTGATTTCGAAAATTTTTTTGACACTCCGAAATTTCGATTTTGTTTTTTTATTTTGGGCCATCGATCCCATCCCTGATGGGATATCAGCCAGGAGGTTGGCATGGAATATTTCCAATATGCCAACGTGATGCAAGATTATTTGGATGACATTACATGAATATTTCTTGTGCTTTTGACCAAAGTGTAGAATTTGATTATGTAAAGTTTTTGAACAAAATGAGAATTTTTTTACTCCAAATAAAATATAGAATGCATAAAATTATCGAAAACATTTTTATTTCATTCTCTCAACAAAGAATGGTCAAATTTCGAAATATTTTTCTTTCTATTTATTACATCGATTCAACATTATTATTATCGTCATCGTTAACTTTGCTTAATGATAAAAGTATTCGCCTTCCTTTAGAGAAAATCAATTTGAATTTCTGGCTTCCATTGTGTGTAGTCAAAGTCTTGAATCGAGACAAATATGCCGCAATAATTGGGTTCATTTCTAAAAATTCCTTCTCTTCCTCCCCAATTTTCAGAATATCTGGCAATTCATTCTCGTCAATAACGGGAAAATACAAACAAATATCATTGGCAATAGTTAATGGATTGGCGCATTTTGCTGCATATTTCATCAGTTGAATAATGAATTGGTGTGGCTAAAAAGAAAATTTTTATTTGGAAGAACAAAGCACTGATAAAATGAAATTATAAGTATGAAGCTTTAATAAATTAGATATTTTACAAACAAAAATGTAGAAAATTTGCTATCTTTCTTAAGCAAATTAATGAAAAAACGATGAAATAGTTTTTAAAATTTTCTCTGCTTCTTTTTTTACAACTAATTCATTTACATTATAACATATTTTAATACTCCCACCCTCAATTATTTCCCTACCCTCAACTTTTTAGGGGCCATTGCTGAATTAAAAATTTATTGAAAGCTCAATAAAATGCGCGATTATTTGTTCAAAAATGTTCATAAATTAGAATTGTAGACCCAAAAATTTTTAAATTTCTGAGAAGTTATAAAATAGTTCTCAATAAACATTTTTAGGTGATCACTTTATAAAACTCCCTCCCATTTATACTTGAAAATCCATGGGAAGCATATGATCTTTGATTGTAAATTTCCCCTTTCGTTCGAAGAGAACATTGTTCAAGCAAAAATGGCGCAGCAAATCAATTGAATTCAGAGCAGTCCCATCCACATAGGTTACACACAATTCACTTTCATCATTTCGATATAATTCCGGGTTGGCGAGATGCGAAATCTGAATATGATAAAAAAGAATAAATATTTTTTGGATAAAAAAAAAATTTTGCATCAAAAAGTTTTTTTGCATCAAGAGTAGCTTTTGACATATAATAAAGCATAAACCGGTTTTAGACCCTACAAAGCTTTACCATTTTGTAGATCTCATCGAGACACATCGAATGGTAAATAAAATGTCAGATTTCGGCACAAAATCAAAGAGTTAAACCGCTTAAACTATATTTCTGGTTTTTGGTTTTAAACACTTTAATTTTATGCCAAAATCTGATATTTTTATATCATTCGATGCGTCTAGATGAGATCTAAAAATTGTTTAAAATTTTTAGGATCTAATACCGGTTTTTTTTCTGATTTATTATTTACAAGTCAAAAACTACTTTTGATGCAAAAAAATTTTTGATGCAGAAAATAATATCCGATAAAAAGGTTTGGATATTAAGCTTACCAATTGAAGCACTTTTTGTATTTTCTCTCGCAAATAAACGGTCAAAATTTGGCTGGCCATCAACAATGAAGCATTTGCATTTATTGGTATCACACATTTCTTGTTCACAATTTTCAATGGCACACAATTGGCTATTTCTGAAAGCAGTTCATTCGGAAGCGGTTTGGATTGAGTAGACATTTTTGATGATAAATTTACTTGGTTGTAATTTATTCCTCTGAATATTCTGTAAATTAAAAATAAATATGCAGAACAAATTGTAAAAAGTTAATTTTCTCAAAAATAATGGAAATTAATGAATGAAAATGAAAATGGAGGCAAATGATTGTATGCACTGAATCTTTGAATCTTCTAAATTACAGTCCCATCTTATCAATTAATTTTTCATCTATTATTCTTTTGAAAAAAAAGTCTTTCATCAAAAATTTTGTCACATTCCCAATCATTTTGGCTATGATGGAGATTTGGATTTTTGGAATTTGCCTCATGAATTTGAATATGCATCAATAATTAATCGCCATCTGCTTCTTCAATCCAAGTGTAATGTCTAACGCCATCAATATCAATCATCAATCATCATCTTCATCATCATTCATTTCCATTCCTTTCCATTCCTTTCCCATTTCATTCCAATCAGAGTTTAAAAAGTAAAAATTCACATTTTTTCTGCCAAAATAATTAATTATAAGGTCATAATAATTAATCGTTATTAGCTTATTATTTTTTGCATTTTTTTTTATTTAAATTTTTCAATATTTGCATTTATTTACCCTTTTTTAAAATTGTTTAGATATATTGACTAAAAATTGTGACCCCTGAAGATTTTGACTATAAAAAAAAACAAATTCATGGACTACAAGAAGAGCAACGAATCATCCAATGATCTGCACAATTCCAAAGCAGAACAATTAAAGAAGAAGGCCAATGATGAATATGGAAAAGGAAATTATGATGCAGCAATTAAAACTTACACCAAGATTCTCGGATTACCCGGCATTCCTCCTGATCTTCAGGCAACTTTATTATTTCTTTATTTGGGAATGTATTCTATAATTCAGGCCATCATCTTTTCGAATCGTTCTGCCGCCTTTCTTAACAAAAATAACATCACAATGGCAATAAATGATGCGAAAATGGCGATTGAATTGCGACCATCATGGTGGCGGCCCTACTATCGTCTTGGTTCTGCCTATGAGGCCGAAAACAAATTGGAAAAGGCAATTGAACAATTCGAAGCTGCGTTGACACTGACAATGAATCCGGCGGAGGAGAAATCCATGAAGGAAAAACTCTACAAAGTCCGACATCAATTTGGAATTGAATCGCGCGAAAAATGCTTGCTGCAACATCCGGAGTTGTGGAACGAAGAGGAACAACTGCAAAAATTGTACAAAAGGTTGGCTATAGTTTAATTGACTCCGAAAATTTTCTGAATAACCTTTAGATTTCCCGAATATTCTTAAAGTTTCGGATAATCTTAATAAGGATTTTTAAAAAAATTATGTTCTTTTTGGATTCCCGGGCAATCTTATGTTTCGGATAATCTTAAGGTGGATGCTTACGTTAACAATTTGCAAAATTAAAATAGGACACTTATTTTTTCAGCCTAGCTAATAAGGTTGTTAGGGTTTGGGTTAGGGCTAGTTTATAAGGCTAGTTTGAAGTAAATTATTTTTCCATTCGATAAAACTTTGGTAATTTTCAGACCAAAACAAGTGCAGAAAATGTTGGCCGATCAAAAGGAAGCTGAAAGTGAAAAACGAACACTCGAGCTGTTGCAACAACAAATTGAGGAGGAAAAGAAGAAAATTGATGTGAAGAAGGCCGAAGTTGAAAAGGAATTGGCAGATGTAAGCTCACTTTCATATATTGTTTATATTTAATTAATTATTTAAATTAAAGGTTTTATCAGGCATTGAGGAAGCCAAAAATGCTATCTCGAGCATTAAGATAAATCAGCTGGTTGAGGTTCGTTCGATGGCATCCCCTCCTACGGCCGTCAAATTGGCTGTCGAATCAATTTGTTTGCTGCTTGGAGAGAAAGTAAACAACTGGAAGGATAGCAGCTACTTATAGACTTAAATTACCAAATTTAATTTGCCCCTCTTCAATTAATTCCACAAATTCTATTTTCTAATTGGAAATTAATTTCTTTTTAATTTACCATTATCCCAAAAGCCCATCCCTCCCCAAATCTTCCTTCCAATTTTCTTATCTCTCTTATATTCCGCCCCATTCAATTTCAATATAAATTAATAAATATTTTTATCAAAACGAAAATGTAAAAAAAAAGTTTACAAAAAATGTATGGATTGTTTTGTATTAAAAATCATCTTTGCTTTGTAATTTGTAAAATAAGCGGTTTTTCCTGTAAATTATTTTTAAGATTTCTTTTATTTATTGAACAATAAAACCTCAATCATAAAACTGATTAATTTTTAAAAAAGATGAATGGTGAATTTTGCCAGCTTGAAAATGTTCTGCCGCTCAATTTATTGCATGGAATATTCGATAATAGGAAAGACATTTTTGGAACATTTTTGCCTTTAAAATAATAATTAAAATTTTGATTTTGTAAAGTTAAAAAAACCTTAACGGGCCAAACCAATAATGAACAACATGACGTTGGTCATCAACAGCACAATGATTGCGCAAAGCGCAAGAAAAATTCTTTCTAAAATTTTTAAATTAGTGAAATTTATTTTAAAATAAAAATAAACCTTTCCAAAGGGCAATGCCCAAATTTCCTCCTCCATTTTGTTGGCCATCTTCTCCATTTCCTCCTGCCTCAATTTCATCATCATTTCCTCCTCCAACTTGCAAATAATTTCCCATTATTGGTCGATTTGTTTAAAAAAAAAGATTTTAATTGAAATTTGTTTTGCTAAAAATTGAAAGTTTATATTATGAAATTATTGATTAATGAGTTTATAAAATAAAATGAAATACTTCTAGTCTACTAAAATTATGTGAATGATTGGAATGATTGATTTATGGAATGACGATTATAAATTGGTGAATGCATTTGATTTCATAATAATGATATTGATGGAAAGTGAAAAAATAAGAATACATTATGCCAAAAATTTAATTTTTAAATAAATTTGCAAATAATCTTTCGTATTCGTAAACATTATTAGTTTCAATAAATTTCTACAATATCTATAACTAAAATATCTAAAAACAAAATAACTAAAAATAAAATATCTATAATCAAAATATCTATAAGGAAAATATCTATAACTAAAATATCTATATTCAAAAATATCTAATCTCTATAAAAATATATATATATATATATAATTAAAATATCTATAACCAAAATATCTAAAAACAAAATATCTATAATCAAAATATCTATAACGAAAATATCTATAACTAAAATATCTATATTCAAAAATATCTAATCCTATAAAAATATATATATATAATTAAAATATCTATAACCAAAATACATATACATTTATTCAAATTTAAAAATTCATTCTAAAATTATTTAAAAATGTCTTCAGAAAATAATTTCAATAAAAAATACGAAAGATTTGGAATTATTCACAAGGGATATAGATATTTATATAAATGCTTAGTCTATAATCCCAGAGAGTGGATAAGGACAGACCAGTATGAAAGATGGAATTGCGATTTAGCCGATACGGCTTACAAATGTAAAGCATATATTGTAAGAGATGATTGGAATGTTGATGAAGATAAAATTAGAACTTATGGAAAACATGAACATGCTCTTATTGAAGCATGGGAACCATATTATGGTTTACTCTATGATTGGCAAGATGATAACGATCAATATCCTCATCTAGATTTTGATTGGGGGGATATTCCAGATATCCCCGAAGACGATTGTGATCATTTCCCTCATCCTGATTGTGTTTATTTGGATGAAGATGACTTTTCTATCAACGACATTCCAGAAATTCCTGAAGATAATTCTATGCATTTTCCTCTTTCCTCATCTTGATTGTGTTTGCTCGGATGAATATTGATTCGACAAAAACGCGTATAAATATCAGAGTTTTTTGTTTAAATCATTCATTTTTCAAAATCATTTAAAATTTTAAAAATCAAAAATGTCGTTACCGACATTAACTTCTCAAATTTTACCGGAAATCGATTTCAATATTCTTTCAACCGGAATTACTATTAATTCCAACGAACGACTTTCTACTCCTCGCTTCATTCCTTTCGATCAATGTGGTCGTTGTAGGGAATGCAAAGCAACAGAAGTGGAATTGGATTTTATCGTGACTAAGGATGGAGTGACAGTTTATTGTAGTCGAATTAAAGGACCAAAATTTGTTGCATTTGACCAGACATACGAACTTCCTGGATATTGTTTCTTTCGAATTAAAAATAAAGGACGTGTTTTCAATATCCCACATGGAGAAATGCCAACTCCAAAAAATTTGCAATCTAATATTCCGCCTTATTCAAACATTCCTCCACCAAATATGATTTCAAAACCGGACTTTGAACAATTTCTTGGGCATTTGAATGCTATGGGATATCCAATGAATTCACAAATCCAAAAACAAAATAAAGAAACTAATGAAAATGAAGATATAAAAATCATTGAAGAATTTCTTAAACCAGACATCCCATTAAATCTATAATTATAAATATATTTATTATTTTCATTCTATATTTTTAAAATGTTTGATCAACATTTATTTGAAGATAAAGATTTAAAATTCAAATTACCATTTGGAATGATAGTTTCTGGCCCTACATCTAGTGGGAAAAGTAGCTTTCTTCTAAAGTTTATTGCCGAATCTGATGAACTCATTGACCCAAAACCAGCATCAGTCCTCTATTGTTATGGTGAAATGAATCAATTAATACCAATTTTTCAAAAAGCTGGAGTTGGTATCTATTCTGGCGTTCCGCCAGAAGAGATAATAAAACAGCAACCAAAACCTTTATTACTTATTCTTGATGATTTATTACTTTCTACACCAGAGGCCTATCTCTCATCTTTGTTCACGGCGAAAAGTCATCATCAAAATTTTGGTATAATTTTTGTAACCCAAAATCTATTCGAGAAGAAGATCAAAGTTGCTAGACAGAATGCTCAGTATTTGGTATTGATGCGTTCGCCTAATTCGGCTCTATCTATAAGGAATATTGGTGTACAACTATTTCCGAAACAGCTCGATTACTTTTTGGATGCCTACAAACAGGCGACAAAAGAACGATATGGTTATTTGCTTATTGATATGCATGCTTCTTCTGATTCATTATTACGTTTAAGAACAAATATATTTAAACGAGACGAAGAAAAAATTATATTCATTCCAAAAAATGGTTCATAAAAATTGTTGTCAAATTAATCCAATTATTTGTGAGAATAAAGATTTTTTAAAAAAATTATCCAAAACAAAATCATCTATTAAACGACATAAATTATTAAAAAATGCTACAAAAGAGCAATTATTGGCAATTGCAGAGATTTCATTAAACATTGTAAAATCTCGTTTTCCTTTGACAAAATGTCAAAAACAAAAACTTATACCATTTGCAAATATTGTTCGTCAAATGAGTAGACTGAGAAGCCAAAAGGGTGCAAAGAAATTAATTATACAAAAAGGTGGTGGAGCAGCCGGATTATTCTCATCACTTTTAACTCCCATTCTTATAGAATTGGCCAAATCATTATATAAAAAAGATAAAGTTTAAATCATTTTTAAAAAATGGCAAATAAATTTATTCTATTACCCGATGAAATTTATCGAGGTTTAACTTCTTTTAATGATAGTGGTGACATAAACTTGGATTTTACAAAAAATCTACTTGAAAATACTAAGAGACAAAAAATTTCAAATTCTGCCAAAAATGTAAATTATAATCAAGAATTACGTCGTTATCTTTTTCTAAGAAATGAAAAAGAACATAAACCTATTAATGTTGCCGTCAGTAATGCCGATGCACTTTCAGGAGCATTATTCAATGAGTCAATTGTACCCCAACCAAAAATTGAAGTTTCGAATACTCAAGAACATCCGCCTCCTCCTTCAACCTCCTCGAACAGAAGGAGAATAACTAAAATTAAACGAACCAGAAATACACCTCAAAATAATACGGAAGGAAATGTTTCAAATTTTAATGAGAATAATGATAATTACTTAAACAATAATGAATCTACAAATAATAATCCGGAAGAAAGAAATGATGTGGATGATATTTTTATGGAACAAAAAGATGAAGAGCCAATGCATAAAGGAATTAAAAGAAAACCAGAAACTGATGAATTTCACCCTAGAATGTGGCCTTTGAAAAAACAATCGATTGAAATTGAACCCGTTTTTAGAGAATCCACTAAAAAACAATATGAAATAAAAAGAAAGAAGGGAAAACAAATTGAAATTATACAAAGACATGAAAAACCTATAGAAACTGAAAATGATGATGAATTTGGTGATTCTCCTCCACCTTCACCTCTACTACCTATATCGTTACCGCCTCCAAGCCGAGAACAATTGGCTATATTGGATACCCCTTCCACAAAAGATAAACTAAATTCAAAGGTCTTGGTAAAGAAGAATAAAAATAGAGTAACTACATACCCTACGGAAACATCAGAGAGAAAGAAGACTGTCAAATCAAATAGGCAAAAGGGTACTGTATCGTTGCTTTCTCGTCCATCCGTTATAAGAAATTATCATAAAATCAATGAAGAATTGGAAGGTCCATTATCTAAACCGGCATTACCTTCATCCTCGGTTCAATTAGCATTGGAAGCCCCATTACCTGAGTCTAGAGCCCAAACATCTATGGAGTTGTATGGAAGACCCGGAGTAAAATTAGACGAGATCCGGATTTAATTGAAGTAGTTACTACGGGCGTAAGGAGAGAGAGGAAGAGAAAACCATTAGAAGATCTTCCGGCTCCAGGAATAGAAAAAAAGACACGAAGAGGAAAACCAGAAAGAGCTGAAGTTGGAATGAGAGTTAAACGAAATTGGGCATCCAGGAAGCCGACCCAAGATGAAATTGATTCAATATTACATTCTACGAGTAGAAGACTCCCTAAAATGACAAATAAAGAAAGATGGGAAGCATTACAAAAGAGAGTTGCAAAATATAAAAATCAAGATTAATTATAATATATATTCATATTGTAATCATCATTAATTTTATTAAAATGGATAAAATTTTGAAAAATATCTACAATAATCCATCTAATCCAGCCGGCTTTGCTGGTCAAGAATCATTATTTAAGGAAGCACAAAAAGTGAATCCTACTATTAAAAAAGAGGATGTAGAACACTTTTTGCAGGGTCATCGTACATATACTCTTATGCGACCTAGGAGAATACATTTTTCTAGAGTTAAGACAATTGCTTCTGGTTTTATGACCCATGTTCAAGTGGATTTAGCTGATATGCAAGCTTTGGCCAAGGATAATCAGGGAAATCGATATATGCTAGTTGGAATCGATGTACTCTCTAAACGGGTATTCGCTGTGCCACTTAAAACTAAAAAAGCTGAGGATATGGTTAAAGCATTTGAAGAACTGATTAAACAAATGCCGATGAAACCTATGGTTATCTATTCAGATTTGGGAACGGAATTCAAAAACCGTCTAATGAATAATTGGTTTAAAAATGAGGATATACAAAAGTATGAAGCAAGTTCCACTTATCAAAAAGCTGCAGTAGCGGAAAGAGCTATCCAAAATTTAAAACAACGCCTTTATAGATATTTTGCTGAAAAACAAACCCAAAAATGGATAGATGTTCTACCAAAAATCGTTAATGCAATTAATCTTTCAAAAAGTAGAGTGCATGGCATGAGACCAGTGGATGTCAATTTTAGGAATGCTCAACGAGTATGGAAGAAAATTTATGGAAATGCATTGAGCATAAATGACAAAAAATCAAAAATAAAATTCAAAGAGGGTGACTTTGTAAGAATGAGTCGAGGTAAAGGTAAATTTGAAAAAGGATATTATACAAACTGGGGAGATGAAATATTGGAAATTGATAAAATCAAGAAGCATTCTAATCCAATTGTGTATAAGGTTAAAGATGAGAAAGGTGAACCGTTCAAAGAAAATTTCTATGCGGAAGAATTATCGAAAGTACGAAAGGATGAAGAGACATCATATCGGATTCAAGAAATTTTGAAAACGAAAAAGAGAAGAGATGGAACCATGGACTATTTAGTAAAGTTTATTGGCTATTCAGAACCAGAATGGATACATCAATCTCAGCTAGTTGGAACAGATACATAAACCAGAATTGATATAAATATATTCATTTTATTTTTTCAAATTCATTTGTAAAATTTTAATTGAATAAAAAACTTTAAAAATGTCAAACAGTTTCTTTGTTTATGTTCCCAGCAATATTAAAGATTATCCCGATAATACATCAAATAAATTTCGAATGCGTCTACCCAAGCCATTAAAATTTAATGGAGATTGGGTATGTGGTTTGCATAGTATAAGTTTCCCTTATAGCTGGCATTCTACTATTGGTACTCTCGATGATCAAGCAATTTTTATTCATTATAAAGATGATAAAGGAAAAAATTATACACTTAGGATACCTGTTCCATCTTCCTCCAATAACACAATTGAAGATTTGCATGACTTTCTTCAAGCAGTACTTAAATATCAAAGTCAAGCATTAGAATCAATAAGAAAAGGATTCATTGATTCGCCAACAATAATTAGTTCGACCCGTAAAAGAAGGAATGTAGAAAATATGGAGCAAACCAGTGAGGAATTAATGAATTATATAATTACATTTTTCCATGAACATCCCGATGATTATTGGGATGTAATTAGCGACAAGAAAAATGAAATAGAAGAAATGGAAAAGGAATTAAAAGAAAAAGCTGATGAATATAAAAATATAAGCAATGAGAATATAACTGAAAAACAAAGACTTTGGCATAAAATGCAGCAACAAATGAGAAGTTCTCGTGAAATGAAAGCTAAAATTGAAAAATTAGAAGAAGAAGCAAGAAGAAGAGATGATTCAACTGAAGAGAGCAATAAAACAATTGTCCAACAATTTTTACAAGTCTTTCCTACAAATTATTGGGAAAAGATTGGAGAAGAACGAATTCGCTTGGTAGATTATTATACAAAAATAAAAGAAAATTTGGAAAAGTATAGAGATGCAAAAGATCCTAAGGAAATTCAAGAAATATCACATGAATTGAACAAATTGAGAGTAAAACAAAGACATTTACGTAATAATTTGAATATTATCATGAAAGGAGTAATTGAGAAGGAGCAACAAAAAACTAAAGAAGAATACGAAAAAGATAATTGGGAACGAAACTCGGCATATGTCAATGACTTCTTTATAAAAAATCCTATTAATTATTGGAATGCTATAAATAAAAAATTACAAGAACTGCAAAAATCATATATCGAACTTAGAGAAAAAAGGGAAATTTTGAATTTGGAAACAGATGAAGAAAGAAAAACACAATTGACTAATGAAATCAATCAACTCTCCGGATTGATTGCTTATCGCCGAAATCGATTCTCCGCATTAGAATATGAAGGTAAAAGAAGAGATGAAGAAAATTATAAAAAAGAATATGAACAAATGAAATTATTGGGGCAGATTGGTTTTTACGGTGTCCTTGGTGAAGCATTGACTCCTATCCCAGAAATCCCGGAAGCCCAAGCTAGAAAAGGAAATTTTATGCAAAATACCTTTGGATTCCGTCCAAGAAATAAAGAAAATGATTTTATGCAAAAAGGATTTGGTATAAGACCAAAAGAGAGAGTAGAAGAAAATAAAGATAATGAAGAAGCGGAGAATAAAGATGAAGAGACAATACCAAAAACCTTGCCCAATGATGATTCCACGAATGTGAATGAAAATAAACATGAACAAGAAGAGAGAGAGGAAACATTTAACGAGAATAGAAATGATATGGAAACCCAGACAATACATACAGATGAGGAGAAACCATTTATGCAAAAAGTATTTGGATTCCGCCCAAGAGACAGAAATACTGATATAATCGCATCGATGGGACTTGGTAAACGAGATAAGAACAAGGATGTGATGCAAGTATTTTTTGGACCTCAATGGAAAAATGATAATATAAATGTGGCCTATGCTAAGCAATTAATCGATTCACTTGAAATCATTTATCATACTGAATTTGAACGTTTTATGGTAATCTTTGACAATCCTAACATAACACATATCTCTTTCACTCATCAACTTGGTTATGTATTGGGTTTTGAAAATGTGAATTTGGTGAAAAACGGTGAAATCGCAAAATATGTTACAGATCTTCGTGGCGGGATTTCCAGTTTTGCTGTTTATACAAAAGGTTTAACTGAAAACATGATTATAGGAAACGCACTGAGCTCACTTCTTCGCGTTGTTTCAATATCTGGTGCTAAACCGGGAGAATATTATGAAAAGATCTACGATTCGCCAATTTTCGCTCGGGTATTACCAAAAGAAGTAAACGAGATTGAAATAGAGTTACAAACTATGGACGATGGAAGACCAGTTCCATTTAGCTGGGGAACAGTGATGATTGTCTTATTATTTAAAAAAGTATTTAACATTTGAATATTCAATTGTACTTTTTATCAATTTTCATTTTTCATAAATCCAAATTTATTATTGAATAAACATTATTATAATTTAAAAATGGTTCATGTAATTTTCGATACTTCTACAGTAGGTTACGATGATTTTATACAAACGGGTGGGGGAGTATTACCTACTGAACACAATGATAGTGGTGGTTTTAATTATTTTCGTGGCTCACCCCCATTTCAACGGGGTTATGGAATTCAAGGAGGAGCAGGAGTCGGTGATGTGTTTCGTGGAATATGGAGATTTTTCTTACCAATATTAAGTAAAGCTGGAACAGCTATTAGTGCAGAAGCGTTGAACACCGGTCAAAGAATATTAGATAAAATCAAAGAAGGAGAACCGTTAAAGAGCTCGGTATTGAGTGAAGGAAAGAAAGGAATCGATACAGTTTTGGATCAAGGAGGTTTTCCAAAACAATTTGGAAGCGGATTTCCAAGGAAAAGAAGAGCCACACGAAGAAAACCCGCTCTTATTCCAAATCGTCAAACTATAATTGGAAGTACAATCACTAAGCCTCTGGCGCATTCGAAAAAACGATTGCGCTCAGATGCTTTTGGTCTCTATTAAAAATTGAGTATATAAATAACTTCCATTAATTTTCAAAAATCATTCATGGAAATTTTATCAAAAATTTTAAAATTCTTAAACATGACTTATCATAAAATTGACAACGATAGTATAAACTCAATTACAAATGCATTGGATTTTTTTCAAATTCCACCGACCAATGTCAGTGTCTCATCGGCTAAAGTTTTTGAAATTTTAACCAGCAATCCCTTAACCGATACTCCGTATCATTTTAAAATCCATTCATCACAGAATTATATTGACCTTTCAAAATGTTATTTGCTCACAGAATTTCGTATACGAAAAAAGATTGGAGGAGTGTGGACAAATCTTCCAGCAAATGAGAAAGTAGCTCCAATTCAATTAATTGGAAACACATTTATCAATAATATGAGAATTAGCATAAATGGGCGGGAAATATTCAATTCAAATTCTTTAATGGCCTATAAATCCTATTTTTCTCATGAACTATCTTATAGTATGGAAGCAAAGAATAGTCATTTGAATGCGGCGGGATATCATGGGGACAATGGAGATACCTTAGAAGGAGGAGCCGGTTTTGATTTACGAACAAAATTATTCGAAAAGAGTAGAACAATCCAATTCATTTCAAAAATTGATGCGGATTTATTTAATCAGCCGCTCTATCTGATTTCTCATTGCGAAATCGATATCGAAATTTTGCCTAATTCAACGAAATTTTTAATAATTGCCCCAAATGCTGAGGATACAGACGAATATGAATTTGAAGTAATGAATTGTAAACTCTATGTCAAAAAAGTAGATTTGATGGATGGACTCTCTTTAGATATTGCCCGTAAACTAGAAGTGAAACCGGCTAGATATGCCGTACGAAAATCAATGATGAAATCTTTATTCATTAGCCAAGGAAGATTTGAATTTAATGCAAATCTCTTTATGGATCAAATACCACGGAGAATTATACTTGGATTGGTATCTAACGAAGACTATCTAGGCCATATTAAGAAAAGTCCTTTCAATTTTCAACCTTTTGATGTGCGAGAAATTAGTATTATTGCAAATGGCCGGACATACCCACAAGTTCCATATGATCTGGATTATAATAAAGGAAAGTTTTCTCGCCCATTCAATGACATGAATGAGGCAATTGGATTTACAAATACGAATAATGGTAATGGAATAACTCGTGTACAATTCTGTAAAACGCATTGCATCTATGTTTTCAATATGACTAATAGCGGCGAGGATCAAGGCGGTCTTTTTGATCTGATCAAAAATGGTACAACAGCTGTTAACATTAAATTTGCGTCACCTGTTCCAGATGGCGGTTTAATGTTGATTGTGATGGGTGAGGCTGATTCATTGATTATGCTCGATAAGAATCGAACGATTTCTAGTGATACCACTATTTAATTCAATCTTTTCATTTTTCAATTTCATTTATAAAAAATTTCAATAATTGTAACTTTTTATTTTAAAGATAAAATGTTTTTATTATATTCAATTTTAATGGCATTTATTTTGCCAATATTTTCCCTAACGGTCGATAACAATGTAAATATAAAAGAAATACCTGACTTCGCCTATTATCTTAGTCAAGCGGGTAATATTTCATCAATAATTGGTCAAGAAAATTCATCGAAACCTATTGGAGAGCTGATTCACCCAATCGTTGCTACACCTTTCACTTTTCCTACACCATTTTTGTGTAAAGAAAACCCGAAAGATGGTAATATTTATGGTCATATATATTGTTGGGGAATGCTCATATTATTTATTCTTCTAATCGGAAGTTTAATTTTCTACCAAATTCGATCAATCATTTGGTTTAAATCAAATATTAAAGGAATTATTACAAATAAAAATAAAAACCAAGAGAATATTGAATTGGGATCGCCATATGGACGAGGAGCAAATTAGTAAAATTCTTTATCAAAATCAAAAGACAAGAAATGTGTTTCGGGGATGCTTTCCATGCAATCTGCTACCTAATCCTTCAACATTGAGACATCCTTCTGCACTTATAGTAAATTTAGATCCTCATATATTCCGAGGTTCACATTGGGTGGCAATTTTTACAAATGGAATGGGAAGAGAAGTGATCTATTTTGATAGCTATGCTTTACCCATAAATTTATTTATAAATAATTTTTTCTCAAAATTTCCCAAAATTATTAAAAACAAAAGATCCTATCAAGCATATGATACTGAAACGTGTGCCCAATATTGTATCCTTTTTATTTATTTTTTTTCAATTGGTTATTCTTATGATTATTTTCTTAAATTATTAGACAATTGTGGTCAATCCGATTTATTTGTACGAAATATGATTAATAAAATTATTGAATAATTTAATTCATTAACATTCGAATCTTTTGTGGATTACAAATTACACAATAAGGAAAGGTATTTACACATCTTTTATGTAATGTATGTACTCCTTCAAAGCATAACTCATAGTGTCTTTGATCATTACCCCAATTGAAACAAATACAGCAGAGTATTTCTTCTCCCTTCTTGGGCATATCCCAATACCATCCCAATTCTTCTGATAAATCATATGGATTCCATGTCTCATCAAATTCTTCTCGAAATTTCATACGTGAATTTAACCATTTTTTCATATGCTTTGCAATAATAATAAGTTGATTATGTCGCTTTTTCAAAGTTGCTTGTAAAATTTTTGTATATAGAATTGAAATAGTTTTTGATGATAGTAATAGACCCATTCTTGGATAAATTCTGTGATTGCGACATTTTTCATCAAAATGTCCAATTTCTTCTTTGTAAGGTATGAATGATATAATTTCGGCGAGTATTTCATTTGGAAGTCTTAATTTTCTTTCTAAATCTTGGGAATACATCATTTTATATGAGGAATAAATTAATTTTAATTCAGAACAAATGAAAAATTTTTTAAATTTCTTTCTTTATATACTGCTCCCATGGAGGCGGTGGAGGGAGCCAGAGGGTACGAAGCAGCTGACGTTTTATGATATTGTTTATTGATTATATCATTAAATTTTGAAATTTTTGGAATTTTTCAAAAATTGTTTCGAAACAGCTGACTATTTTATGACATTGTTTATGATTAATAAAATAATTGAATAAATTTATTCAAAATTACATTTGATCAAAAAGTGGACTACAAATTAGACAATGAGGGAAAAATTTTAGACATCCTTTATGTAATGTATGTACTCCGCCTTTATTGCATAACACGAATTGGCTTTGGTCATTTCCCCACATGAAACAAATACAGCAAAGTGTTTCTTCATCTTTCTTGGGCATATCCCAATACCATCCCAACTGTCCTAATAAATAATATCGATGCCGTGTCTCGTCAAATGCTTCCCGAAATTTTATATGACCACTTAACAATTTTCTCATTTCCTTTGCAAATTTAATAAGTTCAATGTGTCGCTTCTCCAAAGTTGCACGTAAAAATTTTGCATATGGAATTGAAATAGCTTTTGATGATAGTAGTAGACCCTCCTTGGGATAATCTAAGAGATTGTAGCATTTTTCCCCATCAAGTTCGAATTTTTCTTTGTAAGGTATGAAGGATACAATTTCGGCGAGTATTTCATTTGGAAGTCTTAATTTTCCCTCTTTTTGGGAAAACATAGGAGAAATAAATTAATTTTAATTCATGGCAAATGAGAAATTTCTAAAATTTCTTCATTTTTATATCCCCTCTTCCATGGCGGCGGCGGCGGCGGCGTGGTGGCGGCGGCGTGGGCGTGGCGGCGGCGGCATGGCGGTGGCGGCAGGCGGAGGAGGAGGGGACCAAGAGTTACTAAATAACTGTCACCTTTTAATATTGTTTATTGATTTTATTATCGAATTTTGAAATTTTTGGAATTTTTTAAAAAATTATTTCGAAACAGCTGACTATTTTATGACATTGTTTATTGATTGAATATCATTAAATTTTGAAATATTTGGAATTTTCTAAAAATATTTTTCAAAAACAGCTGACTCTTTTATGACGTCATTGATTACGTCATTGGTGACGTCATCAAAAATGACGTCACAAATTACGTCATTGATGACGAAATCAAATTTTAAAATTTTTGGAATTTTTAAAAATTTATTACGAAATAACTGACGCGTTTATGACGTCATCAATGGGATGATGACGTCATCAAAATTTTGTAATTTTTGGAATTTTTTCTAAATTATTTCGAAACAACTGTCGACATTTATGACGTCACTGATGACGTCATCAATGAGATGATGACGTCATCGAAATTTTGGAATTTTTGGAATTTTTCTAAAATAATTTCGAAACAACTGTCGCCTCTTATGACGTCACTGATGACGTCATCAATGAGATGATTGACGTCATCAAAATTTTGAAATTACTTGGAATTTATGAAATTTTTAAATTTATTTCGAAACAGCTGACTCCCTTATGACGTCATCAATGGGTTGGTGACGTCATCAAAATTTTGAAATTTTTGGAATTTTTCTAAAATTATTTCGCAACAACCGTCTTTTATGACGTTAGTGATGAGTGATGACGTCATCAATGAGATGATGACGTCATCAAAATTTTGAAATTTTTGGAATTTTATTAAAAATTTTTAAGAAACAGCTGATTTTCTTTTAAATAATCGTTAATGGAATTTATTTTAAAAAAATAGTATAAGACAGACATCTGTTAGGATGAGTATAAAAGTGACGGATTTTTTCATTTTTTATCATTTTTTCAATTCTCTCCTTTCAATTTAATAATTTTCTCCTAAATTCAAAATACAATGAAGCGTTTTTTAAACACACGCTCAAATTCTCCACCTGTGAAGCGAATTCGACTTCATAAGACATTGACTCCTCCTCCTCCTTCCCCACCCCCATACGAATTCAATGAGGAACTGAAGCCTAAATCCGAAACATTAGAGCGTTATATTCAAAAATTAGATGGAGAGTCTACTTTTAATCAAAAATTTTCATTATCTCAATACGATTCGCAATTCCAAATTGTTGATGTCCCAAATGATCCGGAAACATTATTGGGTGGAATATTTGAATTTTGCTTAAATGAATCAAGGAAAGAAGCAAGACAAAATGGAATTGAACCGGATTTGATTGCAATTACCATACGAAGTACCCTACTTGATCCACATATTTATCTTCCTTACAGACCATATACAGAAAATACAACTGATGTAATACTCCATGAATTTTTAAAAGTTGCTCAATCCAAAAAACAGCAAGGCTTAACATTATGGGGCGAGCCTTTTAGCGTCAAAGTTTATAATGTTGATCGGAATGGGCTACCCACCAGACAAGAAATAATTGGTGGTGGAAAACGAAAATTAAAATCCGTTCATCATAAAATCAAGGAACGTGCACTCATAAAAGTAGAAAATAAAGATGCTTATTGTCTATTCTATGCAATTCAAGCGGTTGTCGCCAGAGAAACACGTGGATATAATTCTAAAAACAAAACAGATTACATTAAAAGGGGTGGCATGTGGAGGCAAGATACATGGAATTTGATGCATAAAGCTAAAATTGATCCAGATTTAAAAGAATATGATGCATGCACTTATGGTCCAAAAATAATTGATTATCTGAACTTAGTATTTGCTGGTAATTATCGCTTCAAATTATTCATATTTGGCCATCTCGGACATTATCAACCAAAATTTAAATATGGACCAGATAATTATACGACACCAATCATTCTTTATCATAATAGCGAAGAGAAACATTTTGATGGAGTTAAAAATTCACATGGATTATTTGATCAACCATATTGTCTCTCATGCGAATCTACTTATAATTCTCCAAGTGATCATTCGATGTATTGTCGTTCACGTTGCCTTTTATGTTCAAAAATGGATGCATCACTACCATGCAAAAAGTATGATAACTTTTATAAAAAATGCGATGAATGTTCAAAAGTTTTTTTCAATTCTCAATGCTATATACATCATATTGAAACTTTATTTTGTGATGAATCGAAGAAATGCACAAAATGTGGAATTATATGGAACAAAAAAGTGCATTTAGAAAATGGGAAAGAAGGGCATGAATGTGATGAAAGATGGTGTAATAAATGCAGAATTTGGCACAACAAAGAAGATGGCTGTTTCATAACCCCGCTTGAACCGTGGAAACAGGAAGCATATAGAATTGTTGCATTTGATTTTGAAACAACACAAAATACTCCTGTTGACATCAAAACCCCCAATGATAATCGACGAAAACACAAAGTTAATTTCATTGCAGCAAAAGTTTCCTGTCCAAATTGTATAAATAATGGAGAATGGAGAAAAGATATGCAAGGGTGTTATGAATGTAAAGTTTGTGGAGAAAATAGAACAGTAACATTCGGCCATCGCCCTTTCAAAGATACAAATGTGGATTACCATTTTGAAACAAGTAATCCGATGGAATCATTTGTTAATTGGATTTTGACTGGTTTACCAGAAAAATATCAAACACATGCTTTTGCACATAATGGTGGTCGATTCGATTTCATGTTTATATGTCGAGAACTTTACAAAAGAAAAATTAATCCAAGAATGACAAAGAGAGGGAACAAACTTTATGAACTACGAATTGAGGCAAAGCAGGGGGAATATCCAGAGCTTGTATTTTGGGATAGTTTTAACCTGATTAGCAGACCTCTTGCTGCTCTTGTTCCAATGTTTGATCTGGATGTACAAGATAAACCCTATTTCCCATATCTGGCCAACAAGACCGAAAACTATGGAAAAAAAATGAAAACACTCCCACCCAAAGAGGATTATCTTTACAAGGGTTTTATGCAAGCTAAAAGAAAGGCATTCGACCAATGGTATGAAGATCATTACAATGATGGATTTTTCTTGGATGAAGCATTGGCCAGTTATTGTTTGAATGATGTTGATATTCTCATGGCGGCATTGGTTGCCTTTAGAACAAGTTTTATGTCAAGAACTAAAAGAGAGAAGAAGCGTTTTGGATTTCAAAAGAAATATTCTGAACCACATGCCGGTATTGATCCTCTCCGCCAATCTATGACTATTGCATCGGCATGTATGAAATTATTTAGAATGAACCATTTAAAAGAGAACCATTTGGCCATGGTGACTGATAGAGGATATGATAAGGCAGAAAAACAGAGTACAATTGGAATGAAATTTTTGCATTGGTATGGAAAAAAATACAATGTAAAAATCCAGCATGCACATTCACCAGAAGGGGAGAAGAAAATTGGTAAATATGAAGTTGATGGATTTATTAGATCTGAAAATAAAATAATTGAATTCAATGGATGCCTATACCATGGATGTCCCCATTGCTTCCCAAATGAGCAAGAGAAAATGATAACAGGAAAAACAGCTGGATGGCACCGTCAAAAAGATAATGAACGGTTGGAATTCTTTAAAAAGCAAGGATATAAAGTTGAAGTCTTTTGGGGTTGTCAAGTCGATCAAATGTTACTGAAGGACAAGAAAATGAAAGAAGTGTTTGATGGGTATTTGGATGAAGGGCCAATTGACATAAGGAGTTCGTTTTATGGTGGAAGGACTGGGCCTATAACACTTTATTATAAACCAAAGCCAGGAGAGAAAATCAGCTATTATGATGTCACCAGTTTATATCCTTATACAAATTTTATGCATGAAGATATGGGTCTTCCTGGCTATCCAGTTGGCATTCCAAAAATGTTCATTCCACCGAATGGTCCAAGAGATGTATATTGGAACAAACCAGAGCACAACCCATATCCGCTGGCCATTCTTAAAGTCTTTATTATTCCTCCACGTAAAATTGATGTTCCAGTTTTACCTATGAAACTGGATAAAAATGATGATGCCCGTCTTTTATTTCCCTTATGTTCAAAATGTGCCAAGGAATACCCTCATGGAGGTGTAAAAGAAGACTATGAATGCAGACATACAGATGAACAAAGAGGGTGGGTAAGCACATGTACTTCTGTGGAATTAAATGAGGCGCTAAAGAACGGATATATAGTAAAAAAATTCTATCGAGCAATTATATATGAAAAAGAGGACAAAGAATTATTTCGAGGTTACATGCGTATTTATTTGGCAGGAAAATTTCATGCCTCCGGTTTTGATTCAAATATTAAAGGGAATACAAATGCCGAAGATCAATTTATTCGAGAAACAAAAGAAAAGTTTGGTATTGAACTCGATCGGAAAAAGATGATCCCAAATAAAGGTCTTCGGGAGACAGATAAAATGCTTCTAAATGCTCTATGGGGTCGTTTTGGTTTGAGAAATTATGGATTGGCTCAAACTATAATAACGGACGATCCTTATGTTCTTCGACAACATCTTGACAATCGAAAAATTGAGGTCACAGATATAGATGAATTGTCAAAGGATGTGATAATGATCACTTATTTGGATAAAAAAGAATGGACAGAAGCACATGAATCATCTAATGTTGTCATATCACTATGGACAACTAGTTGCGCCCGTTTACATTTATTGAAATTAATGCAAACAATTGTCCGTTCTCCTGGATGTCGGCTTCTTTATACCGACACAGACTCGGTCATTTATGTCCACCCGGAAGATAAAAATCCGTTAAAAATTTCACCTCATCTCGGTGGGTTGACTGACGAATATCCAAAGCATAATATATTCGAATACGTAAGCGGAGGGGCAAAGCAGTATGGTTTAAAATTGCAAGCAAAAAACAATCCATCTGCTGAACTCGAATATGTCCTAAAGATTCGAGGTATGACATTGAATGAAGATGTTCTAACCGATCAAAATCTTCGGTTTGAAACTTTCAAGAAAAATGTTTTACAATTCGCAGAAACAGGAATCGCCCCAGAAATTCCTATACTTTATCCCAATTTCCTTCGTCCTAATGTTAAAAAAGGAATTGTTATCTCAACTCCTCTTACAAAAATCTATAAGCCTTTCGTAGCGAAAGGAATTGTAAGACCGTCTGATTTTACCATTCTTGACTATGGATACACACATTAATTGTAAAATTGAATAATCATGCAAAAGCATGATTATACTCAATTCATTTTTCCTTTATCATCCAATGTAAATAATACAAATTGCATTCATCATCATTGTATTTTTTACTTTTATTGTATTGAATGATTTATGTAAAATATTTATTCATATAATAATCAAATGAATAAAGAATTAAAAACAAAATATTGAATATTGGAAAAATATTAGTAATAAAATTTGATTATTCAAAAAATAATAAGAAAATAAATTGATAATTATAAGTAAGAAAACATCAATATTAGTAAAAATATTTATACATTTTAAAAATATTAGTGGAAAAATTTAATTTTTTTTAAAATATTAATTAACAAAATTATGAAATATATAATAGGGATATGCATATATCAACGTATACTCGCATGTAATGGCACTACCATTTATCCTGACTACAGCATGCTCTCCAACTTTCATGATCGCAATCATCACTGTCCTCTTCAGATTGTTTCTTTCCATTTTTCGAATCTTCAATTGTTTCAAACATATTACCGAGCCAATCTTTTGAATAAGGTAAAGTGATATTATATTCTAATTTTTCATCAATTAACTCCATCAATTCAAGGGGATAGTATCGATTTTCTCCACGTGGATAAATTTCAATCAAACAGGGATGAAATGGATTGTGAAGTTTAATTCCATGATGAGCAAAAAAATATTGTGCAATAGAAATATTGAATGTTCTGGAAAGGCGACCAAAAGCTGGTATATTATCTGCGCCTTTTGTTGTAATGCCTCCTATTATGATCTTTTTCTTCAAACCATTTCGATCCTTATAAGTTGTACGTGCTTCTCTTCCAATTAAAGCTTGATGTAAAATAACTTGATTTGAAGGATGTTTAATTTTGTCTCGGATTGATTTTACATTGCAATTTAAAAGACGTGCACATTCTTCAATTAAAAGTACCATTTTTTTAAATTTTAAAAATTGATCAGAATGAAAAAAATCAAAATTTTTCAATTATTTATACTTTTTAAATCAGTACAATTAAAATTTCTCAATTGATTTATCATTTGTTATCTCTCTAAATATTTCAATGGTTTTTTCGGTTCCCATTTCCTGTTGAATCATTTTTAAAATGAGCAGGCCATCGAGAGTCATGTATGATCCGCCATAAGTTCTTTGCAGTTTCTTTTTCCATAGAAGAGGTGCAACTATTGAGTTAAATATGCAATGCAAAAAGTCAAATAATGATCCAATTAGTAAGAAGAAAAACCAATACCATAAAAATAGATAAATTTTCTCATTGAACATATTGATCATTAAAACGCACTGTACTGTATGGTTATGATCAGAACCGAGTCGATAAAGTTTGAAATCACATAGTGTAACTCGCGGAAACATTGAAGATTCGGTCCATCCATTTCCGTACCATAAGGTTTTTATGGCAGTCAATCCCCAAAAAAGATAATCTTCTCCAATAAATAAAATGATCATGGCAAATTGACATAATAAATTTAGTAAGGAAAGTATTTTGACAAATACATATGTAATTGTAATATAGCAATTTATTGGTAGACATTTGGAATAAATAAAATTTTGTTTAAGATTTGTTGAAATTTTCTGTAACCATCGTGAGGATAGATGAACTTTAGATGCTTCATTAATTATTGAATCCAGATTAAATATGTATTTGGAAATTTTCCAAATAATATGTGGAGCATAAAACATAAGGGCTTGTAAAATGAGCATTAATGGGACCCATTTATAATAATTCACTTCCTTCTTTTCATTTGTAAAGCCAAACAGAGCGGTATCCATGCTGAACAATTCCTTATTAGGAATTTGATACGTGTTTTGAACAAAGCAATAATCTTCAACATATTCATCCCATCCATTCTTAAATTCGGCTGGTATGATACATTGTATTGGTTTTCCAAAATACTGTTTTGCTGTTAAGAAGACAGTGAATAATTAGAATAGTAGGTGTAATATAATAATTAAGGCGTTCAATAGGATTATTATATTTGTTTTTAAAAATTTTAAAAACATTATTCATAAATGGGATAAAATACATGATGAAAAATGAAATTTGATAAAATATACGAGTTTAAATACTTTTATTTTCTTCTTTATTAGGACAACTGACTCTAATTTAAGAATTTCAAAATCAAAATAAAATAGCTGACATTTGAAGAATGGAATTTATGGAATTCATATTCTAAGAATATAATTTTGCTAAATAACTGACGTTTGAAGAATGGAATTTAAAGAATTTCGTAATTATAAACAACAACTGACATTTCAGAATGAAATATCATATTTTAAGCATTAACAATTGAATTTCTAAATTTAGAATAGAATTTCTTATTTTAAGAATGGAATTTAACAATCTGTATACAACACCTGACATTTGTCACTAATTTTTTGGGGTATAAAAGGAGTGAAATTTTGCAAAAATTTTCATTCTAAAAAATTTTAAAAAATTTTTAAATTTTTAAAATGAGTTCTTCTCCAAGTTCTCCTATTCCATCAAAAAATGAGGTTGAGGAAATTCAAGCTATGGAGCAAACAAATAATATTCCAACTGCTTCGATTAATCAACACATGGAAGCAGTACCAATCACAGATTTGCAGAAAAAGCTTGAACCGATCGAGGAGAAGCAAATTTGGAAGCTATTCAAAGGAAAAACAGTGTTAATGTTTCGTCTGTGCGGTAGCTGTCAATACAAATTATTTCATTCAACCGAAAAGTGGGGACGGAACAATAATGGGGTGGATGTAAAAATCCACCTTTGCCCCCGTTGTGTTCGCGTTAACTGCTGGATGACCAATCTCATGGCACCAGCCACGCCAAAGAAATTCGTGGAAAAAATGGAAAAAGAATAAATTTAGAAAATTTAAAATTCGATTCAAATAAATAATTATCAATATTTGTTAGTGAATATTTAGAGAATAAATATTTAAATATTCAACTTTGATTTATTTCCCTTTTGTTAGCAATTTTAACCCTCTTCTATTTCAAAACACGATTAAAGTTAATATCTCACGGATTGCTGGACCTTTATTCAAATCCGCGTGCCTTCGTCACTTCCCCTTTCTTCTCTGACACATTTCCTACATTAATCCCAAGGATTTGATCATTGATCCCTCCTAAAGGTACTTAATCCATTTTTATTCAACTTAATTTCGCGAAATCTCAGGTATCGGTCCACTTCCACAACCCTCCACAGTCCATCTGGGTCATTTCCCATCTATTTCGGGGCTTAATCCCCATATATTCACTTTAATCCGCCTTTATCAACCTCTATCCCGCTCATTTACTACTGTAACGATGTGCCATATATAACTACTAATACAATGTACCCCTATATAACTACTAATAAAGAATAATATTTTATTAGTAAAAATACAATAGAATTTCATTTCCCCTTCCCTTTCCCTCATTCCCTTCCATTTCCGATTCTTTCCCTCATTCCCTTCCCTTTCCCTCATTCCCTTTCATTTCCCCTTGCTTTTCCCTCATTCCCTTTTCTTTCCCTCGTTCCTTTCATTTCGCTTCCATTTCCATGTGTTAGAACAAAAAATGTGTGCCATCACCAATTTTTAGTAATAGGTTTAATTATATTAAAACCATTACTAAAGGCCTTTGGACCTTTATTCAATATTGGTTTATCTCTGCCAATATAGAATAGGGGTTTACACACATTAGTAAAGCAAGACATTAAATTAGAAAAAACAAAAGATTGGCAAAATAAACGAAATTGTTTGATGTAAAAGAAGCGCAATTATTTAAAATATAAAAAAGCGAAATTAATTAACTGAAACCCAAAACAGATGAAATGAAGAGTAACACAAAAAAAGCGAAATTAATTAACTGAAACCCAAAACAGATGAAATGAAGAGTAACACAAAATAGGCGTAATTAATTTAATATATAATTTAAGGATATATTGTAAATGATTTCTACTCTAAATTTTATCGCTAATTAAAAAATACATTTTTGAATATTTTGAATAACTAGATTTTCTTACAATATATTATAGATTCATACAAAATTAGAATTTTGAATAAAATATGTGACTAGAATATCATACAATATGAGGTAGATTTAGAGCCTACAATATGAGGTAACTAAATTTTGGAATTTTTGGAAAAATAAATGAGGCAGACTTTTGAATATATATATATGATTAGAATACAATATGAGGTAGATTTATTTCTAATTATGAAATAATAATTTGTTTTTATGGATTTTAAAATTATAATTTGTTTTTTGGATTTTAGAGTTATAATTTGTTTTTATGGATTTTGGGATTATAATTTGTTTTTATGGATTTTGGGATTATAATTTGTTTTTATGGATTTTATGTATTATAATTTGTTTTATGGATTTTGAGATTATAATTTGTTTTTATGGATTTTATGTATTATAATTTGTTTTTATGGATTTTGGGATTATCTTTTTTATGAATTGATTTGAATATGATTTAGTTGGGGAAGATTAAGAAATTTATGGCTAATGGTTCGATTTCAACGCGGCAATAGGGGCAGACTTGATTCCGAGTCTGAGATAGATAATGTAGAACGCAATGACGACAGGCAAAACAATGCCCACATCGCAAAGCGGCAACAGCCATCTCCTCAAGGCAAAAAATGCGGTTTTCCACTTGATTGCGTGGTGGATGGTTGCCTACTGCTTCAATTAGACGGTCCTAATGTAATTCAATTTGTAATTGTAATTTTAATATGTAATTGTAATTCTGATATGTAATTGTAATTCTGATATGTAATTGTAATATGTATTTGTATTTCTGATAAGTAATTGTAATTCTGATATGTAATATGTATTTGTAATTCTGATATGTAATTGTAATATGCATTTGTATTTCTGATAAGTAATTGTAATTCTGATATGTAATATGTATTTTTAATTCTGATATGTAATTGTAATATGCATTTTTATTTCTGATAAGTAATTGTAATTCTGATATGTAATATGTATTTGTAATTCTGATATGTAATATGTATTGATATGTTATTGTAATTCTGATTTATAATTGTAATTCTGATATGTAATTGTAATTCTGATTTGTAATTGTAATTCTGATATGTAATAAGTATTTGTAATTTTGATATGTAAATTTATTACAATCCATGTATTCAAAGATTCGCGTTCCTGGTGTAATTGTGAGAGTTGATTAAGGGCCCATCGTAATTGACGATTGAATCGCAAATTAATACGCAGCATAATAGCAAAAGTTTCTTCCGCTGTTCTCAAGTTCTCCCGCAATTCCGCATTTTCCTCACTTTCTCGAACCCACTAAAATAACCAAATTTCCTCAATATAAATGGTTTTTGTTTTATATCCAAAAATAAATTGCATTTTTATCATCATTAATTTCATTACCGCAATTTGATTTTCGCGGAGTCTTTCATGCAACTGAGTACGTTCTTCTAGTAATTCAGAATACATTCGTAATGTTATGGGTAAGCGTTCTGGGTTAGCGCCTCGGGGATTGGCGCCACGGCGAGGGGGCATTTTTATTTTTTTTAGAAGGTTTAGGATGGGGAAACGGCGGTAAGAATGAATGAAGCCCAAGAATTCTTAACCCATTTGATCATAAAATTTATTGCTAACTTAATTGAAAAAGCGAATTTGCCGTTCCATTTATTTTTACCCAACTTTGAAGCACAGGTAGTAGATTTATTACTCAATTTATTGGGCAAATTTTTGGATAATAGAATTTGCTAACGGCATTTGGGAGAATTCATTGAGGGATATAGCTGTGGGAGAGTAAGGAACGTTTTGTTGAGCATGAATAGGATGAATTCCCAAAAGATTGTTTTAAAAAACGTCAATTGTCGCGATGAAAAAAGGAATACTCTGTTCTATGGGGGAGAATTGATCTAGGAATGGATGAAGCTTAAGATGATCGGATGAGAGTTGTAGGGGAATTTTAATTAAAAAATATAAGAAAGATTTTTGGTCTAATTGGATTGAATAGAAAGATTTGGTAGGATTTGGGCGAAGGGGGGCAATTTGATGGAAGAGAAAATAGGGAGTGAATGGCATTGATTAGGAGAGGATTTACTGGATTGGGAAAATGGAATTCGGGACAGTTGGTAAGGTTTGTTGATTTGGGAAAAAGTGAAATAAAGATTTGAGGGGAAAGGGAGGGAACAGGAGTATTGGGAAAAGTTGAGAATGGATTAAATGGAATTGATTGGATGAAGAGGGAATTGAAACGGAAGGGAAGGATTTGGGGAGGGATGGGATGGGCTTTTGGAATAATGGTAAATTAAAAAGAAATTAATTTCCAATTAGAAAATAGAATTTGTGGAATTAATTGAAGAGGGGCAAATTAAATTTGGTAATTTAAGTCTATAAGTAGCTGCTAAGGATATTCGGGCAATCCTGGCCAAAGACGACTTCATCCCGAGGATCATGCAATACAAAACGGACAATATTACTCCCGAAATTGTTGACAAAATGAAACATTTCGTGAACAATCCGGACTGGGAATTTGAAAAGGTATATTTTTATTTGATAACAATGTACTTACTACCCTCAAGACAAAATTTTCAAAAATTTTTTTGCTCAATTAGTACTTTTATAAACCCTAAATTGCCTAAATATAATCTAATTTTAAACCGAACTTTAGGTTGGAAAACTAAAATCTAATAAGCTTAATCCTAATCCTAAACTTTAATTATGAAATTAAAAAGGATATTATTTAATTTGCGAATATATTATTGAAAATATCGAATTGAAAATAGCGAATAGAGTATTGAACATGGAGAAAAGCAAGGGTGTGGTTTGTCCTAGATTACCAAACCCTATGCCAATTCGATAATGGCAAGAAGCGTCGATTGGTATATAATTTTTCGAGTTTTGACCAAAAATTACATGGTTTTTTGTTCAAAACTACTTAAAAATTGGTTAAACCTAAATCAAATCTTTATCAAACCGATGCATCTCTTCGACAACTATCGAATGAGTATAAGGGTTTGAGGGTTTAGGACAATTTTATAAAGAATTATAAACCGTTTTGTTCTATTCGCCATTTTCAATATTCTATTTGCCATTTTCAATAATTTATTCGCCATTTTAAATATTTTCCTTAAATAAAATTTCACTATTCACCGTTACAATTTTAATTAAGGTTAATCGAGCCAGTCTCGCCTGTGCCCCCTTGGTCAAATGGGTAAAGGCATAACTTTCCTATGCAAAAATGTTGCATAAAGTGGAGCCACTCAACAATGAACTTAATCGACTTCGAAATGACGCTGAAGAAAAGTCTCAAAAGGGCCAAGAGTTGAAAAAGAAGATTGGAATACTGGAAGAACGCATCCAAACTTTGAAAGTGAATTTTGCTTAAATTTTAGAAATAATTCTCTTTTTCCTTTTATTAGTTTGAATCAATGAATGATGAGGAAAACAGAGGAACAAACGAAGCATTTTTATATTAAATATGACCAATTTGGAGTCCCATAATGAGGATTAAACAACACATTTTTTACTTTGATTCATTTTTATATTCCATTCGACACATTTATCAAAAACATATAATTTTCCTCACAACTACATTTCACTTTGATTTTTTTTAACATCTTTGAATTTAACTGAATAAATTATCAAAATTAACTATTTCTTTATTTAATTGAGGAAAGATTGAAGAAATTCATAGGTAAATTTATGAATTGCAAACTTAAACCAAAAGTGAGTCCCCTAAGTACTGAAATGTGATGGCTTGTTTCCATTGCGTCCAAAATTTACAGTTTAACTTCTAAGAAATTTAATCTAAACGGGTATAGCAATTTAGATAGGATTAAACCAAACCATTATCATTGACAATGGAGAATGAACGCTAAAGGGCGAAATGTTCATTGTAAAATTGCCGAGAATTTGTCAAAATAAAAATGGGAAATATTTAATTTGCATAAAAAATTATTGAATTTGCATAAAAGAGTATTTAAAATGCATAAAAGTTTATACCGGTTTAGCGTTTAGTCTAAAATTCATAAACCATATACCATTCGATAGATCTCATCGAGACGCGTCGATTGGTATATATTTTGTCATGGTTTAATTGGTTTTGAACCAAAACCCATAAAATTGTTTAAGTGGTTTAAAACCTTTATTTTTGATCAAACCATGACAAAATATATACCAATCGACGCGTCTCGATGAGATCTATCGAATGGTATATAGTTTATGAATTTTAGACTAAACGCTAAACCGGTATAAACTTTTATGCATTTTAAATATTCTTTTATGCAAATTCAATAATTTTTTATGCAAATTCAATAATTTTTTATGCAAATTAAATACCATCCATAAAAAATTGGACAAGAAATTTGTTACAAATCAAATTATTATTTTAAGCCCCCGGTAACCGGGGGCAGTTTCCAAAAATTTGTTCTTAACACAGTATCCACACTTCATATTTTTTACTGGTTAGGAACATCAAGTGCCTTATTTTAAACCGATAATTATGAGGAAAAGATGGGATTTGAAGGGTGATTAAGAGCTAATTGCAGATGCGTTGGAAAGGCACAAAAAGGCCTCAATTTCCCCACTCTACCCAACCAAATAAACAAGCCAAATTCTCCCCATTCCAGCACACTGCCTTTCATTCTCTTTAACTTCTTGTGGAATATTCTAGCAGTGTCTCGCTCATTTTCCGTTTCTAATTTTCGCTTCTTTACCTTTTTACCTTCCTTCCCTTCCTAGAACGAATTGATTGGATGTGTAGAGCTTTTTATGAGATTTTGCCTTGCTAGCGCGTTTCTCCTCTTAAAAAATTCGTCTCATTTTATACATTTTTATCCAAACCGGTGTTAATCAATTTTGAAGAATTAAACCTAAAAATCAATGATGTTTTCGGGTTCAGTCCTTTGGAAAAACCCAAAAAAAAGTTTCAAAAACCCGATTTAATAAATGTTAAACTAGCAAAAAGTTAGTTAAATTTAACTATTGAAACGGCTAATTATAAACGAAATGTCCAAACACGAATATTTTCAAGCTTTAATTTAACCCATAAAATGACAAAAATCACAAAAATAGTTTTTTTTCACATTCTCTAATAAAAAATAAGAGAACACACAACTCTCGCCAAAAAAATATTCAATTTTGTCCCCCATTAAATCCACTCTGAATTTTACCGATTTTAAATCTTTTTCAGGCTGTTTAAAGTACAATTTTGACACAATTCTTTTTATTCTTTTCTCATAATGTCATCTTCTGCAACAAATAAAAGTTTGGGAGCAAGTTGGCCGACTACCTCACACATTAAGGTTTACATTTTGAGCTAAAAAAGCAATTTTAAAAGCATACAAAACAAAATTAACCAAAACGTAAAATATTTGAATGGATAAAACACAAAATGTATGGAAGAACAAAAATAAAATGCAAAATTTGTTCTACTTAATTAAAAAATTAAGAATTGGGAAAAGCAATGGAAAGCGGGCGGAATTGCTAACCAGCAACAACAAATTGATAAACCAACATCATCATCAGCAATTTGTAAGCAGGAAGAAGAAGAAGGTTTGGAAGAGGGAGAGATTCCGGATGAAATTGGAAATTCGGGAGAAGAAGATGAGGCCACAATTGAAGGAAATGAGGCACCGGAGGTTCATTTTAAGACTAAAATTATTTGTATTTTTGTTAATATTCCACAGTTTAAAATCGACACCTTAATCCATTCACGAGAACTGCTGGAAAAGGTGATTTGTCAACTGGAAAATGTGCAATTATTATCCAATTTATATTCTGGCCATCTTAACACAGTGCACAATTGTTTGGTGGCATTTCGATTGCAGAAAAATGAGAATGAAGAGGTTAGTTATTTTGTTCGCTGATTGACTTATTTGGGCGAATTGGATCGGAGGTAACAAGCAAATCAGTTTAATCCCAAACTCGTAATCTCAAGGTTTTTTGAGATTAAATTTCAAGGTTTATAAAGTAAAAGTAATTAAATTGTTTCTTGAAGAAGGAAAATAGCCAATCAAAAGATAATTGGTTTACTACTGAACAAATCAAATTAAAATACATTAGTGCCCGATAAGCCACTTCGGACGGGTTTTCGATCGGGTTACCCGAAAAAACCCGAACCCGAAAATCCAAAAAATTCTTCGGTCGGGTTTCGGTTCTAGTTTTCCTGAAAAAATCCGAATCCGGAAAAGCCCGAAAATTTTAAAAATTCTTCGGTCGGGTTTCGGTTCCGGTTACTCGAATCAAACCCAAATCGGGTTCCCGAAAAAACCCGAGCGGGAACCCGAACCGTCCGGGCTCTAAAATATATCTTTTAATTAGTAATTTTCTCTTCTTCTAAATAGCGTTTTAATTTTTAAATTAATTATTCTATAAAAAAGTTAGGTAATGTATCCAATTACTTAAAGATATATGAGTTTGAGCTTACTTATCTTATTGATAATCGGATAATATTTCCCGCTACTGATTAAACCAAATCTTTGAATTTAATGTTGGTTTTCAAATGACTTAGCACTTACATTAGCAGATAAGTACCTTCCCTCCTTCACACCAATATTCTGGGATTATTTTCAATAATTCTTTATCATACATGCGCTTGGGGAGGGGGGACACTTCACACTTTGGTCGGGTACTACTCACTTAAAAAAGGATATAGGAGAAAATACCATTAACATACTACTGCGGTGCATAGCTCGGCATGGGGGGTCCGACCCTCCCCCACAACGCAGCACCCAGGGGGGTTGTACTATAGTATGTGGGATCCGGGCCCGGGTTATGTATTATACACCATTCGACTCCTCTCTTCGAGCTGAGTTCGAATCTGTAAAAATTTTCTGCCGGAGCCGCCTAGAAAAAAAGTTACAGTATGATGAAATTTAGAAAAGTGAAGGGTCCCCCCTATGGGTCGAAACTCGAAAAAATTTAAATATTTTTTCGTATGCAAATTATAGTTCAATCGACGCTTCTCGATGAGCAGAGCAAGAATCTGCCATCGATTTCGCATAAAACCCAAAAATAAAAAAGTTATGGTTATTTTTAATTTCAATGATAGGGTTAGGATTAGGGGCTTAGGGCTAGGGTTAGGGTTAGGGTAGGGTCGGCATGGGTTCTAGGGGCTAAGGGCTAGGGATAGGTAGGGGCTAGGGGGTAATTTTGTCAAAAAAATTTTTTGAAATTTTTCGACCCCTAGGGGGGACCCTTCACTTTTACACTTCTTACATCTTTAGGATACTGTAACTTTTTTTCTAGACGCCTCCGGCAGAAAATTTTTGCAGATTCGAACTCAGCTCGACGAGAGGAATCGAATGGTATATAATACATGACCCGGGCCCGGATCCCACATATTATAGTGACCCCCTCAGGGGATTTACCGGGCGGGAACCACGCACTAAGCAGGGGGAGGAAGGAAAAAATTGAAAAATTTTTCGGAAAAATTGGAAAATTTTTCGCTGCGCGGCCATTTTTTGGTAAATTTTTACCATACGGGGTTGTTTTTGGCTCTAAATTTTCTCCTGCAACGCAAAAAATCCGAAATAGGGATTACACATGAAAGATTAGGGTGGAACTACCCCACAACCAACCACGCAGCCACCCATGACGACCCTCCCCCCTTGCCGAGCTATGCTGCGGTGCCGCCGCAGAAGAAAAATTTTATGATTTTTACCCATTTTTAGGGGGAAAAAAGGCAAAAAATGGGTAGTAATGGCCAAAATACTACCAAAAATTTTTCAATTCTCCGGTCCCCGATACTCCCACTTTTTCAAAATTTTCAAATACTACTACCCGGGGGTGGGGATATGTTCTTTTTACAAAATTATTTTTATTTTTGCAGTCAAACGGTTTGTACATTGACCAAATCAGCAAGGTCGAGGAAGGCAAAATTGGATTCAAGCATTTGGGCCAATTCGAATTCAAGGCAATTCAACCCCACAATGGGCCAATTCGGAATGAAGATTTCGAGAAATGGCTGGATATGCTCATCCGTGCTGTGAGTTTTATTTTTTGCGGCTTTGATTTTATTTTATATTTATAATTTTATTTAAATTTTATGGGATTTGAGAACTTTCTTAATTTTCCTAAAGTTATAGGCGGTCGGGTTATTCATTTACAATTTTTCAAACATTTGAATTTTTCAGTTTTATGCAAAAAGCAAAACCCTCATCGAAATCGAGACTCATTTATTGAGCTATAATTTAATTGAGAATTTGACCTAAAAATTTATAAAAAAATTTTCGATTTTCCAGTTTCCATCCATATGGGTTATCCCTTCATTTTGCAATATTTAGGTCACGGTCACGGGTTTGATCTCGTTCAGGGAAATTATATAATGAATTTTTATAATTTAACGAACTAAATTCTAACAAATCCCTTACACCAATCTTTTATATTGATTAATAAAAACATTTTTTTAGGGTGAAGAATTGCCAAAAATCCGAAAACCTTTGAAAAGGAAAAAGAAGCTTATTCAGCGCCTTCATTCAGATCCACAAAAACTCCTCAATGAAATGTTTGCCGGAGAACCACCTCCAACGGTTCTTGCCTATCATAACATTTCACCTATTATTCTGCAAATCGAACAATGCAAAAAATTGCTCAAATTTCCTCCTCATGATTTTGTCAACATTATGACCGGTCTATGCATTCCAGTGGACATCACGCAAATTGTAAGTACAAATGAATTTTTTATAATATAATAATCATATGCATTGCCATCTGAGGGTTTCTTTAAACGGACCATAGCCTTTCCTTTTGTGTTTTCCCAAACATTTAGTGTTTTCCCAAACATTTTCTGTTTTCCCAAACATTTTCTGTTTTCCCAAACATTTTCTGTTTTCCCAAACATTTTCTGTTTTCCCAAACATTTTCTGTTTTCCCAAACATTTTCTGTTTTCCAAAACATTTTCTGTTTTCCCAAACATTTTCTGTTTTCCAAAACATTTTCTGTTTTCCCAAACATTTTCTGTTTTCCCAAACATTTTCTGTTTTCCCAAACATTTTCTGTTTTCCCAAACATTTTCTGTTTTCCCAAACATTTTCTGTTTTCCCAAACATTTTCTGTTTTCCAAAACATTTTCTGTTTTCCCAAACATTTTCTGTTTTCCAAAACATTTTCTGTTTTCCCAAACATTTTCTGTTTTCCCAAACATTTTCTGTTTTCCCAAACATTTTCTGTTTTCCCAAACATTTTCTGTTTTCCAAAACATTTTCTGTTTTCCCAAACATTTTCTGTTTTCCCAAACATTTTCTGTTTTCCCAAACATTTTCTGTTTTCCCAAACATTTTCTGTTTTCCCAAACATTTTCTGTTTTCCCAAACATTTTCTGTTTTCCCAAACATTTTCTGTTTTCCCAAACATTTTCTGTTTTCCCAAACATTTTCTGTTTTCCCAAACATTTTGTATTTCAGTTCTTTATCTTATCCAGAATTTAAATCAAATATTATTTATATTTGCACTGACCTTTGTATGGTTGTGGAATCTAACTAGCACCTTATATTGTAGACCCTATATTGACCCTAGCTTAGCCGTAGCCCTTATCTACCCTAACCTATAAAACCTTATCTCAAAAAAACACACAATAAATACATAAGAACCGTCAGAATAATTAGTAATTACAAAATATTATTATAAAAATGTACTTAATTTTTTGATTTTAAATAGAACTTACTAACACTAAAATATCTATATATATTAATATTATCGCCGGGTTGTTAGCTAATCTTTCACATTATTCTAAATTTTATTTTAAAATATATTGATCCACATATAAATTATATTAATTTTCTTTTTTTTTCAGAATCATTCAATGAAATTGCCACCATTGATGAACTCAGTAAGCAATTTTTCCTCTTACCTTAAAATTCGAAAATTATAAAATCAATTTATTATATTTAAAAATTTTTAAATTATTTTTTCTAGCTCAAATATTTGCTCATTCCGATTTCAAATGTCACTTTTGATGAGCCAAACCCATATGAATTTCGGATGAATCCGTATCTGAGCAATGTTCTCGTAAAAACAATGAATGAAGATGGGGATGTGCTTTGTTCCTGCCAACTTTTGCAAAGGCTATTTCCTGTGCCAAGCAAACAATTGCTTCAAATCAGTACGACCTTTTGGGCAATTAATGTATGTATAACAATTTTTAATTTAACGTTTATAATAGTGATGCTAATTATATGGAATTAAAATTGCAAAATATGACCATGAAATATGAAAATTTTTTATCTATTTTTTATAAAAACCTTTCAAATAATAAAAAAAATTTCAAAAAACTCTTTATTGATTATTTAATTATTTCTTATATAATATGTATTTATATTTTTATAGAGCATTCCAATTCCGACATCAGAACAAATTCAACATAAAGCAGCACAACTTCGGGATGCTTTGAAGCTCAGTTATAAAATTCAACATCCAGATGATCACCGCGGGAAATATAGCATAATATTGCCTGTAAGTTCTCTTTTATACCAACATACTCATTGTTTACAGCACATTTTGAATAAATACTTAATAATTGACATTAATCGAAATTGGTCTTAAAAACCACAGAATTTCGAAAAAAAACCATCTAATTTCGGTTTCGGTATATTGAATTTATGATTTGCATAAATTTCTAATCCATAAAGTTTCATTTATATGTGTTTAAAATTACTGTCATAAGCAGATTGGAGGGAGGAATTATATGAAGTTTTTAATTTATAGAAATTTCCATATAAAGGTCAAATTGGGCTTTTTTAAGATAAGTTAACCCATTTTCTAAGTTAATCCGAAGCCTGGGTTATGTTGCCTCAGCCCCAACCCCCAAATATATATTTTTATTAATTCTTAAATAAATCTTCATGAAAATGAATAGAAATCCATTAAATTAAATGTCAAATTTTCATGCCATTAATTTAGATTGGACCACCTCCGCTGCTCCAAAACAATCAACCGACGACAAAAAACAATAATGATGCGAAAATGGACCTTCCAAGAGGATCCGAAGGAAAATGGAACTTACGCGAGATCGGAAATGGGCGTTATTTGTGGGAATGGATCACTGAGGAAATGAAGAAAAAGAAGTCCAAAAAACAACAAAATAAACAACAACAAAAGAAAGCAATCAATAATGGTCCAAATGGTCAGCAACAGAAGAAGAAAAAGAAGTATCGAATGAACCCCAGACGACGCAAAGCTATTAAGAATAAAATGGCGACAGTGATGGAAAGTGAGCAAAATAATCGGGGCGAAAAGGCAGCGAACATCCCCAAATTGGCTGAAATCCAATTTTGTAACCGATTTTAAAAGAATGGAAGAACAATTGGAAGCAAAAATTTCAAAAAGAAAAAGGAAATATTTAAACTAAATATCATTTTATTATTGATAAATGAAAATATGATGTTTTGATTATAATAAAAATTTTGTCAATGTAAATTTTTACAAGTTTATGAAATTTTGCCAGAGGCAAATTAATCAACCGAAATTCTGTAAAATTCCCGGCAAACGTAAAGAAGTGTGGTCTGGGGTCTGATCTCCGTCTCTTGGTTAAGGGCTAAACCACAGTTAAAAACGCTAACTATGGTTAAGATTTGGAAAAAGTGATTTTCGTCTTTCCCAGTTAAAAGTTAACCATGGTTTTTTTAACTGCGGTTAACGCTCAATTTAACCATAGTTTATGTCTGTTAACCAAGGTTTATGCTAAATTTTGATTTTCGTTTAACCGTAGTTTAGAATCCCCCTTTATATTTTAACCAAGCTCTATGGCTTAGTTAACGGACTTTTTTGGCCATAACTTTTTTATTTTTAAGTTTTATACAATATAAATTATATTTTCGTGTTTGGCTCATCGAGACGCATTGAATGGTATATAAATTAACTCGGAAAAAAATTTAAAATTTTTAGACCCAAAGGGGGGACCCTTCACTTTTGTCGAAAATTTTTTTTCTCGAAAATAAGATAAAATAATTTTTATTATGCATAAGAATGCTTATTTATTATTTATTTTTAATTTTAAGCATGCATAAATAAAAATAATAAAGCAAAATAAATTTTTTTAATTTCTCCTTTATTTCCCTTGTAAAATCGTGGTTTATTTAACCATGGTTTAGCAAACTCTGGTTAAAGACGAAAATCAAAGTTTTAGTTGATTTTTAACCGCGGTTAAATAAACTATGGTTAAGGCGTTAACCATGGTTTGCTTAACCAAGAGACGAAGATCAGACCCCTGCTCGGGTTTTGATTTTAAAAAGAAAGAAAACACATTTTTAGGGGTAGTTTAATGCGCTAAGCACGATTCTGAGCTCGGATTTTTGATATCTTACCATCTTGGTAAGATAATGCCAACTTTTACCACGATGAAGCAAGGGGACCAAGGGCATTTTTCGTAAAATTTTTGAAGGGCCAATATATAGCTCATTCGACGCGGCTTGGCGAGCTGAATAATGGTACAATTTTTATAAGCTAATATGCAGTTATTGACAAGTTATGACTGAAAGAAATATTTGTCGTGGTAAGATATTTTGACTTCTAACTTGTCTATTTTGCTATCCTTGAAATTGAATAGGGCCTCATGAATGAAATGGATGATGGAATTCGTTATTAAAAATTTGATTTGAGTATTCTGAGATGAGAGTGAAAGATTATTGTTTCATTTGTGTTGCTCATTTGATTTAAATAAATAAAATTTGTTAATGTTTTGCATATTTTTACGATGCATTACTGCAAGCCAAATCGATAATTCTAAAAAATGCTTTAATTCTT
Organism: Pratylenchus scribneri; assembly: GCA_030063045.1. Lineage (NCBI taxonomy): Eukaryota > Metazoa > Nematoda > Chromadorea > Rhabditida > Pratylenchidae > Pratylenchus > Pratylenchus scribneri. Next base: position 772,348 of record JAQSEB010000045.1, read on the forward strand.
TTTCCGGGAAAATTTCCAATTCATTTGATGAATACAATAGTGAAAAAGGGAATTTTTAAATAAATTTTAGCCGATCAAAATTATTCAGTGAAAATAATCAATCTGCTGAAAAATTAAATAAATATTTTTAAATTCATAAATTATTTCAATTTAGAGAGATTATAATTCACTTGTAAATTTTATGTGTAAAAGTTTCAGAATAGTCTACACAAAAAATTAAAAGAAAAACTTAAAGAAATGATTAATAAAAAATTTTCTTAATTTAAATTATTTCTAAACAAATGAATACATTTAAGTACGAAACGAAAATCCTTTCAGTTAAATTTTTTATTCAATTTGAATTAATTGGCCAAAAATAGGTTTTAGTCTGAATTCTTTATTAATTTCTAATTTTCAAAATTTATTATTTGTTCATCTGAGAACGGAACAATATGAATATATGGAGTTTTTTTTGACTATTTTGTGATTATTTCTAGAGAGAATTTACACAGCCGGTAGGTAGCCTTCCGTAAAATTTATTCATATTCAATGTTCGGTATTTTCTAATTTTATTGACTTCCCTTCCATTAATTTTTCTAATAAATATTTCTAAAAATTAAATTCTAATTAAAATATTTTTCTGTTTATGGCAATGTATTTTTCTCATTCAACAATTTTTCTGCTCTTCTTTTCATTTTCTTTAATTTTAAAAGATGTTGTCACTTGTCCTCGTAAGTGAAATTGAAAGAAATTAAAGGAATTTTAATTACCCAAATATATGTTTCATTAAAAAATTTCTCGAAAATCCAGTAAGTATTCCATTTTTCTTATCTGCCAACATTTATTATTGAGAGGTCATTTTTGTAAAGTCATTCATAAGTTTACATGAAAAAATAAATTGATAAAAACCACCATATTCATGGTTAACATCAAAATTTCCACCAGAAAAATAAATTTAAAAAAAATAAAAAAATTATTTAGCCAACTTTTATGAGCCGCCAATTTTTCATGCAAATTTTAGGAATAATTTAAGCAATTTCTTAGAATTTTATTTCCATTATATTTTATAAATGTAAAATATTTTTAGCCTGTATTTTGGGTGCATGCCCCGATGACTATGGAAAATGTTCGAAAGAAGGATGTTGTAAGCGAAATTCATTAAAATTATTGTATAGATAATATTTTTTTAAAAATTTATTTAAAGAATGATATTGGAAGTGTGAATATAATTTATAATTATAATAGTGAAAAATAAAACCCATAAAATATTTTATTTACCTGAAATATTAAGTTGACTTCTAAAATTTTAATTTAAAAGAAAATGTTGATTCGATCAAAACAATTAATTGAAATTGAAATAAATAAATTAAAATTAAACTTGAAATAAAAACAGAAAGTTCATAATGTTTATTGTAGTTAATCTTAAAAAATATTATAATATATAAGAATTGTTCTAAACTAAATACAATTTTGATAAATTAAAAATAAAATTTATATTTTTTCATTAAATTAATTTTAAGTATTAATTATAGGTAATAGTCATCTTAAATTTAAAAATTTAAACCGTAAAAATTATTTTAAATAAGAAAAATGAAACTCATAAAATATTTTCTTTATTCAAAAAATAAATTAACTTCGGTAATTCAAGATTATAAATAATTTGTTCCAAAAACGTATACAATTTAATCGACATTAAAGCTAAAAATTTTAAATTATAAAAATTAATTTATTAGTGCCATTTATACATATTTGGGGAATGAAAATAATTTCTTATTTCTTAAGGCACTGGTGGAGGAGGCGGAGACGAAACTACAACGAAGGCTTCGACAAATTCAGGCGCCTCAGCCGATTGCAAGGACCTTGGGAAGTACAATTAAAAATTATTGTTATAAAAATTATTAAAAAATTTAAATGCATATTAATTTTTTTCAAAATTTAATTCGAAAAAATAAAGGTCGATTCAGAATGGTCGTTTTTAGAATAATGCAAATTTCATTTTAAAACATTGAATTGAATTAAAATTATATTGACCAGAATTTTTGCCATAATGCTCAGATTTGCATTTGACCAGATTGAACAAATGATACTTATCAGTTATCTATCTATGTGCAAATATTTTCACTCCCAAAATTTGTCATAAATTTCTTATCTAAAATATTTTTTTCATTATTTTGCAATCAAATTAAGTAAAAAAATATGTATTTCAAAAAAATTTCAAATATGCACATAGATAACCGATAAATACCGATAAAATTTGCCTTTTGGTTTCGAAAATTTTTCAAACAGATTCATTGAGCATATTGAATAAAATTATAATAAAATTTATATACATAGATTTTTAAATCCATATCGGATTGCATTAATTATTATTTTTAATTTAAATGATATTTTATTTATATTTTCCTTCTATCACAAAAAAAGAAATTGTTGGCTGTTCAAGCAAAATGGCCGATGCAAAGGGCAAGGTGGAATGCTCCTCACAATGTACATTTTCTGCCGTAGCACTTGCCAACTTTGTGCTGCCAAATTTGTTCGGGGCTAATTTATGTATCTGCTGCAATGAAAATTTAAGAAGAAGGATGCATGGAACGAAAAATATTGACAAAAAATTTTATAATGATTAAATGTCGATTGTGAAAATTTTACATTATTTTTATTAAAATGCTTGTTTTTTAGTTAAAATTAATTTTCGTAAATTTTAAAATTACAAGAAATTTTTGGTGTCAAAATAATCACTTTCTAAAGTATTTCTAATTTTTTAAAATTTTTCTGGTTAAATTGTGGCAACAAATTTTTCTGAAGAAATTTGCCTTGTAATTTTATTCTATGATTTTCGTCGTATCGATTAATATAGCTTAATCAAAAACTTCATTTGGTTTCTCCGGGGCATAAGGTGTTTATTTTTTTACAACCCATAAATTTTCTTGGTAATTTAGTAAAATTAAATTTACATTATTATAGAATGAATTTAAAAAAAGCTTTGCGAATAGGAAATCAAATAACTACCATATTTATAGTCCCGAAATACCGGGGACTAAAGTTGGTTCGGGGCGAGAGTGGGCCTAGCTCTCGCCCCGGGCCTTCGCCGGGGGCCTAAGCCCCCAGTGGCCCTGGGATAGGGATTGGGTTAAGTTAGACTTGACTTTATTAAATAGATTTATCTGTTGTGCGAAAAATGTGTTAACAGAACGTCGGAAATGTGTTGGGGAAGTGGGGGAAAAAGTGAACAAAAGTGAACCATTAATGGGGGAATTGGGCTGGTTTAAAAAGGCAGATTGGGGCAATGTTGATTGATAGAGTAAATGGGCGATTAGGCAAAAAGTGGGGGTACAGTAAGATGAATAGGATAAGCCCTTAGGCGAAATATTAGCATTGACACCCCCCACCAAATTTTTTGGGCGGTCCCACGCCCATATGAGAGAAAATTGAAAATATTGAATAGAAGAATTTTTGAAATGTCAAAAGTGGAAAGGAAGTGCGAATAAAATTAATAATGATTTGAAAAATGGCATTGAATAAAATGATTAAAATGACAAAAAGGAAATAAAGTAAAGTAAATTAATAATTAATAAAATTGTATAAAATAGTATAAAATTTACTCAATAAATTGGTGAATAATGCAATAATAAAGAAATGTGAAATGGCATAAATGGAAAATGGTTAAAATTGACAAATTAAATTATTGAATAATGAGGTGCCCTAAAGGCAAAATGTGAAGTGCCATTGAATAAAATGATGAAAAAAAATGATTTGAAGATATAATTATTGGAAATGGAAAATGTGTGAATTTATGTAAAAATGAAGAAAAAATATTTTAGTTGCTGTGGCCACAAGCAATTTTTGGTGGAAAGAAACAAAAGTAGTTTGGATAAATTGTGGGCAATAAAATTGAAATGTTTTTGTGAATATTATGAAAATTGAAAATAAGAAAATTAAATATGATAAATGTGGATTAATAAAAAAAAAGTTGAACAAATAGAAAATGCAATTTTGAATATGAAATTATGAATGTGTGATACTGGGAATAAAAATTTTAAAACAGAATATAATGGATAAATATTGAAAAATTGAACAATGAAAATTGGACATAAAATTTGAAAATGTATAAATGAATAAAATGTGGGAAAAAAAATTTTTGGTGAATTGAAAAATTATTATCAAATGTGTATTTTCAATGGCCATTTTCCCTTCTTGCTGCCTCGCTGATGGCATCATCAATGGAACCCCACATGCGAAGAACGAAGTTGTCCACAATTTTTTCCGTTATGAATTTTTCAACTTCAGCTTTTTGAATGTGAATTCTTCTCTTGCCACTATTCAAAATTCCATGCAATTCATCGCATCCTCTTCCGAAAAACTGTATCAATTTGACCAATTGGCTTTTGCCGGCTACTCGATGTGGGTCATTGTCATATTGCCTTTGCCATTCTTTTGACCATATATTCACTAGCTCAATGGAATTTATTCGCAAAGCATTGAGGATGACTTCTCCCAAACTGCAACCAAACTGGTGCTCTTGGCGATGGCGCAAAAACCAGTCAATAAAGTACAAATGGAAGAAGGTGGGAACTTTCAGGAATTGGTAGGCACAGAGTTCTGCGGGGATTCTTCCTTGCCGAAATGCAAATATTTCGCTCATGGTTGGGTGATTACAATTGTTGTCCATCAACCAAAAATGATTCCAATTGAAGGCTGTCACCTCTTCCCCCCTAGGTGGTGATCCATCACCCTGCCTAGGCGACAAGCGGTATAAAGCCATTGTCGGCGCTGTGCTCCGCAATTGGCTCGAGGCGGCCTGGCCCTGCATCCAGGCTAGCCACCTCTTTGAATATTTGTTGCTCCTTCTTTCTTCCCTCTGCACCGTTCTGTCCCAAAGCTTCTCTTCCATTTCCTGCTCTCGTTTTTTCCGTTGTTTTTCGGCATGTGCTTCGATTTCCGCGGTTTCACGCAATCTATCTTGCTGGCTTTCAAGCCATTTACTGTGCCGATCCATTATATTTTGAATTTCCTGTTGATGATGGTTCAATTTTGGCCGCGAATTTGGGGACCTGCGGCGAGCTGTTGAGGATTGCCTATGCCGATTTATCGATGGAGAACGTCTTGAAGAGCCTGCGGTTGTTTTGTCAGTTTTCGCCTGGTCGCGGTGGAGTGGTGAACGAGATCTGCTGCATCGCCTCATTTGTTCTCTATCCTCCTGTCGATCTCTGGATTCTTCAAAGAATGTCTTCCTGCTTTCTTGGCATAAATCCCTCCAATCATCATAAATGATGTGTGGCTGCCTTCTTTCCTTCTTTCTTTCTTCTTCTTTCCTCATTTTTTCCCCAGTTTCATTCTTTCTTCTTCGCTCTTGGCGCTCTTTCTCTTCCTTGCGCAGTTCGTCTTCCTTCTGTTTTCTTCGTTCAATTTCCCTCTTTCTTTGTTCTTCTTCTTTCTTTTCTTTTTCTTTCTTCTCATTCTCCTCTTCAGCCTTCTTCTTTTGTTCTGCTTCTTTCCGCCTTTTTATTTCCTACTCCGGCAAACGGAATGTTTTTCCACTAAAGTTGGGCGGAGCAGGCGGTTCGCTGGATTCGACCGAAACATTCCCGCAATTTGTCAATGAATGCGAAAATGAATTTGTTGTCGAATGGGAAATTGAACTGATTGACGCTATTCTGGCCGAAGGTGATTGTTGGTATTCGTCAGGAAGTTCAGGGCTGGCCCATGGCCCCTCATAAGACTCTTCCCTGAAGTTCCGAAAACGGGGTAGATCCATGTGGTTTTTCCGGTAGTACTTATCGACATCCCTCATCAGTATTTCCAATTCTCTGCGTAGCCCAGACTCTCCGTTGTATTTGAAAGCGTTGTTTATGCTTCGTCGCATATGTTCTGGAATTTCGTCCAAATTCATATTGCTTGAGCCCATCATTGGGGCATCCGGGTCGGAATCGTCCTCTTCAAAATTGCTCCATTTTTTTGTAATTGTCGAGAGGTAATGGATGATGAACTGTGGAATAAGCGGCAGCATGTTGTTCTCTGAAATTTCTTTTGTAAATTTTTTATTTTTTCCATTTCCATTTTTGTCTTCGCCTTTATTTTCTTCGCCTATTCCCATTTTTTCAGTCATTATTTTCCCTTCCTCTGTTTCAAAATGAATTGCGCAAATTCTTGTCCCTTCCTCTGGGTATAGGGGAAATTGTTCTGTATCCCATTCGAGTTCATTCTCTTGCTCATCCGGCCTAATTTTCCAATGGTTATATTCAGGAATTGGGTTTTCCGTTTTGGCCGACGAATTTTCAACTTTTCTCGTGGGTGAGTCATCTGAATCTTCCTCACCCCCCGAAATGGTGTCCAACCACTCTTTTCCGGGACGTGAGTCTGATTCAGAGTCACTTTCTTCAATATTTCGGTCTGCATAACGGTATTTCCTTCTCTTCTTTTCACTTTCATCCGCTTGCTTGCGTTGATTCTCAATCTCTGCCGATTTGTCTTCTCGGTGATGTGGAAGTGGGCTCGGTTCGAAATATGGTTTGGCCTTGTCCATGTGGACGAGGAATGCCGAGTCTCCATCCAGAGCTCGGACTAGAAGGTTTGGCCTTTGAATTTCCAAAATTCGGTAAGGTCCACGAAATTTTTCATCGAATTTTGAATGGCCCAATTTTGTTCCTTCCTTGACCAACAGCACGAGTTGTTGTTCCACAAATCGAGATTCGGCTGCCTTCTTTCTTTCATCGGCGTATCGTTTCATTTTTTCCGCTTCCTTTTCCAAGTTTTTGCTGACTTGGGCCCAAACTTCCTTTATTCTTGTTGCTGCCTCCTGGACGAATATTGACATATCGTCAAATTGTCTGTCATCTGTCTTTTGCAAAAGAAGGTCAGATGGAAGTTTTGGATCAAAGCTGTGTACAATGCTGAATGGCGTTTGCTTTGTGGTGCTGTGTACACTGCTGTTGTAGGCGAAACAAACCATTGGAAGGGCCTCAGCCCAGTTTTTGCCCTCTGTTGTGGTACTCAGCATCTCAGCAATCGTTCTGTTTTGCCTTTCCACTTGTCCGTTGGCTTGCTGGTGATATGGGGTTGTCGTTTGGAGAGATGTTCCCAGTGTTTTTGCCAAATCCTTGAAGAGTTCGCTTGTGAACTGAGTTCCGCAATCGGTCACGATTGAAAACGGTACTCCGAAGCGGCAGACAAGATGAGTCATCACTGCATTGGCCACTCGCTGCGGACTGTTCCCGAATTGGGACTGCGATCAGATATTTGCTGAAGCTGTCAACAATGACCAAAATGTACTTGAACTGTCTGCTGGGCTGCAATGGCCCAAGAATGTCCATGTGGACCCGTCTGAACGGTCCAGAAGATGGAGGAATTGGTGTGATTGGCTCTCTTGTTGTGTTGTTGGTTGTTGTTTTTCTTCTTTGACATATTTCGCATGACTTGACCATTCTGGGTACATCCTCTGTCATTCCCTTCCATATGTAATTCTTTTTGATTTTTTGTAGAGTCCGACGGGAATTCAAATGAGCGCCTTCAAGAGGGCATTGGTGGAATTCGTTGATGAGTCGGCTACGGAGGATTGCTGGGACCCAAATCTTTTTGTCGTTGTCAATTTCCTTGCAAAGCACCTCTTTCCAAATTGCACAATTCTCGAATTTTTTCGGCAATTCGAAAGCGGGATTTGTTTCCTTTTGTTTCAAGGCTTCCATCGCTTCATTGACGAACTGCACTTTTCGCTGGGCTTGCTTAATTTCATCCAGCGTTATTTTTTGTTGCAAATGAATGGCGGCGACTGCACTTTTCCTTCCTTTCTCCTGTTTTGGTGGATATCTGGAAAGATAGTCTGCCAGCAAATTCTCTTTCCCGGCTCTGTGGACAATGTCGATATCATGCGATTGAATAGCAACTTGAAATCGAGAAAGGCGGCCATTGTGGGTCACTTTGCTGGTCAGCAAGCCTTTGGTCCCGGAACAGTCAGTTACAACAATTGTTTTTCCTGATCCTTCGATATATGGGCGGAATTCCTGTAAACTGGCGACAATCGCAAGCGCTTCTAATTCGACGGGATGGTATCGTTTTTCGTGTTTGTTGAGGCTCCGCGAATAGAAAGCGATCGGATGAAGTTTTCCTTCTTTGTCCGCTTGCATCAAACAGGCTCCCAAACCTTCGTTTGATGCATCGGTTTCGATGCGAAATGGCCGTCCAAAACGTGGAGGGGCAAGAACTGGGGCCGATGTGATGAGTTCCTTCATTTTTTGAAGTACATTGTCCTGTTCGTGGGACCATTCCCTCACGTTCCTTTCACTTTGTGTGAGTGCATAGAATGGCTGCATGTGTGTAGAAAAATTCGGGACAAAGCGACGAAGGTAAGTGAGCGCACCAATCAAACTTCGCAGTTGAGTCAATGTAGATGGCTTCTCCAATTTTGTGATGGCTTCTGTTTTCTTTGGGTCTATTTGGACCCCATTTTTGATAAAATGAACCCCAAATATCGAATTTCTGACAGTCCGATGTGGCATTTGTCTGGGCGAAGTTTGAGTCCAAATTTTTGCATCACACCAAAGAAATTTTCCAAATCCTTCAGATGGTCCGATTCAGAGTCCGATCCGAGGATAATGTCATCCAAATAAATCATGAAATTTTTGGAAAGTTCATGCTTCACCTCATTCATCGCGAGCTGGAATGTGTTTGGGGCACCGCATAGACCCATCGGCAATCTCAAATACTCGAATAGTCCAAATTCGGTGATAAAGGCTGTCCTCTCCCGGTGTCGGGGATCCATCGAAATTTGAAAGAAGCCTGACATCAAGTCAAAGGTGGAATAAATGCATTTGCCGACGAGTGTGTCTGTCAAGTCTTGAATGTTGGGCAGAAGATAGACTTGCTTGACGGTTATCGCGTTTAGGGCGCGATAATCGACAACCAAGCGAAACGATCGGCCATCCGCTTTGCTCACGAGAAGAATTGGTGCTGCAAAGGCTGAGGAACTGGGTCGGATGATTTTTTGGGCCAGCATTTCCCTTATCTGCTTCTCAATTTCGGCTTTCAATGCGAATGGAGTCCTGTATGGCCTTTGACGTGGGGGATGTGTTCCTGGGATAAGATCTATTTTGTGGACAGTGTTTCCCCGGAACAATCCAATCCTCCCATCGGTCACGAAAGCATTTTTGTATTTGTCGACCATCTTTTTGACCGCCATCTTGCCTTCTGGAGATAGAATGCTTTCGGATAGATCGATGCGCTGTGAAATTGGAATATTTGCTAATTGATCAGTGGATTCAGGCAAATTGTCCATCCATTGGAGCTCCTGGCTTATATTGGTTTTGTAGTCACCCGATAATGTTACATGCGAAACGGTTGACCCTTCACTGAATTTTTCCAATTGACCAATTCTTGTATTGGCCCATAGTTTCATGGCTGTGTTGCCAATATTTAGAATTCGAATAGGGAAAGTTTTGTTTTGGCCTGGTTTGACTAGGCATTTTCCCACAATGAGAGTTTTTGCAGCGTTTAGAAACCATGGAACCGTGAGGAAAGTCGATTCTGGATGAGCTTCTTCGTTGATGAATGCCGAAATGACATTGTCAGATCGAGGTTCCAATAATTCATTGTTACTGACTCGAATTTCCGGTGGTTTTTCAAGCTTGATTTCGGCTATCATTGGACATCCGATGTCACCGATTCGAATTTCTCTTCCCATAAAATCGAGATTTATTTGATGTCCATCAGCATTGATTTTTTCCATCAAATCTGTTCCGACAATCAATTCATCTGGACAGTCACTGTCTTCCGAAACTAGAATTGGCCATTCTTGCTGAAAAGCTCCAATCCGAATCTGGGCAAATGCTTTTCCCTTGAATTCGATTGGTGTACCATTGGCCGCTCTGGCATTTGGCAAATTTCCGTCCGGAAAAATAGGAACCTGACACCGTTTGATTGCGCTTATCCGGCCATATGTTAGACCAGCGCCGCAGTCGAACAAGGCTTGAATCGGCTTTTGGTTTACATATGCCCGGAATTGGCAAACTGGACCACCAACGCTGTTGATTTCCGGTATATAGTCAAGAATGTAGGCCTCTTTTGTGAGTGGTGACTCTTCTGGAGCCGAAGGTGTTGGCCTGTTTTGATGGACTGCTGCGATTTGCATATTGTCAGATTTTCCAAACATGAGACGGAATAGAAAAGTGAGAAATCGGACAAAAAGATTGAGGACTGTGAAAATGAATCGGAACCACATTCGAAATTTCCAAAAGATGAATCCGAAGAGAATGAGTGCTATTCCAATGGCGAGACCAATGAGGATCCACTTGACAATGTTCCAGATGGTTTTTAGTTTTGACCATAGGCCGAAGCTTTCTTCAACCATTTTTTCGCCTTTCTCTTTGGCATTCGCTACCGCTTCCACTGCGGAGTCTTTGAATTCGGTTGCTTTGTGAGCAAGTTCACGAATTTGATTCATTGCTTCCTCAACATTGGGTTGGTCTGCTTTGATTTCATCATTTTCTGGATGACTTTGTTTCATCCGGAAGGCTTTGATTGCTTCATCCTTTTCTTCCTCTTCCGTTTTGAATACTTTGCCTTTATTGAATACCATTTCATCTATTCGTGGTGCCGGTTGCTCTTGGAAATCCGATTCCGGTTGCAACTTCATTTGGTTTCCTGGAATATTTTGCTCAATATCGCTGCACGGTATTACTGAAGCATTCGTTGTCACATCTTTTGTGCCTGGTTGAACAAAAAGCAAAGCTTTGTCCACCACAATTGGTAGGCTGTCATAACAAACGCCGTTGACCTTCCTTGACCAGAAGATCATGTTGGCTGGGATGCTGGTGCATTGCCCGACAAGCCACCGTGATGAATTCGTTGGGTCCAATTTTGCTGTCAAATCACCTCTGCCATATAGCAATCTTACAGCTGCTGTCGGGTTGGTCAAAGCTTGCGAAATAATCATTTTAATTTGGTTATTTCTTAGTGAACATTGCTGACTCCAAAATTGAAGATTCTTCATGTCCTGATTGAAAGCCATAAAATTCATTCTTGAATTCATGTGCGTATCCGGTTCATTTTGGGTAGATCGTTTGACAGTACCGTTTAGATTTGCTTTTGGACTGGTGGACAAAATTGGAGCTGAAGGCCCTGTACAGACTTGGTGACAGGTATCACCTCACCACGCTATTTTCTTTCTCTATTTCTTGCCTCACAAGTGGTGAGTGGTTGGTGTACATACTTTTTCCCGCCCTCTTGTGAGTTGTGAGGCTCACATAGTGAGTCGTTGCGAATGCCTTCACCAATTTTTTTAAACCGGTTTTTCTCATCAATTTCGTGGCCTAATCTCGTTCAAATTAATTCCATATAAAGTAAATCGACTATGGAGAATCCAAAAATGAAATCAATTTTGAAATTTGAAAACATGGATATATGATAAGCGGATTTGGATATAAAATGAGCTATAAAAATGGAAAAGATGAACATAGGAAATTGCTTTTCACATATTTTGTAGTCCTTTTTCTCCTCTTTCCAACAAGCTATGCAACATCGAATTTGGTCAACTACATGGCGAGTTAGCGGCTCTGGAAATTTGCATATTCCTGACATTCTGGAGGCCATAACTTTTTTATTTGACGACCGATTTACAAAATTTTTTTATATTCTTATTCTACTCGACGAGCCCTATCCAATGATGTATAGAACATGGCGTTTGACGTTCACAGGAAACCGGTTTAAATTTTGGTTCAAAACCTTGGCAGGGACAAGAAGCAGTTTGACGAAAATTTCTCCTTTTATTTTTAAAATATTCCCCATTTTTTTCTGATCATTTTTCACTATCACATCATTGGGATTGGCCGGTGTTTTCCATCAAAACATGGGTGGTGAGGCGTTCATTTTAATTATTTTCAATTGCATTTTTCTCGAAAGTGGATGGATGAAAAATTCTGAAAAAAATTTCTAAAAATATTTAAAAATATGCTTAACATATTGGAATAACAATGGGGCTATTTGGTACCATGGTTGTATTGATACACAAGTGGTGACAAGTGCAGAAAGGCTCACACATTTTTTCTTCCCTTCACCAAAAAAGTATGTACGCATTTTTTGGTGACAGAGTCACAATTTTGACTCGCTCACACTCTGCCGGAAAGGGGTGTGGCCTCACCAAGTATATACGCGAACGCCTCACCAAAGTGTGATTGGGCCACCACTCACTTTGTGAGGCTCACATGTGACTCTGTCACAAAAAGTATGTACATGGCCGAAGAGGAAGTCATGGCTCGGGCCATTTGGTCAAGCTGAATCTTCAATGCGAGAATTTGCTTCGCCATTTCATGTCTTCCTTGCTCTCCTTCTCCGGTTTTATCGGTTTGAGTTGCTGCTTTGCTTGTTACCGTGACTGTTTGCTCCACTTGAACAGTCATGGCAACATGAGGAGAAATCGTATTTGTTGGGTTTCTCTCAACAATTGGACTCATTTTGGACCACGATGGCACAGTCAAGCTTGTACTTGGCCGCGCCGTCGTGCTCGTCAAAGTGGGACTGTTTGTGAGCATTTTTGGTGTCATTGTTGCTTTTGAAGTCGACTTAATTGTCGTTTTTGGCTTTTGCTTTGTACTTGACGGCTGGGTTGCCGTATTGCTTGATGACTGCTGTCGTGCTACTTGGAGGCCGAATTGATGTACTTGAAATCGTGGTCGGTGGCTGAGTTGCCCTGCTTGACATTGCACTCGGTGGCCGATTCGAAGTGGAAATGGATGAAGGACTTAACTGTGTGGCAAATGTGCTTTGTGTCTGAGTTGTCGAGCTTGCCGTTGTGCTCCGACTTGTTGCTGAAGTTTGAGCTATCGATGAGGATGCAATTGTCGATGGTTGGGAACTCGTTTTTCGCTGTGCTTCCATTTTAGTTGGCCTTGATCTCAGTTGAGGTTGAATTCTCTTTCGATTATCTAATTTTGGTGGCCTGGTCCCTGGTTTGATCCGCCCATCCGATGAGGCTTCTCTTCTGGACCGAATACTTTCTTCAGTTTGAATGAAGGCTTCGTTTTCTAGTCGGATGGTGTTGATCGGAACTCCTCTGGTCCCCTCGTGTGATTGATGGTGACTCCGGTGGAAAGCATATTGAAGGGAGGGGATGATGAAAATCTTCTCATTAACAATCGTTCCGTTTACAGGTCCGATCAGTTGATGAGTTTCCCAAAGACTGGGGTCCGAATTGTTCCATGCATATGTGAATGCTGACCCTTTTTCGAATCGTTCTCCAGCTGTGCCGAATGGCAGATCCACTTTCCACGACGTGAGGATTTTCTCCTTTCCACTGACTGCTCTGCCAATTTCCACGAAATAATTTGTCGTATTTGCACATTTCTCTCCCCAAATTCCAACTTCGGAGGCAAAAGGAAAATTTGTCCAAAATGTATTTTCCCCATTCTGTTGAAGTTTTGTAACCCAAGCGAGTTCCTGGCATTTGGCTCCACTTGGAGGGTCGCCGGTCACATTCGATGGGTCACTTGTTGAGAGGAAAATGCTGTAATGGGTTGTGCAAATTTTTGTGATCAGAGTCCAACATCGATAAATCGGAAATGGTTTTGGACGAGGTTTGGGCAGGTACAGAGTCATTGTTCTATTTTCGAATTTGGCATTTGCCGAAATGTTGCAATTTTTCAAAGGTGGGATTTCCACAATGTTTTTTGGGTTGTTTGGACAAAATTGAAAAGAGTTGGGCTTTGCCAAACAACTTGTGAGTGAAATGAGCGTGGCCATGATGAAGAGAAGAGGAAATATTGGGGAAGGAGACCGAGAACGGGTGACCACTGCATTTGCTCGATTGTTCGCATTATTCGCAATTGGGATGTGATTGGGGTTTTTGTAGAAGTTTGTCGCTGAATTGTTCCCTGAAGGCTGCCCTTGGTTTCTGCTTCGGCATGCATTGGCGATATGCCCTTGCTTTTGGCATTTGTAATAGGTTGCGTTACGCACGCGACAATCCTTTCTTAGATGGCCAGTCCTGCCACAGGAAAAGCATTCATTTTGTGGTTGGTTCGGCCGGGAATTGCTTTGGAATGGTTTTTTCGCATAGTTCGGTTTTTTGGATGCTTGTTGACCGCTTTGTTGGCCTTCTCTCTTTTGTTGAGTCAGCTGCTCTCTGATGGCACATATTTCTGTCTGAATTTTCCCAATTTTGTCGGCTTCGATGCTTGCCAACATTTCGCCTTTCAAAGCCTGCTGCATCTCATGGACCTCTTTTGCTTGCTGGACTGCCGCCTCAAATGTCTCGGGGACAGGCAAGAAAAGAATCTTTTCTTTCAACTCTGGGCTGAGCCCCATCCTGAAAAAGTCTTTTGCAGTGTCGCTTCTGAATTTGGCCAGCTCAGCATCCGTTGGTTCGCCGGGGAGCGCTGACTTGGGGAATGCCCTTGTGGTTAGGTCCTTTAAAGCTGAGGCGAACTCCTGCACTGATTCTCCTGCCTTCTGCTTTCTGTTGGACAATTGGAATCTGGCTGCCTCTTTGCAATGAACTTTGGAGAGTTTTTCCGCCAATTTATCGGTCAGAGTTTTCCATGTGGCCTTGTCCTGCTGTGAAAGAGATTCGTATGTTGCCCTTGCACTCCCCAAAAGGAAGAGGGGTAAAATTTGACAACACCTTTCGGGCGCCCAACCGTGTGCGGTTGCAACACGGTTGAACGTCCGAAGGTATTCGACGAAATCTCGCTGGCCATCAAAGGGCGGCGGTTGGGGTAGTCCGGCTGCGCTGGCGCCAAGCGCCATTTTTTCAACCTCATTTTGGAGGATGACCAGTTTTAGATCCACTTCGTGGAGTGCATTGGGATTCGGAGCAGCCATTTTTTTCTTCTCTCGGTTTATGAGTCTCAACCCCCTTGGAGTTGGTTGGATTTTTGCCCAAGTTTTAGTTGAGCGAGGATTCTCCACTCTTCTTCTTGACCAGCTGGCCTGGAGCCGTATACTGGAAGAACAAGAATGGATTGGGGGAAGGGAAGCTCACAATTCAAGGAAAAGTTTTAATTCCGCCTGTTTCTTTGGAAATTTTCTTTCCCCTTTTTTCCAAACTTTTCTTTTTGCCCTATTTGTAATTCGAATCTGGCACAAAATTGATTGGAAATAGGTTTGATGGGCCAAAATTATTTGGAAGTTTTAGTTTAATGAACAAATTTAGGCCAAAAGTGGTTTTGGAATGAATTTGGCCGCCAAATTTAGGCCAAAAGTGGATTGGAAATGAATTAGGCCGCCAAATTTAGGCCAAAAGTGGGATAGAAATGAATTTAACAGTCGAATTTAGGCAAAAATTTGAGTTGGGAAATGTATTTGACGGCCAAATCTAGGCCAAAATTTGGTTGACAATGGATTAAATTGATGTGGCCAAGTTTCCCCTTTTCAAAACCCAATTCGGCTTCCCTTTTTTCTCTTCTTCTTAACTAGCTGGCAATTTAGCCGTTCACTGTAAGAACAAAAGATGGGATGGTAGGAGGAGGAGGAGGCTTCTCTTTCGCACCTGTTTTCCGGAAAGTTTTAATTCCCACTTTTTTTTTTCCCCACTTTTATTCCACTTTTATTCCAATTTTATTCCAATTTTCCTCTTAACCAGCTGGCAATTAGCCGTAAACTGGAAGAGCAAAATCGGTTTTTTGAGGGGATGGGGAGCTTACTGGTAGGCACAAATTGGTTCAGAGTGGCACAAATTTGGATGGACAATGATGGGCACAATTCCGGCTGGCACAACAAAAGTGGCAATGCAATTGGCACACACACACAATCGGCACAAATGGGCTGAAGACAAAGGCGAGTTTCAGGAATTGGCGGCTTGAATCCGAAGGCTGATGTAATTTTGTGGCTGGGAAAGTTTGCTGATTGGCTGGCACGGCAACGCTTGGGCAAGAATGGATTTGAAGAGAGTGCACTGAATTGAATGTGTCTGAAAAAAAAAACCAAATTTTTAAGCCGGCCGGCAGAAATTCAGCAATTTAGCGCACAATTTGCGCTTTTACATGAAGAATGAAACTGGATGCATTTTACGACTGGATCGGCCCTTTACGCCCATTTAACGCAGCCAATCAGCATCTGCCACTTTACACTGCCTCCGGGTCCACTTTGTTTGCGCAGATTCCTTTCCTTTCCTTCGCCTTTCCTATTTTCGTGGTGCCTCCGGGTGATTGATAATCGCCTCTTTTAATCTTGTTTACAAAGAATTTGCGCAAAGTCCACGCGATCCCTCAATTCGCCAAATAGAAAGGGAGGGGGGTAGGGCGGCTGTCACTAAATGGGGGGGAAGGGGTTGGCGATCGTGATAGTGGAACGGCCTTGGGCGAGTTTTTGGCGTGGGGAGAGGGGAAGGATGTTTGATGCGCGCAATTCCTCCTCTCCCCAACGCTTTTTTCGCCCTCCTGCTCTTTGCGCCCGTTCCCGACAGCCGTCTCATCCCCCACTGCCAGCCACACCCAAATTCCTTGTGCCCTTTTGCACCATCCACAATAGCCATCTGAACAATTTTTGGCCTTTTTGTAGCCACCCTTTTTGCTGCCATCCAATTTGCCATTTGCATTTGCCATCTTTGGCTTTTTTTCTCATTTTTCTTTCCTGTCTTATTAATTCCCAATCCCTTGAAGAAATGTTCTCCACGGTTGAGCCCCCATTATAGTCCCGAAATACCGGGGACTAAAGTTGGTTCGGGGCGAGAGTGGGCCTAGCTCTCGCCCCGGGCCTTCGCCGGGGGCCTAAGCCCCCAGTGGCCCTGGGATAGGGATTGGGTTAAGTTAGACTTGACTTTATTAAATAGATTTATCTGTTGTGCGAAAAATTTGTTAACAGAACGTCGGAAATGTGTTGGGGAAGTGGGGGAAAAAGTGAACAAAAGTGAACCATTAATGGGGGAATTGGGCTGGTTTAAAAAGGCAGATTGGGGCAATGTTGATTGATAGAGTAAATGGGCGATTAGGCAAAAAGTGGGGGTACAGTAAGATGAATAGGATAAGCCCTTAGGCGAAATATTAGCATTGACACATATATAATTATTACTATAGAAAAATACTTTTATTTTTTAATTTTTCAATATATTTTTATTTTATTGTCCAAGGGCTGAACATTCAATTTTCAAAAGCAAAATGATTTGAGAGAACTTATGGTAAATTTAATTTAAAATAATTTTATGGGTTAAAAATTTTCACATGAAAAAATTTCAAATTAGTTTTTATATTAAAAATAATTAAAATGTAAATTGGACTAAAATTAAATTTTTCATATTCATTTATGCCATTTTTTCTTTCCGAAATTTTTATCGGATTTTATTAATTATTGTTGGCAATAATATTTTAAAATTATTTTAAATAATTTTGAAAATTAAATAAGCAGCACAATAATAAGCTTTTATTTTTAATTTATTAATATATATTTAGTTTATTATCATCCGTTCACCCCATTATCAATTTTGAAAAAAGAAATAATTTGTGAGAACTTATAGTGAATTTAACATAAAATAATTTTATGGATTACAACTTTTTCTCATAAAAAAAATAAATATACTTTCGAATTATTTTTCATATTTTAAATTTTAGAATTAAAATATTAAAAATAAAATTACATTTAAGAGCAGATTTTGCTTATTAATGTACTGATTTTATATAGAATTTTTGTCGGCTCATTTATGGCAATCGTGTGCCGAAATTTTGTAAATAATTTGACAAAAATTTAAATATTAAAAAGATTATAAATTCGATTCCTCCATTAATGCTGATTTCGTTTATTAAAATGCAAACCAAACGGTTTAGTTTGTAAAAAATTATTTCAATAAGAATAAAATTAATTATTTTGCATTGGAAAAAATACATTATATTCCCTTAGGAAAGTTTTTTTTTTTCTTAAATTAATTCCCATTGGGGATCTGCAGTGACAATTCATCAATTTCTCCAAAATTTCATTGATATTTTAATGGTACAAAAGCAGATTTTTTAATAAAATCACCTCTGGTGGAAATTTTATTTTTATTACCTTTCTTTCATAATTCACGCAATTTTCAAACCAAAAATAATTTTATGGGTTATAATATTTTCACATGAAAAAAAGCAAACTTTCGAATATATTTTTCATATTATAGAATTTAAAATTAGTTAAATTTTAGATTGGATTAAAATCAATTATTTCATTTTTCAAAACAGATTGTGCTCGCCAATGTGCTAATTTTATATGGAATTTTTGTTGACTCATTTATAGCAGTTGTGTGCCGAAATTTTGTAAATTTTGAATAAAATTTAAAAAATAAAAGAGAAGAAGTCCAAATGAAAGAAAAAAACGATTCTCTCTCCATTAATTTTATAACATTTAAAAATTTATTTTTTTTAATCTCAAAATTGATGATTTTACAATTGAAATCAAACCCATAATATAACTGACTAAAATTTTTATTTACTTAAGAAAAATCTAATTTTCATTAAACTAAGTCATTGTTGCATTCAAAAAAAGATAAACTATAATAAATCAATAATAATGTTTTATTAAAAAAATAATTTTCTAATATTTTTTTGGCACCATAAACTAACTATACACCAGCACCATAAATTTAAAAAAAATCGTTTTTTATTCATTTCCTTACAAAATTAGTGATATTAAAAAAATTAAACTTAACCCCATAAAATAAATTGACTAAAATTTTTATTTATTTTAGAAACATTTATTTTTTTAAATTAATGATGGGATGAACTCAAAAACATAAAAATGAAATAATGAAAAATTTTAAAAAATATTTCAATAAATTTAAAAATTAATAATAAATTTTAAAATTCTTTTGGCCATCGAAACACCCACCACTACACAACAAGGCAGAAAAATCAAACCCATAAAATAAATTGTCAAAAATTTTATTTATTTTATAAAAATTTAATTTTCGTTAAATTAGACTAAAACTACAAACAACATTAAAGATGAAATAAAAAATTTAATAAAATTTAAAAATTTAAATTAACTTGTTTTAAAACCAATTTGTCCTAAAAATTTAATACCCAATCGTCAGTCAAAATCTTTAAAAATAAGATGTATTCCTATTTTACTTCCATCTCCAGTAAAAAAGACCAGTTTTAAATATATTTTTTTAAATAAATTAGAAACTTAAATAAGTACCAAGTATCACAATATAAAAAACTTTTATTTGTAATTTTTTAGGTATATAAATTTATTTTTATTGAACGATTCTTTTATCAGGCAATTTTTCAAAAACAAAAGATTTTAGATAAAGATAACTTACGTGGAATTTACCCTAAAATAATTTTATGGATTATAAATTTTCACATAAAAAATATATAAAATTTTTAATTTGTTTATATTTTAGAATTATTAAAATAACTAAATTTTAGATTGGATTAAAATATTAAAAATAAAATATTATTTTTTTAATAACAGATTTTATTTATCAATGTGCAAATTTTTTATGGAATTTTGTTGGTTCATTCATGCCAATTGTGTGCAGGCCTAAAAGCATGTACAATTCGAATAAGCAAATCATATACCTTCATCCTAATTTGGGTTATTATATAAGTTCATTTAAATAAAATTTTCCTTCGAAATTTAAGAACACCTGCCTAAAATATTGGTATTTTTGAAAAAGATTATTATTTATTTTACAACATTGATCTCCAGCAAAAATGCATTAATAGATAAAATTTAATTTTAAGTATTAAAAATATTTTAGAAAATTAAATAAATACCAAGCACCATAATATAAAAATCTTTTAATTTTTTAATTTATTATAAATTTATTTTTATTAATTTGATCTTCTTTATATTCTAACATTTCAAAACATAATGATTTGAGAAAGCTTATATCTAATTTAACCTAAAAAAAATTATGGGTTACAAATTTTTACATGAATAAAACAAACATGCCAAAAAATTTTATATTTTCGAATTTTTACAATAAATAAATTAAAATTAAATTAAATTTAATATTAAAATTTAATCTTTACATTTTTTAAAAAAAGATTTTGTTCATTAGTCATTAATGTACTGATTTTATATGAAATTTTTATGGACCTTTTATGGCAATTATGTGCCGAAATTTTGTAAATAATTATGACAAAAATTTAGATATTAAAAAGGAAGAAATTATAAATTCGATTCCTTTCCATACATTTTAGCATTAAATTTTTTTTATTTTAAGCGCAAAAATTAAGAAACCAAAAATTGAACCATAAGATAAATTTACTAAGATGTTTATTTATTTTTGGAAAATTCCAATTTTCATTAAATTATGACTTCTTAACATGGCACCATTAAAAATAAAAAAATTATAATGAATATCCAAATCCAAATGGTTATGAAATAGAATAAAATAGAAAATTTAATTATTTTAAAAATTATAAACCCATAAAATATTATTTTAGAAAAATCAAATTTTCATTAAATTGTGCGAGCGGTGAATCATGATATTAAAAAATGAAATAATAAAAAATTATGTTTTCAATAAAATTTAAAAAAAATTGTATAAAATAAAAATAAGTACCACAATATAAAATTTTTTTTATTTTTTTTAAATTTTTATTTTTGTTGTACTTTGCTACTCTCCATTGTCAAAATCAAAATGATTTTAAGAAAATTTATGTTGAATTTAATTCTAAAATAATTTTATGGAATACAAATTTGCAAGCACATTAAAAAAATAAATAAACTGTCATAGATATTTTTTATGTTATAGAATTTTTAAAATTTTAAAATATTCGATTGGATTAAAATATTATAAATAAAATTTTAATTTTTAAAATCAAATTTTACTCATCAATGTACTAATTTTTTATGGATTTATTGTGGGCTCTTTCATGACAAATTTGTGCCAAAATTTTGTAAATTATTTTTTAAAAAAATTTAAAATATTAAAAGGGAAGAAATTTAATTTAAATTAGAAATTCAATTTCATTTATTTCAAGAAAAAATTGTTTTTTCCTTGCAGAAATTTGATATTACAAAAAAAAACTAAAATTAAACCCATAAAATAAATTTCCAAAATTTTTATTTATTTTAGAACAAAAATTGAATTTTCCCCAAATTATGAATTTAATTATCATCAAAAAAGATGAAACAATACAAATTAATAATATTGATATATTAATTTAAAAAAATTAAAATTTCTAAGATATTTTGGCCTTCAAACCATAATCACAGCATATCCATGCCATTAATTTTAACAAAAAAATCTTTTTTTATTCATTTAATTAAAAAATTTTAGATTTAAAAAAATTAAAATTAAACCCATAAAATAAATTAACTACAATTTTATTTATTTTAGAAAAATCAAATTTTTAATTAAATTAAAATCATATTCAACGACTATTATTAAAAAAATTATGGGAAAATAATTTCTTATCAATTTTGAAAAAAAATAGATTATTCTATTAATTATTTAATTTTAAAATTATTATAAAATTATGATGAAAAATGCAACCCATAAAATTGTTTGCTACTTATCATTTATTAAAAAATTATTTATTTATTTATTATTTGAAAAATCATTCGACCGACAACAACAAAAAATTTAATTATTTAATAAAAAATAATTTTAAAAATTAATAATGAAAAATGGAATCATTGAACACATTTTTGACATTTTTAATTTTTGTTTCCACTGTCTCATATGCAAATATAATTTGATATTTACAAAATTTTTCTACTATTTATTATGACAAATTATTATTTTAAAATTAGGAAAAATTAATTTAACAGTTAAGAAATTTTTTCTATTTCAAATCCATTCATATTCCCTATAAATTTCCCATTCCTCACCTTTCTCTCATTCTCGCCATCCTTGAATCCATCAATATAGCCGGCACGAAATTCCTCATTGTCAGGATATTGGTCTTCTAACTGTTTCAACATGTTTTCGCTGATTCCATCACCAAATTCGCCGCAATTGCCATCCCTGAATCCTAGCATATAGCCAGATGTATAGCCAACTCGTTGTGTAGACATTTGGGTTGAATTTAACAAGAATATGTTTTCATTCTTAATATATTCGTTTTTTTTAAATAGTGGAAAAGACCAAACAAATTTTAACTGAAGGAGAACGAAATTTTAAATAAGACAAAAACAGGTCTGAAAATGGGCTGGCTCATCAGCTGATTGTGATAAATTGGAAAAATTTTGATTGATGATTGATGAAAGGGAAATGAAATAATTTTTATTATTTCTTTCATAATTACCACAATTTTCAAATTAAATAAAATATAAATTTGCTCAATGGCAATGCATCAATTTTCTTAAAATTTTATTACATTTTCTATTAATGCACACGCAACATAATAAATGGATATTTTATTTCCATTTCCATTTTAAATATACGTTCAAAATTATTATATAATATTTTTTGCATTATCTGAAATTTGTTTATTATTGTTCATTACATTTTACTTTCGATAAAATATTTTTATTAGATGCGGATATTAGAATTTTTTTTATTTTTTTTTACAGCCCATAAATTTTTAAGTAATTTATGAAATTAAATTTGCATTACTATAGAATGAATTTCAAATAAGCATTTCGACCAAAAGGTTCATTTGAAATTAGAACCAAAATTAGCAAAAAAAAATTCTAAAAAAATATCTATCAATAAAGATATTTATTTATTTTTCCTAATTTTTCAAAGGGAAGATCAGGATTTGTTTTGTTGTTTCTGATTTTGAGTCTATTAGAAATCATAGAAAAAATTTTTTAATTTTTTATTTTTTTTCAAAATCTATCCCTGCTGATTAGGAAAAAGTAAGTTCTTATTTTTCATGTATTTTTTTTTATATTTTCAACTTTTTTATTTTAAAATGGTTTAGAAGAGGATTAGTTGGAATTAAATCACAGAAAATAGAAAATAT
Organism: Pratylenchus scribneri; assembly: GCA_030063045.1. Lineage (NCBI taxonomy): Eukaryota > Metazoa > Nematoda > Chromadorea > Rhabditida > Pratylenchidae > Pratylenchus > Pratylenchus scribneri. Next base: position 795,141 of record JAQSEB010000045.1, read on the forward strand.
TTTTCAAAAAATTGGAAAAGAAAAAGAAGAAATTAAGAAATTAGGATAAAAATGCAAAATACAACCCATAAAAATTATCTTTTATTTAGCATCAATTATTATTTGCTAAAATAAATTTATTATTAATTAAAAAATTTGCTACACATTCATCGAAAATATTTAATGGTTAATTAAAAAATGATAAAAAAAAATTTTTTTTAATATTTATAGATTTTCAATTTTCGTTGGGTTGTAAATATTTAGAGAAGCCTCTCTCCCTCTTTTTTAACCAAGTTCGATTCAAATTCCTTTTGAATTGTCTTCTCGTTGCTTTCCATAAATTTATTGAAATAAAAATTTGACTAATTAACAATTAAAAATGTATACTAAATTTTAAATTTTATTTTCATTGATTTCCATTCAAATATTTTCCCATAAAATAATTATCTCCCCATTGTTTGCAGCTCAGCTCCTTTTTTCTATGCCATTTTGACACTGATCTTTTACATCAAATTTGTGGGAATTAAAATCAATCTGCAATAAAAACGCAAAAATAAACTTTATATTTTTTTTTAAAATTAAACAATTAAAAAGTATCACAATATAATTTTTATTTTATTAATTTATTATATTAATTTATTTTTATTGTTCATCTTTTGTGTCTTCCATTTTCAAAAATGAAATGATTTGAGAGAATTTATGGTGAATTTAATCTAAAATATTTTTATGAGTTAGAAATTTTCACATGAAAAAAATAAAATTATGAAAATATTTTTTCATATTATAAAATTTTTAGATTAATTAAATTTTTAAATTGGATTAAATATTAAAATAAAACTGCATTTTTAAAAGCAGATTTTGCTCATCAATGTCTGATTTTATATGGAATTTTTGTTGGCTCATTCATGACAGTTGTGTGACGAAATTTTGTGGATAATTTTTACTAAAATTTAAAATATTAAAGGAAATTATATTAAAAAAAATTTGATTCCTTTTCATACATTTTAACATTTAAAAATTTATTTATAAATCATTTTAAATAAAAAAAATAAGGATTTCCAAAATTAAAATAAACCCATAAAATAAATTAATAAAAATTTTTATTTATTTCGAAAAAATCAAATTTTTGTTACATTGTGAAAGCCTGGACAGTGTCATTATTTGATAAATGAAATAATAAAAAATTCATAATAATTTACTAAGATTTTTTTGACATTCCAAATTCCCACCATCAACACGCCCGATTTCTGCTGCCAATGGATAAATCTAGTTTGAATGGTCTATTTTCCATTCGACATTTACATTGCCGCATCCACAATGTTCGATTTCGCCATTATGGCCGAACGAATCTGAGTTACGCTGTTCATTCGGAGCTACAAACGACAAGGCCAAGAATATGGGCTGAGCAACTGATGCCATAATTGTGGTGATGGTGATGAAAATAAAGGAAAAAATTTAAATTATTTTTGGAAGAAAGATTAAAACTTTGAAAAAAAATGAAAATATTTTATAATAATTTTCTATTTTATTTATTTTAAGTATTAAAATGTTCTCCGAAAACTAGCTTATTAATTTTAATTCCATTTTATTTTTATTTATGGATGAATTTAATGAAATATTTTATGGGTTAATTTAAGAGAAAATATAATATTTTAAAATTTTATTGTGATGATTTTAAACAATTTTTTATTGAAAAATTCATTGTACTAAAATCTATACAATATTTATTTGCATATAGGAATTTCCAGAATATTTTTCATTGCATTTTACCTCCTATAAAATATTTTTATTTGATGGTATAAATTTTCTTATTTTTTACAACCCATAATTTTTTAAGTAATTCTAATAAGAAATGCTACAATAGCGCTCATTTGAAAATTAAAATTTATTAATTTAAAAGAACTTCTATGAATTAATTATTTATTTATTTATTGAACTCATTATATTAAAATCTATTTAAATATAAACCATTGACTAAATTTTTCTAATATCATAATAAAAATTCATAGAAAAATTTTATTTTAATTAGAATTATTTTTCGATTTTTTTACTTGACCAATTTTTGCCACAAAATTATTAAAAAGTAATTGTCGTCATCAAAAAATGAATCTTTTGTATTTGGTCTTGTGATTCATGTTACTAATGAATTTATGTTGACTCATGGCAGTTGTGTGCCAAAATTTGTGAATAATTTTATAAAAATTTTAAAATTTTAAAATATTAAAAGTGAAGCAATTTAATTGAAATTAAAAATCGATTACATTTTTATTTATTTTAACATTTAAAACTTATTTTTATTATTTTAAACAAAAAAAATTAATGATTCAAAAATTAAAATTAAACTCATAAAATAAATTGACTAAAATTTTTATTTATTTTAGAAAAATTTAAATTTTCATTAAATTATTCGAGCAAATCTTTTCGTTAAAAATGAAATAATAAAAAATTATAATATTTTCAATAAAATTAAAAAAAATTTGATACTACTTAATTAAGGTAGGGCATTTTAAATAATTAAAAAAAATTAAAATAAGTTCCACAATATAAAAATCTTTTATTTTTATTTCTTTTAAATTTTTATTTTTATTGTCCTTTATTTACTCTCTATTTTTAAAATCAAAATGATTTGAGAGAACTTCTTATGATGAATTTAATCTAAAATAATTTTATGGGATACAAATTTAAATTTGCATGCATATTAAAAAAATAAATAAATTTATAAAAATAAATAAATAAATAAACTAACAAAAATATTTTTCAAATTATAAAATTATTAAAATTAAAAAATATTGAATTGGATTAAAATATTAAAAATAAAATTTCATTTATAAAAGTAGATTTTACTTATCAATGTGCTAATATTATATGGAATTTTTATGGGCTCATCATCCCGGTGTTACAATTTTTGTCATATATTCTGAGAATATTCTGAGATTACTTCATATTTGCAAAACTATACCAGAATCTAAATACCGCATATTCTGAGAATATGATCAAAATATGAAATAATCTGAGAATATTCTCAGATTATATCGCGTTCGTAATCTCAGAATATGGGTGAAAATATGGCGAAAAAATGAATTCTCAGAATATATGAAATTCTGAGATTTTTTTTAGAATATATCATATTCTCAGATGATATTTTCACCGTATTTACAGGATGTAGTCTCAGTTTGTGGAGAAAATATAATTTCAAAATCTTATAAATCTCATATCATATTTTCACCTTATTCTCAGCATGTAGTCTCAGTTTATGAAAAAAATATAGCATCAAAATCTTACTAAATCTCATATCATATTTTCACCTTATTCTCAGCATGTAGTCTCAGTTTCTGGAGAAAATATAGTTTCAAAATCTTACTAAATCTCATATCATATTTTCATCTTATTTTCAGCATTTATTCTCAAAATATCGTTTAAAATAATCTCAAAATATGATTAAATAATACAATAAAAATTAATGTAATAAAAATCAATCATAATCAAATGTTCTCATTGGAAAAATATGATTCTTCATTATATCATCATCCCCAGTGAATTGAACCATCAGTCCTTTTGTCACAACACGAATGAATGAGATGAAGCCAATCTGAAAAAAAAAGAAAAATTTTTGATTTAAATTTTTATAATAAACCTCACCATATTCTTCTTTTGTGATATAAACATTAGGAAAAGATTTCTTATCAATTAGTAAATTTGCTTCTCGTTGTCCTTCAATTCAACAAAGAAATTTTGCAAAGGCTTTGTCCACTACAATACTTCGTCCAAGAATGTGAATTCCATTTTCATCATTCGAACTTTTGAAAGATAGAAGAGCAATTGCAGGCTTTATTTTGTTGTCGAGCTACTAAAAAAGATATAAATTTTTTGGTTCACATATACTTTTGACGTAAATTATTGAATCATTTGAATTATTTCCAAGAAAGCTTGAACGAATTCTAAAGTGATCTTTCTTAACTTCTTTGGCATAGAAAATTCTTTGATTTGGAAATTTCGATTTTATTGTTATTATTGTAATATATTAATTTATTTTATATTGAATAACCTGATAACATTTCGATATTTTTGTTCTACCATTCCCAATGAGAATTTAAAAACATCACATAAAGCCGAGAATTTTTTGTGGAGAATTGATGTCGTAAATCAGCAGTTTCTTCACATGTGAGATTTCTTATTCTTTCTTCAATTTGTTTTAAAAATGAGTGTGCAGATTTAACTCTTGCACCAATATAACAAATGCAATTTCAAATTAAATTAAACTTTTTTTTAAATAAAAAATCGCTTACGAAAAAACCAGAATGAGATATGGAAGCCAAATTTTCTTGTGCAATTTGCCAAATGTAGATGAAATGTGCCTTGTATGTCCAAAAGAGTTCACTGAATGCATTTGGAAGAGTTCTGTGCCATAATTTTACATAGCATTCGTTCAGCAAAGTCAATTTTTTCACCAGTTATATTATTGAAAGCCAAATTAGATAATGCTGAGCATAATAATAAGACATTCACTGCTTGTTTGTATTCTTTAGAGGAAGGATCACCACCAGATATATCAGCGAATGTCGTCAGAATAACTGGAAGTAGAAAATGTGCAATATAAAAATAAAATTTATTAACTTTTTCTCATTAAACTTACATTTTTGAATTCGCTAGTTTTGAATCGCATAATGTCATTGAAATTTCTATTTTCATCGAATCCCCTATTGAATTCCGTTGGTTTGTGAAATATCAAATTTGGTGGTTTAATGATTTGAAGAATTCATTATTAAAGTTTAAATATTAAAATATTTTTAAAATTAAAACATCACCATTTGGCTGAATTTTTCATCATTCCATGCAAAGCGTTTACTGTATGCATAATGTCAATATTGATATTTTCTGGCATTTTTATGAAGTAATTCAATGGCATCAGAGATTTTTTCCATTTCCAAGAAATCTTCCCACATCAGGATTAGGAATCCAACTTGTTTTCATTTTGCATCGTTCATGCCGATAAATAATAATCCGATTTTTTCTCCCTCAAATTTTAATATATTTAAATTAATTTTTAATAATACTTAAATACCTTAATTTCGCAAAATGGGCAGCAAAAATATGCAGGTGGTTCTTTCATATGTAGAATTTGGGCGAGAGCCTTATTATCGGCCAGAACTTCAGTAACTCGCATATAAAGTAAAAATAATTGATAATTTTTAAAAGGGAGTTTAACCTTGAATTTTAAGCCATACAGATTGAGTTTGCCATCTTCTGTCAGGAATTCTAAGAATTGTGTCCAAATTGAACCTAAGAGTTCGTTCCAATCTCCGCTATCTTGGACCCTGACTTGCGGTTTCTTCTTTGTTATTCTTCTGATTCTTTAGAAAAATAATGTTTTAATTTTTGGAAAGCAAGTTATTTTTTCTAACCTTAAAGATGTCATCCAACTTCATTTGAATTTTACGACCTTTGAAGCCGTCAATTTCATGCTTTGGTTGGATTTTCAATTCTTTCTAAATTTTTTTATGTTTTCCTTTTCATATTTAATAAATAACCTTAGAAGCCTTCTTCTTAGCATTGCTGCTTCCAGGATAATCTGTGTCAGAGAATTCATTACTGGAATCGAAAATTTGGATGACCTTAAAAATAATAAATAATTAGTCAATTTTATTTTTATAAATCAAACCTTCATATCTCCGTATTCAGCATTCCATCGCCTGGAATCTTGTCGAGATTGAGGAGAATTTGTTTGCCAAAAATTATAATGTTTAATTCGTGAGTGGTGGTGCCTTCCTGAGCAGATTTAAAGATTTTGTTAAATGAATATTTTACAAATAAATATATTAAACTAAAGAATTAACCTCCTTCGCGGATGACATTTTGGTGCTTTCCAATGATTGTCTCAATTTGCTTAGTTATTTCGTAGTAGTCTTCAGCAATTTTCTTTATGAATAGACGTCTGATTGGAGGTTTGATAGAATTTAAATTTTCCAAAAGAATTCAATGTATTAATTCAAAACTTTTTATTAGACTTTTAGATTAATTGGATAATTTATTTTAATTTTTAATAAATCTTTAATCGATTTGGAAATCTTTTAGCATTTATTTTATCTAACAGTCTGTCCATGTCTTCTATTTCTTTTCATGCATGATTTATATAGTTATTTTTCTTGATTTAGTTATTTTTATCAAAAATATCTACATTTTTGATTTTTTGGGAAATTATTTAATAGAAGCATTAAAATAAAATTTTAATGGTCATAAAAACCTTTTGTTAAATTATGGAAATTAGAAATTTACATTTATTTTAAAATTTATTCAATCAAAAATAATTTTAAGTTAAATTCTATCATAAAAACTCATTGGAATTGAAGAAATTACTGAAAAATGAATTCTAGTAGTAAGGCTGACGAACTACTTGATCAAAATTTAAGACGAAACAAGGTTTAAATTTAATTTAAAATGTGGAAAATATTATAAACCAAAATTAAGAGAAATTTTGATCAAACTGTGCCGGATTTGGGAAATATTGATGAATTTCATATGCAAACATCCGATGATGAGAGTTCAGAAAATGAAGAGAAGAATACTAAGCGTCAAGAGATCCGCAAGTTTCGCAGAGAAGAATTAGAGGAAAAACATCAAACATATTTGCGAACTCTCAAAGGAGGTATAATTTTTTAATAAAAATAAAATGAATTAATTTTTCTAGAACAAGAACAAATCGATGAATACCGCCAATTCCTTGAGAACTCCCAGAAAAAAATTTATCCGAAAACGCACAAAGCCTTGATGGGAATGACTCATGTTGTGAAAGACGACAGAAACTTCAAGACTTGCTGCTTCGATGCACACTCCTATGACCCGATTAAGTGCCAAAATGCAAGGAAATCTTGGGAACCAAGCGAAAATTCCATCGAAGCGGTACAAACCAACTGATCTAATCGAGGAAATCTTCAAGGTATTAAATTTAGACCAATAGAGAAAGATTAAGAATTTAGAAAAAATTAGAAATTATATTCATATTCTTTAGGAAAATGGGGCAGGAAGTTCTACCAGTGCAATGAATAATAGCCAAAAGGAAGCTTTTCTGATTGAATATGACAAAACAACTGACACTGGAAATCTTTCGTTCGAATTTGACGCAAATGATGATGAAGATGGGGCAACGAATTAATTCTTTTTGACAAAGAAGTCTTGGCCTAGTAAATTGTTATCGAAATTAAAAAAAAATCTCCAAAAATTTCCACTTCGATTCTAATTGTTCCCCTGATCGATATATACACCATAATCTCACATATAGATTGTCACAATTCACATTTTATTTAAAATTTGATAAACATTTTCTCATGAATGTATAGAAATATTAATAATTTTACAATATAAGAAAATGTAATAGATTTTTTGTTAAATTTTAAGATATATTTTGGCAGAAAATTTGAGAATACAGTGTCAAAATGAGTAGATTTAATTTGTTAAAAATTTAGAGATTTCTGAGAATTTGCTGAAAATTTGCTATAATTTGAGCATATATTATTCAGATAATCTGAGAATTATTTTCAGAATAAGAGTTAAAATAAATTGTCAAAATATGTGGATTCTCAGCATATTTTAAGATTATAAACATTTTGAGAATATTTTAGGAATTCTTCGTTTTCTCAGGAAATTTTAAGAATATAAGAAATCTCAGAATATTTTAAGATTATGCCATATTCTGAGAATATATTATTAATTTAATCTAAGATTACATCTCAAAATACGTTGAAAATAAATTTTGAAATTATATCATATGCTGAGACAAAATCTCAGAATTCACACATTCTAGGAATATTCTGAGAATATGCATATTCTTAAAATATTTTCAAAATATGATCAAAATCTGATGCCGTAGCGTGTCATATATTTTCTTGTAACACCGGGATGGCATTGTTTATCGAAATTTTTTGAGACAAAAATTTAATATATTTAAAAGGGAATAAATTTAAAAGGGGATTAAAATTTGATTAAAATTCCATTCATTTCATTTAAAAAATTATTTTTATCCATTTTGAACAAAAAAGTAACGAATTTCAAAATTAAAATTAAACCCATAAAATAAATTGAATAAAATTTTTATTTATTTTATAAAAATTCAAATGTTCATTAAATTATACAATTGCAAGGACTGTACATTAAAAAATGAAATAATAAAAAATAAAATTATTTTATAAAATGCTTTTGGCCCTCCAATCCCCCATCAACAATAGATCAGCAGAGTTTTGCCAATGGCTAAATCACATTTGGTTGATCTATTTCTATATGCTTCTAATGCCTTTATTGTTCCAAATTTCTGTACATTTTTTAAAATTTATTTATATTTCAAAGTTCAACACCATTTAATATTGATGTTCACGAATTATTGAAGGTAAATTAGGCTTAATCCCATCATTTTGAGCGAATCCATCGCCATGATTGTTTTAATTGCTATTGTGGAGATGCGATTGTTATTGTTACGGTGAGTGTTGTTGCTGCTGTGGCCGCAAAAATAGACAGGCATTTTAGGAAATGGACATTATTTAATCCGAATCCAATGTCAGAGCATTGAAATGGTAGAGTTACAAAATGCGAGACATTTCAATATTGCTTGCATTGATATTTAGAATTTTGGAGAATGAAAAAACAAATTTAATCATTTTTGAATATTTTGAATAAATTAATTTACATAATACAAAAAGTTTTATTTTTAATTTATTTTTATTATTCATCCACTATAATAATCTAATAAACTTTGGCCAAATCCAAAAACAAAAAATTTATTAAAATAACAATAAAAATTCCAAAAAAATATCATTCAATTTTAAACGCCGGATATCCATAAAATAAATGTACACGAGTGATAGGGGGAGAACCTTCATTTTACAATTTCATTAAGTCCTAACTTGTAACTTGTAGAGTCTTGGATATAATTTTGGTACCGTTGAACTCAGCTCGACGAGGGGAGTTGAATGGTATATCACATGACTCCGAATCCGAAACTTCGTAGTAATACTGTAGGAATGCATTTTTTATTTTATTATTAACACTAATCTCGAATAAAAATGGTAATATAAATTTTAAATATATTTTTAAATAATTTAGTAAAGGGTTAATCTCATTTGTCTTGTAAAATCGACATATATTTGTACCAAATTTTCTTATCCACACTATTTTTCGTAGTATCTAAAATAAGTCGATTTTGGTATATGAACAAGTGTCACTAATTTGAAAAATTAAATAAGCATAAAAATCTTTAATTTTTAATTTATTTTATTTATTAATTTTTATTGAACACTTCGAAAAATTCCATATTCCAAAAATAATAATTTGGGAGAGTTTATGATGTATTTGACTTAAAATAATTTTATGGGTTACAAATTTTCAAATGAAAAAGATAAATAATTTTGGAAAATATTTTCATATTATATAATTTTTTAAATAATTAAAGATAGATTGGATAAAATTAATAAAAATATTTTTTTCATTTTTTAAAAGTAGATTTTACTCATCAATGTACTAATTTTATATGGAATTTTTGGTGACTCATTTGCCATCCCTTCTATTATTTTAAGTAATTTAAAAAATTAATTAAATGCTATAATATAAAAAGCTTTTATTTTTTAATTTTATTATTAATAATTTTTTATGGATTTTGTTGATAAGCAGTTTTTAAAAAATTAAATATTTATGAGAACTTATAATGAATTTAACCAAAAATTGGGTTACAATTTTTCACATGATAGAAACCTTGGAAATATTTTTCATATTATACAATTTTTAAAATCTTTAAATTTTAGATTGGATTAAAATAAAATTTAATCATTTGAATTTTATAAAAACAGATTTTTCTCATCAATATGTTAATTTTATATAGAATTTTTATTGGCTTAGACTCATTCAGGGCTGGAACCGGAACTCAAAAAAAATCGGAACGGAATTTTCTTCGGAATCGGAAGTTGAATTTTTTTCGGAATCGGAACGGAATTGAAACACCGGAATTCCGGTTTTCGGAAATTTAGCACAATGGAATTATAGAATGGCAATGTACGGCACAATTTGTACAATTTGTCTCAAATGCTGGATGCATTTGGGGAATTTGCCCCTGCTGACACCAAGAATATTGTTTATCTTGTCAAGTGGACAAAAATATACGAATTTAAATTATTTTTCAATTTAAATAATTTCATTTTTAGAAATTCATTATGGAAATTAAATATTCACTTCCATTTGTATCTATTCATTTTATAATTTAAAACTAATTTTTTATTCATTTCAAACAAAAATTTTAATGAATTCAAAAATTAAAATTAAACCCATAAAATAAAGTAATTACAATTTTTATTTATTTTAGAAAAATTTAAATTTCATTAAATTATGTAAGCGGTGAATCTCATCATTAAAATGAAATAATAAAAAATTATAATTTTTTGAATAAAATTTTAAAAAAATTGGTTAATTAATTTGATGCTAGTCATATATTTTTACCAGAAAATTATTTTTATTTTTTTTTATTATAATAAATGACAGTGATATTTTGGAATGGTAAATGACAATGATCATGAACAAAATGGCCAATATAGTGTACGAAGGTAATATAGTATGACGAAGGAGTAGAATGGTAAAGATGGCACAATTTAGCCTAAAACACTGAATGCAATGAGAATGAGACCATCTAAGGTCACCCAATTTGGGGAATAGGCTCATGCCGTCGAGATGAACATAATTTGCTCTTGTGATATGTTCAAAAATTTACTCATTTAATCATTTTAAATAATTTTATTTTTTATTTTGATTAAATTCATATTTGTAGCTGATTGAAATATCGCTCAATTTTAGATTTAATTTCATTTATTTTTATTTATGGATAAATTTAATGAAATATTTGGCAAACGTAGTGTTGTGTATTTTACAACAATCAAGAAATAATAATAAAATGTTTTTATTCAATTTAATTTAAAATGCGAATCAAATAAATAATAAAGTCAAGTCGAATGAATAAAATTGGGAATTTTACAATTCGTAAGAATGATGTGTGGATTTGGCTGGGAATCGAATTGTGCTTGCGAAAAGGGACAGAGAAAGAGAATTTAGAGAGGATTGGCAAAATGACAAAATAAATTTAAATCAATAGAAATGGTAATGTGAAAGGTCCATTCCCAACATCTCCCCCTTTAAATTCTTTAATCCCTCTATTGTTCTTCATATCGGCCTTTCGATGGATCAATTTGGAGCACTTTTGTTTTTGTTCGATGGCGAATTGGATAACGGCGATGAGGAGAACAATTCTGTGGAGGATTCAATGGATTTTCCGGGGTTGTTTCTTCCCGATTTTCGGCAAATTCCATTGGTAAACGTCGGCGCATTTGATTTGCATGCCGATGAACTACTCTTTTCAGCATTGGAACCTCAACTCTATAGGTTGGTGAATGTCCGACTTGTTCCAATATTGTCCCTGGGATCCATTGAGTTTTCCCAAATCGATAATTAAGCAAAAATATGCTTTCTCCTGGAGTAAATTCGACCAATTTTGCTCCATTTTTCACATCAAATTGTTGTGCCATTTTATTGGTGTATTCCTGTCGATCATTTTTAATAACGCATTCATTTTTATTGTTGGAAATTGGATGAAGCAATGACAATTTTGTGCGAATTCGCCGACCAAGGAATAATTGATCCGGTGAATGTCCATCCAATGCCGAATGCGGTGTAGTCCGATAGGCCAGAAGCATTTTCTCTGCCCATTTTGGACCTTCTTCTTTGCATTTTTGCATGGCCCTTTTAAATGTATCGACGAATCGTTCGATTTGACCATTCGATTGAGGGTGGAACGGTGGCGTAAATGTGTGTTTTATGCCAAATTCACTGCAGAAATCTCTGAATTCTTTTGATTTCAGCTGCGTTCCATTGTCCGAAACTATTTCTTTTGGAATGCCATATCGATTGACCAATATACGCATTGTATCCACAGTGTCCTTTGCCGAAATTGTTTTCATTCTGAACACATCTGGCCATTTTGAAAATGCATCGGTGACCAATAAATATGTATTTCCGTCTTTGCATGGTCCCGCAAAATCAATATGCACTCGCTCATAGACTTCACCAGTCAATGGCCATGGTTCCAATGTGGTTTTTATAGGCGATTTTGCCGCTTCTTGACATTGAGTGCATGTTCGGACCAAATTTTCAATATCCGAATCGATTTTTGGCCAATAAACATGTTCTCTTGCAATGGCTTTCATCTTCACAATTCCTGGATGAGCCAAATGCATTGCCTTGAGAACTTTTGAGCGAAGTACTTCTGGAATAATTGTTCGGTGGCCATAAACGAAACATCCATTAATTTCATTGATGTCGTTTCTTTTTGGAAAATATGGACCCATTTCATGGTCTTCACATTTGTTTGGCCAACCAACATTGCAAAACTTTGCCAATTTTTGTAAAATTTCATCCTTTTGTGTTTCTTCGGCAATTTCCTTCACTGTAATTGGTAATGCCTCGATTGATGAAACAAAAAATTCTTCAATGAATTTCTCCGTTTCCGTGCAAATATTGGCAATCAAAACTTCCTCTTCCGGCTTTGGATAATTTGCAATTAGCCGCGAAAGGACATCAACTTTTCCAAATGAGTTTGTATTGACGTATTCAATTTTAAAGTCGTAATTTGATAGAATAATTGCCCATCTCTGCAGTCTGCTTGCTGCATAAATTGGAATGCCATTTTTGGAGCCAAATATTGCCAATAATGGTTTATGGTCTGTTTGAAGCGTAAATTGGCGACCAAATATCATTTTGTGAAATTTCTTGACGGCAAAAACTAGACCAAGCGCTTCTTTTTCAATTTGACTATAATTTCGTTGGGCCGGTGAAAATGTGATTGATGCATGCTCAATGACCTTCTCAGTTTTGTCTGGAAACAAATGACTGATGGTCGCTCCGATTCCATCTTTGGAAGCATCGGCCGCCACTATGATTGGCAATTTCGGATCATAGTGCGTAAGCATCAATTCTGACTGCAAAATTTCTTTGGCTTTCTCGAATGCCTTTTGCTGCCGTTCTGTCCATTCAAATTTCACATCTTTTCTCAATAATTCATCCAATGGTGCACGCAATTCTCTCATTTGCTTGATGAATCTTCCATAATAATTCAATGCACCGAGAAAGGATCGCAAAGTCGACACATCCGTGGGCGCTGGCATTTTCTTGATTGCCTCTGATCGCGCTGGATCTGGTCGAATGCCTTTTGAATCAACAATATGTCCCAATAAATGAACTTCTTTTTGCATAAAATGGCATTTTTCCAATTGAATTTTCAGCCCATATTCATTGATCCTTTCGAACAATTTGAATAGGGTCTTCTTATGTTCATTTGTATTGGCGCTTCCGATATAAAGATCATCCAAATAAGATCCTGCGCCATCAATTCCGGATGTTAATTGATCCATTAATTCTTGGAAAATGCTCGGTGCGGATTTTACACCAAATGGCAGCCTCTCGCATTGGAATAGCCCCAAATGTGTATTTATTCCACATAACTGCTTTGATTGTTCATCCAATTCAATTTGTAAATAAGCATCACGCAAGTCAATTTGAGAAATGACCTTTGCGCCGTTCAATTTATGGAAAATCTCATCTGGTCTTGGCAATGGGTGGCGATTGAGTTCGATGGCATTATTCAATCCAGTTGAAAAATCCATGCAGACCCGTGTTTTGCCATTTTTCTTTTGAACACTGAGAATAGGCGCGGCCCATTTGCTGAATTGTACTGGTTTGATAGCACCAATTGACACGAGTCTCTTCAATTCAGCCTCCACTGTTTCCTTTGCGCTGAATGGGACCGGTCGAGCCTTGCAAAATATTGGCCTTGCATCTTCTTTCAAGTGCAAATGTGCCTTCATTTTGGTGCATACACCCAGACCAGGGCTAAAAACTTCAGGAAATTTTTGTTCAAGAGCTGATGCCAATGATTTTGCATCTTCATATGCCAATTTTTCATAGTTGAATGATTTTTGAATTGTCGAAATGATTGGATTTTCTGGTGAGCATAATAAGGCCAAAATTTCCTTTGGAAGAATATTCAAATTCACAATCCAAGGAATGCCAAGTAAATCGTGCGCCACTTGATTTGTCACATATCCAATCAATTTCTTTTCCGTTCCATTGAAATTGACCAAACATTCAATTTTTCCCATAATATTGAATTGAATTCCATTGCAATTACTAGCCTTGATTTCTGACTTCACCAATTTAGGCTTTCCAAGTTTTGCCCATGTGGCTAAAGTGAGAATTGCAATTTGGGAACCGGTGTCCAATTTCATATCAAAATTCTTTCCATTTATTTTGACTGGCACAATAAACCATCCATAATATTCTGCATTATTGGCGGCCATATTCACTTCAATTGAACCAACTTGCACTTCATTTGTCCCAGTTTTCTGAGTTCTCTGGCGACAAATAGTTGCAATATGACCTTTCTTGCCACAACAATTGCACGTCGCATCTTTGAATTTGCACTGCTGGCGCCAATGGCCAGGCTTTCCACATGCAAAACAAGATGCTTTTGTATTCTTCTCATTTTTGTTCTCGGCCTTCCCTTCTTTGGGTTTTATCTTGCCTTTGAACTTTTCTTTGTATTGTTGCGGTTTATTGTGAATGGCATTGACTGATGGGTGGTGGCTTGATGATAGGGATTTGGCACTATCCCGCAAGAGTTGAAATGCTCGACATTCTTCGCCAAGCTTTTCCAATTTCAGCTCTTCGCCTTTCTTGTTTGATTCTTCCAATAATTGTAAGCATTTTTGACGTAAATCATGGTGTTCATCTCGCAAGCCCACCACCATTATCATACACTTCAATGTTTCTTTTGTCAATGTTAAATTTGCATTTTCACAGGCCGCATTTACTTTGGAAATGAATGTGGCAATATCTTCTCCTGCCTGCTGTTTTATTTTAAAGCATTCAAACCTCCTCACAAACAGCGATCGATCATCGGCGAACAAAGCCTTAAGCTTTGTGATGGCATCTTTATATTCCAATTCATCGGGCTTTGTTGGCAGAATGCTATCAGCGAATTTGGCATATTCTGAGTCCCCAAGTTTGCCGATCAATAATCGAACTCTGGCTGACTCTTCCAATTGATCACCATCCACTTCAATGTGGTTGCCAAATCTTTGGTGCCATTTTTCAAATGTTGAGCCAGCTTCCGGATCATAATTGAAAGTATTGATCCTCAAACTGAGTGATGCAGCGAGAGCAGCGTCATTAGTCCCAATATTTTGCGCTGGCGCCAAATTCTTTGTAATTGCTGCCAATAATTGTTGGAACTGTTCAGCCGATAAATTTGCCATTTTTGATTATTTAAATGATGGAATAAAATTGACGAAAAATGTGAATAATTTATTGAAGATTTGCCCGATCTGCACACAGCAGATTCAATTAAATTCACACAGAAAATAATAGGCGTCGAATTTTATTGATTTTTGATGCCGATTTTTGACGGAATTTTATTGCCGATTTGACGAATTTTAATTGCAGCCTTTGACGATTAAAAACTTTTATTGTCCAAATAAAATAAAGTCGTGTCCAAATATAATAATTTTTTTGCTGACTGCGCCAAAAGTTGTTGTGTATTTTACAACAATCAAGAAATAATAATAAAATGTTTTTATTCAATTTAATTTAAAATGCGAATCAAATAAATAATAAAGTCAAGTCGAATGAATAAAATTGGGAATTTTACAATTCGTAAGAATGATGTGTGGATTTGGCTGGGAATCGAATTGTGCTTGCGAAAAGGGACAGAGAAAGAGAATTTAGAGAGGATTGGCAAAATGACAAAATAAATTTAAATCAATAGAAATGGTAATGTGAAAGGTCCATTCCCAACACGAATATATTATTGAAAATATCGAATTGAAAATAGCGAATAGAGTATTGAACATGGAGAAAAGCAAGGGTGTGGTTTGTCCTAGATTACCAAACCCTATGCCAATTCGATAAGGGCAAGAAGCGTCGATTGGTATATAATTTTTCGAGTTTTGACCAAAAATTACATGGTTTTTTGTTCAAAACTACTTAAAAATTGGTTAAACCTAAATCAAATCTTTATCAAACCGATGCATCTCTTCGACAACTATCGAATGAGTATAAGGGTTTGAGGGTTTAGGACAATTTTATAAAGAATTATAAACCGTTTTGTTCTATTCGCCATTTTCAATATTCTATTTGCCATTTTCAATAATTTATTCGCCATTTTAAATATTTTCCTTAAATAAAATTTCACTATTCACCGTTACAATCTTAATTAAGGTTAATCGAGCCAGTCTCGCCTGTGCCCCCTTGGTCAAATGGGTAAAGGCATAACTTTCCTATGCAAAAATGTTGCATAAAGTGGAGCCACTCAACAATGAACTTAATCGACTTCGAAATGACGCTGAAGAAAAGTATCAAAAGGGCCAAGAGTTGAAAAAGAAGATTGGAATTAGTGTTGCACAAAATTCGAAACGTCCGTCCTCTCGTCCGTCCCCTATTTTTCAATTTTTCGCTCGTCCGTCCTCTCGTCCGTCCCCTCTTTTTTCATTTTCTCTCGTCCGTCCTCTCGTCCGTCCCTTCTTTTTCAATTTTTAATTCGTCCGTCCTTTCGTCCGTCCTTTCTCGTCTTTCCTTAATTTTTTTGGTGTCCTTTTTTCTCTCGTCCGTCCTCTCGTCCGTCCTTGATTTTCAAATTTTCGCTCGTCCGTCCTCTCGTCCGTCCTTGATTTTCAATTTTTCTCTCGTCCGTCCTCTCGTCCGTCTTTACTAAGGACGAGACGAGGATGAGACGAGAGGACGGACGAAGACGAGGACGTTTTGTGCAACACTGATTGGAATACTGGAAGAACGCATCCAAACTTTGAAAGTGAATTTTGCTTAAATTTTAGAAATAATTCTCTTTTTCCTTTTATTAGTTTGAATCAATGAATGATGAGGAAAACAGAGGAACAAACGAAGCATTTTTATATTAAATATGACCAATTTGGAGTCCCATAATGAGGATTAAACAACACATTTTTTACTTTGATTCATTTTTATATTCCATTCGACACATTTATCAAAAACATATAATTTTCCTCACAACTACATTTCACTTTGATTTTTTTTAACATCTTTGAATTTAACTGAATAAATTATCAAAATTAACTATTTCTTTATTTGATTGAGGAAAGATTGAAGAAATTCATAGGTAAATTTATGAATTGCAAACTTAAACCAAAAGTGAGTCCCCTAAGTACTGAAATGTGATGGCTTGTTTCCATTTCGTCCAAAATTTACAGTTTAACTTCTAAGAAATTTAATCTAAACGGGTATAGCAATTTAGATAGGATTAAACCAAACCATTATCATTGACAATGGAGAATGAACGCTAAAGGGCGAAATGTTCATTGTAAAATTGCCGAGAATTTGTCAAAATAAAAAATGGGAAATATTTAATTTGCATAAAAAATTATTGAATTTGCATAAAAGAGTATTTAAAATGCATAAAAGTTTATACCGGTTTAGCGTTTAGTCTAAAATTCATAAACCATATACCATTCGATAGATCTCATCGAGACGCGTCGATTGGTATATATTTTGTTATGGTTTAATTGGTTTTGAACCAAAACCCATAAAATTGTTTAAGTGGTTTAAAACCTTTATTTTTGATCAAACCATGACAAAATATATACCAATCGACGCGTCTCGATGAGATCTATCGAATGGTATATAGTTTATGAATTTTAGACTAAACGCTAAACCGGTATAAACTTTTATGCATTTTAAATATTCTTTTGTGCAAATTCAATAATTTTTTATGCAAATTCAATAATTTTTTATGCAAATTAAATACCATCCATAAAAAATTGGACAAGAAATTTGTTACAAATCAAATTATTATTTTAAGCCCCCGGTAACCGGGGGCAGTTTCCAAAAATTTGTTCTTAACACAGTCTCCACACTTCATATTTTTTACTGGTTAGGAACATCAAGTGCCTTATTTTAAACCGATAATTATGAGGAAAAGATGGGATTTGAAGGGTGATTAAGAGCTAATTGCAGATGCGTTGGAAAGGCACAAAAAGGCCTCAATTTCCCCACTCTACCCAACCAAATAAACAAGCCAAATTCTCCCCATTCCAGCACACTGCCTTTCATTCTCTTTAACTTCTTGTGGAATATTCTAGCAGTGTCTCGCTCATTTTCCGTTTCTAATTTTCGCTTCTTTACCTTTTTACCTTCCTTCCTAGAACGAATTGATTGGATGTGTAGAGCTTTTTATGAGATTTTGCCTTGCTAGCGCGTTTCTCCTCTTAAAAAACGTCTCATTTTATACATTTTTATCCAAACCGGTGTTAATCAATTTTGAAGAATTAAACCTAAAAATCAATGATGTTTTCGGGTTCAGTCCTTTGGAAAAACCCAAAAAAAAAAGTTTCAAAAACCCGATTTAATAATAAATGTTGTTAAACTAGCAAAAAGTTAGTTTAATTTAACTATTGAAACGGCTAATTATAAGCGAAATGTCCAAACACGAATATTTTCAAGCTTTAATTTAACCCATAAAATGACAAAAATCACAAAAATAGTTTTTTTTCACATTCTCTAATAATAAAAAACACGAGAACACACAACTCTCGCCAAAAAAATATTCAATTTTGTCCACCATTAAATCCACTCTGAATTTTACCGATTTTAAATCTTTTTCAGGCGGTTTAAAGTACAATTTTGAAAAAATTCTTTTTATTCTTTTCTCATAATGTCATCTTCTGCAACAAATAAAAGTTTGGGAGCAAGTTGGCCAACTACCTCACACATTAAGGTTTACATTTTGAGCTAAAAAAGCAATTTTAAAAGCATAAAAAACAAAATTAACCAAAACGTAAAATATTTGAATGGATAAAACACAAAATGTATGGAAGAACAAAAATAAAATGCAAAATTTGTTCTACTTAATTAAAAAATTAAACGGATAGCGGGCGGAAGTGCTGGTCAGCAACAGCAAATTGATAAACCAACATCATCATCAGCAATTTGTAAGCAGGAAGAAGAAGAAGGTTTGGAAGAGGGAGAGCTTCCGGATAAAATTGAAAATTCGGGAGAAGAAGATGAGGCCACAATTGAACAAAATGAGGCATCAGAGGTTCATTTTATTAGAATGAATTTATTCCCTAATTTTGTTAATATCCAGCTACCCAATGTCGACAAATTAGTCCATTCACGAGAACTGCTGGAAAAAGTGATTTGTCCATTAGAAAATGTGCAAATTTTTATCCAGCACTATGATCATCGGGCCATTTTCCACAATTGTTTGATGGCATTTCGATTGCTTAAAAACGAGGCTAATTTGGTTAGTTGATTATTAAATCTTAGCTGTAATGGCGAGTCATCTGTCAGCTCGATAATCTCAAGGTTTTTATATATTACGTAAATAAAATCAACCGACAAATAGCAATCAATAACAATAATGATGAGGAAATGAACCTTCCAAGGGGATCCGAAGGCAAATGGAACTTACGCGAGACCGGAAATGGACGTTATTTATGGGAATGGATCACTGAGGAAATGAAGAAAAAGAAGTCCAAAAAACAACAAAATAAACAACAACAAAAGAAAGCAATCAATAATGGTCCAAATGGTCAGCAACAGAAGAAGAAAAAGAAGTATCGAATGAACCCCAGACGACGCAAAGCTATTAAGAATAAAATGGCGACAGTGATGGAAAGTGAGCAAAATAATCGGGGTGAGAAGGCAGCGATCATCCCCAAATTGGCTGAAATCCAATTTTGTAACCGATTTTGAAAAGAATGGAAGAACAATTGGAAGCAAAAATTTCAAAAAGGAAATATTTAAACTAAATATCATTTTTTATTGATAAATGAAAATATGCTGTTTTGATTATAATACAAATTTTGTCAATGTAAATTTTTACAAGTTTATGAAATTTTGCCAGCAGGCAAATTAATCAACCGAGATTCTACAAAATTCCCCAGCCCATCTCTGGTTGGAATCTATCAATTTCCAATATTTTCGCGATAAATTTGGAAGAAATTTATTTAATTAATAGGACAATGTTCTGAGAATAATGGAAAAAGGAATGTAGTAAGAACGAAATCACCAATTCCTAAATTTTCAAACCAATTACATTACTCGGCGGTCGGCGAAAAATTTGAAGAAATTAAGAATAAATGGATGGAGCTCCTTCGAATTCAATTTGAAATTCTCCACTGCATCAGTGAAGAAAAATTCAAAATTGTTTTGCCTAATGAGAATTTCCCAGCCAATCATCAAAAAATATAATATTGCCTTTGGGAATCCAATCCACAACAATGTTTGAACTTCGGAGATGCTAGGGGTAGAGGAGGTAGGACAATATGGGGAAGAGGGAAGGAATAATTTGAAAATACATTTAAGTACGAAACGAAAATCCTTTCAGTTAATTTTTTATTCAATTTGAATTAATTGGCCAAAAATAGGTTTTAGTCTGAATTCTTTATTAATTTCTAATTTTCAAAATTTATTATTTGTTCATCTGAGAACGGAACAATATGAAATATGGAGTTTTTTTTGACTATTTTGTGATTATTTCTAGAGAGAATTTACACAGCCGATAGGTAGCCTTCCACAAAATTTATTCACATTCAATTTTCGGCATTTTCTAATTTTATTGACTTCCCTTCCATTAATTTTCCTAATAAATATTTCTAAAAAATTAAATTCTAATTAAAATATTTTTCTGTTTATGAGAATGTATTTTACTCATTCAACAATTTTTTTGCTCATCTTTTCATTTTCTTTAATTTTAAAAGATGTTGTTGCTTGTCCTCGTAATTTTAATTACCCAAAAATATATGTTTCATTAAAAATTTTCTCGAAAATCCAGTATTCCATTTTTCTTATCTGCTAACATTTATTATTGAGAGGTCATTTTTGTAAAGTCATTCATATCATAAGTTTACATAAAAAAATAAATATTATCAAAACCAAATCCATATTCATGGTTAACATCAAAATTTCCACCAGAAAAATAAATTAAAAAAAATTATTTAGCCAACTTTTATGAGCCTTAAAAATACCAATTTTTCATGCAAATTTTAGGAATAATTTAAGCAATTTCTTAGAATTTTATTTCCATTATATTTTATAAATGTAAAATATTTTTAGCCTGTATTTTGGGTGCATGCCCCGATGACTATGGAAAATGCTCGAAAGAGGGATGTTGTAAGCGAAATTCAATGATATTATTAATAAATATTTTTAATTTAAATTTGTTGTAAGAGACCACAATAAAATGCGAAAAATATAATTTTAATGTAAAAAAATAAAACTCATAAAATTTTTTTATTCATCTGAAATATTAAGTTAACTTTTAAAATTTTATTTTTAAAAAAATTTTACGTCGATTCATACAATTTAATCTAAAAATTATTAATTAAATAAAATATATAAAATCCATAAAATTTTTCGATGCATTTTATTATAGTTGAATTCGAAATTTTAATTTTTTGATATAACTATTGCACTAATCTAAATATATAATAATTTAAAAATGAAATTTATATGTTTTTTTTTTCATTAAATTTATTTTAGATAACAATTTCATATATGACCAGTTTTAGAAATTTAAAAAAAACTTTAGTCCTCAATTTTCTAATAAGATATATTTTTTCAATTATTTTCGAAAAATTTAATAATAAAATTATGATTAAATCTTAATCTTGAATCATCAAAAGTCATTTTTAAAATTTTTGAATATTTTGTTGACATTTTCCAGAAATAAGCTTAGTGTAAAACAGAGAATTTTAAGAAAAAATTGCTCAATTTGAATGAAACTCATCAATATTTTCACTAATAATTAAAATAAATCTAAGATAAAAAAAAAGAAGAATAAAATAAAAACAGGCTTCACCTACAAAAATATGAATATATTAAAAATTAAAAATGAAATTATTTAAATTGAAAAATAAATTAAATTGCTATACCATTGTCCACTTCACAGGATAAAATATGTTCTTCTCGCCATCCTGGGACAATTCTTAAAATTGGGTGGATGCCTGCACATGGTTTCATCGCATTCAGTGTGATTAGCGAAATTGTTTCATGTATTGTGAAGTCAAAAAACAAAAAAATTAAATCATTTTTATTAAATCATTAAATTTTTCGATGTTGGCAGTTTTGAAAATTTTTTATAAATAATTAATTTTTGTTTAAATAAGTATATGATAAAGAGAAAAGTTTATAGGTTGCATTTTGCATTAAAATTTTGTCTTAATTTCTTAAATCTAAACCGATAATAATCGATTTCCAGATAATTTAATCATAAATAATAGTTCTACATATTTTTCTTTAATTATTCCAATCACAATTCCGAAATTGGCCAGCCCATATTTGTGGCCTCATCGTTTAAAATTCCGTAGGAACACCATAGCCCAGACTTTTTCGGCATAATGGTGAAATGAAATATTTGTGATGCGGTAATATAATTGTAATATAGAAGCAAATAATTTAATTCCATGGACAAAATTCGTTGTTATGTTATTGTTGGGGGTGGGTTTCGAATGCCAAAAGAATCTTAGAAACTTATTTTTGTTTTTAAATTTTATTAAATTTTTGTTATTTAATGATTTGTTACATGATCATAATTTAATGAAAATTGGAATTTTCTTAATTAATAAAAATTATAGGCAATTTAATTTATGGGTTTAATTAAATTTATAAAATTATTCATTTTTGTGTTTAAAATGAATTAAAAATAAATTTTTAAATGTTAAAACAGAATGGAACCGAATTTTTAATTTTATTTATCATAAAATTTTCTCTTCAAATATATTTTCATCCTTGCATTTTTGATGCATTGGCAATAGGCAAATTTATATAATATGAAAATTGCGTGAATTATGGAAGAAAGAGTAAATAAAAATTTCCATCATGTGAATGTTAAATAATTTATTAAAATGATTTATTTTTGTCTCATTAAAATGTGTAATAAAATTTTAGAAAAAATCGAGGCATAGCCAACAGCAGGTTGAATTATATTAAAAACACAAATGATCACAAACAAAAATACAATAGATTCATTTTTGGTGACGACAATTACTAATTAATTTATTCATTTTTATTAAATCATTAAATATTTCGACAACTTAGATTTTGAGGATTTTATATAAATAATTAATTTTTCTTTAGATAAGTGTAATAAACAGAAAAGTTTATGGGATGCATTTTGCATTATATAAATGTATGAATGACCCTCAACAAAACATAAATGTCAAACAAAAAGGTGTTAGGATCCACCACTGTTGTTGAAATTCAAATTAATTATTTTTTATTCATTTTTAATTTATTTTTCATATTATTTATAATTTTCCAATTTTATAATAAAATTAATCATTAAAAAAATGTTTTAAAATTCTAAAAATTCAGAAGTCAAAACTAAAAGAAATCCAAATTTATTTTATTAATTTTTTAAAATAATTTTTCTTAAATGATTAAATTTTTCGAATGTTGGGCATGGGGATTTTTTTGATACATGATTAATTTATTATTTTAAAAAATGATAATTCATAGAAAATTTATAGGTTACATTTTTCATATGTCAAAATTTTTAGAACAAAATGTAACAAAATCTTCATTTTTTTTGTTGCGTGAGCATTCCGAGATAATGTAATGAAATTTTGGAAGCAGAAGTGGAACCGTAATTCAAAAAATCGGAATCGCTCAAGGAGTGGGAAAAATTTATATTAAAAAAATTTAATTTATTTTCTTATTTAAATTTTTTCTATTTTTTCTTAATTAAATGTTATCAGAAAAATGAATCCATTTATTAAATTGAACTCATAGAATATTTCATTAAATTTAACTATAAAATAAAAAAAAAATTATATTAAATCAAAAATGGCGTTTTTGAGAACATTTTAATACTTGTAATTTATTATTTTATTTTTAATGCAGACAAATTCCGCTGCCATAATTTTAATTATTCGATTTTTGTTGTAAAATAAATAAAAATTTTGATAATTTATTTTATGGGTTTAATTTTAATTTTTTGGAATCATTAATTTTTGTAAGGAAATGAAGTTAAAAAAATTTTTCAAATTTTTAGCGAATTTTAATTTCATTTAAATTGTTCTATTTATTTTAAATTTTTTTAAAAAATAATTTACAAAATTTCGGCACACAATGGATTAATCAAGCAGAAAAAGTCAAAAAGTAAAGAAATTGGATTAAATACCACGAAAGTAAGGATTTATGGCGAATGCTAACGCAAATGCTTTAATATTGTCTATTATTGTTCATTTTCTTAATCTTTCCCTTTTAAACCATCACCCGTGAACAAAATTTTAATGCAAATGCAACCCATAAAAATTTCTGTCATTTATTATATATTTATTTAAACAAAAATAATTATAATTTGAAAAACAGACATAATAAACATCGAAAAAATTTTATTATTAAAAATAATTTTAAAATAAATAATAAAAATAAAAATTCATAAAAAATTATATTTTAATTAAAAAAAAATGTGTCTTTAATAATTCTTCACGGTTCATGCTCGTTAATCAATGCATCAATTTCTCTAAAATTTCATTGCATTTCTCGGAATGTAAGAGTTTTTTTTTTCCATTTTATTCTTACTTTAAATAATTGTCAAAAATTATTAATACGATATTTTTGCATTAGGAAATTATTTAAAAATTTCATTTTATTTCATATTAAAATATTTTTATTTTAGAGTATTATAAATTTTTTTATTTCTTTTTAGAACCCATAAATTTTTTAAGTAATTTAGAAAATTAATTTATATTATTTAAAATGAATTTCAAATTATCATCATCACAAGATGTCCATTTGAAATTAAAAATTAAAATTTAATAATTTAAAAAATTCAATTAATTATCTTTTTGGTATTCAATTTTGAGTGGTTCAAATTAATTTTTTAACCTCTCATTTTACAATTAAATAAGTAAAAGAAAAAGCTTATTCGATTTTCCTTGTCATTTTTAATTACAGAAAATGATCCATTCGTAGAGGATAGAATTAAAAATTACATTAATTAAAAAATAAAATTTAATTATAAGCAGATTTTGCTCTCAATGTGCTAATTTTTTATATGTAATTTTTGTGGCTCATTGAAGGCCATAGTGTGTAGAATTTAAAATATTAAAAGTGTTTAAATGATATAAAAATACAATTCCATTAATTTTAAAAAATAAATATTTATTTTTATTCATTTTAAACACAAAAATTGATAATTTCATAAATTAAATCTAACCCTGGAGGGCAATATGGCACGAGGAAGAAGCAGAATGACAAATTAATAATACTATAATAATTTCTGAGGTGATTTTTGGCCTCGGAAACCCATTTTAAATTTAAAAATTTATTTATCCTTATTTTAAATAGAAAATTTAATTATTTTAAAAATTATAAACCCATAAAATAAATTGACTAAAATTCTTTTTTTTAGAAAAAATCAAATTTTTAATAAATTATACGAGCAGTTAATCAAGACATTAAAAGATGAAATAATAAAAAAATAATGTTTTCAATAAAATTTCAAAAAAATTGGTACTACTTAATTAATGGGGGCAATTTTAAATAATTTAAAAAATTAAAATAAGTACCACAACCACAATATAAATATATTTTACTTTTTATTTATTTAAAATTTTTATTTTTATTGTCCATTGCCAATTGCCACTTCCCTTTTTAAAATCAAAATGATTTGAGAGAATTTATGATGAATTTAATCTAAAATAATTTTATGGGATACAAATTTAAATTAGCATGCACATTTAAAAAAATATATAAATTTATATAAATAAATAAATAAACTTACAAAAATATTTTTCAAACTATAGAATTATTGAAATTAAAAAATATTGAATAGGATTAAAATATTAAAAAAAAATTCTTAAGACAGTTTTTTACTCATCTGAAATTTTTGTGGGTTCATTCATGGCAATATTGTGTAGAAATTTTTTTGAATAATTTTGACTAAAATTTAAAATAGCTAAAAGGGAAGAATATTTAAATGAAATTAAAATTCAACATTTTATTTCTTAATTTTTACATTTTAGCATTTAAAAATTTATTTTTTATTCATTTTAAACATAAAAATTAATCATTTCAAAAACCAAAAATTAAACCCTTAAATAATTTGATAAAAATACTAATATTTCCATTGTTTTGCTTGAACTTAATTTCAAGCTCAAATTTGTGATCAACACCAAAATTTAACTCCAGGACGCATTTTTCATAATTTTTTCGTGGGGGTATCGCAAAACAGAAAAGTTCATTAACGAATTTCAATGATTAAAATTAAACTCATAAAATAAATTGACTAAAATTTTTATTAATTTTAGAAAAAAAACCCAATTTCATTAAACTATGATCCGTTCAGCCGACAAAAAAAAGAAAAAATGAAATAATAATAAATTAATAATAATATTTTAAATAAAAAAAACAATAATTTTCTAAATTTTTTTATCCCTTATAATTATCTTAAACAAAACATCAGCACGATTAATTTTTACAAAAAATTCGGTTTTATTCATTTACTTACAAAAATTAATGATTTCAGAATTGAAATCTAACACATAAAATAAATGAATAAAAAAATAATTAATTTATATTTCATCTGCTGTGGTTGATCACCTTTTTGTTTGGCATTTATGTTTTACCGAGGACAATACATTTATTTCCTTAAAATTTCACTTCATTTTCGCGGAATGCTTACAAATTTTCACGCGAAAAAAAATAAATAAACCTTCAAAAATTTTTTATATTATAGAATTTTTAAATTTTGGATCGGATTAAAATATTAAAAATAAAATTTCATTTTTTAAATGTAGATTTTACACATTCATCAATGTGCTAATTTTATATGTAATTTTTGTTGGCTCTATCACTGGCAGTTGTGTTCCGGAATTTTGTGAATAATTTAAAAAAATTTAAAATAAAATGGAAGAAAATTTGAATGACATTCATTTTAGTATTTAAAATTTATTTTTTATTCATTGAAACACAAAAAATAATATTTCACAAATTAAAATCAAACCTATAAAATAAATTGACTACAATTTTATTAATTCAGAAAAATTCCAATTTTCTTTAAATTATAATCGTGGAACAACACAACAGAATTAAACATATAAAAAAATTAACTACTAAAATTCCATTTTATTTTTCAAGGATTGCACGCGCAACATAAATGGGCATTTTTTTTAAATAATTGTTCAAAATTATTATATACAATATTTTTGTATTTGAAAATTCTTTTTCATTGTATTTTACTTCCTATAAAATATTTTTATAGTATTATATTATGAATTTTTTAATTTCTTTTATTACTACAACCCATAAATTTTTTGAGTAATTTGTATAATTTAATTTATCTATTGATTAATTCTATAAAAAAATTGTAAATCGATTCCAGCAAAAAATAAAAAATATTTGATGAAAAAATATCTATAGTAAAAATGTAATACAAATCAATGATTAAATCCATTATGTCTTCTTCTTAAAGCACCGTTGATGAGGCGAGTTTTGCAGTGAGCGGCCCACGCCTCTCTCTGTTCATGATTTTGACTATAATATTGGAGTATTTCTCAATTACTACTTGGCACAATAACAATAATTTTATTGATGAAAATATTAAAAATTTGTAAAAAATGGCCATGTAAATTACATGGGAATTTAATTGTAAGTGAAAATATTCAAATATGATTTTAATTAATTCAAATATGCATAATTTTAACATTAAATATAATGATTTATTTTAAAATAGCTATCTATTTAGTGAAAGATAATAATTCTTTTCAAAACGAAAATTATCCTTCAAAATTTAGGAACCCTTTGCCTTAAATAATGGTATTTTTTGAAAAATTTTAATTTATAAGATTTATTTATTTTAATTAACATCAAACTCGAGTTAAAAACGGCAATAATAATTATATTTTTTTAATTTATTATTATTATTATTTTATGGGCAGTTTGGTGACGGTCAATTTTAAAAAAAATGATTTTAGCGAATTTATGGTGAATTTAACCTAAAAAAATTTTATGGGTTCAAAAATTTTCACATGAAAAAAAAATAAATTAAACTTTCGAAAAAATTTTTTTCATATTATAGAATATAATTTTTAAATTTTAGATTGGATTCAAAATTAAAAATAAAATTTCATTTTTAAAAGCAGATCTTGCTTATCAATGCTAATTTTATATTGAATTTTTGTTGGCTCATTCATTACAATTGTATGCCGAAATTTTATGAATAATTTCGATTAAAATTTAAAATGTATAAAATGATTAAATTTAAATCAAATCATTAAAAAATTTATATTTTATTAATTTTAAGCACAAAAATTAATGATTTCGAAAAATAAAATTAAACCCATAAAATAAATTGATCAAAATTTTTATTTTGTTTAAAATAATTTAATATTTTCGTTAAATTATGCTTGATGTCGATAAATTCATTAAAAATGAAATAATAAAAAAAATTAATAATAATTTTCTAAGATTCTTTTTGTAATCGAAATTCGAAACCACCCAGAAACAATACATCAAAAGAATTTTTCCCATGGCTAAATCCAGTTTGGATGGTCTATTTACTTCGATTGCCTTTCTAGTTTCTACTTTTACATTACCGCATCCCTAATAATTCAAAAATTGTTAAGATATTTTTTAATTTTTAATTCTAAAATACAATTTTCCAATAAATACCAATTTAAACTAATAATTTTAATGACAGATACAAATTAATTAAATTGTAATCCCTTGAGAAATTTATTTTCCTACTCAGTCTTTTTAATTAATTCCCATAAAATATTTTTTTATTGATTGTATTATAATTTTTTATTTATTTTTTTATAACTCATAAATTTTTTAAGTAATTTGGGTAATTTAATTTTTATAATTTTAGAATGAATTTAAAATAAGTATGGAAACTTCGTCAAAATTAAAAATTAAAAATTTAATAATTTAAAAAATTTTTTTATTGTGTGTTGGTCAAATTGGTTTAAAAAAAATAAATATTTTTTAATGAATTATGAAAAAAATTAATTATTAATTATTTTGAGAAATTAGGATAGAAATTATAATGCATTATGCAACTCATAAACTCTTCTGAATATCATAGACTTATGTAAACAAAAATTAATTATTTATAAAAATCCTGAAAAACTGCATTCGTCAAAAAATTTAATGATTTAATAAAAATGATTTCAAGAATTAATTTATAAAATAATTATGAATTTTTTTTTGATTTTTCACTTCGCAGGCATGGAATAATTTGGTAAATCACATTGAATGTGATAAGACCTTGTTCCGGTACACAAAATTTGGGGAATTGGTCCAAGCTGATAAAATGGCTGCCGGAAATACTCACATTTCATATTTTACGAACCGCTTAAAATGATAATCCATTTTTTTACAAATATTCAAAATCGATAATCGGTTAATTGTATAACGATCAGTCTCGATTTCGAGTAAGAATGGCAATAATAATTAAATTATATAATTTAAAATAATAAATTACATAATCTCTACAATATTAAAATCTTTATTTTTAATCTTATATATTTATATTTATTAAACAAAGTCTTTAAACATTCCATTTTCAAAAATAAATAATTAAGTGAATATATGATTGACCTAACCAAAAAGAATTTTATGGGTTATAAATTTTCGCATGAAAAATTTATATAGTTTCTTCAGATTATAGAATTTTTAAAATAACTTAATTTTAGATTGGATTAAAATATTAAAAAATTTCAATTTTTAAAAGCAGATTTTATACATTAATTTATTATTCATTTTAAAAACAAAAATTAAAGATTTCAAAAATAATTAAACCCATAAAATAAATTGATTATTAACATCAATCTCAAAAAAAAGCAATAATAATTAATTTTTATATGTATATTTTTTAAATAATTAGAAAAACAAATAAATAGCAAGTACGATTATATAAAAATCGTTTTTTTTTAATTTTTTATTATATTTATTTTTATAACAATTAAATTTACTATACTCTCTACATTATACAATAAGATAATTCTTTTCAATACAAAAACTCTTCCTACAAAATTTATGAATCTCAAGCCCAAATATTATTATATTTGAAAAATGATTTAATAAGATTTATTTATTTTACTATTAACATCAATCCCGAAAAAAACACCAATAATATTTTTAAATAATTACGAAAATTTAATAAATATCAAATCCCAGAATTAAAATTCTTTTATTATTTAATTTATTAGTTAAATTTAATTTTATTGTTCACTCTAATTGAGTCCTTCCATTTTCAAAAAATGAAATGATTTGAGAGAAGTTATGGTGAATTTATTCTAAAATAATTTTATGGTTTACAACACAAAAATGGCCACTCAAAGCACGATGATTTAATTGTGAATGAAAAACAAAATATAGTTTTATAATAAAAATTTGCATAATTTTAAGCATTAAAACCATTTATTTTCTAGTTTTGAATTTTTATAATTTATATATTCATTTCGCAATTATGACCGAAAGAGTCTTAGCTACTGTGTTAATTCAGAACTATGAGCGTCAAGGCCATAAATATGGGCTGGACAGTGCCAGAATTGTGGAGACCAAATATAAAAAAATTGGACAATTATTTGTTAATAAATTATTTGAAAAAATCAATTATTTATTATTTAAAATATCGGACAAAAAAATTATTAAAATGAAACCCATAAATTTATGTGATTTCTAATTTATTAAATGATTAATAAATTAATCATAAATTTAATAATTTGCATCATCCTCATCGTCCAAAAAATTTAATAATTTAATAATAAATGATTTAATAAAATTAGTTTCTAAATATTTATTGATTTTATATTACGCAACATATTTAAATGGGTATATTATTTCATTTTGTTCCATTTCCACTTCAAATACATAATCGTCCAAAAACTCTATACAATATTTATTTGCATTTAGGAATTGTAGAAAAATATTTTTCTTGCTTTTCAAATTCACCAATAATATTTTATACAAATCTTAGAAAAAGATAAATTTTTAATTACTTTTTTAAACAAATATTATACAACCAATAAATTTTTTTAAGTAATTTGGGAATTTAATTTTTATAATTTATGTACAGAATTCAAAAAAATATACAAATTTGCTCACATAGAATTTAATAAAAAAAATTTATATTTTTTAAAACAATATCAAGTAATATTTTTATTGAAAATTCACGTATAAAATGTAAAAAAACTCATAATAAAGAATTAAATAAATGTTCAATAATAACAAAAATAGAAATGCTTAAAAAAATTATATTTTATAGAAAAATTTATCGATTTTTCTAGTTGAATAATTTTTGCTATAAAATTATTTAAGTATAATTGTCTTCATCAAATATGAATCTATTATATTTCAGTTTGAATTATTGTGGGCTTTTTCATGGGAAATATGTCCCAAAATTTTGTAAATTTATTTAAAAAAATTTCAAATATTAAAAGGGAAGAAATTTAAATAATTTCAAGAAAAAATTGATTTTTATTCAATTCCTTGCAGGAATTTGATATTTCAAAAAATTATAATTAAATTCATAAAATAAATTGACTAACATTTTTATTTATTTTAGAAAAATTCAAATTTTCATTAAATTAAGAAAGGGTGACCGCAGACCAAAAAATTAAAAAATATTACAATAAAATTAAAAAATTTTCGAATAGGCATCAAATTTTTATTTTTGCCATACAATACCATTAAAAAATCATCAAATCATATACCATTCGATTCTCTCAATAAGCTTCATCCAAATTTGGGCAAATTAAATTATTTTATGCTCAATAATTTATTCGGCAAAAAATTAATTATTTTGTTGGAATGATATAGACAGAGGAATGCATTACAAATATTAAAAAATTGCTATCAATTCATGCCATACTCATCAATGTACTAATTTTTTATGGATTTATTGTGGGCTCTTTCATGACAAATTTGTGCCAAAATTTTGTAAATTATTTTTTAAAAAAATTTAAAATATTAAAAGGGAAGAAATTTAATTTAAATTAGAAATTCAATTTCATTTATTTCAAGAAAAAATTGTTTTTTCCTTGCAGAAATTTGATATTACAAAAAAAAACTAAAATTAAACCCATAAAATAAATTACCAAAATTTTTATTTATTTTAGAACAAAAATTGAATTCTCCCCAAATTATGAACTTAATTATCATCAAAAAAGATGAAACAATACAAATTAATAATATTGATAAATTAATTTAAAAAAATTAAAATTTCTAAGATATTTTGGCCTTCAAACCATAATCAACAGCATATCCATACCATTAATTTTAACAACAAAATCTTTTTTTATTCATTTAATTAAAAAATTTTAGATTTCAAAAAATTAAAATTAAACCCATAAAATAAATTGACTACAATTTTTATTTATTTTAGAAAAATTCAATTTTTAATTGAATTAAAATCATATTCAACGACTGTTATTAAAAAAAATTATGGGAAAATAATTTCTTATCAATTTTGAAAAAAAAATAGATTATTCTATTAATTATTTAATTTTAATAACTATTACAAAATTTGGATGAAAAATGCAACCCATAAAATTATTTGTTCATTATCATTTATTAAAAAGATAATTTATTTATTTATTATTTGAAAGATCGGAGGAAATCAACAATGATGAAAAGATTTAATTATTTAATAAAAAAAATGATTTTAAAATTAATAATGAAAAATGGAATCATTGAACATATTTTTGACTTTTTTTAATTTTCGTTACCACTCTCTCATTTTTTAAATTGTAATGCATATTCATTTGCTGTCAGTATCGAAATTATGCTGCGCCGACGCTGAAATATTCTTTCAAAAAAAATGCAAATATAATTTGATATTTACAAAATTTTTCTACTATTTATTATGGCAAATCATTATTTTAAAATTAGGAAAAATTAATTTAACATTTAAGGAATTTTTTCTATTTCAAATCCATTTAAATCCCATACAAATTTTCCATTCCTCACTTTTCTCTCATTAATGCCATCCTCAAATCCATCAATATAGCCGGCACGGAATTCCTCATTGTCCGGATATTGGTCTTCTAATTGTTTCAACACACTTTCACTGATTACGTTACCCAATTCGCTGCAATTGCCATCCCTGAATCCTAGCATATAGCCAGGGGCCCATTTCAATTTCCGTCAAGTCCTTGACTTGTGATCAAGCAAGTTCTTGATGTCAGTTTTCTGTTTCAATTAACTATAAATCACATGTATTTCACTTGTATTTCACATGTATTTTATGTGTTTTTCCTTGATTTTTTATTGAAACAAAATTTAATTTCTTGACGTCAAGAACTTGCTTGACCACAAGTCAAGAACTTGACGGAAATTGAAATGGGCCACAGATGTATAGCCGACCTGTTGTGTAGACATTTGGGTCGAATTTGACATTGATTTATTTTCATTCAAAATATATTCGTTTTTAAATGGTGGAAAAGACCGTACAAATTTTGACTGATGGAGAACGAAATTTTAAATAAGACAAAAACAAGTTTGGAAATGGGCTCTGGCTCATCAGCTGATTGTGATAAATTGGAAAAATTTTGATTGATGAATGATGAAAGGGAAATTAAAAATAAAAATAAAATCATCTATCGCAATTTTTGGATCTCATAAAAATGAGAAGAAAGAATCTATTTACAATTTTGTATTTTTATCAACATAATTTTATTATTTTGAATAAAAAAAATTTTTTGACATAGTTAATTTATCTTTTCTTTATTTTTTAAAATTTCATAATAATTTTAAAATAAAAAATTTATTCTGTTTCTGTTGTTGGGATTGTTGTAAATGTCATTGTGGATACGGTTGTTATGATTGTTGTTATTGCAAGCCCAGAAAGAGACAGGCATTGGAGTTAATTGACATTGTTTTAAATCCGCCAGAGCTTAATCCGAATCCAATGGCAGATCTTTGAAATTACTATATTGAGTACTGTGATATTTTGACTTTTGTGCACACATTTGGAGCTGGCCAGAACTAATAATTAAGTTTTATATTTTTAAATAATTTTAAAAATTAAATAAGCCATAAGATAACAATCCTTTACTTTTTAATTTTATGTATTTATTTTTATTGTTGGAACCCGCTCAGTCCATTTTCTAAAACAAAATTATTTGCGAGAATTTATTATGAATTTAACATGTAATAATTTTATGGGTTGCAAATTTGCATGCATATGAAAAAATAAATATATTTTCAAAAAATTTTTCAAATTATCCATTTTGAACAAACAATTAATGAATTTCAAAAATTGAAATTAAACCCATGAAATAAATTTTATAAAATTTTTATTTATATTTAAAAATTCAATTGTGCATTAAATTATGCGCCATGGAACTCTATACATTGAAAAATGAAATAATAATAAAAAAATAAAATTATTTTATAAGACACTTTTGGCCCTCGAAACCTCTACCGACAATAAATCAACAGAGTTTTGCCCATGACTAAATAGCGTTTGGATTTGGATGGTCTATTTCTATTTGCTTCTAATTCCTTTATTTTTCCAAATTTCTGTAAATTTTTAAAATTATTTATATTTCACAGTTCATCCATTTAATACTGATATACTCGAATTATTGGCAGATATAAATTTGAGAATGAAAAAACAAATTTTATCCTTTTTGAAGAATTTGAATAAATTCAGTTTATATTTTTTGATAGAAAGACATTTTATATTCTACTTGTTTTTATTCATTTCATTCATCATTCTCCACCAGGGTGTCTATAAGGTCTGATCAAAAATGTGGTATTGGCTATGAAAAATGTGGGAAAAATGTGGCAAAATTGGCCAAAAATGTGGCAAAAAATGTGGCATTTTTTAAAACAATTAAGATTCAAATAAAAATTAATTTAAAAATATTTATTTTTTATATTTCTCTATTATTTTATATCCAAATATGGCCGCGCAGCGAAAAATTTTACTCAAAAATGGCCGCACAGCTAAAAATTTTAGTCGAAAATGGCTAACTACCGAAAAATTATAACAAAAAGTGCTCGCCAAAAAAATCAAAAATGTGGGAAAAATGTGGCGAGATGGTCGAAAATGTGGCAAATACCACATTTATGTGGTATTTTAGACACCCTGTTCTCCACCCTTTGATTGAATTCTGACTGACTACATTAATGTCTAAGGATGGATAAAAGATTGGCATAAATTAAGGAATATGCTTCAATTTATTTTATAGGTTTTATTGATTTTTCTACTTGGCCAATTTTTGCCATAAAAATTTAAATATGTCGTCATCAATGAATTTTTTATTTGGTCTTGTGATTCTTATTATTTATATATTATTCTCATGGCACAAATCCGTTCCTCACTTTTCCATCCCATTCAGTCCATTAAATTCGAACCCCTTCTTTTTAACAATTTGCTCATTGTTTTTTCGAATAAATCTCAATTTCTGATATTTTTTTGTATTCAATTTTTATCAAAAAAAATGATTTCAAAAATTAAATCAAGCCCACAAAATAAATTAACTAAAGCTTTTATTTATTTTAAGAAAAATTCAAGTTTTCATTAATTTGAATTATTTGGAAAAATTAAACAATGATAAAAAGAAATAATATTTTTAAGTTAAAAAAATAATTTTCTAAGATTCTTTTGGCATTCGAGATCTTCAACATAAATAATACAACATGCTAATTGTTAAACCCAGTTTGGATGGTTTATTTATTTCAATTGCCCTATGTTGAATTTTTATTGTGACCTTTGCAACCCTTACATTTTTAAATGATTTGAACAAACTTATAGTGAATTTAACTTAAAATAATTATATGGGTTACAAATTTTTTATATAAGAAATAAAATAAACTTTCAAAAATATTTTTAATGCTCCTTTAAAAAATGCTCATTAAGAGAGATATATTTTAACTTCAAAATTTAAGAACCTCCTGCCCAAAAAAAATATTATTTTTTAAAAGGATTATAAATTTATTATTTCATTATTTTTATTAATCTAAGACAATAATAATTACGTTTTATTTTTTAAAATAATTTAGAAAATTAATTAAGTACCACTATAAAAATCTTCTTTTATTTTTTTAATTTATTATATTATTTTATTTTTATTGCTCATTGTTACATCTTTGCATTTTCAAAAACCAAATGATTTGAGAAAACTTATGCTGAATTTTTCCTAAAACAATATTATGGGTTACAATATTTTCACATGAAAAAAGCAAATTTTAAAATATATTATTCATAGAATTATTGAATTAAAAATAAAATTTCAATTTTTAAAAGCTGATTTTACTTTTGTTGATTCTTTCATGGTAATTGTGAGCCGAAATTTTGTAAATTACTTTTTATAAAATTTAGGGAGTCATTTAATTTGGCAACAAAAAAACTGAATTTGGCAACAAAAATATTTAATTTGGCAACACGTATAAATATATTTATTTTGGCAACAAAAACACTGAATTTGGCAACAAATATACTTAATTTGGCAAAAACAATAAAAAAATATATTCGCTCGTTATAATCGATGCAAACCGGTTTATATTAAAACTGGTTTAATAAATTACAAATTGATTCAAACCGGTTTCATTGCATCCCAAACCGTTTTATAATAATATATAGTTGATAATTTTTGATATTAAAATATTATTTTGTAAAATATTTATAGATAAATGGAATTGGAAAACCAAAATTACTTCATTAATAATTTGGAAGCTGATGATCAAGAAAATAATAGTGAAAATTCAACACCAAAGCGTAGAAGGAAAGAATATTTCGAACTTATTCAATTTACTGACGAAGCTGCTTGGCAAACATGGCTCAAAACGGAAGATACATGGACAAAGTAAGCATATAAAGTAAAAACAACTGATTTAAAAATTTACAATTATTTTAAAGAAGAATGGTTCGCGGGGATTTTGCTGAATCATTATTCCGCATTGAATATTTTACTTGCCGTTTCGCTCGACGCCAAGCAAATGCATGTCCAGCACTTTTGAAGGTGATGACCAACAAACAAACGGGCGAAATTTGTGTTTATCAAAATCAGGAACACACTCAACATTTGCCACAGCAGGGATTCAGCGGCCAAATCAAAGAATCAATGCGAGAGAAATTGGCTCAAAAACTTAAACCGGCCCAGATTCGGGACTCTATTTTGGTTTTTTATTTTTAAAAAAAAAAATTAAAAATTAAATCATTAAGAGAGAACAAAATAGCGGGCCAAAAATGAAACAAGTGCAGAATTGGGCTTCTTATGAAAAAAGAATAAGCGGATTGAATGCTTCAATGTCTTTGGAAGAACTTCGTGCCTATTGTGAGTCAAATTCGGCCGAACCACAAGATGAAAATGAGCCATACATCATTGGATACAAGGCCGAAACTCAAAAGGATCTTTGCATAGTATGGTCCAGCAAAAAATTGATTCAATTGCAACACAAATCACACACATTCTCTGTTGACGGCACATACAAATTGATGTCGTTGAACTGGCCCATTTTGGTAAATTTTTATAATTAAATCTTAATGAAAATAATTTATTTAAGCGATGCGGATTTTCTGATGGTCGAAATCGATTCCATTCAACAGGCATTGCATTGGCCAGAAGCGAAAACACGGACAGCTACAATTTTTTCTTTGAATGCATTTCGCGAGAGCGAGAAATGCCAAAATGGGAGCCTGTCTATTTGATGGCGGATGGAGATGCAGCAATTACTGCCGGTTTGATTAGTTATTTTAAAATAAATAATATTAAAAAAAATTTTTAGCTCAAAAATTATGCTGGCCAAACACGATTCGAACCAATTGTTTTTTTCATTTAATGAAAAATGTTCGTGAAAAAATGAGAAGCAAACCTGCCGCCATTTAGCTCGAAGAAGTATTGAGCGATATTCGAATTCTCCGAAAGGTAAGAAATTAAATGACGAAATAAATTTTGAAATAAATTTCATTTAGGCTGGCACATATGTAGAGTTCATGAAAGCGGCGCGCGTTTTGAACAACCATTGGGCTGCTCGATTCCGCAACCCGGAATTGGCCCAACTGTGCGATGTTTTGGATGGATTTGTTGCCGTCTACATTCGCCATGAAGATAATTGTGGCTGGTTTAGTGGCCTGGCTCCCGAGTCGCCAACAACTAACAATGGCACCGAATCAAGTAATAAACAATTGAAAGAAAGGGATACGATGAGGAGGCGGCTTTCAATCCGTGAATTCCTTCAAATGGCCATTCAAAATATCCGTGTTGCAAGCCTTTCGCCTGAACATCAGGTTTTTTTAACATAATTTATAAATTTTGATAAATAAATTAAGAACCCTATTTGGCCACCGCCCATTCCAATTCAGGCGTTCAAAGAGGCCTATGAATTGGAAAAACAACGAAGAACCATCGTCGAAATGCGTGATGCCGAAGACAACCATTCTCATCCCCTCCAAACAAGGGCTTGTGGAATTTTCTGGCCAAGGTGCTCACCAAATGGTCATCGCTTATGAGCACATGCATTCACCGGACGAACCTTTTCAATCGTGGGCGGAATATAAAATTATGTGCTCCAAGTTCCACTTCATTCGCCGCTCAACAATTTGGCCAAGTAATTTAAAAATTAATAATTGAATAATTTATGTTTTTTTAAGCTTATTATTATTGCAGCTGCTCAGAAGCGGCCCAAAGGAAGCCTTGCAAGCATAGTGTGTTTGTGATGAAAATGAGAGGATTTGTGGAATATCCTTTGGCCATCACTTCAGAGCAACTTCAACCGGCAAGAAAGCGCGGTAGACCAAAGAATGCGAAGGCTGGGGAGGCATTGATGAATAATTGAAAAATATTGATATGATATTGAATGATTTGAGCTTATTTTATTTTTATCTATTCAATCCGATTGGCTTATTCTAGTTTAATTATTGCTCAACTAATATTTTTGACCATTAAAAATCGTGCGAATAAATATTTTACCTTCTGTATATGGACTATGGGGTTGGGTTTATGTTATAATTAGCATTTTAACAACAGAACATTTCTTGGTGATTAGCGGCGATTGTTGAAGCTTTTTCCATTCCAAATAGCATTGCTTCACTCCTTCATTGTCAATATTCGCCCAAGTTTCATTCAATATCCATAGATTATTAATTTTTAATTTAATTCATCCAAAATATTTATTATTACATCAATTTGTAATTTATTAAACCATTTTGTTTTAATATAAACCGGTTTGCATCGATTATAACGAGCGAATATATTTTTTTATTGTTTTTGCCAAATTAAGTATATTTGTTGCCAAATTCAGTGTTTTTGTTGCCAAAATAAATATATTTATACGTGTTGCCAAATTAAATATTTTTGTTGCCAAATTCAGTGTTTTTGTTGCCAAATTAATATTATCTCTAAAATTTAGAAAAAAAAGAAATTTATATTTTAAAACTAAAAATGTATTTTTGTCCATTTTAAACAAAAATTAATGATTTCAAAAATTAAACACATAAAATAAATTGACTAAAATTATTATTTATTATCGACAAATTCAAATTTTTCTTAAATTATAGTTCTTAAACTCAATGTTCATTAAAAATGAAACAATAAAAATTTAAAATAATATTTTCAATAAAATTAATAAATTAATAATATAATTTTCTAAGGTGCTTTTAGCCTTAGAAAGTCTCCATCTAAGGAATTGTGTGCCAAAATTTTTTAAATAATTTTGACTAAAAATAGATATTTATAAAGATAATTTTTCCTAATTTTCAAACAAGAAGATCAGGTTTTGTTGAGTCTAATCGAATTTTAAAAAAAAATTAAAAATTTTTCAATATTTTTTTTTCAAAATATATCCTTACTGATTGGAAACGAAATAAAAAAAGGAATATTTCCAAATTATTGTCAGCTAAAAAGTGGGCAAATTTTTTCTATTTTTCATGTATTGTTGCATTTTTTCTATATTTTCAACATTTCTATTAAAAAAAAAATTTTAAAATATTAAAAGGAAATAAATTTAAAAGATATTAAAAATTCAATTCCATTAATTTAACATTTAAATATTTATTTTTTTTTCTTTCTAAATAAAAAATTAATGATTTTAATAATTAAAATTAAACCCATAAAATATATTGACTAAAATTTTTATTTTTTTGGAAAAATCAAATTTTCATTAAGCTATCAATCTGGTCACAAAACCCATTATAAAAATTAATAATTTCAAAAATTAAAATCAAACCCAAAAAAAACAAAGACTAAAATTTTTATTTATTTTAGAAAAATTCAAATTTTTTGCTTTCTTAGAATTTCAATCGGCGATGGCTGATCCAAATGTTTTCCAAATTTTTATCCGCAATTTAAAATTATTCATTTTTCACAGTTCATCTAGGGAATATGGAGGTCGACGAATTATTGGAGCTACATTAAAATTTTATTAATAAAATTTTATGCCCTAAAATGTCAATTATTTTTCGCACAATTTTTTCGGCTATTTTAAACAATTCACAAAACCAAATAGGATATAACCAAATGGTAATGATATAATTGAATGGTAGATGATCACAGTGGTTAACTAGATGTATGAGGGCAATATGGAGCTATGAAGGAGCAGAATGGCAATGCAGGGCAAAATTTGACCGAGTACATTGAATGGGATGAGAATATATGGGACACCCAATTTGGGAAATTGACTAATGCCGACGAGAAGTACATATGTTGATCCTATGAAATGGACAAAAATATATTTAATTATTTTTCAAATAATTTCATTTTCATTTTTAAAATTCATATTTTTGTCCTGCGACATGTAGCTAATTTTTGATTTCTTTCATTATTTATCATCAATTTAGAATAAATATTGGTGAAATTTTCGATGAGTTTCCTTTCTAAATTGGTATTCTTTTTCTGAAATTTTGTATTTAGCAAAATATATTTTTATTATTATTATTGGAAAAAAGTCAACAAAATTTTCTATAGTTTCAAAAATATTTTTAATGATTGGATTTAATTTTTATTTTATTATCCAAATTTTCAATTTAAATTTTATTAAATATTAGGTGAAAAAATCCAATTTCACTAATGTTAAATTTATAATGGGATAATGGTTTATTATTTTTTATGTAGATTAAATTATTTTGGAAAAAACTTATGCATTTGAAAAAAAAAATATAATTATATGATTTTTTTTCAAATATTAAAACGTTCTTTCGAGAGTCAATCAATTTTAGATTTAATTCGAGTTTATCATTTATATTTATGGATAAATTAAATAAAATATTTAATGGGTTCAATTCAATAAATGTGCTTTTTTCCTTAAAACATTTAAATAGAAAAGAAAATTTGAAAAAATATTTATTGAATGAAGATAATAAAAAAATTAAATGATTTAAAATAAATTTTATCTTACTCATAAAATTAATTAATTTTTAATAGAAATTTGATCATTTTCATTGAATCACCACCCGAATATCATCGTCTATGAATAGTCCAAGAATTCAAATTCGAGCAATCGGATTAAATAAAAAATCAAATAAAAATCAAATTCGTTAATTTTTTAAAAGCAGATATTGCTCATCGATAAGCTGATTTTATTTTGCGGACTCATTCATGGCAGTTTGTGACGAAATTCTGTAAATTATTTTTCAAAAAAATTAAATAAAAGAAAAGAAATTTAAATGATCGAATCCATTTCCACTAATTAAAATTCATTTTTTATTCTTTTTTAATTACCAAAATTAATGAATTTCAAAATTTAAAATTAAACCTATAAAACAAATTGGCTAACATTTTTATATATTTTAGAAAAATTAAAATTTTCATTAAATTAATGGTTCGGTTGGACAACGCTCATTAAAAATGAAACAATGTAATAAAAAATTAATAATACCTTTCTAAGATTCTTTTGACAATCGAGAGCCCAACATATACAATACAACAGCAGAATTCTGTCCATGACTAATCCCATTTTGAATGGACTATTTGCTTCAATTTCTCTTCTACATTTATTTTGCCGCATCCCCAATGTTCCATTTCGCCATGGTGGCCGAATGAGACCGGGCTACGGTATTCATTCAGAGCTATGAGCGCCAGAGCTGTGTCCGATTCCGACTTCGGCTCCGACTCCAATTCCCACTCCGGTGTATTTTTGAAGAAGATTATATAATTTGTAAGATTTATTAATTTTATTATGAACAAAAATATTTTAAATAATTTAGAAAATTAAATAAGATCACATTAAAATGCTTTTATTTTTTAATTTATAAATATATATTTTATATTGTTGGTTCCGCTTAGCCCATTTTCATAAACAAAATGATTCGATAGAACTTATGGCAAATTTAACCTCAAAATGCTTTTATTTTTTTAATTTATTATAAGTATATATTTTTTATTGTTCTTTCCCATTGAGCTTATTTTCATAAACAAAATGATTCCATAGAACTTATTGCAAATTTAACCTAAAATTATTTTATGTGTTACAAATTTTCTCAAGGACATGTTTTGTAATTAAACACAATAAAATTAAACACATAAAATAAATTGACTATAATTTTTTATTTATTTTAGAAAATTTTAAATTTTCATTAAATTGTGAGAGCAGCTTATTACTCCATTAAAAATGAAAACAAATAAAAAAAATGTAATAAAAATTTTAAAATTTGATCATTTATTCATCGCTCCATTTTCAAAAGCAAAATGATTTGAGAAAACTTATGGAGACTTTAATCAAAAATTTTTTTATGGGTTATAGACAATCAGATGAAAAAAAAATTCCTAAAATATTTTCATATAAAAAAATTTTTAAATAGTAGATTTATAAAAATATTAAAATAAATTTTAATTTAAAATTTTTATGGTCATTTCATTCTGCCTTTTTTAATTTAATGAAAATTTGTTTTCTGAAATAAAAAAATTTTAGTCAATTTATTTTATGGGTTTAATTTTAATTTTTTGAAA
This sequence comes from Pratylenchus scribneri, assembly GCA_030063045.1. Lineage (NCBI taxonomy): Eukaryota > Metazoa > Nematoda > Chromadorea > Rhabditida > Pratylenchidae > Pratylenchus > Pratylenchus scribneri. Next base: position 838,070 of record JAQSEB010000045.1, read on the forward strand.
TATCAAATTTCTGCAAGGAAATGAATAAAAACCAATTTTTTTCTTGAAATTAATGGAATCTAATTTAATTAAAATTTCTTCACTTTTAATATTTTAAATTTTTTTAAATATTTTGGCAAATATTTGCCAAGAAAGAGCCCACAATAATTCCACATAAAATTAGCACATTGATGAGTAAAATCTGCTTTTAAAAATGAAATTTTATTTTTAATGTTTTAATCCAATCTAAAATTTTTTTATTTTAAAAATTCTATAATATGAAGAATATATCAGAAAATATATAAATTTTTCATGCGAAAATTTGTAACCCATAAGATTATTTTTGATTAAATTCTTCATATGTTCTCTTAAATTACATTTTTTAAAAATGATGACATGACAGACATGCAATAAAATAAAAATATATTAAAAAATTAAAATAAAAGATTTTTATATTGTTGGCCAAATTATTTAAAAAAATATAATTGTTATTAGAATTTTATTAGAGAATTACTTTAAAAAAATTTTAAAAAAAGAGAAATTGAATTTATTTTTTATTATTAAATTATGGAAAAAATCAATTTTAACAGATTTTACCCATTTTATCATTTTAAAATTTAAATAATTTCATTAATTAATTAAATTCATATTTGTAGTTTATATTGATTTAATCTTCCACTAATTAAAATAAAAATAAATTAAATCAAAAATCCAATTTTCCAATTTAATTAATTATAATTTTTTACAATTTTTATTCATTTAAAAAAATAATGATTTAAGAAAATTAAACCCATAAAATAAATTTGCTAAAATATTTATTTACTTTAAGAAAAAATCAAATTTTATTAAATTGATTGCGGACGAGCTCAAGATCATTATTAAAAAATAAAATAATGAAAAATTTTAAAATATATTTTATAAATTTAAAAAAGATAATAAAAATTTTCTCATGTGCTTTTGACCTTGAAACCCCCATTATCAACAATACATCACCAGAAATTTATACTTGGCTAAACCCAAATTGGATGGTCTATTTGTTTCGATTATCCTTCTACATTTAGATTGCCACATCCCTAATGCTCAATTTTGCGATTTTATGGCTGAACGAGTATGGGCTACGGTGTTAATTTTGAGTTATGAGTGTTGCATAAACAAATATAGTTGGGCCAGGACCGAAATTGTGATTGGAATAATTTTAAAAAAAATAGATTTTTTATTAGGAAATTAAAAAAAAATATTTAGATTTAAGAAATTAGGATAAATTTTTTGAGCAAAATGAAACCCATAAAATTATTTTTGAGTTAGCATTTATTATTTAACAAAATAAATTAATAATTAATTAAAAATTCAAAGCGATCATCATCGAAAATATTTATCATTTAATAAGAAAAAAAATAATAATTTAAAAATTAGTTTTTAAAATGTTTAGGGATTTTATTTTTATGATTTTACTTAGAGGCCGGCGCGGATTCCGGATCCGTACGGATTATCCGGACCCGGAGTCCGAAATCCGTATATTTTTTGATTTTCCGGATTTTTTCCGGGCCGGATTTTTGTACGGATTATCCGGTCCGGTCCGGCCCGGAATTTTCCCAATCCGTACAATCCGGTCCGGATCTTACGGATTTTCCAAATTGTTTTAAAAAGGACCATTCATCCAATTTTTTGAATAATTTTTTTGAAGCGATGTAAAAATTCTATTAAATATTTTTTTTATATTTACTTTTTCTGATTCTTTTTTAATAGGCATATCTTTTTTTGCTTTCTTTATCCAATGGGTACCAATTTTTTGCCGAATGATTTTTCACATTCTTTTAACGAATGTAAATAAAAATTAATTATTCAACATAAAATGGTTTCTAATAAAAAAAATATGGATAAATTAGGTTTTAATAAAGCCAAAATGGACCAAAAGGGTGTGCGCGGGATATATCTGGATAAAGGAAGATTAAGGTGGATATAGAGGGATTAAGAGAGAATAATGTCTGAAATGGATGGGTGATTATTCGCTTGGATTAGGGAGGGTAGGGAAGTTAGCCGATGGCCCTGAGAGTGCGCGGGATATATCCGGATATCGAGAGATTAAAGTGGATATTGGGGATTAAGCCTCCGAAATTGATAGGATTAAGTTAGGAAATATTTTTCGATATCAACAAATATAAGGCTTATTTTTGGATTTGTGCCGCTTCAAGATTTTAAAGCGGTATGCGCGTGTCCCGGTTTGGAGCTGTTTTAATTCCGGCTTCGCGCGAATCCAATACTCCGAACACCTTACCCTAATCCCTAGCTTTATAAATGTATTATAGGCCTTAAACCTACCAGTTTGAGTACTAGTCTAGTCAGGGCCACCGGCTAACTTCCCTACCCTCCCTAATCCAAGCGAATAATCACCCATCAATTTCAGTCAGTATTCCCATTTAATCCCTCTATATCCACCTTAATCCTCCTTTATCCAGATATATCCCGAGCACCTCCTTTTGATCCATTTTGGCCTTAATTAAATCTAATTTATCGTGTACAATTATTCAGCATTGCACAAGATGTTTATGATTATCGCCGATCAAGTTTGAGTCCAGAAACTGTAGAAATGTTGATTTTCCTTAATAAAAGTATTCCTGAAGTCGGCTCATATTAATTTGCATGAATTTGATTTCATTCATTGTTTTAATTTTACGATAAATTTTATTTATTTTTATTTTATATGCGCAAAAAAAAATTATTTTTTACTTTAAATCTGCGAAAAAAATTTTTTTTGAAAATCCGTAATCCGTATCCGGATCCGTATTTTTTTTGGTACGGATTATTTCCGGACCGGATTTTGTACGGATTATCCGGTCCGGTCCGGCCCGGGATTTTTTCGGTTCGAAAATCCGGTCCGCGGGTCCGGATTTTCCTCCGCGCCGGTCTCTAATTTTACTTTTAATAATTGAATTTTTTAAATAATTTATTTAAATAAAAGGCTAAACATTTTATTTTAATATTGGAAAGAATTCTGATGCTTTCGAATTATTGGAAATAAACGAAATCGAATCCCATTATTTGAATGAATCCATCGTTGGGGTTACTACGATTGCCAATTTTAATGTGGTTGCCTTTGTTGCGGTGGATGCGGTTATTGTTGTGATCGCAAAAAGAGAGTTATTAGAAAGAATGGTCATCGTGATTAATCCAATGTTAGAACTTAATCCGAATCTTATGAAGCTAAAAATAATTTTCTAATATTCTTTTGATCCTTCTCCACCATAAACAATATATTAGCAGAATTTTTCCAGAGCTAAATCCAATTAGGATGGTCTATCTGCTTCAAATTCCATTCTATGTTTATAGTGCCGCATCCCCAATGTTTCCATTTCAATTTCAATTTTACAAATTGCCGTTAAGAAATATCGGAATTAATCAATATATACATTAAATTACAAAATAATAAGTTTTTATTAATTTTTAAAAATTTATTAAAAATATTTTTTTTAATTTTAATATAATATATGTTCAACCAATCCGTCAAATCGATTCCACTTTTAGAAGCCCAATTATTTCTGTGAATTTATGCCTAATTTAAAATAAAAAATGTATGGGTTATATAGAAATTTTTTAATTGAAATTTAATTTTACTGATTAAATATATAAAAAAAATTAAAAATTACATTTATTAAAAAATAAAATTTAATCATTTTAATTATAAGCAGATTTTGCTCATCATTTTTATATTCATTTAAAAAATTAATTAATTCAAAAATTAAAATTAAACCCATAAAATAAATTGACTAAAATTTTTATTTATTTTAGAAAAATTCAAATTTTCATTAAATTATGCATCAGTCTATTATGACCATCATAAAAATGAAATAAAAAAAAATTTTATAATAAAAACATTTTTAATAAAATTAAAAAAAAATTAATGATAGTCCCTTTGCATTCGAAACTCGTTTTAAATAAAAAATTCCGTTTTTTATTCATGAACACCAAGACCACAAATATTGACTAATCAATTACGGAATTGTGGTTTGAAAAATGGTTAAATAAATTTTTAAGAAGCTTTTGGCCTTTGAAATCCCCATTAACAACACATCATAGTTTTGCCTGAGAAATATTTTTCATTGGGAGAGTAATTTTAAATTAAATCAAAAATTCGATTCCATTTCCATTCATTTTAAAATTTTTATTTTTTAATCATATTATTAAACCCATAAAATAAATTGCTAAAATTTTTATTTATTTTAAAAAAATTCAAATTTTCATTTAATTATGAACGATTGAGCAAAATGACCATAAAAATTTAAAAAAATCAATAAAATTTAAATAAAATTAAAAAAATTTTCTAAGTTGCTTTTGGCCCTCGAAAATCCCAAAAACAATACATAAACATAATTTTGCCCATGGCTAAATCCAATTTGGCTGCTGCTGGTCTATTTGCTTCGATTACCCTTCTACGTTAATATTGCCGCATCCCCAATGTTTCATTTCGCTATTTTTTGTAGGAGACTAGGCTATGTTGTTCATTCGAAACTATGAAAGTCAAGGCCACAAATAAGGTATGACTATTTCCCGAATTGTGGTGAATAATGATTGAAAATATTGAATAATTATTTGTTATGAAATTATGAAAAAAACGGAATATTAATTATTTAAATTTAATGGAATAAAATTTTATTGCAAACTGTAACCCATAAAATCATCTGTGATTTATCATTTATTTTAAAATAATTTATTAATTAATTGAAAAATCACACAAATCCATCTCTATCGAAAAAAATAAATATTTAATAAAAAAAAAATAATTTTAAAAAATAAATCAAATATTTATGAATTTTATTTTTTTATTTATTATTATTATTTAGCTGTTGAAGATTTTATTTTAATTCATTTCAATGATTATTAGTAAAAAGTTAGAATATATGAGAAATAAAATTTAAAAAATATTTATAAAAAACATTAATTTTGAATTTCCTGGTACTGGTTGACCACGTTTTTGTTTGATATTTTAACAATATGACTTCTCAAAAATTGATTGGAGACCAAATGGAAATAAATTGTTAGAAAATTAAATTTATTTCTTTCCTAAATAAATGGGTACTTATTTGGTTTACTTCCCCTTTTTTGCACGAAAAGGTCTGGGGCAACAATGTTCATTCGGAGCTATGAAAGACAAGGCCACAAATACCCGATGTTACAAGAAAATATATGGCACGCTACAGCACCAGATTTCGTTCATATTTTGAAAATATTTCAAGAATATCCATATTCTCAGATTATTGTTAGAATGTGTGAATTCTGAGATTTTGTCTCAGCATTTGATATAATTTCAAAACATATTTTCAAGTTATTTTGAGATATAATCTGAGATTAAATGTATAATATGTTCTCAGAATATGAATAATCTCAAAATATTCTGAGATTTCATATATTTTTAAAATTTCCTGAGAAAACGAAGAATTCCTAAAATATTCTCAAAATGTTTATAATCTTAAAATATGTTGAGAATGCACATATTTTGACAATTTATTTTAAGTCTTATTTTCACGAGAAATTTTGAGAATTTGACATAAAATATTCTCAGATTATAGCAAATTTTCAGTATATTTCAGAATTCCTTTGAATTTTCACAATAAGAGCTCTATTTTGAAAATGGAAGAATATGTACTATTTAATGCTAGACGATCAGAGATGTCTCTGTCTATTTCCTCCTATTGTGTGCTTCTCATAAAATTTTTTTACCCTCCAGCCCATATAGCACCCAAATTTATAAGGGGAAGACATGGCTGCTGCCCCCTTTGGGGCATGCTTCCGGTGTATTAGCCGTTTGGGATTGGACTCGCGCGAGTTCCTAAGACTCCCGAGTGCGCGGGATTTTAGGATTCTCGAAATCCCGGGTGCGCGAGATCCTGGGACTCCCGAGTGTGAGGGATACCGGGATTCTCGAAATTCTGTGTGCGCGAGATTCTGGGACTCCCGAGTGCGCGGGATCCCGGGGTTCTCGAAATCCCGGATGCGCGAGATCCTGGAACTCCCGAGTGCGCGGGATCCGGGATTCTCGAAATATTCAGAAATTAAGTGAAATTTTGAAATTATATTTTGTCCATAATCTGAGACTAGATGCTGAAAATACGGTGAATGAAAATATGATCGGAGATTAAGTAAGATTTTGAAACTATATTTTCTCCATAATCTGAGACTACATGCCGTAAATACGGTGAAAATATCATCTGAGAATATGATATATTCTAAAAAAATTCTCAGAATTTCATATATTCTGAGAATTCATTTTTTCGCCATATTTTCAGCCATATTCTGAGATTACGAACGCGATATAATCTGAGAATATTCTCAGATTGTTTCATATTTTGATCATATTCTCAGAATATGCGGTATCTAGATTCTGGTATAGTTTTGCAAATATGAAGTAATCTCAGAATATTCTCAGAATATGTGACAAAAATTGTAACACCGGGTATGGACTGGCCAGTTCAGGTTTTAAATTGAATCCCAATTCTATTACCCAATTTTTCAATTTTAATTTTATTAGTATATTAGTGATTTTTATAAGGGGATAAATGGATGATGTGAATTATTTAAATTATTTTGCATGTGATTTGTGGAAAAATTGATAATTTTTAATTGATTTTTATTTGTTTTTAAAATATTAAACTGCTCAATTGGAAAAAGTCTTGAATTAGATTTAATTCCATTTTTAATTTTATTTATGGATAAATTTAATGAAATATTAGATGGGTTCAATTCAGTAAATGGGCTTTTTATTCTAAAATATTTTTTTTTGAATTTTTAATTTATTAATGTACAATTATAAGTGGAAATTTTAAATATCTTAACACTCAAAAAGACAATTATATTAAATCCTAAAAGTGAAAAATTTTATATGGGAAACATTTTTTATTTGTATATCAATTTTCGTTAGAGTGTAATTTATAAGAGAAAATAGAAAGTTATATTCTGTGTCTATTCCTTACATTAGAAAAATATTAAGCAATAAGTAGATTATTTGGTGAGACGAGTAGAAAAAAAAAAAGTTACACTGAACAAATTTAGTGATTTTTGTCGCTATTCTCTTTTGTTTTACCCAGCGTTGCAAATCCTACTGAATTTCCTTCTCACTTAATTAATATAAAAGTAAAACAAATTCACTAAAATAATATTTATTCAAATTGTGGTAAAATTTATTTAAAATAGCTATACTATCCGAAGAAAGATAATTATTTTCAATAAAAAATTTTCTACCAAAATTTAAGAACATCCTCCCCAAAATATTGGTATTTTTGAAAAAGGTTTTAATTTATATTATATATAACCTAAAATAATTTTATGGGTTACCAATTTTCACATGAGAAAATAAATAAACTTTCGAATATATTTTTCATATTTAGAATTTTTAAATTTCAGATTTTTCTATTTTAATTTTATTAAGATATCAGATAAAAAAATCCAATTTCACTGATGTTAATTTATATAATTTTAATTGATGAATCATAAAAGGGAAATGAAAAAATTAAAATACAAAAAGCATCCTTCTCAATTTTAGGATATAATAAAAATGATAAAAAAGAATGCATTTGTTCAATTGAAATAAAAAATTAAAATTTAATAATTTAAAAAATCAAGAAATTATAAGACAAAATTGTGATGAGAAATGCAACCCAAAAAATTATCTGTGATTTATCGTTTATATTTAAGAAATAATTAATTATGAATTAAAAAGCAAAAAAAAGGGCAACCGAAAAAATAATAATTTAATAAAAGATTTTTAAAAATATGATTAAAAATATTAAAAATTTATTTAAATAGAAATTTAAATATTTTTTTAATTCATTTTAATGATTAATAATAACAAAAAAAGATCCAAAAAATTATCATTCAATTTTAAACGCCGAATATAAATAAAATAAATGTACAAGGGTGATAGAGGGGAGAATCTTCATTTTCCAATTTTCATGAGGTCCTAACTTTGTAACTTGTTAAGTCCTAGATATAAGTTGAACTCAGCTCGACGAGTGGAGTTGAATGGTATATATCACATGACTCCGAATCCGAAACTTCGTAGTAATACTGTAGGAATGCATTTTTTATTTTATTATTAACACTAATCTCGAATAAAAATGGTAATATAAATTTTAAATATATTTTTAAATAATTTAGTAAAGGGTTAATCTCATTTGTCTTGTAAAATCGACATATATTTGTACCAAATTTTCTTATCCACACTATTTTTCGTAGTATCTAAAATAAGTCGATTTTGGTATATGAACAAGTGTCACTAATTTGAAAAATTAAATAAGCATAAAAATCTTTAATTTTTAATTTATTTTATTTATTAATTTTTATTGAACACTTCGAAAAATTCCATATTCCAAAAATAATAATTTGGGAGAGTTTATGATGTATTTGACTTAAAATAATTTTATGGGTTACAAATTTTCAAATGAAAAAGATAAATAATTTTGGAAAATATTTTCATATTATATAATTTTTTAAATAATTAAAGATAGATTGGATAAAATTAATAAAAATATTTTTTTCATTTTTTAAAAGTAGATTTTACTCATCAATGTACTAATTTTATATGGAATTTTTGGTGACTCATTTGCCATCCCTTCTATTATTTTAAGTAATTTAAAAAATTAATTAAATGCTATAATATAAAAAGCTTTTATTTTTTAATTTTATTATTAATAATTTTTTATGGATTTTGTTGATAAGCAGTTTTTAAAAAATTAAATATTTATGAGAACTTATAATGAATTTAACCAAAAATTGGGTTACAATTTTTCACATGATAGAAACCTTGGAAATATTTTTCATATTATACAATTTTTAAAATCTTTAAATTTTAGATTGGATTAAAATAAAATTTAATCATTTGAATTTTATAAAAACAGATTTTTCTCATCAATATGTTAATTTTATATAGAATTTTTATTGGCTTAGACTCATTCAGGGCTGGAACCGGAACTCAAAAAAAATCGGAACGGAATTTTCTTCGGAATCGGAAGTTGAATTTTTTTCGGAATCGGAACGGAATTGAAACACCGGAATTCCGGTTTTCGGAAATTTAGCACAATGGAATTATAGAATGGCAATGTACGGCACAATTTGTACAATTTGTCTCAAATGCTGGATGCATTTGGGGAATTTGCCCCTGCTGACACCAAGAATATTGTTTATCTTGTCAAGTGGACAAAAATATACGAATTTAAATTATTTTTCAATTTAAATAATTTCATTTTTAGAAATTCATTATGGAAATTAAATATTCACTTCCATTTGTATCTATTCATTTTATAATTTAAAACTAATTTTTTATTCATTTCAAACAAAAATTTTAATGAATTCAAAAATTAAAATTAAACCCATAAAATAAAGTAATTACAATTTTTATTTATTTTAGAAAAATTTAAATTTCATTAAATTATGTAAGCGGTGAATCTCATCATTAAAATGAAATAATAAAAAATTATAATTTTTTGAATAAAATTTTAAAAAAATTGGTTAATTAATTTGATGCTAGTCATATATTTTTACCAGAAAATTATTTTTATTTTTTTTTATTATAATAAATGACAGTGATATTTTGGAATGGTAAATGACAATGATCATGAACAAAATGGCCAATATAGTGTACGAAGGTAATATAGTATGACGAAGGAGTAGAATGGTAAAGATGGCACAATTTAGCCTAAAACACTGAATGCAATGAGAATGAGACCATCTAAGGTCACCCAATTTGGGGAATAGGCTCATGCCGTCGAGATGAACATAATTTGCTCTTGTGATATGTTCAAAAATTTACTCATTTAATCATTTTAAATAATTTTATTTTTTATTTTGATTAAATTCATATTTGTAGCTGATTGAAATATCGCTCAATTTTAGATTTAATTTCATTTATTTTTATTTATGGATAAATTTAATGAAATATTTGGCAAACGTAGAGAATTGTGGTCCCGCCGAATTTTTTTTTAAAATAAGGGAATCTCATTTTTAGGGGTAATCGATGGTGCTGAGGACGAATCTAAGCTCAGATTTTTGATTTGGCCAAGTCCTGCGCGACTTGACCATAAAGTTTGGCCAAGTTTGAAGATTTCGGTTTTGGTAATATAAATGTCAAATATGGGGTAATCGATGGTGCTGTGAAAACGAATCTGAATCTAGAACACCCGTCCCCTTCTTCACCCATTTTCACAATTATATTTAATTTAATTTTATTTGAATAAAATTTTTTATAAAATTTTTGGAAATCATAGATTTTTGAAAATCATAGATTAGATGACGTCTAATAAAAATTCTAGGTTCAGATTCGTGCTCAGCACCATCGATTACCCCTAAAAATGAGATTCCCTTATTTAAAAAAAATTCGGCGGGACCACAATTCTCCTACGTTTGCCAATATCTATTTTCTATTGATGTATTTATATGAATTAAAAGTATTGTAATCTCATTATTTATATTATTAAATTATTTATAATAAACATAATTTTAAAAATTGATATATTTTAAAATTTTATGAAATTTATTTGAAATCCTTGCAGGGCCCAATACAAATTAGCGGAATAAAGTAATAGAAATAGATTTATTTCTATTTCTATTCCGAATTGATTTTTCTTTTTTCCGATTACCGATTCCGAGTACAAATTCGGAATAAAATCTATTACCCAAATCTATTCCGAAAATCTATTACCTATTACGAGTGTGTACAAAATGGAATATATTTATTCCAAAATCTATTCCCGGAATAAATTCAACAAAATAATTAATCATTTCAAAAATTAATATAAAACCCATAAAATAAATTGATTAAAATTTTTATTTATTTTTGAAAAAATCAAATTTTTATTAAATTATGAGAAACTTGCTCGAAATCATTGTTAATAATATTTTCAATAAAATTAAAATAATAATAATTTTGTAAGGTGTTTATGGCACTCGAGACTCACTATCAACAAAAAAAAAACAGCCGAGTTCTGACCATGACTAAATCCAGTTTGGATAGTCTAATTGCTTCGAATTCCCTTCTTTGTTTACATTTTCGTATAAATAATGTTCCATTTTGGGCAATCCTAAAGAATCTGGATCCCTAATTTATTCGATTGATTTATTTAAAAATTAATTTTTAAGGGTAAGCTGGGTTATAGAATTTGAATCTGATGTTATTTTTATCATATTTTACTATAAGATAATGCTAATTTTTTCATGAAAATATAAATACGATATTTATTTGCATTTAGAAATTGTTAAGAATTTTGTCCATTGCATTTTAATTCCCATAAATATTTTTGCGGATATTGAGAAATTTTTTTAAAACCCATAAATTTTTTAACTTATTTAAGAAATTAAATTTGCATTATTAAAATAATTTCAAATAAATGCGCTACAAACGAAATGGCCACATAAAATTAAAAAATTAAAATTTAATAATTAAAAAACTTAATTAATTTATTTTTTTAGTGAAAATTCATTGTAAATCTATTTAAATATAAACCATTGATAAAATATTTTAAAATCAAATAAATTCATAGAAAAAATTAGGATATTTCTGTTAAAATAATTTATTGATTTATCTACTTGACCAATTTTTGCCATAAATTTATTTAAAAATAAATGCCTTCATCAAAAATGAAACTTTTGGTCTTGCGATTTTTTAAATAATTTAATTTATTTCCTTCTTAAATAAATTGACCAATGGTCTTTCCGATAATAAAATAATGGAAAATATTTTAATAGAATAATTATTTTTATATGAATATTAGTAAAATAAATAGAAAAGAATCTACAATTCAATTAATGGACTTATAGAACAAATCTTGGTCTTGAAATGGAAAGAATGTTTAGCAAATGAAAAATTCCAAATATTATTCCATTTTATCCGCCGTATATACGGGTGATGATTAAAAAAGGGATAGAAAGATTAAATAATATTATTTTTAATTGGAAGGCATTTTGCATATGAATTCGCAATAAATCCCTCCTTTCTCTGACAATTAGTACAACTATTCTATTTTATCTATTTTTGGATTTTTTTTGCTTGGATAATTCTCCGAATTGCTAGAATTATTGGCACTTGACGAACAATTAAAGGATTTAAATATAAAAAACAGTATTAAAATTTATTTTAATTATTTTAATTAAAAAAAAAAGTCAAATTTTTCTCCAGTTTTTGATTTCCCAAAAAGAGTTTCCACTAAATGCCAATTAATTTTCATGACAATCACAAACAACAATTCAAATTACCCTTGGGAAAATTAATAATTCCCGTTTCTGCTTTTTAATATAATTCGACCTGTTGGCCATGCCTCGATTTTTTCTAAAATTTCATTGCACTTTTAATGAGACAAAAATAAAACATTTTAATAAACTATTAACATTTAAATGATGGAAGTTTAATTTTTATTTTATCTTTTTTTCATAATTCACGCAATTTCATATTATATAAATTTTCCCATTGGCAATACATTAAATTCCCTAAATTTAATTGCATTTTTGCGGAATGCACACACAACATAAATTTTGCATTTTATAATTGTTGAGAATTATTTTTGGCTGCATTTTACTTCCTATAAAATATTTTTTATTTGAGATTATTATAATTTTTTAAATTTTTAAAAACCCATAAATTTTTAAGTAATTTAGGAAATTAAATTTACATTATTATAGAATGAATTTCAAATAAGCATTGTAACAAAATGGTTCATTTGAAATTAAAAAATAAAATTTAATAATTTAAAAAAATTCAATTCATTTTTTATTGAAAATTCATTATATTAAAATCTCTTTAAATATAAGCCATTGACAAAATGTTTTTTAATACCAAAAATAAAATTTCAAACAAAAATTATATTTCACTTAAAATAATTTAACAATTTTTCTACTTGAATAATTTTTGCTATAAATTATTTAAAAGTAATTGCCGTCATCAAAAATAAATCTTTTGTATTTGGTCTTGCAATTTTTTAAACATTATAATTTATTTCTTTCCTAAATAAATAGACAAATGGTCTTTCCGATAATGAAATAATGGAAAATATTTTAATGTAATCATTATTTTTATATGAATATTAGTAAAATAAATTGAAAAGAATCCACAATTCAATTAATGGGAATAATACAACAAATCTTGGATAGACAAGAAATTGAAAGAATTTTAAGCAAAATAAAAATGAAAATACCATATATTCCATTTTATCCGCCGGATATTCATAAAATACTAATGTTCATCGATTATGATTGAAAAGGGAAAGATTAAATGAACAATAAAAGACAAAATATTATTTTTAATTAGAAGGCATTTTGCGTTAGCATTCGCCATAAATCCCTCCTTTTTCCGGCAATTAGTACAATCACTCTATATTTTATCTATTTTTGACTTTTTTTTTGTTTGGATAATTCTCTGAATTTCTGCAATTATTGACATTTGATGATTAATTATAGAATTTAAATATAAAATAGTATTAAAATTTATTTTAATTCAAAAATTGCTAATAAGATAATTTCCTAATTTTTAATTCTAAAATACAATTTTTCAATAAATGCCAATTCAAAATAGTAATTTTATTGGCAAACCCAAACTATTTAAATTTGTATTCCCTATGGGAAAATTAATTCCCTGCTCTGTCATTTTAATAATTCACGCATGCTGTTGGCGATTGTTGGATTTCACTAAAATTTCTTTGTAAATTTTAATGAGACAAAACAAATAATTTTATATTATACATTCACCTGATGGAAATAAATTTATCTTTCTTGTTTCACGCATTTTACAATATATATCTGTCCGTTGCGTTGACAATTTCATCAAAATTTCATTACATTTTCAATAGAATGCGCACGCAACATAAATGGGCATTTTGTTTCATTTGTTCCATTCCTTTTTAAATATCTTCCAAAATTATTATAAATTTTTTTGCAGTTGGAAATTGTTGATCCATTTTACTTCCTATAAATATTTTTTATTCTCTGAAAATTAATTTTTTACTTTTTAATCACAAATTTTTTAATTTATGTATTTTTACAACTCATAAATTTTTTAGGTAAATGGGAAAATAATATTCTTATATTTAATAGACGAATCAAAAAAGTCCTGAAGAAAGGCTCACATACTAGTAAAAATAAAAATTCATATTAAAATTATTATTTTTAATTAAAATGTATATTATCGATTTTTCTAGTTGACCAAATTTTGCCATAAAATTATTAAAAAGTAATTGTCGTCATCAAAAATGAATCCATTGTATTTGGTCTTGTGATTCTTGTTATTAATATTTTATTCTCACTGTCCAAATCCGTTAGCCACTTTTCTGTTGCATTCAATCCATTAAAATTAAAACCCCTTTTTTCAAAAAATTTTGCTCATTGTGGTCTCGAATAAATGTCAATTACTGTTTTTTTTATTTTTTCCATTTTTATCATATTTTCTCATAAATTCTTTTTTTGAAGCACAATAATTCATAAATTTAATTGTATCTTGTACAATTTTCCCACTATTATAATATTTTATTTAAAATGTAATTTTTCTTAGAATATTTTAGAAAAATTTTAATTAAGAATTTAATTAAAAATCATCATTTTTTTGCATCCTAATTTCATTTTTTGGTAGAATTCATTTTTGCTAAATTTTATCATTAAATTTACTTTATTGACCAAATATGTCTTCTTCCGAAAGCACTGTTGACGAGGCGAATTGTGCAGCGGCCAATGCCTCCGTTCATGATTTTGGCTATAATGTTGTGCGTATGGCCCAATTAATACTTGGCACAATAACAATAATTTTATTGATGAAAATTTTATGGATTTGCAAAAAATGGCCTCTCAAATTGCACGGAAATTTAATTGTGAGTGAAAAAAAATTAAATATTAATTTTTCAATTAATTAAAATTTGCATAAATTTTATATTTCATAATTAAAAATTTCATACAATTAAAAATATTACAAGCATTGTTTGTCATTTTTTATTTTAATGATTTATCCGTAGAGTAGATACTTTTTTAAGAAATGAAAAATTTTTGCTAAGTTTATAATAATTAATTTAAAATTTTATTAAATATTTTATAAAATATTTTTTAATTTAAATAAAATATGTTTAAGCATATAGATTTCAATTTTAAAAACAAAATGTGCTTGTAGAATTTGTAAAAATTTAACTGCATTTATTTTATGGGTTACAATTTTTCAGTGAATTAAATTTAAAAAATATAAAATAATAAAAAAAAATTTGAAAAACTTTTTATTCCTAATAAATTAATAAAATTAATTAAATAGTAAATTTAATCCTTGCATCTTTAAAAACAGATTTTGCTCACCAATGTGTTGATTTTATATGCCATTTTCGTTGGCTCATTCATGGCAGTCGTGTTCCGAAATTTTGTAAATAATTTTGGCCAAAATTTAAAAAATAAAGCAGAGTAAAAAATTAAATTAAAAATTCGATTCAATTAATTTTAACAAAAATATTTTTTTATTCATTTCCTTATAAAAATTAATGATTTCAAGAAAATTAAAATTAAACCCGTAAAATAAATTATCAAATTTTTTATATATTTTAGAACAAAAATCGAATAATCATTAAATTATGGGTGCGGGTTCTTCATTAAAAAAAAACAATATTAAATTTCAATAAAATTAAATAAATTATTTTCTAAGCTGCTTTTGGCACTCGAAAATCCCGCCAGCAAGAATAATACAACAGATGCATTTTGTCCATGGCTAAATCCAGTTTGGATGGTCTATTTGCTTCGAATTCCTTTCTACGTTTATATTGCCGCATCCCCAATGTTCCATTTTGCCATTATGGCCGAAAGAGTCTGGGCTACAATTTTCATTCGGAGCTATGAACGACAAGGCCACAAATATGGGCTGGCTAGTGCCGGAATTGTGGTGAGGAAAAATTGAACATTTTTTTATTAAAATATTTTAAAAAATCAATTATTTAAAATTATAATACAAAATGCAACCCATAAAATTGTCGGGATTTTATCATATATTTAAACAAAAATTAATTAATAATTAAAAAACAACAATTCATCTTCATCATCGAAAATAATTATTTAATAAAAAATGATTTTAAAAAATAAAAAAAATATTTATGGATTTTTTCATAATTGATTTTTGATTCCTTATTCTTATAAAAATTATTAAAAAATGAATTAATAAATATTGTAACCCATAAACTTTTCTGTGGTTTATCATTTATTTAAAAAATAAATTAATCATGAACATGAATTAAAAAAACAACATCAACAACCGAAAAATTTTAGTGATTTAATTAAAAATTAAATTTAAAAAATTAATAAAATATTAATTGATTTTATTTTTTTATTGATTATTGACTGCTTATTGAATTTTTTTAAGATATTTTTTTAAGATATTGAAGCTTTTATTTTATTTTAATGAAAATGATTAATAGTAAAAATTTATAAAAATAATTAAAATAGGAAAAATTCTAAAAAGAATTACTAAAAATATTAAATAAATCAAAATTTTTTCTATAGTGGTTGATCATCTTTTTATTTGGCATTTATCTTTTATTGAGCACATTGGATGAGCCGGATGGTACTTTCTCAAGGCCATTGGTATATTTCACTTTGACCAGCCATTCCAATTCACAGGTTAAAAAATAAAATTAAATTGCATTGGACGAAAATTTTTAATCCTTTTAAAATAAAAATAATTCGATGATAGCCTTATATATTTTATTATCAATAGCAAAACTTTTTATTATTATTATTATTTAGTTTAATTGTTTAATTCAAATTCGTATAAATTTTTATAAAATTTAGAATGAAAATGGGAAATTTTTTTTTTATTTTCTTTTTCAGGTCCTAATTAATGTACATTATTTTTTTCTCTTCCTCGTCCTCTGCATTTCTATTGCCGATTATGTGCTAATTCGAATGAACAGAAAAATTAAAACAAATTTGTAAGTTGATTGATTTAAATTTTTTTTCAAATCCAATTGTCTTAAAATCATTCCGCCTATTCTGATTTTTAATTCTCCCTGGTTAGAATAATTCCGCCTGTTAAGAATAATTCCGCCTGGTTAGAATAATTCCGCCTGGTTAGAATTATTCCGCCTGGTTAGAATAATTCCGCCTGGTTAGAATAATTCCGCCTGGTTAGAGTAATTCCGCCTGATTAGAATAATTCCGCCTAGTTAGAATAATTCCGCCTGGTTAGAATAATTCCGCCTGGTTAGAATAATTCCGCCTAGTTAGAATAATTCCGCCTGGTTAGAATTATTCCGCCTGGTTAGAATAATTCCGCCTGGTTAAGAATAATTCCGCCTAGCTAGAATAATTCCGCCTGGTTAGAATAATTCCGCCTAGTTAGAATAATTCCGCCTAGTTAGAATAATTCCGCCTGGTTAGAATAATTCCGTCTGGTTAGAATAATTCCGCCTGGTTAGAATAATTCCGCCTGGTTAGAATAATTCCGCCTAGTTAGAATAATTCCGCCTGGTTAGAATAATTCCGCCTGGTTAAGAATAATTCCACCTGGTTATAATAATTCCGCCTGGTTAGAATAATTCCGCCTAGTTAGAATAATTCCGCCTGGTTAGAATAATTCCGCCTAGTTAGAATAATTCCGCCTGGTTAGAATAATTCCGCCTGGTTGGAATAATTCCGCCTGGTTATTTAAAGCCAATGTGGTAAACATGAATGTTTCTAGATTTTGTCCACTTTATTCTGCTAATTTTCGTATGTAAATGACAACATTTACCATGGATTTGTCATATTTAGTCAATTTTGGCATATTCCCATTCCCATTACTTACTAGAACGGAAAAATATGAATGAAATTTATTAAAATTCTATTTTATCACATCCACATTATTTTAAAAAAAATTTATGAAATATTTTGATTACTTGAAAATTCCATTAAATTTTAATATCCATTAAATCCTAATAATTTTTTTTCGATTATAGTTCCAGCCCATCTACCGTGAATTATAGTCTAAGTCGGAGTTACCAGGCCAACGAGAACATTCTAACAATGCGCACAATTTTCCCGCTGGATTTCTCTTATACATTTGTGTTCACCATTTTCAACATTCTGTCCAGTTTTATTCGCTCAAAACGAGAAGAATATGGCCAATTGATTTATATGCGCACATATGAGGCCTTCACATTGGTATAGGAAAGAGAATTATTATTTAGAAACTATAATATTTTATACTAAAATTGAAAGAGATAAAAAAAAGTTTGATCAATAAAAACGGTAAAATAGACCAAAATCGAGTTTTTTTAATTAATAATATTTAGGCCAATTAATCATTTTAAACCAAAATGATCTACAGAAAGAGCATCGTTCAATGAAAAGAAAAAGAATGGAAATACCTTTAAAATTTTTGAAATTTTTCCTTTTCATTTTTCTAAATCAATACTCAAATTTAATTTTAAATAGTATTTTCACTCATTTTATGCGAAACTTTAAATTATTTTCTCTTCATTTTTGCAGCTCCTTTTTTGCCATGCCATTTTGACGCTGATCTTTTACATCAAATTTGTGGAAAATCAACAAAAAAGAAGGAGGGCGGAAGAAGCAAAAATGGGAAATATTAAAATGGTTTCAGATCATCAAAAATCGGCGGATGCTCATTTCAAAGCATTGAAAACACAATGGGAAATTATATTTCAAAATTAATTTCTTTTTTAATTATTTATTTTTGTAACAAATTTACCTTTTTTTAAATAAAAATTAAAAGACAATATTTTGTTCATTTTTCAATTCTTGCCTACGTCCATTAAAACAGGGAAAATATTAGCATTAAATTATTTTTTTCTATGATAATATTTTGCCACTTTAATTTTAAGGCCACTTATAGCCATGAGAGTATAAGAAGAAGTAGAAATTGTTTAAAAAATGTTCCTGAAATTAATTAAATTTTGATGGCCTATAAAGAATTATGTAAGAAGTTTAAGACATTTAATGTGCAATTTAAAAAAGGAAAGTAAGACAATTATTGACAGTGACATTTTTATTCATTTTTTCGTTGCATTTAATGTTTATTCGATCCAATAAATTCGCACAAATTTGAATTTTGATAAATAATTTTATGGATTTAATAAAAATTAAAATTACTAAAAATAATTGAATGCTCAAATACCTAATTTTAACCAAAAATAATAATACGATTATATAAATTTTAAATTTGTTTTCATTGATGTTGAATACTATTGTCATGAGATACATTACTTTGTTTGTTGGCTCTCTATTTTTTCATTGCATTTTGGACAGAAATCAAAAATGTAGCAGAAGGAATTTGATGAGTTAAAAAAATGCAGGGAAAATTGCCTTGGGCAAATTATATTTTATTTTGCCCTAATAAAATAATATGGGATAGGGAATTGGAATTGATGAGGGGACCTTTGCTGTCCTTGAAGTATTTCGAAATGGTGACTCTGCTATTGCCAGGGAAATACTAAATCGATATCACTAAAAATAACTTTAAAAAATTCTTCTATCCCTATCCCTACTCCACACTATAAATTTCCCCCATCATCATCAAAAAATGGAAATATTTCTTTAAATGAGTGAAAGAGTGAATTCTATAATTAATTAATGAAAAAATTCCTTTCTAATTTATTTTCATTTGTTTTATTAATAGCAATTAAATTATTCTAATTTCAGATAAAATATTTCGTTAACATTTTCAAAAATCAAAATTCGTTAAAAAATTATTCCATATGATTAGTCAAAAATTGTTCAATTTGGGGAAAGCCGCTTATGCGATGCGCAATTGGACAAAGGCTGTGGAATTGTTCGAAGCTTTGGTGGCGGAATCCAACAAATTGGGCGATATGAATGCAACGCGGAATGCGGTTGCCGAATTGGAGAAGGCAAAGGAACGGCTGGCGGAATCGACAACCGGAATTTATGATCAATGGAAATTGTTTGGATTTACACAAAATTCGACGAAAAGAAGCCAAGAAAAATTCTATGATATGGCAGATTACATTGGGCCAGTGAAAATTGCCAACATTCATGGAAAAGGTGAAAAAGGAATTTTAATAATTTAAATGTTAAATCGAATTTTACTCGATATAGCCAAAATTTTTCAGCAAACCAATTGATTAAACGTCTTTCTATCGAGCATTTTAATATTAGAATATTAAACAAAATTGATTAGAAAATTATGGCCAATTATATAATAATCTCAAATTTTAGAATAACTTATTCTACTTTGGTTCATAATTTTCAAAATTTCAATAAAATCCGAAAATCCACGAATTCTTTCTCTAATTAATCATTCTATTCAGCAAAAATATAAAAGAAAACTATAATTTGCTTATTAATTTTGGGTAATACTAATAAATATTCATTGAAATGTACAAATTTCACTGATTTTAATTTAAATGCTTTTTAAGCAAATAACTTGAATAAAAATAATTGAATTATTCTAAACAATAATAAGCACCATTTAAAAAGTAAAAATCCGATTAAATTTTCAAATATATACTTATTGTTAGAATTAAAAATATTTTCCTATCAAATTTAGGAATGGGGCTTGTGGTCAGTGAAAATGTGGAAAAAGGACGATTGTTGCTTGCTTCAAAGGCATATGCCATGGTTTACAAGAAGGATCATGCCATTGTTGATGGGGAATTAAGAAATAAATGTGAGATGAAAATTGTTCAAAAATTGCGCAAGAATCCACAAATTGCTGCTGCGGATTTATATGCTTTATATGCTGGCCCAGAGGTATTAGTAATTGATAGCGATTTTGGGAAGACACATTTTTAAAGGCTAATTAGCTAATTAATTAGAATTTTAAAAAAATTATATAATTTTTGGTTCATTAGTAACAAAAAATTTTTTAAAATTAAAATTGTGTAAAAATATTTTTTTGAAAGGTTGATCGTGAAAAGACAAAAATTCCGCCCAATATAATCGACACTGAACGAATTGAATTGATTGTGAATCAAAATGCATTCGGAAGCCAGGACAAAATTATCGGAAATGGATTATTCTATGAAATACCAGGCACAGAGGGAGGCCAAAGCTTGACAGAATATTGCTTTCAGCCGTGCAATGGATTCGGCCTCTGGCTTCTTCCTTCTTTCATCAACCATGCTTGCTTTTGTAAGTTCTATAAATAAATGTTGTAACCGAATTTTTATTGTGTATTAACAGACAATAGTCCACAATTTACAAAATGTCAGAAAATTTTGGAATATTTCGATTAATTTCATAAATAATTTAACTAAAATTTAGTATTTTAAGATGGTAAATAATTATTAGAGTAGAATTTTAGAGAGCAAATATTTATTAATTGCAATATTGATATTAACTTTTATTGATTTCATTAAATTATGATTATGAAAAATGCTCTGAGTGAATTTCCCCGAATAAACAAAAATTTTACTAAAAATGCAATTTTTATATAAAATGATAAATCAGAACCAACATTTAAAATTAAATCAAAATTTATTCTTTTAATTTTCCCATAAAACCTAGACAATTGTATGCACTACACTTGCGGTGATATGATGTTTATTAACACACTTTGTGACTTGAAATTTGGCGATGAAATCACAATCAGTTATCGTGATCCATTCCAATCGTTGTCAACACGTGAAAATGAATTCCACTCTTGGTGGAAATTCAAATGCGAATGCAAATTATGCAAATTGGAAAGGGCTGATCCAAATGGGAAAAAACGCAGTCTTTTGCTTGACCAAATTCAAAATGAAATCAGGTAAATTATGGGTGAATGTAAATTTTCAAAAAGACAATAAAATATGCCAAAATTAGACAATTATTCAAAATTTTCTCTACCCAATAATGGTATCTCAAAATATTCTAAATCAAATGATGCTATAGATATTGACAAATGTACTACATTTGAGTCCACAAAATTTTAGTAGGCAAATTTCATTATTAATGGAACCCTATTTTAGGAATTAAATTTATTATATTCATTTTTTATAAATAATTAATTTTTTTTGTTTACAGTGAAATTCCTGCATTAATTTACCATCGTCGATACGAAGAAGTGCTCTCACTTATCCAAGTCCACGTCCGCCAATTGCGTGCCACTTATTCGGGCAAAGAAGACAAATTACTTCGCTTTCATCTGGTTAATCCCATTTTGCGTCAAGCATTTGTGCTTGAACATGTTGGCAAATTGGCACAAGCAGCTGAACTTATTCGAGAAATCCTCTACCAAATTGACCCGCAAATATCCATTTTTCGCTATCATCATCTCCCAGTTCTCCATTCGCATTTGGCCAAAATTTGCGCAAAAACACCGGAATTGGGCGGATTGGAGGCAGCCAAACGAGTTGCTGAAGAGGCATTCGAGTTGATCAGCATCAAAACAGGCGTGAAGGATCGCAAATTGTTTTGCAAAATGTTCCCGGAATTTGACAAATTTTTGATGGCATAATGAAGAAGAATTGGAAGGGAAATTTTTAAGAATTACTTGATAAAAAAAAATATCCGTATGCTAGCAATTTTAATAATATTTTCATGCATTGTCAATCATTGGAATTTCCAATTTTATTTCCAATTTTCATTGCATTCAATTTTCTATCCAATAAATTACTTTGCAATCCATTGAATTTTTATAACATTTTTACTAAGTTTAAAATTAATAAAAAAATAATATAAAATATTTGAATCCTTTTTTGAGAATTCTTCCACATTATTTCTCCCTCTCCTCCTTCCAACACATCGTATCGGGCACACATTTTGCTCCGGGTTCATTATGTTCCCGAACCAGTGATTCTGGGCAAACGCATCCAGGACCTATAGGACAGTCCGAAAAATTATTCATGGGACCATTGACGGGAGGTGTCAGCACATTAAAGCATGAATATTGGCAATCAACGGCGGGTGCATTGCTGCTGAACACCTCCCCAAGGGAAGGGTCACATTTCAATATATTGTTAGCTATAAAATTTAAATAAGTATTTTATGCCAAAAAAAATACCAAAAAAATTATTGAAAATATCGAAAAAAAAAGATTGAAAATACGGAAAAGGTTATAGCAGTTCAAAGGTTTATCCTAGTCCTCAAAACCTTTTACCAAATCGATTGATCTGATCAAATCGCGTCGATTGATATATAATTTGTCATTGCTTGATATAGAAATTAAGGATATTAAGCCGTTTGAACCATCTTAAGGTTTTTGATTCAAAACCAATTTAAAATTTATTAAACTTTAAGCCAAACCTTTATTTAACATTTATCGATTTAATAAATGGTTTGGCGATCAAAGTTAAACCATTGAACCGTTATAAACCATTATAAATTATTATAATTTTTTCATAATTTTAAAAATTTCCTTTAAATAATGATACTCTAATAAACATTTAATCGATCAAAATTTGCTACCTCTTTTTGAACGACTATCGTCAGCATCAGAAGAGGCCGATTTTTGTTGCTTTGAGAGGACCTTGTCACGAATTGAGTGTAGAAAATTTTCAATGCCCTTGGCATATTGTTTTGCTCGGAAATTGTCTTTCTTAATTTGGGGATTCCGTATAATTTCACATATTTTCAATACCTGTGCTTTGAACATATCATTCATCTCGGTGCCCAAAACGGGCACTTGAGGCATCCGGGCAGCCCAAAATAGTCGATCCTCTACCGAAATCACAATCATTATTGCCTTTTGGCATTCAGTGTCGATGTTCCATTTGCTGAGCATTTGATTTGTCATTGCTTTGACTGACTTAATTCAAATGGTTTTTAGTGTTCATTTCCCCCACACAAAATTGTAAACCTCAATATTTCCGCCTCGGACTCTTCTGGCCAATGCAATTGCCGCTGTAATTCCCTTTCGCTCGCAAAAATTCTGTCCATTTTCCTTCATATAAAATGCCCATAAATATCATATTAGGTTCTGGTCTACTAATTTTGGGAATCTTGGCTTCTAGAAAATCTAGAGATTTCAGTGGATTCATTCTACTCGGTATGGTCGATTAAACTAAAGAAATTTATTTTTCAGATGAGTTAAGTTTAGGTAAAAGTTATTAAACCAACAACTATTTCTGTTTAAACAACATTTAAGACATAAAAGTTTTAAATTGGAATTTCATAAATTAAATTGACCATACTAAAATAAGCCAATTGAGCCTATTGTCGCATCTATTCGAAGCCAAGAAACCGTGATTCTCTAGCTTGCCAACATCTACCTAATACCAGAAGGCACAATACTTGTTAATTATCCAAGACCAAGTTTTTTTTAGATTTTTATTCTGTTATTCATATTTCATTCTAAAACTGTAAACAAATATGATTTTAGATGATTTTAGTGTTGACTAATTTTGAGTATAACTTAGGATAATTTTTGGGAGGAAAAATTTGGTCTGGATAATTAGCAAGTACCTACCGGGATTGGTTAATTCCCAGTTAGCTGCAACATAGCCATCTTTTCCCTCAACCTGTCTTGTATTGGCCTCCAATTTGTCCAACTCATCATTCAACTTTTGTCTCTCTGATTCACTCAAAATCGCATCCGGATCACAAAGTAATGAATGTGAAGGCATATTACAACGTTGCCAATCCTCGCCAGCTGTTGGATTTGGATAATTGGCCGATTCCCATTCCTGCGGATGCTGGCCAAAAATTGGCGAATAAAATTGGGAAATGGCAAAGGACAAAAATATCAAATTGGCCAACATTTTTACGGAATAAATCTATATTCTTAAATAGGGAAGTAATTTTGTCTTTTCTTATTTCATTTTAATCGATTTTGGGTGATCAATTTTGTTTGTCAATTTTGAATCGAAATAAGTAGAAAGGTAAACAATACATAGAGGCCACGAGGAGTGAAAATTGTAAAAAATTGATAAGAAAATTCTCAACTTTTTTACTTAATTGAAAAATATTAAATGCAATAATTTTCTAGGAACATTTATTTCAATTTTTGGTATCGAAAGAATTTAAAATGAATTAATTCAAAGAAGAAAAGATATTTGCATTAATAAAAATTATTTTTTGTCAATTTTTACATCGAAAATTATTTAATTTAATTTATTTTTAATATTTCTTTTATAATTTTTTTACTATGATCATGTAGGATGAGGACGAAAATTTTCTTACATTAAAAGATTAAATTATTTAGGAACACAGGACAACAACAATTTTAAGAGTTACAAAAAATGTGTAATATTTTTCAGAAAATAATTATAAAGTGATTTATTTAAAAAATATTACTATTAGAAACGGCTAATATTAAGCAATAATTTTTATTAATATTACAAAATTGATTATTTCCGAATGAAAAGTAAAGAAGAGAAAGGAAGGGTTACCATGGTGATGATGATGATGATGTATTTTGTCATAATTTTTTGAAAGTGTTTTAAAAATGTTTTAGATAAAATTTGAAAATAAATTATACATTTATTGGGAAGGATGCTATTTTATAATAGTTAACTTTTTTCAATAAAATCCTTTTTTAATGGTAATGATTATAAAAAAACTTTTAGAATAATTTTTATTTCTTCCATTTTATTCATGAATTTATTGCTTTGTGTTGGTGGAATGAATAATAATGTGAAAAAAATGAGATCATTATAGGTTTTTTATTGCTGGAATTAAATATTAATCGTTTTTAAAAAAATAAAATCGAAAAATTTTTCTAAAAATAAAAATTTTCTGGTGAGTTTCCAAATTTAATTAGTTATCCGGGAATTTGGGTGATGACTGATGAACATCAAGAATGAGCCGAAAAATGGAAAAAAAACAAATTTTTTTATTTAATAAAATAAGATTTTATAATCAGAAAATTTTATTCTAAAAAATATTATCCCAACCCTATTTATTCATTTTAAATAATAATTAATAATAAATATTATAAAACGAAAATGAATCTGTCATCTTCTATAATATAAATTTTTGGCTTCAAAAAAATAGTAGCATCAAAAAATATGATCAATTTTATTAATTTGTTATTATTTGACATGGAGATTGTTGTTGCTGTTGCGGATTTGTTGAAGTAGACCATAACCCAATGATCGGCTTAATTCGTCCAAGATGTATGCATTTTGGCACAAAAACCACTCGCAATTCATTGAAAGCCGCTCGATAATTTTGACTAAAAAGTGGTTATTTTATTTTTTCATTTAAAAAATTAAAATTCTATATATTTAGACTATATTTCATTTTATTGAACTGTAAAGGATATCATTTGAATTTAACAGGTTCAAAAAGGATTAAGGCAAGGATTATTCAGTATCTTGGGCCATTCTTTTATAAAATTCACCAAGGAAATAATTTATCCAAAAAAAATTATAAAATATAGGAAAGCTCAAAACAAAATTTTGTTTAAAATTCGGCCTCAAAAAATTTTATGAATTCTAATTTCTAGCTTATTTGCCATCAAAATACCTCAAAATGAATAAAACCGGTGCAGCAATGGAACCGGAGAGGGTACTCACACAAGAAAAATATGAAGAAAAATGGGTTTTTTCTAGGGAAGTAAGCTCAAAGAATAAATAAATTTTGTTGAACAGTGTGGTTGGAATCCAGAAAACAATTTCAATAAACATTATTGCCGTCACAGATTTGAAAATGTCCTTTTGGAAAGTTTCATTGTCTAGATGAAATGTGTTTAAATTTTTTAATAATAAACAAAAAACTTACCCCCAAGATTTTTGTATTTCACCAAAATGATAATACTCGCATAAATTATAATCATTGCCGAACGGCAAATCAATGTCCTAATAGCGGAGATTGAATTGCATAAGCCTGGTCTGGAAGAAATGTCGGACATTTGGCAAAAAACCATGCTTTAAAATATTAAATGAAAAATAATTTGTCGAAAATTTACGAATCAATATAAATTTTACTTTTTAAAGCTCCCTAATTTTGGATGAATATTTATGGATTTGATTGGAAATTATTAAATTTTTGGTACTTTTCCGTTTTGGTACACCCCCATAAAAAATGATGAAAATCACGTTCTAGAGGTAATTTTAGTCGTAGAACGCGAATCTGACATCCATTTGGTCATATTATACCATCTTGGTAAGATAATGTCAACTTTACCATGAAAATGTCAAGGGGGGACCAAGGGCATTTTTTGATCAAAATTTTTGTATGGCCAATATATAGCTCATTTTACTCACATCAGCTCGATGAGCTGTATCGAATGATATCATTTTTATTTCATAATATTGAGTTTCGCTCAAGTTAGAGGTCTAAATACCTTACCAAGGTAAATTTTTCTTTTGGTTATAACATGGCTATATTGCAATTTTATCTCATAAAAGTAGTACCATTAGATTCAGCTCGTCAAGCCTCTTCGATAGAGCTATAATATTCCTTTATTAAAAATATTTTGAAAATTGGTCTTTGTTCCCCCTTGACATTTTCATGGTAAAGTTGACATTATCTTACCAAGATGGTGCAATATGACAAAATGGATGTCAAATTCGCGTTCTACGCCTAAAATTACCCCTAGAACGTGATTTTCATCATTTTTTATAGGGGTGTACCAAAACGGAAAAGTACCAAATTTTTAATAAAAAACAACAAATTTTATTAATAGAAACATTGCGGAATATTAATCATTAATTATAATTCGGTGCACAAAATTAATGTGACCGATGGTTATGCCAATATAAAATTAACAAACTTTTTTTGCCTGAACAATTCCCAATATTGAAGAGCCATGAGGGCAAAACAAAATGCAATATAAACGAAGAGCAAAAGAAGATGGAACTTTTTTGATTTTTTATTGAGGCTCCTGTTGAAAGTATTTGAAAAATTTAAATCTTTAAATAAAATTCTTATTCATACTTCATATAATAAAATTTGAAGACGAAAAAGTTTAAAAATGTTTTTTTATTATCGCAATTCCGGCGAATTATTTCAAGAAAATTATATTTTTGCAATAAAATATGTTTAATAAAATTCTGTATGAAATGTGTTTTTTAAAATGTGTTTTTGCCTTAAATGTGTTTTTGATGTGTTTTTGCCTTAAAATGTGTATTTGATTTTTTTTGCCTTAAAATGTGTTTTTGATGTGTTTTTGCCTTAAAATGTGTTTTTGATGTGTTTTTGCCTTAAAATGTGTTTTTGATGTGTTTTGCCTTGAAATGTGTTTTTTGTGTATTTCTCTTTAGATTTGTTTTTAGTGTTTTTGCTTTAAATGTATTTTTGATGTGTTTTTTTAATTGTGTTTTTGCTGTGTTTTTGTTTTCTAAAAATGTGATTTACCTCAAAATTAAAATGATTTTTAACATTTTATTTTTTCAAATATATTTTTGCTAAAGATAGTAAAAATACGATGTTTCCTTTACCAAATTGGGAAGATAATATTTGTAAACGTTCTGCCCCAATTTGAACCATCACACCATATTCCACTTGTATGAAAAATTCGGGAATAAAAAGCAAGAAGTAGCACAGATTCAAAGGGACAGCCATTTGACTCACAAAAATAACAAATGTGATCAGAGGATAAAGATGGAATAGGGCCAAGCAGAGGGCATCAAATGCAATCAAATGATTACAAAATGTATTTAATCGTCTGGAAAACGAAGGAATTAATTTTTATTTTGTAAATTATTAAAATGTTCAATTTTTAACCAATTCGAAAGTTTTTAACAGAATATAATGATACATTTGAAAAAATATGGTTTGATGGTCAAAAATTTGGAAAATGTTATATAAATATGGTATTTGGGTCACCCTGTGGCCTACATTAACAAACTTTGATTTGAAAGTTACCAGCACCAACAGGCAATTCAACACAAAACCGCATATGGCAATGGCAGCACGAATGGAAATCGCGGAAAACATTGCAGTTGTGTGCCCATTGTTATGCTTGAATACATCGTAATATGTTATTACCGAATCATTGGATGTTGATGAGGAGGCATTCATTCCTGCTGTTGCCATATTTTTATACTCTTAAGAAACTCGAATCAAATATGAAAATATTTTTAAAAAATAAGAAATTTTCAAGTTAGATTATAATTTATAATTAAGTAATTTTTGGTTGGGTAGAAAATTGAGTTAATATATTGATATTTGGAAATTAGAATAATAGAGCATATTAGCGTTACCTAATTCTATTGGAAATTCCTATATAAAGTAGTCGAGATACTAATTAATAGATAATCCAATTTTCAAAATGTTAGCCATCCTAAGTGCATCATTAGCATTACAACACCAATTATTGAGATTGAATTTTTATCATTAATTCTATAAAATATAAATAATAATTTTAAGCTTTAAGGGCCAAATTTATTTTTACTTTTCCGACAAAATATATATATATATAGGTCAAATAGTATAGCAGTTCATTATTTTTATCGAATTTCAAATGTGCTAGAGTTAACTTTTTAATTTATTATAAATGATTGAAATAAATTATAAGGAAATATTATTTATGGATATTTGTTCTAAGTTGAATTTATTTTTTTATATTAATTTTTAAAAATGTTAAAAAATGTGTAATAATCTTGAATATATAGAAGGGAAAGAAATAATTTTACGCTTGCTGATTTATGATTTTAGATTTAAAATGAGAAAATAACCAATTAAAATTTCTATACCTCAATGGATTTGTTAACGCAAGTAATTTACAAATAGTGTATGAGTCGGATAAAATCTTTCTAGCTTTACTATCCATTTTATACAGCCAATTATTTTTTCATGCTATATGGATTTATTAAATATTTTTAACATTTTATTTTATCAAGCTAATTGAGAAGAATATATCCAAATGATTGTGCGGACCATGCCATCATATTGATGAGGAGATGGAATTTTTTATTTGGAATATTAAATATTTAAAAATTTAATTATTTTATTAAATTAACGGAAATTTGTACAATAATAAAAAAATAATTTTAAAAATTAAAAATTTTTTAAATGGCATAGTTGTGGGATACTGCTTTCAGCACATGGATTATTTTCAATTTAATGAAAAAAAAAGGTAAAAATTTTGATCAATTTGATATTATTTGATATGGAGATTGTTGTTGCTGTTGCGGATTTGATGAAGTCGACCATAACCCCATGATTGGCTTAATTCGTCCAAGATGCATGAATTTTGGCATAAAAGCCGCGCGCAATTCATTGAAAGCCGCACGATAATTTTTACTATAAATTATTTTTTAAATTATTTTTACTATAAAATTAAAAATTTTATAATTGCTTATAAAGTGATAAATTTTTTCAAAAATAATCGCAAAATTATTTGCATAAAAATAAGAAATTAATATGGAATTTATTGAAAAATTATTTTATAATTTATTTAACAAATCCAAAAAAGGCCATCATTTTAGCCAAATTAGACCAAATAATCATTAGACCAAGAGTATCATGTAGCTTTGGTGGTATTATCCTGTTCATTAAAAAATGAAATAACTTAAAAATATCAATAATTTTTGGTGTCAAAAAATTTCATTTTTTGATTAAATTATGGCATTTTTTACCTCAAAATGAATAAAACTGGTGCAGCAATTAAGCCAGATAATATATTCACACAAGAAAGATATGATGAGAAATAGGTTTTTTCCAGGGAAGATAATTCAAAAAATAAATAAATTTTGTTAAATAATGTTGAGGGAATCCAAAAAATAATTTCTATCAACATTATTGCCGTCACAGATTTGTAAATATCCTTTTGAAAGGATTCATTGTCTGAAATATAGCAAAATATTTGAAAAAAAAAGAATTGAAAAAACTCACGTCCAAGATTTTTGGCCTTGACCAAAATAATAATACTCGCATAAATGATAATCATTGCCGATCGGCAAAACAATGTTCGAATGGAAGCGATTGAATTCATTACGCCTGGTCGGGAAGAAATGTCGGACATTTGACAAAAAACCATGCTAATATATTTAAATATGAATTAATTTTTGGAAATTGTTATGCATCAAAATCACTTTTTTTACAATTAATCTGTGATAGTTAAATGTATTTTTTAGTAATTTATAGCCCTTAAATTGGAATAAATTAATTTGTCAAAGAATTGTTTTTTTTGATATTCCAAAAAATTATAAAAAAAAAACAGCAATTGGTTCAATACTGCTGTCCAATTTTGCCTAAAAGATTTATTGAAATTTTAGTTTTTTTCTCACAATTCAGGTAGCCAAAAAATTTATCAAATTTTTAAATATTGGATATTTCTTCAGCAGCAGATGGTAATAAAAATTTAAATTTATGGAATTTACAAGGCATATTTTTTTAACAAAATAAATATACGTTTTTAGATTGAACAATTCCAAATATTGAAGAGCCATAAGGGCAAAACAAAATGCAATATATATGGACAGCAAAAGAAGATGGAACTTTTTGGATTTTTTATTCTTACTCCTGAATCGAGAAATTTAAAAAAAAATATGAATATTTTTTTATATTTTTGATTTTTTTGAAATGTGTTTTTGTTATGTTTTGTTTTAAAATGTATTTCTCTTGTGTTTTTGCCTTGAAATGTGTTTTGTTATGTTTTGTTTTAAAATGTATTTCTCTTGTGTTTTTACCTTGAAATGTGTTTTTGTTATGTTTTGTTTTAAAATGTATTTCTCTTGTGTTTTTTTGAAATGTGTTTTTGTTATGTTTTGTTTTAAAATGTATTTCTCTTGTGTTTTTGCTTTGAAATGTGTTTTTGTTATATTTTGTTTTAAAATGTATTTCTCTTGTGTTTTTACCTTGAAATGTGTTTTTGTTATGTTTTGTTTTAAAATGTATTTCTCTTGTGTTTTTGCTTTGAAATGTGTTTTTGTTATATTTTGTTTTAAAATGTATTTCTCTTGTGTTTTTACCTTGAAATGTGTTTTTGTTATGTTTTGTTTTAAAATGTATTTCTCTTGTGTTTTTGCTTTGAAATGTGTTTTTGTTATATTTTGTTTTAAAATGTATTTCTCTTGTGTTTTTGCTTTGAAATGTGTTTTTGTTATATTTTGTTTTAAAATGTATTTCTCTTGTGTTTTTGCTTTGAAATGTGTTTTTGTTATGTTTTTATTATCTTTTAAAATGTGTTTCTGATATGTATTTTCTCAAATTTGTTTCTATTGTAAATATAAATATTTTAATATATTAAAGAAGGTAAAAATAAGATATTTCTTTTACCAAATTGGGAAGAGAATATTTGCCAATCTTTCTGCGCCAATTTGGACCATAACTCCATATTCGATATTTATGAAAAATTCCGGAATACAGAGTAAGAAGAAGCATACATTCAATGAAACAAATTCTAATCGGCTCAGAACAATCAAAAATGTTATCAGAGGATAAAGTTGGAATAAAGCCAAGCAGAGGGCATCAAATGCAATCAAATGATTACAAAATGTGTTTAATCGTCTGCAAAAATTAAATACAATGAATTTTGAAAATTATTTGGCCATAATTTAATAAATATTCACATTGTCCAAAATTTTTATATAATTTTATTTCTAATTTTATGTATACGCATTAACTTACAATACAAATTTACCTAACAATCAAATTATTAAAAAAAAATCCTAATCAGTGCAGCGGGCACTGACTCCGGGGCCAGCCCCGGGGTGGCCCGGCTCCGGGACTAGGGGCCGGGGCCAAAATTTTGAAAAGCCGGAGCCCGGGGCTGAGGCCTATTTCTTAAGTGCCTGGGACAGCCCCGGGGCTGGCTCCAAATTTAACTAAAATTATGATCATTTTTGATTTTGAAAGGCTAAATTTTATTTTTTATTAATATTTGTACAAGAAGTGAAATATCGTTATATCGAAAGGAGATATATTAGAAAATCAAAAGTAAATTAATTAATTTAATAATTTCTATAAAATTTCGTTGATTTGAAAGAATATTTCAAAAGTTAATAGCCAAAAAAAATTTAGCTTTGTCCGGGGCCGGCCCCGGTGCTGAAGCCAGGGGCCAAATTTCTGAAAAGTGGGGCATTTTGCCGGAGGGCTCAAAACAGCTGACACGCAGTACTGATCCTAATATATTCTAAAAAAGACCTCTAGGCATATTTACATTCAAAATAAAATAATAAATATAATAATCCGCCCTTAACAAACTTTGACTTGATAGTTGTCAGCACCAACAGACAATTCAACAAGAATCCACATATGGAAATGGCAGCCCGAATGGAAATTGTGAAAAGCATTGCGGTTGTGTGCCCATTATTATGCTTGAATACATCATAATATGTTGTTGTTGAATCATTGGGATGAAAAGTTGATGAATCATTTCCTGGCATCTTTTTATACTGTAATGAAGAATAAAAAATTATAGAATCTCTGATTTTTTTGGCAAAAATCGGCGAGTAAAAAATATAACAGCTATAGATTTAAATTTTTTTAAATTACAATTTGTGCCCAACAACCAGCAGCAGAGGAGGTTTACGACATTTTTAATTAATTAAACTAAATTTTAGAAAAATTTCAAGGTTTCGCAAATTTGGTAATTAATGTGAAATTTTTAATTTTAGGTGTCATTAATGTTAAAAAATTTATAAAAACTATGACTCAATTCTAGAATAATATAAAGGAATTAGAATGAAAATAATTATTTTTTATCTTAAAATAAAAATGTAAAAACAAATTAAAATTCTCATAAATGGATTTGCCAACGCAAATAACTTTCAACCGTGAAATTTAAATTAGATGGTTAAAATTTTTCCAATACTCTTTTCATTTCAAATCAATTATTATTTCACGCAAGTTGGATATTCCAATTATTAAATTTTACTAGCTCACAGTCGAACGCCCTATCGGGCATTCTTCTGAGCCAGTGCTGCGCAAGCCCCGGCTCCGGGGCTTAGATCTTGAAAACTCGGGTCTCGGGGGGGGGGGGGGGGGTGGGGCCGCTTTTTGAGGGTGGTGGCCGGCCCCGAATATAACAAAAATTATAGACATTATTTTGATTTTGAAAGGTTAAATTATATTTTTTGAAAATGAAATATCGTTATATTTCGAGTGTAAATGTGTAGATGTTTTGGGGCAGCAAAACATCTCACTTTACTTTCTTTTCCAAAACATTCCCAAAATGTCTGCCTGGGGCCTCTTCAAATAAACGCCATTTGCCAGAAACCAGATGCCATTTGCCAGAAATGGCAAATTTTTATTCAAATAAAGAAAAATGGCGGCCATTTGCCATTTCTGGCAAATGGTTTTCCATTTGCCAGAAACCATATTTTCCCCTTATGGGTTGCCAGATGCCATTGCCATGTGTTCAAATAAATAAATGGTTTTCTAAAACCCATATGGGTTGCCATTTGCCATTTTACTTTTGTATTTGCTTATAACTTGATTAATTTTAATCGAAATAAAATTTTTTAAACATATTTTTAATCAAAAAATGAAAAAGAATAATATTTTTATAATTTTTTATTGAATAAATTATTCAAATAAAAATTAGAGCAAAAATTAAGACCAAAAATATGGACAAAATTGAAAAAATCCGGCTTTTTTCGTTATTTGACTATAATTTTTGGGCCAATATATTTAAATCAATGATTTTTGATCTCCAAAGAAAGACATAATCCAATAGTTTTAAAGAAGAAAAAATTTTTAAGAAAAATTTTAAAATTTTTCTTTGAATTTTATTTTCCCTCGTTTCAATTCAAATATTAGTCATAATATCTTCGGCCATTCCCATTTTTTGCACCTGCCATGCCATTTTACTCTGTCTGTTATTTTACGTCACATTTGTGAAAATCAACAAAAAAGAAGGGGAAGCGCGGATGAATTAAAAATGCAAATTAATGGTAATGGATTATCAAAAATTGGCAGATGCTCATTTCAAAACATTAAAAACATCATTATAAAGATAATTAAATTAATCAATTAATTTCATTTTTAATTAGAAATTTTTAAATATATATATAAATAAAATAAATCATTACTATTTTTATTCTTGCATCTTGCCACACATTTATTTAGATTAATACAAATTAACAAAATCTTTCATACATGGCAATGGCATGCAACTATCAAAATAAAAAAAAGAATATTTTTGGATTAAAATAATTTTTTATTAGAAATATTTTTTGTTGAACCAAAAACTTTATCAAAGTAGAAATGCACAGTTTTATGATTTGCTGAAGCACTAAAATTATACTAGGAATACTAATTAAGTAAGAAAGGCTTTAAAAAAGAAATCAAATTTAAAAATTTTATGTTCCCATAAAATTGAAAAAATCATAGTAATAAATAGTAAACAAAAAATGTGATCAATTTGATATTATTTGGTATGGAGAGATGGCTGTTGATGTGGATTTGATGAAGTCGACCATAATCCCATGATTGGCTTAATTCGTCCAAGATGCATGAATTTTGGCACAAAAGCCATGCGCAATTCATTGAAAGCAGCTCGATAATTTTTGCTATAATTATTTAATTTTATTTAACAAATCCATAAAAAGGTATAGTCGAAGCCTTTAGGCGATCATATTTTAGTCTATGGACTATAGCTCGTTGAGTAGTTGTTAAATTATTGTGAGTGATAAATTTATTTCAAATCTCATTGTTGCATATATTATTGGAAAGCTCAAAGTGTCTTCTACAATTTATCCGATCAAAATTTTGTGAAATTTTATAAATCTTTAAAAAAATTTCTTTGCCTATAATAAATCCGATTTTTTTATTAAAAGCCGTTTGTTTTTCAAAATGTTTTTAATTTATTAAATAAAAATACATTTTAGAGAACGTTTAGAGCTTACTAATAAGTGAATATTGCCTTCCTGAATTGACTATTTTTTTATATCCTTATTGAGCTGTGGCCAAATAATAGCCTAGGTAAAAAATCGGGTGGTATTTAGTCCTTAATATTTGTGACTATAAATTTTATTTTTGATTACATTTTATCATCTTTACCTCAAAATGAATAAAACTGGTGCAGCCATGGAACCGGATAACATATTCACACAAGAAAGATATGACGAAAAATAGGTTTTTTCCACGGAAGTAAATTCAATGAATAAATAAATTTTGTTGAACAAAGTGGTTGGAATCCAAAAAACAATTTCAATGAACATTATGGCCGTTACAGATTTGTAAATGTCTCTTTGGAAAGTTTCATTATCTTCAAAAAAGGAAAATGTTTAATTTTTTTTTCGAAAAACTTACGCCCAAGATTTTTGGCCTTCACTAGAATGATAATACTCGCATAAATGATAATCATTGCCGAACGGCAAATCAACGTTCGAACGGAAGCAATTGAATTCATTAAGCCTGTTCGAGAAGAAACATCGGACATTTGACAAAAGACCTTGCTAAAATATTTAATTATGTATTAATTTTATCAACTAATTTTTACCTCAAATAAATTTTTAAATTGAATAAACTTGAATAAATTAGTAGCCAAGCATTTAATTTGGATTAACTATAGTATAATAATTAGTGAATTTGTTTAAAAGTAGTAAAAGCTATGACTATGACCCAAAAAAGTGTCTAAATAAATCAAAATCAGGATTTTTCATTTTTTAGTCATAAGATTTAGGCCAATTAGATTGTATCAATCATTTTGTTATCTGAATGCTCTATATATATACATATATAGAAAGAGATTAATAAAATGTAAAAAAGTTTTATAATATCTCAAAAGATTATTGAGATATTCGTTTATGCGTAAAATTCGATTAGTCGAGGGATTTATTAAATTTTATATCAAAAATCGATCAACAAAAACTACTGATGGTAAATTTTATTTGTTAGCCAATATTTTTTCAGATCATATTTGATTTTTAAATATTTTTACTTTATTAAATTGTAATATAATAAACAAACTTTGTTTGATTGAGCAATTCCAGATATTGAAGTGCCATGAGGGCAAAACAAAATGCAATATAACCGGACAGCAGAAGAAGATGGAATTTTTTGGATTTTTTATTCATACTCCTGAATCGAGAAAATTTTAAAAACTATATGAATAAATTTTTTATAATTTTAATTTTATTTTAAATGTGTTTTAATGGATTTCTGCTGTGTTTTTTCCTTAAAATGTATTTTCGATGTGTTTTGCTTTAAATGTGTTTTCGATGTGTTTTGCTTTAAATGTGTATTCGATGTGTTTTGCTTTAAATGTGTTTTCGATGTGTTTTGCTTTAAATGTGTTTTCGATGTGTTTTGCTTTAAATGTGTATTCGATGTGTTTTGCTTTAAATGTGTTTTCGATGTGTTTTGCTTTAAATGTGTTTTCGATATATTTTGCTTTAAATTTATTTTTGATGTGTTTTGCTTTAAATGTGTTTTTGATGTGTTTTGCTTTAAATGTGTTTTCGTTGTGTTTTTTAAATGTGTTTTGTTTTGTTAAATTTACCTCAAAATTAAAATGTTTTTGTAATAAAATTTTATTTTTTCAATTTATTTTCACGAAAGATGGGATGGTATTACGATGTTTCCCTTACCAAATTGGGAAGAGAATATTTGTCAATCGTTCTGCGCCAATTTGGACCATCACACCGTATTCCACATTTATGAAGAATTGTGGAACAAGGAGCAGAAAAAAACAAACATTTAATGGGACAAATTCCAATCGGCTCAGAGCAATAAGAAAAGTGATTAGAGGATAAAGTTGGAATAAAGCCAAGCAAAGGGCATCAAAGGCAATCAAATGATTACAAAATGTATTCAATTTTCTGTTTAATTATAAAATATATTAATCCAACATCCCAAATTATCGAAAAACCATTATTTCTAATATACTCAGAAGAAAAACACTGATTGAGGCTTCTAGGCATATTTACTTAACAGTAATGATAATGAATAAAAGAATCCACCCTTAACGAACTTTGATTTGATAGTTGCCAGTACCAACAGGCAATTAAAAAAGAAACCGCATGTGGCAATGGCAGCGCGAATGGAAATTGTGGAAAGCATTACTGTTGTGTGCCCATGATTATGCATGAATACATCGTAATATGTTGTCGAATCATTGGGGAATGTTGATGATGAAGAATTTATTACTGCTGCTGCCATATTTTTTATACTCTAATAATGATAAGAATTACATATCCAAAAAAATAAATTTAAAAAAAAATAAAAATTTTTAAAAATTAATTTCTTTAATGACCTCCAAAATCGATTTGAGACAATTGGGGATGAAATGCTCTAATATGGATGGTGGATCAATTAATATAATTGTGGCAAAAAAAAGCAAAATTTTATTATAGAAAAAATATTTTTTAATTAAATTTCGGCCATAATTCATTAAATAAATATGCAACACTAGGCTCGTCAAACATAGTAATATTTTAGAATACAAAATTTGATGGCTAAAATACATATGATATAATGTTGATATCGTAATTTTACCACCATAGACAATAGACCATTTCATCTCCAATTTTACTACCCCAAATTCCGTGACAACAAAATATCAGCTAAATACAGAATAATTTTTTTTCAAATTTTAATATCACTGAAAAGGGTGGATAAATTTCTTTTAATTTTAGGTGTTATTTATTTATGATAAAAAATTTCCGTATAAAAATTCTTGAATATTTATTTAGAGATGAATAATTAATTTTACGTACTGATTTTAGATTAAAAAAAGCCAATTAAAATTATTTTAAATAGATTTTTGTTTGCCAACGCAAATAATTTTCAACCGTGAAATTCGATTGAGTTTGTCAAAATCTTTTCCAGCATATTCTTTTTATTTGTAGCCAATTATTATTTCACGCAAATTGGATATTCTAATTATTAATATTATACCCGTAAATTTATTGTATTTTTATACCAATTTTTCTATGCACGAGTGCTCAAATTTGCGTGACCCGTGCAGTTTATGCTGATCATTTTTATAAAACAAACAAATATTATACATTTCGTCGTAAAAATGGGGAATTTTGAAATTTTTTTTACTATTGACATTTATTAGAGAATTTGACAAAATATGAGTATTGAGTAAAAAAAAATGATGAAAAAAATTATCTACTTACATTGGTGGGACGAAATTTTCGACTCAAATTTTGTGCATATTTTCAACTTTCAAGTAGAATTTAACTTTAAGTCTAGCAAATTTGGTACCATTATATCGCCCTAATTTTGATAATTTGTTAATTTTGATAGAAATTGCAAATAATGGCCAAAAAATTGGATAAAATATGTCAAAATGAATCTGACATTTTTCGTTAAAATTTTTTTGACCAATTATTTTTCGATCAATCATTTTGATATCAAAATACTCTAATTGAAAAATTAAATCCAATTTATTTGAAAAATTGCTGATGAGATATTGGTCAATGAGCAAAATTCTGGTACCATTTTGTAACAAAGAAATATCATTTATTATTTATATTCAATTAGGATTGTTTTATTTACAACTACACAAAACCCGAAAATACTGTAGGAAAAAAATGGACTCTGCCTGAATTCTGAGGATGGAAAATAGGATTGCAGCCCGGTGACGGGATATCCGAATCCCCAGGGAATCTCAGATCATTCCCCCCCCCCCCCCCTAAAAACCTCGAGATGTTCCCCAAAAATTTGAATCCCGAAAATTCTAGCCCGAACTCATCCCCACCATCGGGGCTACCTACAACTTTAATTGAGAGGATGGGAGTGGATGCGTAAAGGCTGGAATTTGGATGGGTCACATTTCAAACTTGGAGTTTGTTTTTACCAAAATGTGTAGTGAAATGGAGAGCCAAAATTTAGAAGGAGAGCAATTGACG
Source organism: Pratylenchus scribneri (assembly GCA_030063045.1). Lineage (NCBI taxonomy): Eukaryota > Metazoa > Nematoda > Chromadorea > Rhabditida > Pratylenchidae > Pratylenchus > Pratylenchus scribneri. The sequence continues at coordinate 877,615 of JAQSEB010000045.1, forward strand.
GAGGCAAAGGAATAGAAGAAAGAAAGAATGAGGAGGGAAAGAATGGGTTTTGTATTATTGGCGCAAAATTATGGCCCAAAAATGACAATGCCACCGTGGCCAAATAATAATATTGAAGCAAAATGATGGAGAATGGAAAGGGAGGTTAGAGAAATGCCCGACTTTGACTTGTAATGGGTATGTGGCTTTAGGATATGAGTGGAAGGAAGGCAGGGAAAATGACTGATTTGTGCGAATTGAATTTGGTGCTGTTTTGTTTTAGAATCATTTTTTCATAGCTTTAGCTCAAAATTCATATCCATCCTCTATAAAAATTTTCAAATAAAGTAGTCTTATTTTTTTGTCGTTTATAATAATTCATCAAGGACTGAACCAATTTCATTAATTTTGTTTTAAAATTTAAGAGCAGGCTTTTGACTATTCAATTGATTTTATTTATTTTAGTTCAGAATTGATTAAATTATGATCAAAAAACAACTGAAATTTTCCTAAATTGATCGTAAAGGGCTTTTAAAAGTTTTTTTGGGCATAACGTTAAAATTTCTGCAACAAATTTTTATATTATTATTTTTAGATAGCCAACAATCTACTCTTTAATCTAGGATATCTAAACCGGTTCATTTCTTGATTAGTTATATAAACGGTGACAATTTGGCTCGATGATAAGTTGAGCCGTATCCTTTTTATTAAAAAGGATACGGCTCAACTAGAGACCGGCACCGGACCGGATTTTTGCCGGATCCGGCCATTTTTGCCAGAATCAAGAATCCGGAGAAAAAATTTTATAACTGGATCCGGTCCGGAATCCGGCACATTTTATGAGATTTTTAAAAAATCCGGCCAAATCCGGAGCTTTTTTGCTTGATCCGGCCCAAATTTACCCAATCCGAAATCCGGTCCGGAATCCCGCAGATGACAGACATTTTGCCGGTCTCTACTTTTTATAAACTTATAAAATATTTTAAAATTTCAAAATTCCGTAAAGAATTTAAATAAATTACTACCTTTTTATTAGCAAAATATATTAATATATTATTTAAATTAAATGAGAGGACTCATTTTCAAAATTTATATCCTCTTAAATTTAATACAATTTTTTGACTGTACTAATTCCGAATTCGGTCAAAGTTCGACAATTTCGAATAATGAGGCAAAAGTGCAAATTCTGAATGATTGGATGGAGGAAGACGGATTTGAATTCCTCCACCAATTTGACCCAAAAGAACGTTTCAAAGTGGAAATATACAATGAAAAAGAACCAATGAATATGATTGAAGGTGAATATAAGAAAATTGATAAAAAGTATTATATTATTTTCAAAAATATTCCATGGGATTTGGAGAAGGAAAAACAAGAATTAAAGCTGAAAATTGGCATTGGATCAGAGGAATTTGGATTTGGACAGGTTGAAAAATATTAATTAATTAATTTAATTAATTAAATTATTTTTTAGATTATTAAAAGAAATTTCAACGAAGAAATTTCGATCATTTCTGAGAAAAAAGAAAAATTAGATGAAAATAACGACGGAAGAAATTCTAAGCCTAAATCTAAAAATGAAATTAAAGCAAAACTAGAAAGATTAAATAAGGCAGAAAAAATATGCTCGCATCATAATTTGGAATGTGAATGGCAACAATATTACATAAATAATAGCAAAATTATTTATCTAAAAGTAATTTAAAATGGTTTTAAAACTTTTTAATAAAAAATTTGGTATTTTCCGTATACTTAATTAATTCAAATTTAAGAAATTAATTTTGTTGAAAAACAAAACAATTGTGAATGAGGGAAATTCGATGCATTCAGCAGAGCAAGTTGAATTGACCAAAAAACTAACAAATTTAATTGATATTTCACGCAAAAATTATTTGTCATTACAGAAAAAACAATGGGGTAGATTATAATATTTTTGCATTAAAAATAATGAAAAATCCATTTTAGAATTGCATTCTAAAGAAGGATGGCCAATTGGACCAGAACCATATATTCCGGATAATTTGTTGCATTTATTGTTTCCCACAATATCCGGTGTTCAAATCCCATCATTAGCAACAGGGATGGGTTCGATTTTTGATTTATTTCGTTTAAGTCCGAAATTTCAGTAAAAAATTTCAATTCGAAATATTTTGGACCTCTGAAATTTCGATTTTAGAAAATTTCGATAAAAATCATTAAAAAAAATCCAAAATAATTTATCTTATGACGCATTTTTTGGATAATAAATTTATTCAAATTAATTTTTATTCCAAAACAAAAATTTTAAAATTTATATGAAAATATTTTTCGATTTATTTCGGTGCGAAATTAAAATGTCGTTTTTCGAAAAATCTTGGAGTCTCCGAAATTTCTATTTTTAAAATTTTTTTGAGACATTGAACCCATCCCTGACCCAAAGCTACCAATTCTCCAGCATCCCCATCCAATGCCTTGCCGTTGATGAGCCCACCAATGAATGCCCAAATTCCAATTGTCCCCATACCGGGTGGCCCAGAAATAGAATCATCTTCATCAGAGGGTAGAGCCAGGAGGAAAAGTATTAGTTTGAAAGAACTACTTTCTCACTCGGAACCAGCGGTACAGCCATCGGAACCGGCAATTCAACCAGAGGCTGGCCATGGCCAACAGTCGAAGACACCGAAAGTAGGAGACAAAAAGGATGGAGGTGAAAAACAATCGAAGAAAATAATTATTGGTGGAACAGTAGAGGGAGAAATGCCCAGAAAGAGAGGACCCGGAAGACCTCCAAAAAAACAAGAAGTTAATGAAAACCAATTATTGAAGGAAATGATAATTGGAACAACAGAAGGAGAAGCGCCGAAAAAGAGAAAACGCGGACGACCTCCAAAAAATCCAGTGGAAATTAATCATAGAAAAAAAATAGGTGTATTGAGGTTGAGGCCAAAAGTAGTGGAAAAAACTGGCGATGGTAGCAGAAATCTCTCTGGTGCAAAGAATTTTTCTCAAATTCTTGGGTCAAGTCTAATTCGGGACAATGTGCCAATGGTGGAGGCTGAAAGAAGGTTAAGTTCTTCTTATTAACAAGGCTCGGAATTTTTAAATTTTGATCTATTTTTTTTAGCATCGGATTTGCTAAGAAATTCTCATAAATATTATTTTTGAAATTTTTTCGTCTTTTACTTATTTTTTTTAGCATTTTTTGAAGGAAAATTTCATTTTAAAAATGCAAAAAGAGAAAAATATCTATTTAATCATTTTTAAATATATTTTTAACAAATTTATCGAATAAATTTAAATAAGAACCTACAAATTTTTCGATTTTTTTAAATCTAAATATCCGGGCCTAATTTATTGATCTTATAGCGGATTAATACGGAAAATAATTTTAGTAATCCATCGTCACCAGCCCGAATTGAAGGTAATGTGAATTTAAATTCTGCTGTTGGACAAAATTTTATACAGGCAGAGGAAGAAGAAGAAACAGAAAGTGATTCAACTGCTTCAGAATGGCGAAATTAAAAAAGTTAAAAATATTTGCTAAAAAAATAAATACCACATTTCTATTCTGCTTTATTCTTCATATTATAATTTTTATTTTTTGGTTGTTTCATATATCGGTGTAAAATTTTCAATTTGACATTAAAAAAAGCCTATTAATTTCTCAACATTTTTGGGATTTAATTGACCAAATTTGGTTTATTTTTAAACTCTATCCTTTATAAAGCCAAGCCTTCGCCAAGTTTTATTTCTTTCCGGAAAATGTTCGCCAAGTATATTTCCTTCCGAAAATTGTTCGCCAAGTTTTATTTCTTTCCGGAAGATGTTCGCCAAGTTTTATTTCTTTCCGAAAGATGTTCGCCAAGTTTTATTTCTTTCCGGAAAATGTTCGCCAAGTTTTAATTCTTTCCGGAAAATGTTCGCCAAGTTTTATTTCTTTCCGGAAAATGTTCGCCAAGTTTTGTTTCCTTCCGGAAAATGTTCGCCAAGTTTTAATTCTTTCCGGAAAATGTTCGCCAAGTTTTAATTCTTTCCGGAAAATGTTCGCCAAATTTTAATTCTTTCCGGAAAATGTTCGCCAAGTTTTAATTCTTTCCGGAAAATGTTCGCCAAGTTTTAATACTTTCAGGGAAATGTTCGCCAAGTTTTAATTCTTTCCGGAAAATGTTCGCCAAGTTTTAATTCTTTCCGGAAAATGTTCGCCAAATTTTAATTCTTTCCGGAAAATGTTCGCCAAGTTTTAATACTTTCAGGGAAATGTTCGCCAAGTTTTAATTCTTTCCGGAAAATGTTCGCCAAGTTTTAATTCTTTCTGGAAAATGTTCGCCAAGTTTTAATTCTTTCCGAAAAATGTTCGCCATGTTTTATTTCTTTCCAGAAAATGTTCGCCAAGTTTTATTTCTTTTTTCCGTAAAATGTTCGCCAAGTTTTATTTATTTCTTTCCGGAAAATGTTCGCCAAGTTTTATTTCTTTCCGGAAAATGTTCGCCAAGTTTTATTTATTTCCGGAAAATGTTCGCCAAGTTTTAATATTTCTTTCCGGAAAATGTTCGCCAAGTTTTAATATTTCTTTCCGGAAAATGTTCGCCAAGTTTTAATATTTCTTTCCGGAAAATGTTCGCCAAGTTTTAATATTTCTTTCCGGTAAATGTTCGCCAAGTTCTATTTCTTTCCAGAAAATGTTCGCCAAGTTTATTTCTTTCCGGAAAATGTTCGCCAAGTTTTATTTATTTCCGGAAAATGTTCGCCAAGTTTATTTCTTTCCGTAAAATGTTCGCCAAGTTCTATTTCTTTCCGGAAAATGTTCGCCAAGTTCTATTTCTTTCCGGTTAATGTTTTTATTTTTTTAACTAAATATTTTTGTGCGTTTTTTAACAGACTCAATAATTTTGCATTTTTTTTGAGAATCGCACATGAAAATTTTTTATCTAACCATCTAGCCAATTGAATTATTTAACTTCCATTATATTTACTCCGACAAATCTATTTTTTTGCATATTTTTAAAATTCTTTTTGATTTTTTTCGTTACTAAATTAATAAAAATCATTTTTCTGTACGGAATGTGTGAGGAATTATAGTTTGGTGAACATAATCAAAACAGGATAGGAAATAACAAAGGAGGAGAGTCTTGGCCCAAAAATAGGATGGGTCCATTTGGCCAGAAGGCAATAGGCACTAGGGAGAGAGACAGATTTAATGGACTATTTGGCCCGAGGAATGCCGTGGAGTGGAGTAGGAGGGGATGCCGATCGAACCAAATCGCGGGGCCAGAAAAGGAGGCAAGAGGTTTATAGATGAACAATCGAGAGAGAGAGAGAGAGAGAGAAAGAGAGAGAGAGAGAGAGAGAGAAAGAGAGAGAGAGAAAGGGAGAGAGAGAGAGAGAGAGAAAGAGAGAGAGAGAGAGAGAAAGAAAGAAAGAGAGAGAGAGAGAGAGAGAGAGAGAGAGAGAGAGAGAGAGAGAGAGAGAGATAGAGAGAGAGTATATATATATAGCCTATTAATTTATCAAAATTTTTGAATCTTCATTGACCAATTCTGGCTTATATTTATTAGAGCCAGATAGCCTAAAGCCAAACATAATTTTAGCTTAAACCTAATAAGCTCCACATTTCATAAAATAAAGTTTTATAAAAAAAAATATTTTCCAATAAAAATAATTTTAGCTTTTGTGTATTAATAAATTAGATGATTTTATCGGTTAAATTAATTTTTTCTCATATTATTTATTCCCTATTATTATTTATTATCTATTATTTGCCTTAAGGAATATATCCAGAAAACATTTAATCTTGGATGGAAATGGAAGAATGGAAGGAATTATTGAATAATATATAATTGTTGATGAAAATAGAAAATCCATTAAAAATTAGCCATTCTTTTCTTGAAAATTTAATATGATGTTTTATAAAATAAGCGAATTTTTTCTGCAAAATTCGAGTTTATTTCATTCAAAGCGTCAAAAAATATTAAAATTTGATTAATTTTGAATTATTTGGTATGGAGACTCTTGTTGATGATGATTTAATGAAACAGACCAGCCCCATGATTGGCTTAATTCGTCCAAGATGAATTGATTTTGGCAGAAAAGCAATGCGCAATTCATTGAAAGCCGCTCGATAATTTTTACTATAATTATTTTTTAAATTTTTTTTCTGGAAACTTAAATTCCATAAATTTAATTTTATTTCATTTTATCGAATAATATTAGAAGTAATTAATTAAAAATTTATCAAATTGGTTGGGCTAATTTCTTGTCTTTTGTTAAAATATTATATTCTCTACAATTTGGCCTCTTTAGCTTATTTAAATTCTATTATTAAATCAGGCTTTAAAAAATGTTACATGCCTTTGAATGGAAAATCCGCATTTTTATAGGAAAATAATCAATAATTTAAATTTTGCAAATTTGATTTTATTTTTATAAAATTATATATGCCATTTTTGTGAAGGACTTTTAGGGCATTCTAATGCCTTATTGCCTTTAATTATAGCCAAAAGAAAATCTCAGACACAAAAATGGGCAAATGTTGATATTTTTCAAAAAATTTTTATTAATTAACAAAATTAAAGTTTTTTAATAAAGAAAAATTTGCCATCACTTTACCTCAAAATGAATAAAGCGGGTGCAGTAATGGAACTGGGAGAATAGATTCACACTCCGAAATAATTCAGCTAAGTTGGATTCAAATTGCTTTTGCGAATTCGTCCAAAAATTGAAAAGCGGCTTTTCTAACTTCAACATGGAAAACAATATAGGTACAACTATTTGAAACACCTACAAAAAATTATTAAATTTAAAAATAAATTTCAGAATTTCACCAGCCAAAAGAAGGCCAAACAAATAGAAGGGGCCAAGATGCTCAAAAGTTTGCATGCCAAAATAGTCGATGGTACCCACAAAAATTGATGGAATCAAAAGGAAAATGATGGAAATGATGAGGATGGAAACGGAAAGTCGATTGGCCTAAAATGGCGTGATGGGGAATTGAAAATATTATTGAATTAAAAAAATTCAAATTTATATTTATTTTTTCAATTTTATTATAATTTATTAAAATTTTTTAGGAAAAAAAAACAATAAATGATTTTCTCTTTACCTGATTAAAATTGTGTTTTTCTTTCATTTCATCGCCTCCGGTTATGATCGATATTGACACAACTTTTGTGATATTCTTTTTCAATTTCAACAATTTATTGAAATCATGAATGACAACCAGTGCCAAAATAAGCATAAAAGAATTTAAAACCTGAATATTTAATTTAATATTAAAATTAAATTTTAAATTGAGACCATATTACTCATTCCCCAATAAAGGCGGAATGGATGAGAAACAAAGCAACCAATTGTGTTGCATCCGGGCACTCACTCCGAAATTCCCCAACTGTATTCAATGTAAACATCAACTATGGCCAGAACTTTGGATTTATTTTTTTTTCAACAAAATTGTGATGATTACTTTTTTTCATCAAAAAATAGTATCTTTTCAGATAATTTTTTGTAAATTTATTTCCTTTTTATTTTTGTTAATACATTTAATGTTCTTACTGTTGATCAATTCAGAATTCATTATTATAAATTTTTTATTGTTGATTTATATCAAATTAATTGAATGCTATAATTACTCACTAATGCCAGTGCCCAAAATTATTACAATGAATTGTTTGAAATTCTTTTTCCGATGATAAAGAGGCCAACGCATTGCTTGAAGGCGATCAACAGCAATTCCGGTTGCAATTAACAAATTTATCTATTTTATTTTTAAATTTATGCACATAAATTTTTAACCAAATTCACCTTAAAATGAATGACCAATGGTTGTGCAAGAAATACGGTGAAATGGCCAGGATATAGGAGTTCAATGCTATTCCAACCGATAAAGAAATTTATAATATAGGAAATTGCTTAAAATAAAATACAAAAATTAATATTTATTAATATTTGAAATATGCCAAAAATGTCATGAAAATTTAAAAAAAAAATTCTGCGATTGTTTTGGATGTGCTAAAGAATTGAGCTTATAGTCTTAAATTTATTTTGTTTCTTTAAATTATATTTTGCCTTAAATGCGTTTTAGTTGTGTTTTTGCCCTAAATGTGTTTTAGTTGTGTTTTTGCCTGTGTTTTTGCCTTAAAAAGTATTTTGCCTTAAATGTGTTTTAGTTGTTTTTTTTCCCTTAAAATATATTTTTGCATTAAATGTGTTTTTGTTGTGTTTTTGCTTTGAAATGTGTTTTTAGCTTAAATGTATTTTTGTTGTGTTTTTCTTAAATGTGTTTTTGTTGTGTTTTTGTCTTGAAATGCGTTTTTTACTTAAATGTGTTTTTTTGTGTTTTTTTAAATGTGTTTTTGTTGTGTTTTTGTCTGGAAATGTATTTTTTACTTAAATGTGTTTTTGTTGTGTTTTTCTTAAATGTGTTTTTATTGTGTTTTTTGCCTTTAAATGTGTTTTGTTGTGTTTTTGCCTGTGTTTTTGTTCTGATCCTTGAAATGTGTTTTGCCTTAAATGTGTCTTTGTTATATATTCCATTGGTAAAAAATATTTTCAATTTTTGAAGATTTTACTAACATGATACGGCATATATAAAATCAGTGACGGCGAGTGTCAGGACGAGGCCAAGTTGTTGTTGACTTTTTAGCCGATTGTTACTTTTAAATTAAATAAATGTAAAATTCAAAATAAATAAATATGAATTACGTGAAAAATAAAAACATGATCAATCCATTGCCAGTTAAAGAGCAAATTTGCAGGCAAAGAATGAACACATCAATGGAAATATAATAGAGAGGATTAAAATACATTTTATTATAACAGGAATTAAATTAATTTATGCTAAAAATCTTAACCATTTTAATTTATTTAATTTTAAGCTTAAAATTTTATCTATAAATAATAGAGTTAGCACACTCTTTTGATTTTTGGGAATTTGTTTGCCATTAAATAAATGGTATTACGGAAATGAATTTTTATAATATTAAAATTTTATACGAATCATTGAAGGAAATTCATGATAAAAAAATTAAACTATAATACAAAATAAAACACGCAAAATTGGTGAATTGTCTTCCCATTCTGAGCAATTTGGAAAAATTCCTTTCCGGCTATATTTATTAATTTCCACCACAATTCTGCCACATTTTTCAACACACTTTCAATTAAAATCCCTTTCATTTTCCCAGCGTAAATCTTTTTTGAAGTTTTGTAAGTAATGCATTTTTCTCACGACTGACAATGACAAATATGAGAAATTCTGGTAATTTTAAATTCTTTTTCCAACCGGATTTTCCAATTATTTTCTAAATATCATACCAACATTGTATTTTTATGACAATTTTACTATGTACGAGTGCTCAAATTTGCGTGCAATTGATACTGATAATTTTTAATAAAATGACAAATGTTATAAATTTGATCGAAGAAGGGAATCTTTTTGAGGTTTTTGGATAAATGGTTCGCTTATTCATTTAAACATTGCTTAGGGGAAGTGATAAAATTAATGAGAAATACATAAATCAAAAATGAAAGGAATAAAATTTTGTCGCGGAATGGCCAAAAAACGATGCCAAACTTGCCGAGCAGTGCCAGAACATTGAAGAAGAAGAAAGGATGCATTCCGCGAATTGGAATTAAATTAATATATTTTCTTCCCCATTTTCCATTCCCATTTTCCCATTTCCAATAAAATGATGGCCGCCTCCGTCGCCATCAACTAATACTCTTGACTTTACAACCATAAAAGGCCAAACGGAGGCGGCCAATTCCCCTTCTTATTCATCCCTATTTCCCACATTCATTTCTAGATAAGCAGAATGGTTTAGCCGCAGATGAATAAGGCGATCATTCATTCATTCATTTTGTATTGCATTTTCTCCAATTGTTGGAGATTTTACATTTTTATTCATCATATATTTGTGGGGAATTTATTGGGATTTTTCGGTTTAATTACCCAAGTTTGAGTTTGAGATAAAACAATAAAAGCAATTTAATTCTAATTTGTGTGTCTTCAATTTGGGGAAAAAATCATTGGATCGCCTGCAATTGTCAATTGGTTTGCCAATTGTGGTAGCATTGTTCATCAGTTCAATTTGGAATTGGGCTGTTTGATTCAATTTGCTCATCCGAATTTTGCGCTCCAGGTATCAAATTTTGGTAATTTTATAAAATTTTATGTTTGTTTTGAATTGAATATTTATCAAAAAAAAACAGCAAAATAGATTTTCATTATTTTTTGGTCATATCAATTTGGAAAATGCACTAAACGAACTTAATCTAATCTAATGGTATTAAAATTTTATTTATAACTTGAAAGTAGGCCGAAATTTTGGCCAATGCGCAAAATTTGGAATTTTTCAAAAAAAAATTTTTGGCATTAAATGTTATATCATTAATTTATTTATATCCAATTTGAGTTGTTTTTGCTGCAGTCACCGTAATTGTTTGGCAATTAATTTTATTTGAAGAAGACTTCGGATGCTTTGCCATACATTGGTTCAATAGGTTATTCATTGCTTCACGATATCCTTTGCTGTAAATAAAATAAATATTTAATCTAATTTATTAGTCTTTATATATCTTTATGTAAGATTTGATGAAAAAAGCATATAAATAATCTTTAAGAGATTTATTTGATATTTTAGACATAATTTTGTGACCTACTATTTATCCATTTTAGGCACTTTTATCGAAGGCATGTATCTTTTAAAATACTAGATTTTATAAAATTTTAAATAAGCCAATTTACAGAGGAAATTTTAGGCATTCAAATGAGATATTGCTTTCCTAATTGTCCATTTGTTTAACAAGTTATAGGGCAAACGATAGAGCTCTGCTGGGTACTGATTATTGAATTGTTCCTATGGGAAATTAATTAGAATGTGGCTTTCTCTAATCTCTCCATTAAAATAATCATTTTGGTAGGACCCACTTAAGTTTTATTAGTAAGAAAAATTAAGTTCGGAGCCAGAGCACCAAAACAAAAAATTTTAGAAGGTCGGAGTGAAACTGGCCAGACCCCAGAATTGAAAAATTTTTAGAGTCGGAGCTCGGAGCCATAAAATCCTGGCACAGCACTGCCCCATGCCCCAAGGTACTAATAAACAATTTTAATCCACATTTAATTTAAAAAAAACATGCCTTGTTGCAAAGAGAATTGGGGCATTCAAACATGAGCCAATCAATGAGAGGGTGGAAATATAGGCGGATATGTATGTCTTTTGGATGTTGCTGAGTTCGAAGAATAGGTAAAATTTGTTCAACACAGTGCCGGGCACCCAGAAAACAATTTCAACCAACATTATCAACATTACAGCCTTGAAAATGTCTTTTTGGTAATTTTGAAGAGCTGAAATTTATTTTTATTTTGATAGAAGAATTTTAAACAAACAATAGAAACATAGAAACCAAACACTTTGGTAATATTCAATTGTATTCTATAATAATAGAGTAGTCCAAAAAGTGCCAAAATTATAACAAAATCAAATTTTAAAAATCATATAATTTTTCAGAATTTTTAACTTTCTATTTTCAATTTTTTTCAACTAAAATTTTCCGAACTGATCTGAAACTGACCATGAACAACCTTAATTTATAAATAGTAGCTTATTAGCATAACAATAAATTTATTTTTTTTATATGGAGTGCTTTCTGCTGGTATATGTTTGCTTTTATTTGCTTTACGTTTGATTAATTAATTCTATATTCTATTATATTTTAGACATAATTGCAATTTATAGAATTGTATTGTTCAAGTTTTAAAGAAATGATAGATAATAATTATATAAGATTCAAAGGGAAAAATTACCAAAGTAGCCTTGGAACCAACGAAAATTACTGCAATTTCTATTAGAAACCCAAAGTGGCACTGAAATTTAACGAACATGGGGCTTCTAATTGAGATTTACGTTAATTGATAATTATTGTTAGAAGTAAGAACTATAGAATGCAATTTAGCCATAACCTTTTCACCCAAATTTCACATTACTAACATTCTTTCTTGTTCCCGAATTTGACCAATAGGAACAGTAGGGCATAAATGCAAACCAGGGCACAACGACAAACCAAAGTGCGCATTGAGGAAATTGAATTGGATGGGCCCGGTCGAGAGGAAACATCGCTCAATTGGCAGAAGACCATACTTTGATTAAAGGGGAAAATAATTTAAAAATAATTAAATTTCTAAAAATTAATTTAATAATTTTCAAAAAATTTTAGAAAAAAAAAATTAAATTTTAAATTTACTTTTTTAAGCCATAATTTTCGGTGTAGGCCACGGTCAAAAGGGAGCAGCAAAGCAGTGTCCAAATGGTAAGAAGAAGTGCATAAACATATTTGATTGCTCCTTTCCTGCAATATTTTATAGATTCTGATTTTTTATAAATGTAATATTTAATTTCAATGTTACATTTTTTCTTAGATTTAAAAAAAAAAACATTCTTCTCTGTGTAATTTGGGAATTCTAAACAAGAATCTTTGACCTTAATTTTGTCCAATTTATGCCAATCTTAGTAAGCATATGCCAACATTTACAAACTGATGGATGGAAAATTGGAAGTTGGAACCACAATAATATTTTGATATGGAATAATGTGCAGTTTGACTGATGATGCCCAATTGTTTGAATCAGAGATTAGTAGACCACAATTTAGAGCTTGAGCCGATCTAGACCTTGGAGCTCAAGATCCAGATGATCTCAATATCCAGATTCAGATCGAGTTAAAAATTCAGGCTCAGCTCAAGCCCAGTTCCAGCAGGTCGAGTTGCAAAAATCTGCTGAGAGGTTTACCGATCTATATTCTGAATTCTGTCGGTGCCCAAAGCCTAAATGACCGATGCCCTATTGTCCGGTAATCGTGTGATATTTACAATTAAATAATTCACAAGATGCTCTATCTATTATACATTGAAATAAAATCAAATTCATATTTAAGCAACCTAATAGAAAAATTGACTTTGATGTCGAATTAAAATAACAAATTCTCAATTTACAAACCAAAAAGGAAATAGAAGACGAAGTACTCGTTCCATTCCCACCAACAGCATTACACCGTATTCAATTGTGATGCCCAATTGAGGCAACAATTGAATGAAGAAGCAAACATAGAGTGGAACAAATTTGATGCCACTGACCAAAATGACCCAACTGGCCAAATTGTTCAACTGGAATATGGCCAAACAGAGGGAGTCCAGTGCAATTAGCCAATGACAAAGTTTGTGGAGAGTGCTGAAAAAATTGATAAATAGTATTTATAGACAGTTTGTAAAAAGTTTATTTTTAATTATTTTTTCTTTCAATTAATTTTCATAAATTAATTCTTTTTAAATCAATAATTTATTTACGCATTAATCTAATGTGTTAAGAAAAATTTTATGATGATTAGGTATGCTAAAGTTATAGAATTGTGAGATAAGTCCCAACTTGGCTCCTGCAAATTTAGTGCCCTAATAAATCATCGAGGATTGAACCAATTTCGATGATTTTTGTAATCAAATTAAAAAACAGATTGTTAGCTATCCAAATGATATTAATTTTGAATAAATTTATTCAGAATTTATGGAGTTAATCGCTGAAAAATTTACTGATCTACGGTAAGGAATTTTAAATTTTTAATGGCACAATTTCATCAATTCTAAATCAATCTAAATAAAATAATATGATTAGATAGCCAAAAGTTTGTGCTCTTTAATTTGTTACTAAAATCATTAAAATTGGTTCAGTCGGTGATGAGTTAATATAAAAGGCTCCAAGTTGGTCCGATTAAATTTAGGCTGTTCTCTTAGAATAGGAATTTATAAAGATGGAAATGATTGGCCACCCTCTATGACACTAAAAAATGATGAATTTCCAATAGGAAAGTTTTAGCTTTTATATCCCGAGGAAATAGAAAAAATATTTATAATAAAAATATAAGTAAAAAAAAAAATTAAAATAATGTGACAAATTTTGTAAAGGTTGAAGATTTTATAGAAAAAAATAACAAATTAATTTGAAAAAAAATTGGGGTGTTCAGTGGCTTCATCGACCGAAGAGACCGGTCTTCATTGCAATGTGCATTTGTGGGGCCATGGCTTTTTTTTGCCTCCGTCCTCCGTGTATTATTTTCTTCATGCCCCACCTCCATAAGCCTTTTTAGGGCTTTTCCTCCTGGGCGGTATTTTTAATATTTTATAATTTTTAAATTAATTTAATTATTAAATATAATTTAAATATTTTGTCGACCCTGCCAAAGTCGACGTATCCTTTTGGCCCCGCAGCATTGCCGACCGGTGCTTCGTCATCCGCCCTGGGGCTGCCACTGCCCCTCTGAACTCCACAGAAGTGAATAATTTCTTCTCACTTATATAGGAATTACCAATTCCTCTGGGTTATTTTGTGTGGGAAGCAGACGAATGGATGGAAAAGGGGAAAGGGAAGGACACAATTTTAAGGATCTTTCTTCTTTTCTCTCATTTCTCTATTCCTTCCTTTTTGACATCCAATTTTTCAACTGTTAAAAAAACTGAATATCTGTTTTAGAAAGGTGAATTTTACCGCATAAAATAATTATTGAAGGAATAAACATTTTTGATAAGTTTGGTAAATTTTTAAGAGTTAAATTTTTGCCATTTAATTGAATATTTGATAATGATGATTGGTTCAGCTTTTGTGTTTTGATTTCGAGAACTACCCCAAAATAGGCCTCTCTTTCAAATTTATATCTATAAAATTGTTCTATGCTTCCCAGCGGCCAGCGGGGCTTAAAAATCCTCCTGTAGAAATCAAAGGGTAACATTTAGTCAGTCAAGAACATAAACTAATTTTAGGAGACTTTAGGAGTGTTCAAAATCTAATTGCCTAGCATCGGCATTTTTTGATCATTTATAACTTTTTCTGACTCTAAATTTTTCCATTAATTAAATCAAACTAAATTCGTTTTAATTAACATCTATTCTAAATTCATTGAAGATGTTTTAATTTAACTAAAATCTATAGCACTAAAAAGAGTCTCAAAAGTCAAAACCAAATTAGGTAGCTAAAAATTCAGACTTTATTGATTAAATTTGTTGCAATTTCATTCTCCAACAACCTTGAATATATGGTCAAAAGCACTAAAAATCCATTGAGCAGTGTCAGAGGATTTCCCCAGTGAAATCCTAAGACCTTGTGTTGGGAAATGTTTGGAAAAGAAATAAAATATATTTATTTATTTTTAATTAAAATACATGTAGAATAAATATTGGATGAATGGAAAGTTGGGTCAAAGGAATAATTGGGAATTGGGAATGAATGGGACTCATGCCAGAGGGATCAAGGCGGCTTTATATAGGGCGCCGCGCGAGAATGGAATGCGAGAATAAGCATGTGGACATAAGGAAAGAAGGGAACAATTGAAGGGAAGAAGAGACATGCTAATGGATTAGCACGTGGATAGATGAGGGAGGAAGAGGGGCACAAAAGAAGGAAGGGAAAAGTGCACGTGGACAGGTGCACATGGATATGCTAAATTGAGACTAAAATAGGAAAGGAAATTATGAAATAATATGACTAATAATTGAATAATAATGGGAATTAAAGGAAAGGATAAATTAAATATTTTAATTCGAAATATTTTTCGACAAGCAGTAATCCGACGGTGCCAACACTCGCCTTCATCCAAATGATCACCATCATCACTGCGGTATGCCCATTCTGCTGGAATATATCATAATAGGTGGGATCACGGCTAATAATACTCAAAGCTGTGGTTGTTGATGGAATTTCGGCAAAAATAGATCCGGTTGAATTTAATGAATTGTTGGATGACATTTTTTTTTCTATAAAATCAGTGTTTAAAATAAAATTATTCCTTGTTCTTTGTCTAAAAAATATTTTTAAAATAATAAATTGAAATATTTTCTGCCTATTTGAATCTTTGTTTTTTTCGGCAGTCGTCCGGTTAAAAGAAAAATATTCTGAATGAAGTCTGAGCTTTTTAAGGTTTATTTTTGGGAGAATAATAGGGTTGGACAGAGTCGGTTCCGGTTCCAAAAAATCGATGCATTTTGGAACCGAAATTGAGAAATTTTGCTGTTTAGACCGAAAATAGGAGTAACCGGAACCAAGAACCAACATTTTTTCATGAACCGAAAACCGAGTTTCAGAACCGAGACCGTCTAGGAACCGACTCTGTCCACCATTAGAGAATAATAGGACATATTAGTTCCCAACCTAAGGCTAAAACTGTTTCGGGGAAAAACTGGGCCTAAGCTCTCGCCCCGCGCTTTCGCCCAAGACCTAAGTCTTCAATGGGCCAATGGGAGAGAGATTAAAGGCCAATAAACTTTAAATTATTTTTATTAATTGTACGGGAAAATATGATAAAAATGTGGAAAAAAGGTAGGTTGAAAAACGCAGGGATTGGGGCAATATTTGATTGATATAGTGACAGGGCGATTAGGTAAAAAGTAAGTGGTACAGTAGGACAAATAGAAAAGGCCCTTAGGAATTATTGGCATTGACAAGATAAATTCATTATTTTTCAGATGTTTTGAAAATGCTCACAACAAACCCTAAGACATTATAATTAAGTTAATGCATAGAATTGAAATTGTAAAAAGGCAAAGAAATACAAAAGAAAATTTGGTACAATTTTTGTAAATTTTTACATTTTTTTTCTATTAATTTTTAAAGTCATTATTTTTTGTCACATTTTCTGCTTATTAATGAAATTTCCCTTATGACCAACAGAAAGACGGACGAATGTTTGCTGAATTCCTCAAAGTATCAATTTTCGCATGGAAATAATCAAAAAGTGTGCAAATTAAATAAAAATTTATTTAATTTCATATTATTTACTTTTTTACTTATTCCCAATTTCGTTTGCTCTTTGGAATAAGTGGAAATTGTCTCACCGTTTCTATAGCACCAATGAACAATTTTTTGTCTTCTTTATTGGCATTAAATTTAATTATTTGTTAGCAACAGGTATAATTTTATTAATGGAATTCTGTCCGCTGGGCAAATGGTCAGCATCCATTGGCAATGTCTGAAAAAATGAAAATGAATTTTAATGTCTAAAAAGGAATTTTTGAGAACAAATTTGGGGTAATTTAATTTGGTGAAAGTTTTTATCTCTAAAGAATGATGATTTTTAGGGTTATAAATTGTTAACTCAGACTCCATTTTGGCTAACTTTTCATTTTCTAACATTATCTTAACCGTTAATTCTAACAATCGAAAGACTTAAATTAAGGTCAATGTATATTTGACATTTGTTTATTGAAAAATTTATATATCATTTTATGCTTTTTGATGAGCTTTATTCAATGGTTTAAAATTTTTTGTGAATTTAGGCTAAACCATTGAACCTTTAAAACTATTTTGATTTTGTTTAAATTTTGAATAATTTGCCGAAAAGAGAAATGAAAATGCCAAAAAAATTACATTGAGTAGAAGATTTAACCTAGAATAACAAATCTTATACCCAATAGATGGATTTCGTTTCTCCTTTCTCGTAAAAAGGTGCGTCGATTGATTATTTTTGGCTTTGGTTTTAACTAATTTCTAAGTTGGCTTTGAACCATTAAATCAAAATTGGTTTAAACCGTTTAAGGTTTAATATAGATTTTAATTTTGATCAAACCATTAAAAATTATATACCATTTAATCCATTTTGTCTAGCTCTATCCAACAGTATAATGGTTTGTGAATCCAGTTTTTAAACCCTTAAACCTATAATTATTTTAGTTCTTTTTCCAGCAAATTAGAATACTATAATTTTTACCAATTCATTTAAAATATTTAAAAACCCACCATAACATTCAACTCGAGCACACCACCGCTGCCTTTGTTTGATGGAGAGGAGGAATATTCCTTTTGCTGTTGATGTTTTCGATTGGCCGTCGTCGTTGTTCCAATTTGAATGTTGTTTTGGTCAGCAGCGTTGGTGGTTTCTGTTTGAACTGCAACATCGGCTCTGGCATTCAACAATTCTTTGATTCTGGTGGTCTTATCCTCCAATTTGGCCGTCATCTCGTCAACATTCAATTTCAAACTGCGATTCTCGTTGCGAAGAATTTCGATGACATTGTCTAAATTTTAAAAACATCTTTTTTGGCAAATTAAACCTGATTCAGCCCGTCTTTCTTCCATCTCATTGGACATTTTTGCCAAATGTGCCTCCTTTTCTTGCAAATCTTTCTTAAAAAATAAGAAAATTATTTTTAAAAATTGGATGAAAATGTAAAAAAAAAACCTTGAGTCCGGCAATCATTTCATTATCCTTCATTGAGTTGGGTTGGCGCTGGAAAAATGAAGAATTTTAATATTTAAATTTAGAATTTCAAAAAAAATTTTTGGATCTTATAAAATTTTTCTACATTTTTTTACCGTTACCGGAGAGTCAGGTGTTGACTTTTTATTTTATTTTTGTAAAATTCAACTTAAAGGTTGAATCACTTCATAAGGAAATTATTTTTTATGGAATTTTAATCATTTTTTTCATTATTAAACGATAATTTAAATTTACTGACCTTATAAAATTTTTCGAAAATTTTTAGTGAAGGTTCGGAAGTCCCATTTTAATTTTTTAAAACAAATAGGACCTGAATCAGTTCTCAAGGAAATTATTTTTATGGAATTTTAATCTTTTCTTTATTAAACTAATTCCATTTAAATTTTTCGACCTCAAAAATTTTAGAGAATTTTTAGTGAAAGGTCGAGACCCATTTTCTTTTTTGTAAATTTAATGTAAGATACGGATTCGAATCCGCTTTCAGAGAATAATTATTTTTTCTGCTTGTTAATCATTTTTATTTCATTATTAAACCCAAAAATTTTTCGACCTCAAAATTTTTCAAAAAATTTAGTTCATGTAGAGGGACACGAGACCTTTACTTTTGAAAAAGGGGTCCGATTTTCGAACCCGTTTTATTTTAATTTTACTTTTTAACATTTTTTCCATTATTTAAACCCCATTTAAATTTCCTTACCTCATTTTGGTCAGCAGCAGTGGTGATTGTTGGCAACATTTCGGTTTGGACTTCAACATCAGCCAAATTGATTGGTGCCGTCTCATCGGTTTGAACATTCACTTCAATTTGCAGCACTTTTTGTTCTTCCGCATTTGTTTGGCATTCGGCGTTGGAATTTCCATGTTTCTCCGTTTGAGTTGACATTTCCGAACAAATTTTGGCTGGAACTGAAATTAATTAAATTATGTAAACAATAACAATTATTAAATAATATATTGGCTCAATTAAAGTTTTATTGACCAATGACCTTAAGATTATTGAGGATGCCCCAAAAAAACTTTTGATTATCCGAAAACTTTATGTTCAATTTTGTTTCAAAGACCTAAAGATTATCCGATTACCATAAATTATTGGCAAAATTTTTTAAAGTTATTGAGAATGGGCCCTGATACCTAAATAAAGATAATCCGAAAACTTAATCAAGTAATTTAAGAGTCCTACTTCAAAAACTCTTATACACTTTGATGGGTAAAAATTTTTAAAAAAACCTTTTTCCTCCGCATTTGTTTGGCATTCGGCATTGGAATTTCCATATTTCTCCGTTTGAGTCGAAATTTCGGAACAAATTTTGGCTGGAACTGAAATTTTAAATTAAATTTTTGATTTATTTAAAAAATTAAATAATTTAAATAATATATTGAATAAACCCATAAAATTAAGTTTTTTTGACCTTAGGATTATTAGATTTGGTTACAGAAATAGATTATTAGGAATGATTCTCGAGGCCTTAAAATAATTCTAAAACCTTAATAATTTTAGAGTTGACTTAAAAAAGCATTAGAATATCCGATTCCGATGTTTTCATATTTTATATCCGAAAATCCGAAAGAATTTAAAAATGGCTAAAAACCTTTTTCTTCCGCATTTGTTTGGCATTCAGCGTTGGAATTTCCACATTTTTCCGTTTGTGTTGCCATTTCGGAACAAATTTTGGCTGGAATTGGAATAAAAATTTTTAAGTGAAATTTAAACAAATTATTAAACAATATTTGACTTAATCCATTAAGTTTTTTGACCTTGAGATTATTGGGAATGGCTCGGGAATGGCTCCCGAAACATAACCCAAAAATGTGAGTAATTTAGGATATCTCTAAAAATCTTTGGAAGAATTATCCAAAAACTAAGATATTTGGCACTAAAAACTTAAAAAGATAATCCGAAAAATAAACGATTAACAACTACCGAAACCCAATACCTTATGTGAAATCTTAAGATAACCAAAACCTTAATAATTTATTGTCGTCTTCACTAACTTAATAATATTCAAAAACCCCAATTTTATTTACAAGGCAAAAAACCTTTTTCTTCCGCATTTGTTTGGCATTCGGCGTTGGAATTTCCTTGTTTCTCCGCCGTTTGTGTTGCCATTTCGGAACAAATTTTGGCTGGAACTGGAAAAGTGAATCAATTTAAATTATTTATTGATAATATTTACTCAATTTTAAATTAAGTTTATTGACCTTAAGATTATTGAGGTTACCTCTAAAAAACCTTATGCGAAAACTTTATGTTCATTTTTGTTTCAAAAACCTAAAGATTATCAATTATCCTAATACCAAAAAATAGTGACAAATTATTGGGAATGGGCCCCGAAACCTAAATATAATGCGAAAACCTTTTCAAAAAACACTATATATCCTGAACCTAGATTCATGGCTAAAAAATAACCTTTTTCCTCCGCAATTGTTTGGCATTCGGCGTTGGAATTTCCGTGTTTTTCCGTTTGTGTTGACATTTCCGAACAAATTTTGGCTGGAACTGAAATCAATTTTTGAGTTAAAACAATAAATAATTTACATAATTATTAAATGATATTGACTCAAAATCATTTAAACAAGTTTTTTGACTTTTAGAGTTAATTGAGGATGAGTATAATAAAAATCTAGACTATCCGAAAATTCTCAGATTATTTTATTTGGTTCCAAAAATCTACAATTTTTGAGAATGGCACTGAAACTTTAAGATAAACCGAAATCATTAAGATTGTAAGGGTATTGTTTAAAAACCTTTTTCCTCCGCATTTGTTTGGCATTCGGCGTTGGAATTTCCATGTTTCTCGGTTTGTGTTGCCATTTCGGAACAAATTTTGGCTGGAATTGGAATTAAATAAATTATTTATATGATTTATTATTATATTCTGGAGGTTTTTTGCCATTATTTTTGAATACAAAAAAAAATTATTGGAATTGTTTCTAAAAACCTTATAATTTTATGGGTTAGACCCCAAAGATCTTAGAATAAAAGTTTTGACTTCAAATCCCGAATTATTTAAAAACAAACCTTCGTCTTTCCCGCTGCTGCTTTGCTCCTCTTCCACCATCTCAATGAGCGGTTCCAAATGTTGTTTTTGTTGTTCTTTTTCTCGCATTTCATTCAGCATAATTTCCATTTCGGTGCACAGAAATGAACGATCTTCGTATTTGTAGTGGAGATCTTCGAATTGGTCTTGGAGTTCTTCGCATTTGTTTTGGCTTTTGGTGAGCTGCTCTTCCAATTTGCCTATTTTGGCCGTCATCTCGCCAACATTCAATTTCAAACTGCGATTCTCGTTGCGAAGAATTTCGATGACATTGTCTAAATTTTAAAAAATTTTTGCATCTTTTTTGGCAAATTAAACCTGATTCAGCCCGTCTTTCTTCCATCTCATTGGACATTTTTGCCAAATGTGCCTCCTTTTCTTGCAAATCTTTCTAAAAAAATAATAAAATTATTTTTAAAAATTGGATGAAAAATGTAAAAAACCTTGAGTCCGGCAATCATTTCATTATCCTTCATCGGATTGGGCTGTCGCTGTAAAAAAATTTTTTATTGATAAAATTTAGTCCAACGACATAATAAAATTTTCGAAAAATTTTTCAACCTCATAAAATTTTCAAAAAAATTTTCAACCTCATATATAATTTTCCAAAATTTTCGACCCGGCAAAAATTTTCAAAAAATTTCAAAAAATTTTACGACCTAATAAATTTTTCTAAAAATATTCTAACCTCATAAAATTTTCAAAAAAATTTCGAATGAAAAATTACCCTACACTTTTCATAAATTTAGGTCAAAGGTTCGAATCTGCTAAGGGGAACTTAATTTTTTTGGGGCTAGTAATCATCTTTCATCTTTTTGGATATTCTAGAAATAAATCAAAGCCAAAAATTTTTCAGTGGCGAGCCCCTTCTTCACTTTTTTTGAAAATTTAAGCAATGGGTTCGAATAAACTCAAGGAAAAATATTTTTGGGCTTATTTGGCACTTTTATGCATTTTAGACAAAATTTTCCGAAAACTGTAAAATTCATCCCCAACCAATCACAAACCTTTAATCCCGTTCCCGTTGTTTTTGGTGGAGGCGATCGCGGTGACCTCTGACTGTTCAACGACTCTTGACTGCCTCGCCACGAGCTGTAAATTGTGCCACCGCCATCCGCCCTCTTCTCTTTCCTCAACAAGGATGCCTTCGTCTCCCTGGGCGCCGTTTTTGGTGGAAGTGCCGCGCTGGTTGTGGTTGCCAATTTCACTTGATCGGCTGGCATAAATGTTGCGTATTTTGGGTAGCTGGTGAAATGCTTGATGCCCTGAAAAAAATTGATTGAATTAATTTTAGTTTTTTTTTCGAATATTCTTAAGGTTTTTGGATGATTTTAAGGTTTTGGGATTCGTTCTTTTTTAGAGTGGTTGGTTGTGGTGGGGGCAAGCGAAGAAAAAGAAAAGATGATGATGAAGAAGATCGGAAGATGATTAATCACTTCAATATCATCCCATCTTTTTCTTCCTCTTCATCATCCTCATCTTTTTCTTCCTCTTCATCACCCTCATCTTTTTCCTCTTCATCCTTATCATCTTCATCTTCCTCTTCATCATCTTCTTCCTTTCATCATGCATCATCACCATCCTCATTGCTCATTCCTCATCAGCCTCTTCATCATCCTCATCATATTCCTCTTCTCTTCGACTTCCCCCACCCCCGATAACACGAAAGTACCAGTTTTTTGAACAATTTTAATGTTTTTGGGGTCAATTCCTATAGTTTAACAGTAAATTAAACCTGGAATTTTCCATCCGAATCGCCGACAGGTTTGCTGAACAGAATGCCCACATAGACTTGTCCTCCATCATTGAGCCGGTCCAAGAATTTGACTTTGCCAACACGCCCATCCGCCGTTGCGACATTTTGACCGAGATCATAGCTGGGAAAATTGTGATTAAAAATATTATCAAATTTATTTCCTTGACTCATACCCATACCCATATTCCGCTGAATACATTGAATGTTCTTTGCCCATTTGGGAAGCCGCAATTGATGGGGCCATTGAGCCGGCGTAGGATGGAGTTGGAGAGCCAAATCGTTTGCCACCGCCGCGATGATTGTTGTTGGAAGAATCGCCGCCGCCGCCCAATTTTGTCAATGCATTTGGCCGGCAGAAGAGTCCATATTTTTCGGGGCACTAAAGTTTAATAAAATGAGTAAATTGAATTTTACCCCAACCCAAACTAAAGAATCTTAAGGTTTCAGTCAACTCCAATAACTTAAGGTCTGAAAATCACTCTTCAGGTTTTGTCAGTTATTTCCACTAACTTTAGGTCTTGAGAATTACTCTTCAGGTTTTGCGAATTATTTCCACTAACTTTAGGTCTGAGAAATACTATTCAGGTTCTGGTAGTTATCCACACTAATTTACGGTCGACGAATCAATCTTAAGATTTTGTAATTATTCTCAATAACTTTAGTTCTGAGAATCACTCTTCAAGTTTTGTGAGTTATTTTCAATAACTTAAGGTCTGAGAATTGCTCTTCAGGTTTAAGGTCTGAGAATTGCTCTTCAGGTTTAACTTAGTCTCGGAATCACTCTTTAGGTTTTGTGAGTTAATTAAATCCAAACCTTGAAATATGTCTTCCCCTTGACTGTGCCATTGTTTTTGCCTTCGGGTCTCTCCAAAATTATTCCAATCCATTGACCTTTCTCGAATTCCGTTTGCCCAACAAATGCCACCTTTCCATGCAGATCGCCTTTCTTCACAAGATCACCAACCGTGAATGATTCATTGCAGGGAGCATCGGGCGCAATTGAATACAGTGATGATGAACCTTAAATTTAATTATTTATATTCTTAGAGCTTTAAATATTATACTTTCTGCGCGTTTCATTTTTTTATCAAATTGTAGAAGTAGAACAGGAATAATTTTTTAAAAATGGTTGATTTGATTGTTTCTTTAATCTAAAAAGTTAACAAAAATTATGAATTGCTGTTTAATAAACCATTTTGTAAGAATATTTTTAAAGTCTATAGATCAGAAAATAATTTAAGTTTATTTGGATGTAAGTGTGTGTATCAAATTTGGAAATATTGTGCTAAAACTTAGAAGCGAATAAGAAAGATCAATAATATGGATGTTTTTATCTAATTTTGCGAATCAGCAGATCAGAAAATTAAATAAAAATGGCAATCTTTATTAATTACATCTTTAGCCATTAAACATTGATCGCTTTTTGCAAGATTTGTTATATTTATTTTTGACAGTTTGTTGGTTTATCGATCATTTTGGGCATTAGTTTTTTTTGGTGGGTAGAGTATGGGTAAGTGTAGGTTAGATGTAAATAAATGCGAAAAGAGTATTATAAATTAAGGGAGTTGCATGCATTAATCTCTAACAGGGCAAAAAATATCTACACTAGTAGTAAGGTAGTCTCTCTCAAGTCTGAGCCCGTAAACAAAGACCGAGGGAAGATTCCCACGGGAAGATTACCGGGGAAAATTTCCAGGGAGATTTCCCTCATTTTCAAGGGAAAAATGGTAAACAAAGAAATTAAGGGAATCCCGCCCTCTTTCCCTCTAAATTGGGGGAATCTTCCCTTTTTACAAATATTATTTAAAAATCTATAAATAAATTGTATTATTTTTTAAAATATTTTTTCTTCCATAGGGATGTGTAAAAAAATCTGGGCTTTCTTGTGAACCTAAAATTGATTTTCAAAATTATATTAAAAATATTAAACGTGAACAAAAAATTAAAATTTTTATATAGGAATATAGAGCAGAGTCTTTTCTATTAGCTACAATTTATTTCATATTTTTATCTATTTTTTTAATATTTTTAATTAATTAAATAAAAGGTGAGGGTAGGCATGTTCCCCTACTATTTCTAGGGGAACATTTCGAGGGAAGGTTCCCTCAAAATCAAGGCAAAACCTCCCCGGGAAATTTCTTTGTTTACTGGTGAATCTTCCCCGGGAATTTTCCCCCGATTTCAAGGGAAACTTCCCCTGAAATCGAGGGAACGTCTTTGTTTACCAAATTGAGGGAATTTTCCCCCAAAATCGGGGGAACCTTCCCATTTCCCTGGTCTTTGTTTACGGGCTCTGGTCTAGTCTAGTTCTAGTCTAGTCTTATTTCCCCAATCGATAAATCAAAAATTGATCAGGCCAAAGAACAATGATCGGGGATGATAGATTAAAATTAGAGAGATGAAAAATTTTTAAATAGGTTTCGTTTTTATAAACGTCGATATATTTTAATATAATTTAATTTTAATATTTATTCTTTATTTCAATTATAAAAATAAGTAAAAATATCAATCAATCAAAAAATCAATTACATCAAGTCATTTTGTTTTTCCCACAATATTTCAATAGTTCATAAAAAGTATTTCTTCGGTATTTTTGCCGGTGCCTCTTTTGAAATTGTCTCTGTCCCATCATGTCGAGCCAACATATCGGCCATATGGTCGCGCAACCATGGCAATGCTTCCAATGGTAGAAACAACCATTTTGGAATTGGATTATTCTCAAAATGCAATTTGTTGAATGCCATAAGAAGAATGCAAAATTCCGGTTTGACATTCCCCCACCCCACATTCGGGAAAAATAGCAATTCAAGTTGGAATTTGTGGTGTTGGCCCATCGCTTCAGCAGTTCGCAGTGTCAATAGACGGTTGGATTCTGAAAAGAAATTTTAATTGTTTGTTCCAATAGCTACTGATCCATATCCTAATCGCAAAAAAAAAATTTATTACAAAATTAGCAAAATGCAAAATGAAAGAGGATTTGTTATAAAAGGGTCTCATCCCAAATTTTTTTAATTTGGTTGGATTTAGTAAAAAATACGAGTTAAATAAGAATTTTAGGGACCTTCCTCTCATTCTCAGATTTTTAGCCAAAATTTTCAGAGAAAATATTTTTTGTCCATAAAATCGCATTCTTTTGTCCATAATAACATAATAACTTGGTAGTGGTTGATCCTAACCTTATACCCAATCAATAGAGCTCATCAAGACGCGTCGATTGATATATTTTGGTTCAAACTAAAAGAGTTATAAACCAAAATAAGGTTTAAACGCTTTAATATTTTGAATTTTGGTCAAATCGAGAAAAACAATACATCAATTGACGCGCCACGATGAGCTCTTTAAAATGGATATGTAAAGACTATAAGGTTTATTGCTCTAGAATCACATCCAACAAAAGCTGATTTATGGACAAAAAAAATTGGCACCCAAATTTCCTTACTAATAAAATAATACTTATGCTTACACAAACCTCGATCAAGCAATTTTTGCTCAAAATTTCGCGCCGCCAATTCCAAAATAAGCTCATCCATTGCACGCACGAATGCATAGGCATCATGTGGAAGCAGAATATTAGGAAAATGGATGTATATCTAAAATAGACATAATTTAAATTTTATGTAAATGTAATACATTCCAAGATTTTTCTTGTATATAGAAGAATTTGCGTCCACTTTTGCCTTTTTGTAATTGGAGATAAAGGGTTGTTCCATTGATTTTATTCCATCGAAGATAAGCTTCGAAAATGCGATCATCAGGCAATGTTATTGCTCGAATTTTGTGTTGTTCTTTCTGTTCCATTGCAAAATTTGTTGGTATTTTGGGCAATGGATGAGGAGAAGAATTTGGGCTATCATCCGCCGAAACACTTTCATTCGTCAGAGAAAAGTTTGGGCTTTCATCCACCAGTGAAGAAGATGAATTTGCACTATCATCAGCCAGAGAGGATTTCGAGTTATCATTTGCTGTAAAAAATAAGTTTGCACTTTCATTTAATATAGAAGAAGGCAGGCCAGTAACCAGCAGCAGGGGAGGCCCTTTTGGGGGAAAATATTTTACGCTGTGCGGCCATTTTTGGCAAAAATTGCCCCCTCCCCTCCTCCCGAAAAATTTTCCTGGCTACAGGCCTGTAAGAAGAATTTGAACCTTCATTTGGTGAAGAAGAAGAGTTTGTGGCATCATCAGCCGAAAGTGAACAATTTGAACCTTCATCAGTCGGAAGAGGAGAAGAGTTTGCGCTATCATCTATTGGAAGAGGATTGACGCCTTCATTTCCGGTGCTGTAGAATTGATAGCGCTGACAAAGCTGAAAAAGATTTTACAAGTTATATAGCTTTTTTAAAGGTTTTTTGAAATAATTTTCGGCACAAAAATTTAATATTGGAATGATGAGGAGTCGAGTAGCTCACGGTCTGTTTCGATTCAGAAAATCGATTTAAAAAACAAGAGTTGAAAATATTTGCTCAAAATAACTGATAAAAAGTTAACGAACAAATTTTTTCAAAAACCGAAAACCGATTATTGTGAAAATCCCAACCGAACTGAGCTATTTTATTGAGATAATTTTTGGAGAGAATGAAAGTTCATTATTCGATTTCCGAATGTTTTTTTTTTCTTATAGGATCGTTTATAATTTATCGAAAAAACATTGAAGTAATCCAAAAATTTGTTGGAAAGGCCTATAAATCAATCCAAATCTTCCTGATATTATTTATCTTGCATATGTAATTTTCTTTTTATTTATTGAAAAGGAAACCTTTTGAATTGGAAAATTGTAACAATTTTTATTTTGTTGGTTTTTCGAGCATTGGCCATCAAATATTGTTGTGGATGAATTAAACCAATAATTTGATGAGAATATTCCGTTGCTTGCTTTATTTGCGGAGCGGAATAGTTGAAAATAGTGATGACGTGTGTAAAAAAGCATTTTCTGGCTAAAAACCAATTTTATGTATTCAATATACACAAAAAAGCAAAATTAAGGGTGCTTATTTTTATTTTTGCCGTGAATTTTGCTTGACATGATAATGAATTGGGATCAGGATCAACCCAAATGAATTACTTCAAAAAAACTTACTCCAAAAATATGAAATACCTACACCCAAAAAAAAACTAATTTTAGTATTAGGGTTAATCCAGGGTGTCTAAAATACCACATAAATGTGGTATTTGCCACATTTTCGACCATCTCGCCACATTTTTCCCACATTTTTGATTTTTTTGGCGAGCACTTTTTGTTATAATTTTTCGGTAGTTAGCCATTTTCGACTAAAATTTTTAGCTGTGCGGCCATTTTTGAGTAAAATTTTTCGCTGCGCGGCCATATTTGGATATAAAATAATAGAGAAATATACAAAATAAATATTTTTAAATTAATTTTTATTTGAATCTTAATTGTTTTAAAAAATGCCACATTTTTTGCCACATTTTTGGCCAATTTTGCCACATTTTTCCCACATTTTTCATAGCCAATGCCACATTTTTGATCAGACCTTATAGACACCCTGGGTTAATCTCAGGGCCCAGTGGCATTGGGTCCAGCAGAGGTGTAGGGTTATCAGGGTTGGACTTTAAAAGTAAAAAATTAATGTAGATCTTTTGGGTTTATCTTATCCTATAGACCTTTTTCAATGGAGGTTCTTACTTTTTAGGGTTGAACTCAAATAACATTGAATAATAAGAGAACATGGCAAATAAAAATAAAGAAGAAGAAGATTGAAAAATCATTAAATTACGGGTGTTGTCTATATATTGAGTCTCGAAATTATGATGATCAAATTAACAAGCCATTTATTCAATTTTTATATAAGCAAATAAATTTGGAAAAACAACAACAATGCCCGTTTTTTATTTATGTTCACATATATGGTGCGTAATTTTGGGCTTCACGTTTTACTTTCGGATTGTTCTTTTGCATTTGCTTCTTCATCCTCTTGTGTTTTGCCGGCCTCATCCTTTTTCTCTTTTGAACATTATTATTGTTGGCATTTGATGATGATGCTTGATCTTGATTTTGCAGTGGAAGCCCAATAAAATGCTGTGGCTGAAAAATAAAGAACATTTTTACCAAAATTAATTAATTATATGACCAAATATATTTTTATATAAATTTTTGCCTAAACTTTTAATTCAAAAATTAATTTTAAAAAATTTTCCAAATTTTTCAACTAATATTGGATTTGGATTTTATTTAAAATTTGAGAGAACTCACTGGCTTTTGCATCATTCTCTGCTGTTTTCCTGGTCTCTTCCTTTTTCCCTTTTGAACATTATTATCGTTGGCATTTGATGATGATGCTTGATCTTGATTTTGCAGTGGAAGTCCAATAAAATGCTGTGGCTGAAAAATTAAATATAAAAATTATTAGGAATTTTATGATTAAAAATTATAATACTAATTTATTTAAGTGTAATGCATAAATTAATTATTTTATCACTTAGACATTTTTAAATTTCTGTC
Source organism: Pratylenchus scribneri (assembly GCA_030063045.1). Classification (NCBI taxonomy): domain Eukaryota; kingdom Metazoa; phylum Nematoda; class Chromadorea; order Rhabditida; family Pratylenchidae; genus Pratylenchus; species Pratylenchus scribneri. The sequence goes on from JAQSEB010000045.1 coordinate 907,072, forward strand.
TATAGGTCTAGACACTAGACATTTAACTTAAAAAATTTTATTCGTTTCTAATTTTTCAAAGAAATTTGAAAGAACTTACTGGTAATATCACATTCGCTGTCTGTTTGACTTTGACCGGAATTTGAATATTTCTCTCGAGGGCCAAAGTATCCCAAAAGTGCGTTGCTTTATGACGAACATGTTCCGGTGTTGGCAATGGAATGTTCTAAATTTTATAAAAGAAAATTATCAAAATAATACTCTTATTTTTTTATGTTTTGCCCAGTTCTGATTTTTTGCGTTTTTGCCCTATTCTGATTTTTGTGTTTTTGCCTTATTCTGATTTTTTGTGTTTTGCCCTATTCTGATTTTTGTGTTTTTGCCTTATTCTGATTTTTTGAGTTTTTGCCCAATCCAATTCTGATTTTTGTGTTTTTGCTCTATTCTATTTTTTGTATTTTTGCCCTATTCTGATTTTTGTGTTTTTGCCTTATTCTGATTTTTTGTGTTTTTGCCCTATTCTGATTTTTGTGTTTTTGCCTTATTCTGATTTCTGATCTTTCGTGTTTTTGCACTATTCTGATTTGTGTGTTTTTGCCTTATTTTGATTTTTTGAGTTTTTGCCCAATTCCAATTCTGATTTTTGTGTTTTTGCCCTATTCTAATTTTTTGTATTTTTGCCCTATTCTGATTTTTGTGTTTTTGCCTTATTCTGATCTTTCGTGTTTTGCCCTATTCTGATTTTTGTGTTTTTGCCCTATTCTAATTTTTTGTGTTTTTGCCTTATTCTGATTTTTTGAGTTTTTGCCCAATCCAATTCTGATTTTTGTGTTTTTGCTCTATTCTATTTTTTGTATTTTTGCCCTATTCTGATTTTTGTGTTTTTGCCTTATTCTGATTTTTGTGTTTTTGCCTTATTCTGATTTTTTGAGTTTTTGCCCTATTCTGATTTTTGTGTTTTTGCCTTATTCTGATTTTTTGAGTTTTTGCCCAATCCAATTCTGATTTTTGTGTTTTTGCTCTATTCTATTTTTTGTATTTTTGCCCTATTCTGATTTTTGTGTTTTTGCCTTATTCTGATTTTTTGTGTTTTTGCCCTATTCTGATTTTTGTGTTTTTGTCTTATTCTGATTTCTGATCTTTCGTGTTTTTGCACTATTCTGATTTGTGTGTTTTTGCCTTATTTTGATTTTTTGAGTTTTTGCCCAATTCCAATTCTGATTTTTGTGTTTTTGCCCTATTCTAATTTTTTGTATTTTTGCCCTATTCTGATTTTTGTGTTTTTGCCTTATTCTGATCTTTCGTGTTTTTGCACTATTCTGATTTTTGTGTTTTGCCTTATTCTGATTTTTTGAGTTTTTGCCCAATTCCAATTCTGATTTTTGTGTTTTTGCCCTATTCTAATTTTTTGTATTTTTGCCCTCTTCTGATTTTTGTGTTTTTGCCTTATTCGGATTTTTTGTGTTTTTGCCCTATTCTGATTTTTTGAGTTTTTGCCCAATTCCAATTCTGATTTTTGTGTTTTTGCCCTATTCTAATTTTTTGTATTTTTGCCCTCTTCTGATTTTTGTGTTTTTGCCTTATTCGGATTTTTTGTGTTTTTGCCCTATTCTGATTTTTGTGTTTTTGCCTTATTCTGATTTTTTGAGTTTTGCCTTATTCTGATTTTTTGAGTTTTTGCCCAATTCCAATTCTGATTTTTGTGTTTTTGCTCTATTCTATTTTTTGTATTTTTGCCCTATTCTGATTTTTGTGTTTTTGCCTTATTCTGATTTTTTGTGTTTTTGCCCTATTCTGATTTTTGTGTTTTTGCCTTATTCTGATTTCTGATCTTTCGTGTTTTTGCACTATTCTGATTTGTGTGTTTTTGCCTTATTTTGATTTTTTGAGTTTTTGCCCAATTCCAATTCTGATTTTTGTGTTTTTGCCCTATTCTAATTTTTTGTATTTTTGCCCTATTCTGATTTTTGTGTTTTTGCCTTATTCTGATCTTTCGTGTTTTTGCACTATTCTGATTTTTGTGTTTTGCCTTATTCTGATTTTTTGAGTTTTTGCCCAATTCCAATTCTGATTTTTGTGTTTTTGCCCTATTCTAATTTTTTGTATTTTTGCCCTCTTCTGATTTTTGTGTTTTTGCCTTATTCGGATTTTTTGTGTTTTTGCCCTATTCTGATTTTTTGAGTTTTTGCCCAATTCCAATTCTGATTTTTGTGTTTTTGCCCTATTCTAATTTTTTGTATTTTTGCCCTCTTCTGATTTTTGTGTTTTTGCCTTATTCGGATTTTTTGTGTTTTTGCCCTATTCTGATTTTTGTGTTTTTGCCTTATTCTGATTTTTTGAGTTTTGCCTTATTCTGATTTTTTGAGTTTTTGCCCAATTCCAATTCTGATTTTTGTATTTTTGCCCTATTCTGATTTTTTGTGTTTTGCACAATTTAGTAATGTATTTTAAACTTTTTACAAGAATTCCCAATTTTGCATAATCCACGTAATTAATACTCACATTCATGGTCCAAATGGCTAGACTAATTTGTTGAATCACTTTCAATTGTTCATTTGGCAATTTCAATTTTTTCATCCGGAATTGCGCAGAACAAATCACACGGCCATTTCCGTTAATTGTACCCAATTTAATCATGGATGCCTTCATTTGAGTGTGTTTAGGAGCAAATATGGCCTTCGAGATTGGAATAAACATATATTTGATCTGATGAATGAGAGAAATATTAAATATGTAATAAAATCGTTAAACGCGAAAATTTGATTAAAATTTTAAATAAATTTAAAAAATCAGTTTGAATTTTAATAATTTATGATAAGATTGAATTCTTACCAAAGTCATCAATGGTGGCAATACCATGGAATGATTCTGATAAAAAAAGAAAATTATTAATAAAAGTGAATAGAATAGGTATGAATATATTTATTTAATATTCTAAATAGAGTAGTAAAAATTCGTTTTAAATCGATATCGATATTTTTCAAAATCCGGCTTTATATTTTTGCAACAAAAAATTAGGTTTCTCCTATTTTCAATTATTTTGAAGAACCCCATTCGGTAACTACTCTAATCTCTAAAAAGTTTCTTACCTTAATTTCGCTGATGTTCACTAAAATGCATAGGCCAGACAAAATTTTGACGTTGGAAAAATCAGTGGCTCGAAAATATTTGCATAAATTTTGGAAATGGTCAGTTTCAATGATAATTGGTGAAATGTCAACATAGGCCGGCATTATTGGAGGTTGACCAAGAATTCCATCGAAAATTTTGCATGGATTTGTAAGTAGATGACGCCGAAGAATGGAAGAAGTAATTGTCAGTTCCAATTGTTCCAAGAAAACATTTTTCCTTGTCATTTTTCTGTCTTCTCTTGGCAATTCTTCACTCTAAAATATTTTTTATTGGGAAAAAAAAATTTTTGAATTATAAGATAAAAACCCGCCTTTGAATTTGAATTGATAGCATTGCAGTGGATTTCCACCCATTTTTCAAAATCCTCATCTCCAATTGGCCCATAATGAGGATGAAGTGAGTCCATTTTAAGTTGACCATAATGTTTGAATGTGATTGTTCCTTTTTCCACTTTATTGATTTCATCAATGCGCAACTCAGTTGGCTGTAAAAATGATAATAAAGATTCAAAAATTATTTGTTTTTGTTTTCGCCAACATTTATATTTTTGTACTTAAAAATATTTTGTATTTTTGTTCCTCCAAACATTTGTGTTTTTTTCGAAAACGTTTGTGTTTTTGTACGTAAAAATATTTTGTGTTTTTGTTCCTCCAAACATTTGTGTTTTTTTCGAAAACGTTTGTGTTTTTGTTCATAAAAACATTTTTGTTCCTCCCTCCAAACATTTGTGTTTTTTTCGCAAACATTTGTGTTTTTTTCGCAAACATTTGTGTTTTTTTCGCAAACATTTGTGTTTTTGTTTAGAAACATTTGTGTTTTTGTTCTTCCAAACATTTGTGTAAACTTTTTTTTTTGTTCATAAAAACATTTGTGTTTTTGTTCATTCAAACATTTATGTTTTGTTCCAAACATTTGTGTTTTTGTTCATTCAAACATTTATGTTTTGTTCCAAACATTTGTGTTTTTGTTCATCAAACATTTGTGTTTTAGTTTAGAAACATTTGTGTTTTTGTTCATTCAAACATTTGTGTTTTTGTTTAGAAACATTTGTGTTTTTATTTCTCCAAACATTTGTGTTTTATTTATCCAACCAATTGTGTTTTTCTCCCAAACATTTAACGACTTTACAATTTTTTTGAATTCTTTTTTCATATTTTTAAAAATTTCCCACCAATAAACTGACCGAATTATTCTCCAAAGAATCATTTCCACTTTTTTGCTGCACTCGAAATGCCGCCAAACAAGCAAGGGAACGTCTAGATTTGCGCAATACCCAAAGTTTTTTCTCCTTCTCATCAATAGCACAAAGTTTGGCAAATTGTTGGACTTTTTCAAAAGGGCAAAGCACATTTTGCAGCATTTCTCGAGTATGAATCAATCGATCGACATTTGGTACTTTCTGTTAAAGAAAAATATTAAAGTAAAAATTTAAGAAAAATTGAAAATCTATTTTTATTATCGGAATTCACGAAATTTGCTATAAAATTAAAATTTGCAAAAATTGTTTTCTGTATTTTCTGCTGATCTCAAAGATGGCCAAGATATTGACAAACTTTATCCTAAAAAACTGACCCAAAAAATAACCAAAAAACCTTAAGTTTTTATTATCCAAAAACCTTAAGTTTTTATTATCCAAAAAACCTTAAGTTTTTATTATCCAAAAAACCTTAAGTTTTTCTTATCCAAAACCTTTATCGGCAAAATTCAGTATCACTTAAACCAGTGAATTTTTAATAAATAAAATAATAAACCTCCGATGATGGTCCATCAATTTCATTTGCATCCTGGCCATCCTCTTCTCCCGAATCACCGAAATCATCTCCATCATCATTTTTATTTCGGCTCATCATATAATAAATCCCTTTCGGTGCATCATCATTTTCATTTGATTCCTGGCCATCCTCTTCCTCTTCTTCTCCCGAAACACTAATCTCAATTTCGGTGAGCGATTCCTCATCCTCATCTTCATCACCATTATCTTCTTCCTGTTCCTGTTTAACTGTTGCTGCCGCCGCCGGCGTTGATGAAGTTGATGGCCCGGCCGTTTGAAATTGTAGTGCCCATTCCTGAATTGAATTGGGAATAATGGATTATTAGGTTAGTTATTTCTAGTTTAGTTTAAGAACTTGTAATTTATTGTCTGACATTTTAATTCACTTCTTGGTTTTATGGCATTAATCTTCAGTTTTTGAACCATTTAAGTTTTTTGAAAAACTCCAATATTCTTAAGGTTTTTATGAAGCCAATTGTAAGATCTTGGTTTTGGGAGGCATCAAATTTTTTGGCCATTACTTTTGTAATGCTTTTAATATGGCAAATCAATTTCAATCATTCGATTCTCAATTTTCTATTCTTCAGCAGTTTTAAATTAAATTGCTTTCCATTAAAATTTGTTTGTAAATATTTATAAAAAAAACCTGTGTTTCTGATTTGGTCGGCCAACTCGCACCAAGCATTTCATTTTCATTTGCTGCATTCATTGATGACATCAAATAACAAAGAATTTAATCAATATAATTTTTTTGCACTCTTCTTAAATCACAAATAAATTAGTACTCCCAAAAAGGCATTAAACCAATTAATAAATTGCAACAAAAATGAAATTTTTATTGTTGATTTTGGCTAATCCATTAAATGGTTTTTTAAGATATGGGTAAAAAGCCAAAAATTTAGTGCAGAGGGGAGGAAGAAGAGGAGGAATGTAGGTAATTCGAATGAAGGGAATTAAGCTGGTCCAACCAGTAGCAGGCGGCGCCTCTGACTGACTCGTTTTGGCCGCTCGCTTAAATCGATTATCGCAATCGCGGGGAAATGTGAAAGAAGAGGGGAAGGGGATAAATGAAAAAAAGATCTGTTCACAAAGAATGTTTTAACTAAGCGTCAATCACTTTTATGGCTTTTATATTGATTAATTAATAGTAACATTTTTTGGATTTTTTCTTATTATTGAATTGTTTATATTTTTAATTTTGGGGCTAGGGAAAAAATGCGGAAGAAAAAAAAGCGCAACTTGATACTTGACAGTTGACAAAAAATCTATAAGTCAATTAGGTTATTTTGATTGATGGGTCTTTTTGGTGTAGATCTTCTTGGTATAGAATAGACTTTTTGGTTGGTTTCGTGTTTGCGGCTTTGCGCGTTTCGCAGAAAAAATCGGGTTAAACATTTCAATCAAACCACATGTTTTTACCACTTTGGTATTTACAAATGCATCTTTTAAAACTGGTTTTAAGAGTTTCCCAACTTGATAAATCCGAAAACATCATTGGTTTTTTGGTTTAACGTTTAACCCCTGCCTTGTATGTAAAGCGTAAAAAGCCGAAAACCGGTTTGGATAAAATGTCTTTTCCAACTGCCGACCCGACCTTTTTCGATGAACGTGAAACCTGAAACGTGAAACGCGCTAGCATTAGTACCAATTTTTTGTACCAATAAATACCAATCATTGTAAACTTCATTTTGATCAATTATTAATCATCATTTTATTGATATGTGAAAGTGAAAAGCAAATAAACTGATAATATATTTTACGATTAGTTTGAAGAATAACCCTACCCAATTTTATGTTGATTTTTTAATCTTGTTTACCTATTTTGGATTAATAAAATGAGCTACTCAAATATTGGTGCTGCTGCAAGTGCTGTACCTTCTTCAGGGTTCACAAGCAATTTAACTGTCAGTGTTGAAAAACAACAACAATTGATTTCGCCGGCATCGGGGACCCCAATAACTTGCGGTTCTGATGCAAATTTTTTGGCCGATTCTCTTGGTGTTTCTCCCCTTTATCGACAACAAGACTCACAGGTAAATTAAGAAAACTAATTCTTAGAAATAAATTGAATTATTATTAATAAAGCGTTGGCAAACGGCTGCAAAAGTCTATCAATCCAGCCGTTCGCAAGCGCATAGTCCAACTTCGGGGACTGGGGCTCCACTTCACCATGCATTTGGTGATTCACTTTCGGCTGAGGGGCCGCTTTCGCAGAAAATTCGTCAATGTCGAAGCATTGGGTTTCTTTTATTACTTTTAATAAAATGGAAAAAAAATTAATTTGGCTTAAAATTTATTGAAAATGGCGAAAAGGGTTTTAGCAGTTGACAGTTCAGCGGTTTATCCCAGACCTATAAACCTTATATTCAATCGATTCGATAGATTTCGTCGAGATGCATCAATTCATAATGGTTTGGCTTATAGGTTTAATCGCATTTAAATTGGTTTTGAACCAATTAGTATCTAAAGATGGTTCAAACGGTTTAAAACCCTTAATTTTTGATCAAACCAGAAGAAATAATATACCAATCGATACGTCTTGATGAGACCTATCGATTGGTAGAGGGTTTAAGTCTTAAGTGTCCATGACAAACCTTTGGATCGCTTTATTCCTTTTGCCATTTTCAATGTTTTTAACCAAATTAAAACCTTAATAAATCGAAAATATTTAAGTTCGCCAATTTCATTGGCCGACATTGCCAGTGTCAATCGTCAATTGCATCGCGAAATGGAACAAGGACAACGGCCACGAACAAGCAGTGCCGTGCATGGCTCACTGGAATTGGAAGCGATCGCCGCTGTTCACGAATTGGCCACTCATGTTCGTATTTATGCAAATTTTCGGTTTTAATTTTATATAAAAACTCAAATACAAAAGGGAAAATATTTAAATGGATGAAAAATAATATTGAAGTATGCCGAAAAGATTTTAACGGTTCAATGATTTAGTAACCCCTTATCTTATGCAGAATAAAGTCTCGCCAATGCACATTGCTTTATTTCCAACTATGATTAGAACCAAAAGTATAAAATCGGTTTTAAACTTTAAATTAACCTTTAATTTGGACCTAAAGCCAAAGCATAACAAATATTATCAATCAATCAATGAGTTTTTGTCAAAGATCTATCTATTGATTTAGATTTGAGGGTCCTGCTGAACCATTAAAACATTTTCGGCATTTTCAATGTTTTACTTTTCCCAAATTAAATATAAATCTTTATTCAAATGCTTAATATTCACTTTTATAGGTTAAGCAAATTTCGGTTTCGGAAATTCTGCCGCGAACTGCCGACCTTATTTTCGTGAACATCAAAACATATGAAGGTTTTTATTTCTATGTTTTTCTATTCAAATTCAAATATTCTACATTTTCAGATTTGCCTTACACTTTCGAATTGACACTTAAAGGCTGGAGAGTGGCATCAGCTCACAGTGATTCGATGAACGGTTTGATTATAACTATTCAAATATTGATAATATTTAAATTGGCGAAAAAAATATTGAAAATGGCGAAAAGAATTTAGCGGTTTAATGGTTTGTCCTGGACCTCCAAAGTCCAAAACATTTACCAAATCGATAAACTCATCAAGATGAATCGATTTATATATAATTTGCAATGGTTTGGCAGTGCCTTAGCCAGGGTGGGCACTGGAGACCGCGGGCCCCCATCGGAAATGGTTTTAGAACCGAAATTTAAAATAAGATTTAAATTGTTCTCGGCGCGGCCATTTTTTGATCAAATTTTTTGTTGAGCGGCCAAAAATTGACAAAATAAGGATTTTGCGAAAAAATTTACACTCGAACCAAAACCAATACCGAAAATTTCTCGAGCCTCTCCCGAAAATTTTTTCAGGCTATGACATTGTGGTTTGATCAAAAATGAATGGGTATTAAACCGTTTAAACCATCATACGGATTTTGGTTCAAAACTAATTTAAAATTGGTTAAACCTATGCCAAATCGTTATCAAACAATGCAAATTGAAGAAATTTATCAATTGGATATAATGGGTCTAGGATAGTGTTGTCCGGCTTTGGAAGCAAAAAATGGGTAAGAGCCCCCTTTTTTTCCCGTAATTTTATTCGCCACCGAAAATACAAGCCCCCCTCCCCCGAAAATCGTCGCCGGGGTGCAACCCTAGTCTAGGATAAACCATTAAACCATCAACCGAAACGGTATTTTTTGCCATTTTCGTTGTTTTTTGCCATTAAAAATTTCTTAAAAATTCTTCTCAATAATAAATCGAATTTTCGTAGGTGATTATCACAATGTGGCGCTACATACTCGATACTTTAAAAATGCCAAAGAAGTGCTGGACATGATTTCGCCGAACCATGACAAACATTTCAGCGATTGTTTGGCCGAACGACTCAAACAATTGGAAAAGGAGGAGGGTGGAAGAGGTGGCGCAAAAGAGGAAGATGGAAAGGAGAATAAAACATTTCAATGAACAAAAACGAAGAATAATAATCAATCGATAAATAATTAGACAAATTTGATGCAGGATGGGCCAAAAGAATTATTTGATTGAACAAATCTAAAGTTTAGCCCAAATAATCAATTAAATATTCACATTATTTTTCACATTATTTTTTCATTTAATTTTATATTTTTCCATCCACACTAGTCCATATGTAAAATATTAATTAAAAGCTGCTGAATAAAGTGCAATTTTCTCAACAATTTTGTTAATTAATTTTAAACATTTGTAAATGTTAAAATTACATCTTTATTTATTTGGAAATGATCTTTATAATTCTTTAAACAAAGGGTGCCAATTCTTTTGTCAACAAATCAGTTTTTTGAGATAAATTTTTAGTGCTTAATCTTAGACCCATAAACCTTATAACAATTTTATGAAGCTTATCAAGACGCATCGATTGATATATTGTTTGCCACGGTTTGGCAAAAATTCAAAGTATTTAACGGTTTAAACCCTATTTTGGTTTTTAATTTTTAACTCGTTTGTTTTGAGCCAGACCTCGGCAAACAATACATCAATCGACGCGTCTCGATGAGCTCTGTAAAATTGGTATAGGATTTATGAGTTTAAGATCAAGCACTTATTAGTGTCTAACTTCTACAAACTAATACGAATGTCAAAAATAATTAATCAGCCACCAATCAATAATCCAACCTACCCCAAGCTAAGATAAACTGAAAATTGAGTTGAAATTTTAATAAAAGAGTTGATCATCATTATTTAATATTTATTTATCGAAAAACAAATAATTTAGAATAAAATTAAAGATAAATAAAAAATTAATGAGCCGGCGTTTAGCCCGTATTGTCAAGAGTCCTTTCTTTCTTGGATCGGTGGCCATTGGTGTTGCTGGTGCCGGTGCTGGATATTATTATTCATCGTAAGAAAAAAACATTAATCAATAAATTTTAATCATTTCCAGCGACATTCAAAAAATCCTTCAAAGCTATGGGATTGAAAATCAACCAGAAAAATCATACAATGTGCTGGAAGAAGCGACTACTACTCTTCGGAAAATGCTGAACAAAGGATTGGAATCGGCAGGATTTGTGGCAACCGATGATTTGGATAAACCAATTGAAAAACCGAAAGTTATGGATGCCGTAAAAAATGCACAGCATATTGAGGTTTATTTTTGGATTAAATAAAATTGGATAATCTCCAAAAACCTTAAGTGCTACAACCTAATGTTGTTACCCAAGACCTTAAGTATTGGTTGGCAAAACTTCTAATTGGTTACAAAAACATAAGGTTCTTAAGTGATACAACCTAAGTTTGATACCCTAAACCTTAACTTGGTATACCCAAATTTTTAAGTGGTTGTCATTTGTCAAGACCTTAGTTATTACCTAAAACCTTAACTTGGTTTCGAAATTCGAAGACCTTAAGTTTATACCGAAAAACTTAAGTTGGTCACCCCCTAAGTTGGTTGCCTAGACCTTTAGCTGGTCACCGAAACCTTTGGTTTCCCAGACCATAGGTTGGTCACCGAAACCTTAAGTTGTTACCCAAGACCCTAAATTGGTCCCCGAAACCTTAAGTTGGTGCCAAAGACCTTACATTGGTCCCCGAAACTTTAAGATGATTAGCAAAAGCTAAATTTGATTCCCAAAACTTTTGATAATTCAGCAGCAGAAACCAGCAGCGGTGAAATTAACAACAGTGGAAGAACTGGCACCACCCCAACCAACTGCAATGCCAACAACACCAAAAGAGGCCAAACAAATCGACATAAAACCAGTTGAAATTCATAAAGAGCCGCCAAAATTAGAAGCATCACCACAACAGCAGATGGAAGTGCAAAGCAGTGATACCAGTTTGGAGATTGAATCCAAGGTTAATTTATCAATTTTAAATCTCAAAACTATAAGATAATTGAAATTGGCTCAAAAACCTTAAGGCTTAAGATTATCCCAAAAAGAGCTTAAGTTTATTAGAGGTAATGGTTCTTTCCTCCATTGTGGGAGGACAAAATGGTTATGGGGGGGGGGGCAAGACGATGATAAAGAAGATGAAGAGAATGATGAAGATGGCGATGATGATTAAGATTGTTAATTAAGAAGACGAAGAAAAAGAAGACGAAGAAGATGATGAAGAAGAAGACGAAGAAAATGATGAAGAAGATGATGAAGAAAATGAAGGAAAAGATGAAGAAGATAGAGAAGAAGATGAAGGAAAAGGTAAAGAAGATGAAGAAGAAGACGAAGAAGATGATAAAGGAAAAGATGAAGAAGATGAAAAAGAAGGTAATGAGGATGATGAAGACAAGAATGAGAGGATGATGAAGATGAGGATGAGAGGATGATTAAGATGAAGATGAGGATAATGATGTAGATGATGATGAGGAAGAAGAAGATGACGATGAGGAAGATGATAAATCACGAATCATCTGATTATCTTCTCCTTATTCATCTTCAGGCTCTCCTCCTCTTCATCGCCTTGCCCCCCCCCCCCCCTCCTCCGGATAACAGGAAAGTACCAAGATGGTTCCCTAATCTTAAGATTATCCCAAAAACCTGAAGATTGTTGAGCTAACTCCGAAAACCATACCAAATATATTTATTTTTTACTATTAACAGATCCGCAAAGAACGTCAAAAATGGGAAGCGGAGGCCGATGCCCAGTTGAAGCGAATTGCCCAGGAACATGCTGAACATTTGCAAAAGGTGATAAAAACGCAGAAACAGCTTCATGACATTGAGAATGAACATCGAATTGAGGTTATTTTTGGTTAATTATTGTGAATATTAATATCGAAAAATTCCAGGAAAGGGTGAAGATTGAGCAGAACAAATTTGGCAAGCAAATCGACTCAGCGGTGGTTTGTTTTTATTTTTGTTGTTTTAAATGGTGTTAATGGAGGTTTGATTTTTGATAAAACTAAAAATTTGAAATTAATAAAGAGAAGAATTAATGAGTTAATTGGGAAGAAGAAGAGCTTCCACTATGCTGGAAAAAGGAAGAGAATGCTCTCCTTTGGAGGAAAATGAAGAATAGTTTCTACTCTTCCAAAAAATAAAGAGAATATACCTCCTTTTATAGGAAGAAGAATATAAAAGAAGATAGAAGAAAATATGCCCAATAGGAGAAAATAAGTATAAATTCATAAGAAGTGAAGAAGAGTTTAAGCTAATGAGCTTAATCTTCGAAAAACAATGACTCTTCTCTAAATGTTTTCGAATTAGTGATAGGAAGAGTTTATGAGCTTTTCCTCTTAAATTTTCAGTATTTAATTAAATTTATAACTCCATTGGCACCAAATTAATCAATTCATTTTAATTCATAATTTCAGGGCAAATTGAATGAGATTGAAGAGGCACTCAACAGCAGATCGGCTCAGGTTTTTTGAATATTTTTACCGAAAATAAAATTTTATTTCATAGGATTTGGAGAATCGTCGGGCAAAAATATTTTGGACTTGTTGTCAAAATTTAATTGAATCTTTGGTCAATGGAGGTGAAAAAGCAGAGCAATATTCGGTCGTTTTGAATGAGGTGAGCATTTTTAATTAACTTATTTTAATCTTCAATTTATAAAATTGAAGAGGGTAAACATTCTTACAATTTTTCGGAAATTTTTTGATAAAATTTTAAAATTTCTACAATTTATTAATTTATTTTTACAACAATTAATTCGGTTTGGATTTGGATGGATTTTTTAATATTTTAATCTGCAAAAATCTATTCGATTGATTTAAACAAAAAGTCCCCTAGTCGAAATTTAGTCAGTTATGAATCCAAAATTTGCAAAAGTAAAATGGGACCTTCAATCAAAATTTTCTGAAAAATTACAAATTTTTAAAAATTTCACAAAAAAATTTTTGTAAAAATTTAAAAAAAAATTTAAACATTTTTTGAAAAATTCTTCATTAAAAAAACTAACCCTAATCTAAGCCTTAAATATGCGCTACGCTGCAAAACTAAAATTCTTGCTCTTTTATAAATTCTGGACTTAAACTAAATTAAATTCCCATTTTTATTTTATTGATTTTTGTCTCAATTCATTGATTTTTCAGGTCAAATTTATCAAGGACTTGGCGGAAAACGATGATTTTGCCCAATCAATTTGCAATTGTTTCCCTGAACAGGCGGTCAAAAGTGGAATAGCAACGGAAAATGGGTTGAAACAACGTTTTGCAAAGGTTTCAAATTATTAATAAAAATTTTATTTGAGAAATTTTGGGTCTAATAAACACGAATTTTTGACTTATTTCAATCTTATTTGGTCATTTTTTAAAAATTCGCTTTCCAAGATTAGGGCAAAATTAAGAAAAAATAGAGAAGGTCAACATTCGCTTATAACCTTCTTAATTACATGAAAATATTAAACTTGGTTAAAAAAGCACCAAAAATAGCGGAAAGTACATAACGGTTCATTGGTTTACCCTAGACCCCCACAAACCATGTATTCAAATGAAAATGATAAATTTTCTCTTGACACATTCTTTGATAATAATTTGACTTAGCTTTTACCCATTTTAAAATTAGTTTTGAACTAAAATTCCCTAAGATGGTTTAAACGGTTTAATACCCCTTTAATTTCGGACAAACCAAAAACCATTAAAAATTTGCACCAATTTTAAAATTAGTTTTAAACCAAATTCCCTAAGATGGTTTAAAAAAGGTTTAATGCTCATTAATTTCGGACAAATCATTAAAAATTTACCTACCGACTAGATACGTCTTAATGAGATATCGATTTAGTTTAAGTTTTGGTTTGGGTTGTCTGACTAACTATTGAACCTTTATAATTTTTCGCCATTTTAGTGCTTTTTTTTCGCTAAATTAAATATTAAATTAACATAAAATAAATTAAAAACACAATTAACAATGTAAATTTCCAGGTTTACAAATTGGCTCGAAGGACGGCACAAATCGATGAGAATGGCGGCGGTCCTTTCCAATATTTCACCTCATGGCTTCACTCCATTTTCGTCATTCAATTCGCCTCTGCCAAATATTCAGCCGATGACAAAATTGATTTGAACAATTATGAGCCATATGAGCTGCTGGGACGCATCCAACAATTTGTGGCCGACGGCGATTTCACAAATGCAGTGAAATTGGCAAATTTGTTGAGGTTAATAATTAATTATTAGAAAATATTTTAAATTAATAAAATGAAAATGGTGAAAAGATTAAACGGTTTAATGATTTATTCTAGACCCCCAAAATAAAGGCGTAAGCAGAAATTTTTTTTCCGGTCTAAGTAGGAAAAAATTTTTAGGTTCTGCAAAAATTTTTTTTGTGACAGAAATTTTTTTTCCGGTCTAAGTAGGAAAAAATTTTTAGGTTCTGCAAAAATTTTTTTTGTGACAGAAATTTTTTTTCCGGTCTAAGTAGGAAAAAATTTTTAGGTTCTGCAAAAATTTTTTTTGTGACAGAAATTTTTTTTCCGGTCTAAGTAGGAAAAAATTTTTAGGCTGCGAAAATTTTTTTGTGACAGTTTTCAGGCTAGCAGAAAATTTTTGAAAAAAATTTTAAAAATCAACAAAAATTTTTTTAGTTTTATACAACTCTAAAGGGAAATTCTCCATTTTTCCCCTCCTTTTCGAATTTTGGGAGGGGCTATAGCCCCCTTAAGCCCCTTGGTTAAACCCTTGCCCCAAAACGAAAACCAATCAATAAATCCTTAACAAAACGCATCTAATGATTTATAATTTTTTATAGTTTGATCAAAAATTAAATGTTTTAAACGATTTAAAACCAATTTTGGGTTTTTGGTTCAAAACCAATTTAAAATTAATTATAAACGTGAGTCAAATTATTATCAAATGATGCTTATTGAATATGATTTATCGGTTGCGGTTTAATATATGGTTTGGGGATTTAAGACAAACCAAAACCATTAAACCTCTAAAATCTTTTTGTCATTTTAAATTCTTATTTAATTATCAAAAAAATTGAAATGCCGAAAATTTAGAAGGTTCAATGGTTTAACCTATTCTCCCAAACTATATATCCAATCGATAGAGCTCACCAGAACGCATCATTTGATAACGATTTGGCTTAGGTTTAAAACCATTTTTTTAAGCCAAAACGAATGATGGTTTAGAAGGTTTAAAACCCCTTAATTTTTTGTCAAGCCATGACAAATTATATACCAATCGACGCGTTTTGTCGAGATCTATCAATTGAGTATAGAGTTTGATAGTTTTGGTCAAACCATTGAACCATTCTAAACTTTTGACCATTTTCAGTACTTTTTCTATATTTAAAAATATTTTCCAATTATTTTTTATTTTAATTTTAATAAATTTCTCTTAAATTTCAGGGGTGAATCGGCTTCAATTTTCCGGGATTGGATTTCGGATGCCCAACTCCATCTTCATTCACGATTTTTGGCCGAAATTCTCCTATCCCATGCCCAAGTGTCATCAATCAGGACGACTTATTAGCCAATTTATTAGTGTCAAGAATGATGTCAATTAGTTGAAAATCGAATTTTATTTTATTTTAGATTATTAAATAAATTCATTCATTGGTTTTGCATAAAATGATTTTTAAATATAAAACTATTTTTATTATACAAAATAATGTTTATTTCCATTCATATTTATTTTTATTTCTTTCAAAATTTTTAACCGAAATATACCATAATTAATAATCTAGGTTTTTGGGTTTAAAAGAATTAATTAGCACCAAAAAATTTTCCAAAAAGACCAGTTTTTATTAAAGTTTTTTTAGCACTTTTTAACACATTTTTGCTAGGGCAGCTCTGAAAATTTATTAATGTAAAGTCTGCCCCGCATTGATTTATTTTTCATTCATCCTTCC
Source organism: Pratylenchus scribneri (assembly GCA_030063045.1). Lineage (NCBI taxonomy): Eukaryota > Metazoa > Nematoda > Chromadorea > Rhabditida > Pratylenchidae > Pratylenchus > Pratylenchus scribneri. The sequence goes on from JAQSEB010000045.1 coordinate 923,214, forward strand.
TCCCTCGCAAACATAACAACTCTGTCCAAAATATCTTCATTCGATTCGTCACCACGCTTTAAAGAAAGTTGGAGGACGAGAAAAGAATCAAATATATTGGCCCAACAATTTTAAGATTCCTCCATCACCACTTCCTTCTTTTTCCATTCAACATCGATATTAAAAAATCGATACCATCTTTGTGGTTTTTATCCTTTTTATTAAAAACTTCCAAAATCTTTATAATTGGAGGCCAATTTTTACCCCCATTTGTTTTTCGTACTTCCAAGTATAGCTTTTGTCTTCTAATAAACGGTTTTATACCATCCAAACTTATACCAATTTTTAGATCTCTTCGAGACGCGTCTTTTGACATATCCATTCCATAGTTTAAACCTAAACTGAGCGAGTTAAACCGTTTAAGCCATATTTTCAGATTTTGGTTTTAAACACTTTATCTTTTAGCCAAACCATAACAAATTATATACCATTCGATGCGTCTCGATGAGATCTACAAATTGGTATAAGGTTTGTAGAGTCTAAATCCGGTTCCTGATTTAATAGAAGTCAAAAACTATTCCATATTTTATTTCCTGATTTAGATGATTTCAATTAATTAATTAATCAATAATCATCCAATTCAACAACAATAAAAATTAAAATAAGATGGAAACACCAACATCCGCTGCAATCGACACAACCTGCGATTGTGATGGTGGGGAGGATGAAGCAACCAAAAGCCCCAAACGTCGCCGGGGCTACATTCCCTATGCAACCATTTACGAAAGCCAAGATGAGGTGCGGAAACATGGCTATTGGATCCCGGGCATTCCGGTAGAGGCAACCATTGTGAAGGTGGAACGGGACACCTCGCCCGGATATCATATTTTGAATCCAATAATGTAAGAAATTTTACGCTTTTGATGATTAATTTTGCCATTTTTCAGATACACAATTGAACTGGAACATGGCCGTTACAAGTGGCGCGTGATCAAACGTTACCAGGACTTTTACTACCTTTCCAGTCGTTTAATAATGCACCGGGGGGCCGAGAGGATTAAAGCGCCAGTCAGAAGGTTTCCATAAATTAATTATGAAAATTGGGGAATGGTCTTTAGGTCCCCGAAATTACTAATAATAAGCCAATTTTCAATAAATCAATCGAATAGCTTTCGGCTGATTAAAATAGAATTATTTTCCTATAAGGCCATATATAATATTTTGCGGCCAATTTCGGAAAATCATCTTTCGGAGAAAAGACTAGGATAGGTCTTTATCAGGCCGATTTTCGGAATCTCGATTTTTAGGCCACCTAGAGGTTCGAAAATAAGCTCATTTGACTCGGAATATGGAATGGTCGATTTAGCCTATCAAATTTCAATTCCAGACCGGTATTAAGGTTTAGGCAAAATTTGGTGAAGCAAAACCATAGTTTGGGTTTAAGCAATGGTTCAGTTTTTCAAAACAATGTTATACCTGTTTGCGGTTTAAAATTGAAATTTCATATACTAAATCGAATTTGCTGAATCGAATGAGCCCATTTTTGAGTCTGTATAAGGACAGGGAACCAAGATATCCAAAATCGGCCTTAAAAAATGCATTTGAAAAATAATTTGAAACCTTAAAAATTCCAATCCAAATTTTATGATAAAAAACCCCAAAATAATTTAGAGCCCGGAATCGAATTGAAGAAGTCATTGAGGGTGCCACCGACGACGATGATGATAAAGAGAAATGCAAGCACAAAGGGAAAAAACCATCAATAACTTATGAGGTTTCAAATTAAATTTTAAAAAATTCTAAAAAAATAAATATTTATATCGGCGAAAAAACCATTGAAAATGACGAAAAGTTTATAGCAGTTCATAGGTTTATCCTAGACCATCAAACCATATACCCATTCGCTATTCGAGATGGATCGTTTGATAATTATTTGGTTTGGGTTTGACTGATGTTAAATTAATTTTGAACAAAAAACCGAAAAATGTTTTGAGTGGTTTAATACCATTAAACACAAATTGGTTTTAGCGGTTTAATACCATTAAACACAAATTGGTTTTAGCGGTTTAATACCCTTAAACACAAATTGGTTTTAGCGGTTTAATACCCTTAAACACAAATTGGTTTTAGCGGTTTAATACCCTTAAACACAAATTGGTTTTAGCGGTTTAATACCCTTAAACACAAATTGGTTTTAGCGGTTTAATATCCTTAAACCCAAAATCCGTTTAAGCGGTTGGTTTAATGCTCCGAAATTCAAAATCGGTTTAGACGGTTTAAATACACTTAATTTTTTACTATAAACCAATCCATTAAAAATTATATATAAATCGATGCGTTTTGATGAGATCTATCAATTTTTAATTGGGTTTTGGGTATAAGGTTTTGGTAGCTTAGTTCAAATAAGTGAACCATTTTATAAGACTTTTCGCAATTCAATGTTTCACCAAATTAAATTCTACCCATTTAAACCAAAAGTTTACAGCTGAGAGTGCTGTCCAAAAGCCCCGAAATTGACGATTACAACGAAGGCTGCCTAGCGCCAGACTCAACCTGGGACCGGGGCGATATTACGGCCACCACCAACACAAACAACAAAGAGACACCACAAAGTGACGGGAAACAACGTTTTGGCACACCATCAAATGAGCAACCGGCCTCAACTTTGCCACATTTCCCAGTGTTCCCGGACTTGACCCGGTCGGATGTGCAAATGCACGAAAGGGCGAGGAAATTGGAAAAATGGCTTCGCTCGGTGCTGGCCATCCCAATCAACAGGGAATATCATGAAACGGTTTGCCAACTTTTTTGGTTAAAAATCAGAATTTTCGGATTGATTTACTAATCAAAAAAAGTATTGAAAATGTTGACAAAAGAGTATAGCGGTTCAATGATTTATTCTAGACCGCCAAACCCGATATTTTTCAGTTATGAGCCCTCTCCCCACCAAAAATTATGAAAATTATTTTCTAAGGATAATTTAGGGTGCTAACTGCTAATGACGAATCTGATAAGTCTTTCGTCATCATATCAAGTCATATTAGAAAGAGAATGACAACTTTTCATCTAAAAAATGCAAATTTCACATTTCACAATTTTGGTTATGGCTCATAACCGAAAATTACCCTCAAACTCTTTAAACCTATATTCAATCGAAGATCTCCTCAAGGCGTGTCGATAGGTATATAATTTTTCTTGGTTTGATCAAAAATTATAGGGTATTATTAAACCGTTTAAACCATTTTTTGGTTCAGAACTAATAAATAAATTTGATTAAACATCAAGCGAGACGTTTCGAAGAGATTTATCGATTGGTTTTAGGTTTGGGGTTTTTACAAACCATTAAACCGCTATAAACTTTTGGACATTTTTAATATTTTTTTCGATATTTTCATTATTTTTTTTTCGATTTAAATATTTCCAATTTATATCTATTTATTAATTCATTTCAGGCAGAATTTTGTGACGTTTCTCGCTATTCCTTCATCAATGAGCTGGGCGGAAAATACACTGAAGGAAAGATCAAGAAACGACCGGGCGGCAACAAAGTCTTCTATGGATGCAAACAATTTTGCATTAGTTGGCTGCTCCCATGGAGTCGAAGGTTTCTTTTTATCCATTTAATTGGGTTTAGAGGAAAGCCGTAAAATCTTAAGGTTTTTAGGCCATAAATTTTGGAATATGTTGGCCAAATTTTATTTTTAAACTATCATTTTAAGAGAGAAAAACGGCCAACAAATGCTAGAATGAATTGTAAAATTGATAAAAAAAAATTACCAAAAATTAGAATAAACAATTTTTACAACAATTGGAGGAGACGAAAATTTCGGATAAAACAATCAATTAGTGTTAATGGTGATAAAGTTGCGGGAGCAATTTATATAACAATTTTTTGGCCATAAAATTGGCTATCGAAATGGTATCAAAATCATTGACTAATATTTGAAATTTACCGAATTATGGCTTTAAAAATTGACAAAAAAAACATCCATTTAATTAAATCGACAGTTATTTGGCCATAACTTGTTAAATATTCAAAATTATAGCAATGCTTTGATATCATTTTGGTAACTAATTTTAAGGCGAATAAAATGTTAAAAATTTTATCACCGTTCATCATCCAAGTTCAATTTTCATTTAGCGTTTAGCCGAATAAACCAACCATTCGATTAGCAATTTTTAATCTTAAAATAAATTATTAATTTGCTTAGGTTAAAATATTTTCAAAAATATCCAAAAACCTTGAGATTTTATAAAATATATTTTATTTATTAAATTTCCACCCCATTTTGTTATAATTTATTCACATTTTCAAAGGTGGTTGATCGTCAAGGACACGTATGTTTGCTATATGGATCCATCGGATGAACAAATTCGCCTCGTCCTCCTTTTTGATGAACAATTCGAGATCAATTCCCCGGAGTTGGCTGCTACAATTCGTCCAAAGGAATTTGCACTTTCAAATTTACAACAGTAATTTTTTATATATTTTTATTTTTTACTAGGATTAGTTTTATTGTTTAAATCCAATAAAAGGAAAGAAAATTTATCCTAGACAGACCTATAAATAATAAATCTTATACCCAATCGATAGAACTATGGTCAAAACAAAACCCATCATTTGATATTTTTTGCCACACTTCTAAATTAGTATTGACCAAAACCGATTTTTAAACCATTTAATTTTGACCAAACCATTTTGAAAATTTTTATTTTGGTTTTTATTCTTTTCTGCGAATTAAATAATTTTCAAGCAAAAAGTTAAAAACTGTAAAAAAATTTTTAACTAAATTTTTCTCAATTTTCAGCGTTTTGATGTTGAAATGCTCAAATGAAGAGGACACCCAAGCATGGGTTGACACAATAAAAACCATATTGGAAGACACTGGCCAAATTTGGTTGCACAAAAAACGCTACGGCTCCTCCTTCCCACAACGCTTGAATTCCTACTGTCAATGGTTTGTGGATGCAAAAGATTTTTGGGAGAAAGTGACCTAAAACCCGGGAAATTCTTGTTTTTTTTCCGTAATCATGCCCTATTCTGATTTTTTGTGTATTTGCACTATTCTGATTTTTTGTGTATTTGCACTGTTCTGATTTTTTGTGAATTTGCACTATTCTGATTTTTTGTGAATTTGCCCTATTCTGATTTTTTGTGAATTTGCACTATTCTGATTTTTTGTGAATTTGCACTATTCTGATTTTTTGTGAATTTGCACTATTCTGATTTTTTGTGAATTTGCCCTATTCTGATTTTTTGTGAATTTGCACTATTCTGATTTTTTGTGAATTTGCCCTATTCTGATTTTTTGTGAATTTGCACTATTCTGATTTTTTGTGAATTTGCACTATTCTGATTTTTTGTGTTTTTGCCCCATTCTGATTTTTTGTGAATTTGCACTATTTTGATTTTTTGTGTTTTTGCACCATTCTGATTTTTTGTGAATTTGCACTATTCTGATTTTTTGTGTTTTTGCCCCATTCTGATTTTTCTAGTTTTTGCACTATTCTGATTTTTTGTGTTTTTGCCCCATTCTGATTTTTCGTATTTTTGCACTATTCTGATTTTTTGTGTATTTGTACTATTCTGATTTTTTGTGTTTTTGCCCCATTCTGATTTTCGTATTTTTGCACTATTCTATTTTTTCGTGTTTTTGCCCCATTCTGATTTTTTGTGAATTTGCCCTATTCTGATTTTTTGTGAATTTGCACTATTCTGATTTTTTGTGTTTTTGCCCCATTCTGTTTTTTGTGAATTTGCACTATTCTGATTTTTTGTGTTTTTGCCCCATTCTAATTTTTTGTGTTTTTGCCCCATTCTGTTTTTTGTGAATTTGCACTATTCTGATTTTTTGTGTTTTTGCCCCATTCTGATTTTTCTTGTTTTTGCACTATTCTGATTTTTTGTGTTTTTGCACTATTCTGATTTTTTGTGTTTTTGCCCCATTCTGTTTTTTGTGAATTTGCACTATTCTGATTTTTTGTGTTTTTGCCCCATTCTGATTTTTCTTGTTTTTGCACTATTCTGATTTTTTGTGTTTTTGCACTATTCTGATTTTTTGTGTTTTTGCCCCATTCTGATTTTTCGTATTTTTGCACTATTCTATTTTTTCGTGTTTTGCACTATTCTGATTTTTTGTGTTTTTGCCCCATTCTGATTTTTCATATTTTTGCACTATTCTATTTTTTCGTGTTTTTGCACTATTCTGATTTTTTGTGTTTTTGCCCCATTCTATTTTTTCGTGTTTTTGCCCTATTCTGATTTTTTGTGTTTTTGCCCCATTCTGATTTTTCGTATTTTTGCACTATTCTATTTTTTCGTGTTTTTGCACTATTCTGATTTTTTGTGTTTTTGCCCCATTCTATTTTTTCGTGTTTTTGCCCTATTCTATTTTTTCGTGTTTTTGCCCTAGTCTGATTTTTGTGTTTTAGTCCAATTCTGATAATTCGTGTTTTTGCACTATTCTAATTTTTTGCCCTAGTCTGATTTTATGTTTTTTATGCCCAATTCTGATTTTTTTTGTTTTACTAAATTTTGATTTTTGTCCAATTCTGATTGTTTGTGTTTTGCCCTATTTTGGTTTTCTGTGTTTTGGCCCTATATTCAGATAATCATCAATTTATCCTTTCAATTCCTAGAAATTCTATATTCTTTTTCTAATTTCAATCGTTGCAGGTTTGTGGATGCGAAGGATTGCTGGGAGAAAGTGGCCTCAATGATTGAAATGGCCCGAGAGGAGATTTTCATTGCCGATTGGTGGTTGAGCCCGGAAATTTATTTGCGTCGACCAATGGCCGAGGGCAATCATTGGCGGTTGGATTATGCACTGAAGAGGAAGGCTGAGAAGGGAGTGCGAATTTTCATTCTCATCTACAAAGAGATGGAAATGGCCCTGGGATTGAAGAGCCTGTATTCGAAAAAACATCTTCAAGGACTTCATCCAAATATTAAGGTGGGATTTGTTAAATTAATTAATTATAATTAAAATTATGTTTAAATTGGTCAAATTTAAAAAATTCACAAAAATTTATGAAACTATTTTTAATGAGAAAAGAATTTGTTTGGTACTATTCTAAGTGGCGAAAAAATGAATTTATTTTTGACCTTCCTTAAGTACGTATCAGGCATTACTAGGCCGGAAAATTCGAAATTTCCATTTGTTTTAAACTTTGGTGAGACCACTCCAAACATGCAAAAATGGTTTCATTATTTTATTTTGCCAAAAATTTTAGCATAGAGAAAAAGCACAGAACTGAAAACTTTCACTACTAAATTCGAATTTTCCGACTTCGGAAATCCAATATTACTTATTTTAAGAACAGTAAATCCATTTTTTTATCAAAAAGGGAGATTAGAAGAGAACTAGATTATTATTTATTATTCTTTTAGCTAAGCACGAATTTTGGGCTCAATTTAAATTTTCTTAACTTTCATTAAAAAGATAAATGCCAAAATTAATATTTTATAATTACAAAAATGACCCAAAAAATTGCAGGTGATGCGCCATCCCGATCATTACATTGGTTCGGGCACATTTTTCTGGGCACATCATGAAAAGTTGCTAATCATTGACCAGCTCATCGCCTTTGTTGGTGGCATCGATTTTTGCTACGGTCGATGGGATGATAGTCGACACGTGCTCACCGATTTGGGCTCAGTTCGTTTTTCGCCACGCTCGGAACAATGCACAATCGTTTGTTTTTTTATTTAATTTAGAAATTAATTTTAAATTTTGTTAATTTTAATGCAAAAATTTCTATTTAATTTGTCTAAATGGTCTTACATTTTCAAAAAAAAGTACAAAAAATTTTTTCTAATGGGTAATCATAAACCTGACCTTATTTCAGCACTACATATTTCACAATTTGGAACCCAAATTCGTACTTATTTTTAATTACCTATTGAAAAATTTTAGAACTAAAAATTTTAGTATACATGAAACTTTCTCTTCAATATTTCTAAATGATACTTATCCTTTATCCAGATTTTGAACACTCAAAAAGATGGCCCAAATTTTCTTAGACACTGGTTTTGACTCAAAGTTACTTTAGGAGGATTACTTAAAAAATCATCTTTTACAGCACCTTAAATCTTATGAATTATTTGAACTTACTCATTGTGGATTCAAATTCTTATCTATTTAAATTAATTAAAATTTATTTAATTTCTCTATTTAAGGAAAAGAATGCGGCTGCAAATTTACAAGGCAAAGTAATTGGTGAAAAACACCAGCATCCAGAGGCTGAAATGTTGCAAGAAGTCCATCGAATCACCGAGGACATCATCGACGAGGAAACGGGCAAAAAAATTGGCGAGAAAATAACCTCAACTATAAATCCAATTAAAAACGATGAAATCGATGCTGCAAATGCAAAAACGCCGGTGAATACAACAAAAGAAGGTGAGTTAATTTGAAAAAATAGATAAAATTGGCATGAAAACACATTTGACTGAGAAATTAATTAATTGACCAAATGATTATAAAAGGCCAAATATTTTGGCAATAAGGAAAGTCTTAAATCGACATGGACTATGTTATTAAAAATTAGAATCAACTTTAAATTTATTTTAGAATCTATAAAGCCCAATTCGCTATATTTTATTTTTAATGTTAATTTTTCTAACAAAAATTTTTCATAAATTTCACTATTTTATCCACCAAAATAAATAATTTAAAAGAGATTTAAAAAATGAGATGCATTGTTGCTGAAAATGAAATAAAATTAATAATTTTAAATAAATTTATATTTGCGACTAATTGAAGAAAGGGTATAATTTAATTTATTGATGACTCACCCACAGAGTCATTTGGTCAAATGGTTTAAGTACTCATTCATAAAATAAGAAGGTCGTAGGTTCAATTCCCACTACTTGTGGGCGCATTACTGAAGCCAAATGAAGATCGCCAACTTGGTCTTCATGGGTCCAAAAATGCGAAAATAATGTTGGCATCATCCGGAGTTCCTCTTCCTATCCTAGATAGCTCTTATGATGGGGTTATCCTCAAAAGATGATGACACAAAAAATTTTTTTAATCAATTTAATTTTTATCATCAAAAAATGTTATTTAAAATGATTAATTTTTAGGCAAGAATCAGCAAAAATAATAAGAAAATTATAGGAACAAAAATTAATAAAATTTGGCCACAATTCTTTAAATTATATATTCATTTACAGTGAATGGTCCAACGCCAAAATTACAATGGACGACACCAAAACAACAACAACCAAAATTGCGGGATGTAATGCAAAAAGCAATGGGTCGAGTCCGTTCATCCGTTGGTCCAAAACGCGAAATAATCACCCCGGAGAGAACGCCGAATACAAGCAACACAAACACAACAATGGGCGAAGAGGGAATGGAGAGGACGGAAATGTTGTCGAGCGAAGATGGCAAACCAATGATTCGTTTCATGAATTTCACCAGCAATTTGTCGGCACTGGAAGAACATGACACAACGGCCATAACAAATACGACAACGGAGGGATCACCGCCAATGGGGTCAGTTTTTGATTTGAAGAAGAATTTTCTGTTAAAAATGGTGATTGTAAAAATTATGATTGGCTTGGTTGGAAAAAGAATTGGGGAATTAGAAATGCTAAACACAAATGTTGATTTCCGAATAATTTTCTAATTATATGCCGAATCTGGGTAAACCAAATTCCAAAAAAACACATTAATCGTTATAAAAAACTTTCCCAAGTACAAATTTCGGCCTTTATTGACCTACTTATTTTATATGGCCAAAAAACACGTTTTACTTCCTTCTATTTTTTTTAGCTTTTCAACAGAAGTTTAGAGCATTAAATATTTTTTTATATTTCTCATCGAGAAGATTCACCGAGCATTTTTAGTACTTTATTTCAAATTCATATCTGGCCCTCAAGCCTGGTTAGGTACCTCCGAGATGGCTAGATTCCAAATATGGAATCAAATTCATGTTTAGAATCCACAAATTATACAATAAATAAATGTTTGATAATTTTTTGATTGGAAGAATCTAACAAACATGATAAATAAATTGACATTTACTTAACATTTTTTATTTTGTAGATATCCAAAATCGGGAAGCGTGCCGATTCCATCATCAGCGACGGCGGCAATACCAATGGAGCCAAAGCAGCGGACATTGATGCGACGAGTTGTGACAAATTTGAGACCAGAACGGGCAAAAAGACGTTGGCGATTGGCATTACAGCCATCGGAAGAGGCCCAGGATGAATACATTGTCAAGTAAGTTTGACAAAGTACGAAGATATACCGCAATTTTAATCCATACATAGTTTTTTGCTTTAAAATGTTAATAATTAGATTATCTTATCAATTTGACTAGTCATTATCATTATATCAATGCATTCGAAATTTTTCGCTCTTTTAAGTAATATATGGATGTTTTCGATTAGCCGCTACAAAGTTATGACCCCAAACCCCAACCCCAAGAATCTTGAGATGTTTATGTATATTAAATAAATGGAAAAAAATTAAAAAAAAAGAATACAAAAATAAAATTAAAGATAAATTAATTGAAATGTATTTCTAATTTCATCACAGTTATTGTCGACTGCAAGAGACCAAAGTGGATATGTCCGGGTTGCAGGGTGCTGGAAAATTGTGGCCTGGCAAAGATTATGTCAATTTCATTCATAAAGATTTCGTGGATGTGGACATTGCATACAGCGGTAAATTTAAGGGGAACTTATAAACAACAAAAATTGTCCAGTTTTACAAAAACCAGTTTCAAAAAATAAACGTTTACATTTCAATTTTAAGCAATAACATTGATTTTTTTTAATGTTTTAATTTACCTTTTGAGCAAACACACAAATATTGGAAAAATACTCCAGAATTTTTTTTTTAATTAGTGCTCTTTGACATAGCTAAATTACTGATAATTCGGAATCAAAAATAATTTTTTTATTTCCCACAGATTTTATCAATCGATACGACACTCCGCGAATGCCTTGGCATGACATTCATTCCCTCGTGTATGGATCGGCTGCCCGTGACGTTGCCCGGCATTTCATTCAACGTTGGAATGCAACAAAGGTGTTTTTTTACCGCACATATTTTGGTGAAGTGAAATAGTATTTAATTTCCAAAAATAAACACGGAATAATAAAAAGTATTGAAAATGCCAAAAAGGTCGTAAATAGAAGACAAAAAATAAAATAAATCCTCTCAGTTTGGTTTTTATAACATTTAAACCAACAATTTGGTTTTTTCTATTCGACGGAAACATAAGGCATCATTGAGGATTCGAGCCACATCATGTTTTAAACATTTTACCAATGTCTTAGCCACTCGGCTATTGATGTGTCGCGGATTCATGGATTCATTTTTAATTTAAGTTCGACGCAAATATATTTTGGGATTTAGGATATTTCAATGTTTTTTCGGCAAATTAATAGTATACTTACTGTTAGAAAATAATAAAAATTTACATTTTTGCAGACCGAAAAACTCAAAGACGATGTTGCCTACCCATATTTGCTGCCAAAATCCTACAATTCCGTGCGAGTCCCAAAAATATTCTTCAGTCCTGACACACAAAGGGTTGAGGTTCAAGTGCTTCGCTCTGTTGCCCATTGGTCATCACTGATCGACAAAACCGAGGATAGCATTCAACAAGCCTACCTTTCATTGATTGCCAATGCCCGCCATTATGTGAGTTTGCATTTTTATTTCTACATTAATTGTATTCCATAATTGCACATAAGACATAACATTATTGTGTAAGCCCCGATTTTAACTAGAAATGCTAATATGACTTAATTTTTTAAATACTTTTTAATTGGGTAGAGCAACTAAATCCTCAATCAAATAAGAAAATTATTATATATTATTCAAAAGACTCCTCAATCATCCAAATTCTTTAGCCCATCCAAACTTTTTACTTTATAAATAATATAGAGAATTATTAGCCCCATATTCGATAAAAAAAATTATAATTTCAAAGTTTGACTCACTAAATTAAAACTTTAACTTAAGCATGCTTAATTTATATTTTTCTCGTAAAAATTTTTAAAAGACAATATCAAGTGCAACACATAATAATAATTTGGGTTAAGTTTATGACCCACTATTTTTGAGCATAAATAGGATAATTTGATGTGTAATCCATAATCCATATTAATATGAAAAAAAAGCTAATAGCTAAAACACTCATTTTTCTTTAATCACCATTTTATTTATAGGTCTACATTGAAAATCAATTCTTCGTTTCAATGATTGGAAGTTCCGAAGTGCATAATGGTAAATTTGAAAATTATATTGCTAGATTAAATTCATTAAAAATTTATAGAAATTTGCCGAGTCCTACACGATCGCATTTTACGTGCACATCAGTAAGTAAATACAAATTATTATTTTTATATTTAAGTTGATAAATTGTTTTCTAAATTTTATGAGATATAACCTAAAATAACAAATGATTATTTTTTCAAAAAAAATATTTCAAAATGATTTTAAGGGCCATTCCGTGAAATTTTTTTAGATCAAACCGACCATTTTTCTTATTGATTTGATATTTTACCTTTTCACCAGCCATAAAATCAGTTTTGGAACCTAAAATTCCCAGTTTTTAATTTCTAGTGGTTTAATTAATAATTTTGATCGATAATAAACTTTCGATTAAATTGATCCAAAAAAGATTCGACAAAATAAAAAGATTTTATTGAGTTAAATCTCTAAATTTTACTCCTATTTATTTTACATTTTTTGCATAGGAAAAAGGAAACATTCCGTGTTTTTGTGCTCATCCCACTTCTTCCCGGCTTCGAAGGCGACATCGGGGCCACCTCATATTCAGCCCTGTTGGCCGTCCTCCATTGGACAATGCTCTCAATTGCCAAAGGCGAACATTCCCTGGTGGAACAATTGCGCAAATCCGGTGTCACAAATGTCCACGATTACATTTCATTTTGTTCACTTCGAACCTGGGATGAACTGTGCGACAAATTGGTCACCGAATTGGTCTACATTCATTCCAAACTGATGATTGTGGATGATTTGCACACAATCATTGGCAGTGCAAACATCAATGACAGATCGCAGAGTGGAAATCGAGATTCTGAGGTGGGCAGAATTTAATAAAACCTTTATAATTTACAAAGATATTCCAAATAAATCATAAATCATATTATTGATTCAAGAAACTCAAAATATATAGCGTTAAATTATAATGATAGCCTCTAATTTAAACCAAAACTCAGACCAAAAATTCTGGGTACTTCATTCGGATAGATCTCCTCTCCATATTATTAAAAATAGTTTTACTAGGAAAATTTGGTAAATATGATTTTAAACATTTCTAGACTAATTATCTTAAGTTGGTGAGAATAAGTAACCACGTTAAAAATTAACGCCCATTTTGACAAGTTTAGTTTATTTCCTAAAAATGTACCAATTTTTCGAAAGTAAAAAGAATTTTCTGAAGGGTTTAATCTTTAGTTGATATTACCAAAGCTCATATAGCACTTCAAATATCATAAAAAAACATTTATTACGTAAACAGAAATCAATAAAAAGTTAAACAAAATGGTATATAAATCCAAAGCATTATAGCTCCCAAAAATAATCTTTTAATTGATAGACTCAAACCTTAAACAATCCAAATTATTAGTCTCCTTAGCCAGTATCCGTTTAGGAAATTTTTAACAAATGGATTTGTCAAAAAAACATCAAATTAATGGACTATCAATTTCTTTTAAACGATGAGTCACTGTGGCCAGAGGTGGTCAAATCGGTTAAGTGATTGACCAAAAAGCTCTTTCAGCAAAGTTCGACTCCTCTTAGGAGGAGTTAATAAAAAATACAGGGGAAATGACGAAATAAAATTGAAATTTGATATGTCTCTGAATTGGTATTGATAAAAAATTGGCATCCGATCCCCTTTTTTAAATTTTTTAAATATTAAACAAGGTACGGATATATAACAAAAAAATATCAAATTTAATCAAAAAATCAATTAAAATATTTGATTTTAATTTCCATTAAATTTAAGGTTTGCCTGTTGATCACGGATCATGAATTTGTGCAAAGTCGAATGAATGGATTGCCCTACACTGCCGGCAAATTTGCCCATTCCCTACGAAAACGCCTCATGATGGAGCATCTTGGCCTGCTGGAAGACTCATTTCCACGCACAAAGGCCAAAGAACGCATCGATGTGGACGATCCAATTTGCCCTACATTTTACACTGACATTTGGTGCAGAATTGCCGAGACGAACACACGCATTTATGAGGAAATATTCCGATGCTATCCAACAAATTTGGTACGTTTATTATTGAAATAAATCCATAAAAGAGTTGGACCAATTACATTTCATAAATCCAAGAACAAGGAAATAAATTTTTACTAAAAATTGGCTATTCCTTAACGATTAAGCTGACTAATCCGTAAATTGAATAAAATTAGAGGACAAATTTGGATTAACTAAATTAGAATAGATGGAGTTTTTAGACTATGAATTTTTTTTGATCACGATAAAGTCGATGGGGATCCTTTTCAACTTATCATTGAAATATTCCATCAAAAACAGTTGCCCAAAACTGGGACTATCACTCTCTTCAGGAAATAAATCTTTTACTGGAATTTTATCTGAGTCAGCTTTGAATTATCAAAAGTATAGACTTTAGATTCTTTAACCATAAAAGATTTTATAATTCCATCAATATTCTCAAAAATTTGCCCTCAGTAAATAAACATCACATTTTAAAGGACATAATTCCCAAAATTCATAGGAAAAAGAGACTCAGGGCAAGATTTTCATAACTTGAGGGTAGAATAAAACGAACATTTTGGATATGAATAAAATAGAATTCTTGGATAAGTTCCCATCGGCAATAATCATTAATTTCATTCCAAAATTTAATTTTCTTTTACCTTCACAGGTCGAAACCTTTGACGAATTGCTTGCCTGGAGATCGGAGAAGAAAATCGCAGAAAATGAGCCGGAAAAAGCACGAGCGGAATTGGAAAAATTGGTTGGCTCTTTGGTGGAATTCCCAATACATTTCTTGCGCAATGAAAATCTTTCGCCAACATTTGCCTCCAAGGAAGGATTGGTGTCCAGTTCCATATTCGTTTGATGAACAAAATTTGACTGCTGAAGGCAAAAGAATACTCTATTTGAACCCATTCAATTTTTCCCCATTCATTTGTCACAAATTATTATTTTTTTTCCAATCTTCATTCCCATATCTCCAAGCCTCAAAATGGAATTTATTAAGTTTAAAAATGGACCAAAATCAATTTTAGAAATATCTAATTTTATTTTATATTAATAAAAAACAAAAAAATTCGATCACTTATACTTAATAATTTCCATCTCCCAATTTAATTTTAATTTTTTTCAAGCCATCAATCCCATTGTGACATTTTATTCTCTTATAAAAAACATTTGCCAAATGAAAACATTGAGACTTAATCCTCCCCATCCACAGCCAAAAAATAATCATTCATTGTTCATTCATTGAGACAATATTTTCTTTTAATTTTAAATGCCACTATTCTAGTATTAAATTGTTCCCTGTGAGACTAGAAATTGATATTCATTTCCTTTATTTGATTTTATAAATAAAATTGTAATAAAAATGATTTAAAAATTTAAAATAAATCACAATTATACTATTATTCTGTCAATAAAATTAAGTAAAATGCGCATTTACAAATCTAATTTGAAAGAATAAAAAATCAGAATAGGCGGAATTTTTCTAACCAGGCGGAATTATTCTAAGAACAGGCGGAATTATTCTAATCAGGCGGAATTATTCTAACCAGGCGGAATTATTCTAACCAGGCGGAATTATCTAAGAACAGGCGGAATTATTCTAACCAGGCGGAATTATTCTAACCAGACGGAATTATCTAAGAACAGGCGGAATTATTCTAACCAGGCGGAATTATTCTAACCAGACGGAATTATTCTAACCAGGCGGAATTATCTAAGAACAGGCGGAATTATTCTGACCAGGCGGAATTATTCTAACCAGGCGGAATTATCTAAGAACAGGCGGAATTATTCTAATCAGGCGGAATTATCTAAGAACAGGCGGAATTATTCTAACCAGACGGAATTATTCTAACCAGGCGGAATTATCTAAGAACAGGCGGAATTATTCTAACCAGGCGGAATTATTCAAACCAGGCGGAATTATCTAAGAACAGGCGGAATTATTCTAATCAGGCGGAATTATCTAAGAACAGGCGGAATTATTCTAACCAGACGGAATTATTCTAACCAGGCGTAATTATTCTAGGAACAGGCGGAATTATTCTAACCAGGCGGAATTATTCTAACCAGGCGGAATTATTCTAACCAGGCGGAATTATTCTAAGAACAGGCGGAATTATTCTAACCAGGCGGAATTATTCTAACCAGGCGGAATTATTCTAAGAACAGGCGGAATTATTCTAACCAGGCGGAATTATTCTAACCAGGCGGAATTATTCTAACCAGGCGGAATTATTCTAACCAGGCGGAATTATTCTAACCAGGCGGAACTATTGAAAAAATTACAATAAAAATGTTTTAAAAATTTAAGATAATTCATAATTATTCAATGAATTTTTATTTCTTAGCATTTTTCTCCTAAAAAATTGTATTTTCAGGGGGAACCTTCATATCCAAAACTTTTCATAAAAGATCAAGATACAACGAAGCATAAAAGTTTTAAATTCATTTAGGTTTTTCAACTAAGTTAGAATTGTTTAAAGCTAAATTGTAATCAAACAATGTGTCTTAAATTATATCTATAAATTTGGTAGATTTGGGATGTCTAATTTTTTCCGCGGCTTTGCCATTTCTTCACTTTGTGTTTGTGTTCAATTACGGTAAGGCTAAAATTTTTCCCTATGAAATCTTTTACCTCTATTTTTCTTTTGAACTATTTTTTGAAATCGGCGAAGAAAGATATTGATGAAAAAATATATTTATTATATTTGAATAATTTTCTTTGATTTTTTCGATATTTTATAAAAATTATTTTTATTGCCCTTTTTTCAAAAAATTATAAAACAGAAACCTTTTCCATAAACCCAAATCGAGATTGTCAAACCGGCCAAAATTTAAATCGAAGATCTCGGTTTAAAACCGACTTTGGACCAATCTCACTTCTCTACAGAATATTCAATTATCCTTGAGTGGATTAAATTAATAAATATTAAAGGAGAAAGCTACTTCAAAACTTAATTAAAAATTGACTTTTTTTTATGGCCAGCAAAACGCTGAATATATTTTATTTTTGATATTTAATAATTTCCAGCAGAAAAAAAAAGTGATTTCACTTATCTCCAGAGCTGTGCTTTTCATAAATCTTGACTCCGACTCCGGACTCCGACCTTTCAAAAATTTAGCTCCGACTCCGACTCCGGACTCCGGGCTTTCCATTTTTTAACTCCGACTCCGACTCCAACTCCGGAGTCGTTCTAAAACTCGACTCCGACTCCGGAGTTTAACTCCGCAGAAATTTCTTTTAAGTAATTTCGATTTAGCTCCAGGGCACTTTTGTGTAAAATTAACATCTTTTTTCGAAAATGATATAATTTCGGTACGAAAATTTCAATTTTAGTCAAAATAAACCAAAAAAATTAATTTTAAAAAATTGAAAAGGGAAATTTTTTTAAAAATTTGGTAAAAAAATAAAATTTTTTTAAATAAAAATCCGGAGTCGACCGGAGTCCGGAGTCGCTCAAAATTTTTGACTCCAACTCCGACTCCCAACTCCGACCTTTGAAAATTTTGACTCCAGCTCCGACTCCAGCTCCGACTCCGGACTCCGACCTTTTCAATTTTTGACTCCGACTCCGACTCCAGCTCCGGAGTGGAGTCGGAGTTGGAGTCGGAATCGGATCATGTATTTTTTTAAAAATAAACCAATTTTTATCGCCTTGTCGAATAAATTATTTTAATTAAAATTGCGTAAGAATATTTTTTTGCCAAAAGTTTTCGCCTTGAATCGTCAAATTTTCATCAAAAATAATATACTCATTTTTGCTTCCATTTTTATATTAAAATTTTTGAACACAATTCCAATATATGAAAATATTTTTTTTGAAAAATTAACATTTAGTTTCAATTTTTTCAATAGGATCTACCAAGCGAATGCTCCATTTTGTCAAATAGCTAATGATGAGAAATCAGTGAGTTTGGTGTATTCTTTTTTTTTCAAAAATTAGTGCAAATATTTTTACTAGAAGAATGTACGAGACGGATTCCAATATAAATTTAATTGTGCTCAATGGGTTGATACGCCTATATTTTGGCAATCAAAAGGAATTCCATCCGATTTTTTTAGCATCAAATTTTACAGAATTTATTCCATTTCTCTGTGGGAAAATTTTTTAAATCCGAATGCCTCTAATTGTTCTACTCGTACATCATTGGAATATTTTTACGTAGCAAGATGCATTCATGGGATCGTTCTCCCATATGGGGTCAACCAGGATTGGTTGGAATAGGGTTGTTTAGCTCTGAGATGGCCATTGTGCCGGCCCAAGGCCAGAAGGGAAGGGAATTTACCCCTTTGTGGCACATTGGGGACCGTTCCCATGTTTGTCCACATTGTGGGAAGGCATTCTTCCGAACAAGCCATTTGAATCAGCATTTACAAATTCACAAGGGCAGTCGAACGCATAAATGCCATTTATGCATGAAAATATTCACTTTCAAATATAGTATACTAATTTTGGATAAATTAAGGAAATCTCCCCTTTTAATCTTGAATCGCCATTTGAAAATTGATTCGGATTGAAGTTTTGTGTGCAAAAAATGCGCAAAATGTTTCCAATTGGAATGCGAGTTGGAGGAACATTTGAGAAAATGCAGAGGCGGAGAAAGGTGAGATAAAAATTTGTGGGAAACGAGGAGAGGCAACAAAAGGTGGGAATTTAATATGCTTTATTAATTATTATAAGATAGAACAATTAAATAAATCCTATTACAAAAACTTGTAATTAAAATTAATTGTTTTTTCGCCAATAAATAATTGGTTCATTAAAAAAATAAAAAGCTTTTTATGCGTTTGATAAATAAATAAAATTTTTTGATTAGAGAGTATTTTTATCGAAAACCAAGATAGGCAAGATCTAGATATAGAAAAATTAAAGAAAACATCGATTAATGATTCTCAAATAACAAATCTTGAAATTTGCATAAAATAAATTCATCTATTCCTCAGCACGGCGAAGGGCAAAAAATCGCCAATGCCTTTGTCACCTCCTTCCTCATCTTCTCCATCAGATACAGTCGAGAATGGAAATGAGAATGGGCAAAATGCCCGCATGGAAATGGAGACCGAAAATATGGAGGTATTATGGCAGAAATTATTGCTTTTTTTAACATAATAAATTCAGTCAAACATCAATGAATAAAAGATATTTGTCTATAGGTCAAGAGTTATTGGACAAATTTGCAGATACAGCAGGATTGTTGATCGTTCTCCTATGTGGGATCAACCAGGATTGGAAGGAATAGAGCTGTTCAGCTCTGAGACGGCCATTGTGCCGGCTCAAGGCCAGAAGGGAAAGGAATTTAACGCGTAATCCATTCTCTTTTAGGGATGATTACCGTTTAAACGGATTGGCGCCGGCTGGACAATTCCCCTGCATTTGTCCCAATCGTACTACCATGAAAAAATCCCCAAAAAATACTTTGGCCTAATTAAATAATTTTTTTAATCCCCCAACCAAATTATAGTTTATTTCCCCACTAATTCATTCATTCAATCAACAAAAATTTATTCGAGTAAATAAAAATATTAATTTTTGACTGTGACACAAGTGGAGAACTCAATATTACCATCTCCTCAAAAAGCCAAAAATGCCAGTGAGATTTTTTTCTCCATTTGCCCCATGGCCAACTCAAATCAGCATATTCCCCTTACATTCCCATTCCCAATTGTTTCCAGCTTTTGGATGAGATGGCCTCTCATTCGAACATTCTTCACATTCTACCAAATAATGGCCATTTAAAATTCAAGACATTGGGTAGATAAACCATTTTTATTGGACCAATTTGGCCAAGCTAAATGAGAAAACATCGAAATGGAAAATAATTCGACTGTTCAATTTATGAATGGGGCATTCATTCAATTTGACTGCCCTCCTTAAGTGGTGGTAAAAAATTGGTGCAGAAAAGATTCAACAATGGGGGACAAAAAAACGGCGAAAATGTTTGGTGAATTATTGGAATTGAATGTGTGGTTATTTCGCAGAAATAAAATTGAATGTTCAATTTTAATGAATCAAAAAAGAAATTGTACTCCCCATCCACTTCAATGATGAATGAATCAAATTCAATTTGTTTGCCACGGGATTCCGGCAAATAACATAAATCTCCATAACCAAAAAATGATGTAAAAAACCATTTAATTTTATGCAAAAAGGCAGAATGAATGGGGAATTTTGTTATATTTGATGGATGCCAGGGTTTGACGAATATTGATAGTAAAAAATGCACACATTTCCTGTTATGATATTTTTCTGCTATAAACCAAAAATGGCAAAATATTTTGAATAAAAATTACTTTATATTTCAGTTTAGATTCCAATCTTTCTCTCATCCTCAACATCGCACTGTGAATATCAATAAAAACGTAAAATTTTTCCTATCTTATACCATTGAAAAATATTTTATTATATTTTCATTTCCAAAATGAAGAAGAATGCTGACAATAATCGTGGTGGTAGTAACAAATCATCGCGAGTGATGGCAATTCATCGCCGAGTGCTGGCAAATTATCGCCGAGTGCCGGCAAATCATCGCCAAACAAAACTCCCCCAGGACAATATTCAACTGGCAAAACCCAATCATCAAATTCACCTTCACCCGGCCGACTGGAGCGTATGAATACGGTCTTTCCTCACCCTCCAACTCCTGGACAAATCGCTCAAAGAGCTCAAGCAGAGGCTGAACATGAAGCCTCAATGAAAAGGGGACGAGAAGAATATCGAAAAATGATGACTGAACGTATGCCAAGGGGAGAATTTAAATCAAAATCACCTGAGGTGAGGGAATAAATGGATTGAATTCTCGATTATTCCCGGCATTTTTTACCCCCAGCTTTATATTTCATTCATGAAATCAATCATGGCCATACCATATTCTTCGTTCATATTTTTGAGATTGATTTCCTTCTCATTCCTGGCATTTCTACATTTCCTCATTTTTCTATTAATTATCGGCTTTTTAAACAAATCCCGATAAATTTTACTAAATATTATCTTATTTAACTCGTGAATGTTTTTACCTCTCGATTCAAAATATTCTAACCTATTCCCGAGTTTACTATTACATTTTTCCAATAATTTAAATCTTTAAGGGAGCGCCCGGTCGCCGCTGCGCGGCTCCCGGCCGCTCCCATTGGTTCAAAAATAATCATTTTTTACTCATTTCAATATTTTCCGTCTCATTTAATTAATTATCTCTATCATTCTATAGCATTTTAATTTACAAAATTTGGCATATATTTACATAATTTTTTTTAAAAATAATTCTCGGCTATTCCATTAATAACAATAATTAAAAATTTTTCTATTTAATTTATCGAAATATTTTTAAAAATCTTTTTATTCTATTAATATTTCTTTTCTTTATTTTTTATGTCTAAAAACTCTTTTTCTTTATACATTAACTATATCATTTATTTTTGAATTTTATTTAATAAAACAAAACGCCAAAGTTAAAATATTCAAATGTCTCTTTGTCCCGGACATCTCCATTTAATATATTTAGATATGCATGGTGGCTACGTTCACATTTTATGGTAAAATAATATTTTTACAATTTTATAATTTCTCACAATATAAATAAATTTATGTGATACAAAAAAATATTAAAACAAAATTAAAATTAATTCGTTGAATCATACATAATTTAATGTACAAATATTTCGATTATTATATCAAAAAGAAATTTTTTATTGAATTATTTTATGGGAATGAGTTAAATTTTTATAAATCAGTTTGAATTAAAGAATTAATATTTTAAACAATAAAATAATATTTTTTTGAAGATTAAATAATTAAAAAGCAAAATTGAAAATTCATTTAAAAAATTTTATTGAGAAAACAAATGCTTAATACGGACGCGCAAAGCGCAGCGCAGTGCTCAAACCCGACACGGAGATCGATTTGTTCCCACAATGGATTAAAAAAAATTATTTATCAATATCATATATTTATTTTTATAAATGGAAAATTAATTGATTGAAAATTAAGATTTACAAAACATTATATCCTAATTGAAAAATTGATTTTTAAAAATTTTAAATTAAAAAAAAAATCAGTTGAAAAATATTTTATCCAATTTCTAAGGACATTTAAAAAATTTATACCGTAAATTCTAGATAAATTATCAAAATATACATTTTCATATATTTGTTTGTTTGATTTGGTTATTGAAGAAGGAAAACTATTATTATGATACGATAGTATAAAAATTAAAAAATTCGATAAACCGTATTTATTCTATAAGCCCCATCACTATTATAAGCCTCCAGTGTCAAAACTAACCAATTTAAAAGATGAAATTAAGCCGAAATAAGCATTTTTTGTTTTAAAAAATTCCGAAAAGTTTCCAACTCGAAGGGTCAAAATAAAATTAATACGGTAATCTAAAAAAACAAAATCTTTTCCATTATAAGACCACAAAATTGTTATCTCCGTCAGACTTAATTATTGTATTTTTGAAATCAGAATTGAAATCAAGAGTGACTTGAGATAAAATTTCGATTTTTATTTCGGGAAATATTTAATGTGGTGTATATAATCTGAGAAGATGAATGGAAAACAGACTTTAGGCAATTATTATAAATTATTTAATCATTAAAACAAAATATTAATCTGGGAAATCATTTTTGATTTTTTGTGCTCTTTGTTCCTCTCATTGTCAATTACCGTACCGAATTAATTCATTTCAGATACTCTCCCATGCATCTTTTGCCTTTTCCCAATTTCCTCTAGAATTAATTCCCTCAAAAAAACAAAAATTTTTGATTTGCTGAAAAACAAATTAAACAAATACAATTATTTCACTCATATCAGCATCAGCAACGACAAAGCATATGGTCGAGGTTGAGGATTTGATTGATTTGTGGCTTGCTTGGAGGAATTTGTATGTGAATGGAAAGTAAATTGGTGCATTTTTACTAATTTCTTCATTTTTTATTGCTGATGGACAAAATGAGAATTTGTGCATTTTCTACCAATAATTTTTTTCCCATTAAATATCTACAAATGACCTCATCAATCATTTATTATGTTGAATATTAAAAATTGGAATAAATACGAGAGTCAACTTAAAAATTTTTTCATTTTCTGAAGATCATATTAATATTTTCCATTAAAATAAAATGAAAATGGGACAATTGTCCAATATTATCAATTCCCCAAACGTGAAGGCAAACTATAGTAGATTTTAAATCCTAGACAAATGAAAAATTTGCATCTTAAATTTCTCTCACAACAAATATCTGAAAGAATTTATAAAGGATTGAACCAATTTTGTTGATTATATATAAAAAATAAAAATTAAAAAGGAAATATTTTTCTATCCAATGATAACAATTTTATTTAATTTGGTTCAGAATTATAAAATTATTTTCTGTCTAAAATCACTATCGCAAAGTCTTTTTTGAGCACAATTTCATCAATTCTGAATAAATTTAAATAAAATAGATATCATAAGCCCAAAAATTGCTTCGTTAATTTGATAACAAAGAACAGCAAAGATGGTTCAATCCCTTGATGAATTAAAATAAAAATAGTGGCGTAGGTATTTATGTTGCGGTAAATATTAGAAATTGGTAATTTTCGGAATTTACCAGAAATTGGGCTGGTAAATTTTGGAAATCTCGGCTTCTAGGCGTAGTAAAAACTAGAGAATAGGCTCATTCGACTCAGCATTGTCTATTTATTATATGAAGTTTCAATTAAAAACTGATTTAAGGGTTAATGTTAGGATAGGGCCAGCATGGGTTCTAGAGTTAGAGTAGGGTTAGGGCTAGAGCCTAGAGGCTAGGGATGTCTGACATTGAAATTTCATAAAGTAATTCGACCATGCCGTGTCGAAAGAGTCTAATCTCGAGTCTGAACAATGCAATGCCTAAAAAAGCCGAGATTTCCAAAATTTACCGGCCCCTCCGCCTGGTGAATTCTGGAATTTACCAATTTCCAATATTTACTGCAACATTTACACCTAACCGTTAATTACTATTTTTACAGATTAAAATTTCTTCCATATAAATTTTCCTAAAGAAAATCTAAATAAACATGCTCTTCAATTCAAAATCATCAATTGTTCTACTTTTGCCGGTTTGCATCTTTGTTTTGCTGCTGAACTCTCAGCAATGTGCTGCTTGTGGCCGTCGAATTGCAAATAGTGTTGAAAATGCCGGTGAACGAGTTGCTAATTCTATTCATGAGGAATCAGCAAAATTTCAAAGCACATTCAAAGAGGAATCATCAAAATTTCAAGATATATTCAAAGAAGAATCTGGAAAATTTCGAACAACGTTCAAGCAAGAAGGAGAAAAGGTGGCAAATAAATTGTGAATAAATATTTTTAATTAAAATTTTACCAACAGTATTATGATGGCGCTAAACAAACTTATTATAAAGGAATCCTGCTTAATGCTTTCGTCTATATTGGTTTGCCATGGATTGCAGATTGGCTAACAGATTGTGACGCTAAAATTGGCAGAGGACTGCAAGTTTTTTTCTACTTAAATAAATAGGGAAAATTCTCAAGTCTCAACCGTTTGATAAAAAGCATATTTAAATTTTCTTTCTTAAAATTATCAATTAGAAAATTTGCAATCGAGAATCTTGATTATGGTTTTGAGTTGTCTATATTGACTTTTCGTAGAACCTTTTTTCAAAATATTCATAATTTTGAAAATAATAAATAATGATTTTTATAATGGATAAATAATGCGAATAATATACTAGTAGAATGGATATAAATGGCTAAAAGGAATATAATGAGATTAATGGGAAATAGATAATAGTTCTGAAATTTGGATTGGAAAAGTCTTCATTAATTTTCATAATTCATACTTTTTTTTTAAAATTTTAATTAAAATAAATTGTAAAACCATTTTATCAAACAATCTTAAATGATCAAAATTCAAATCCAATGCCAAATTTAGTTCAGATTCACTGACCTCGAAAAAAAGTTAAAATAAATTTAAGTCATAATAGAAATAATTTTTTATAAAAAAACGGGATTAAGAATAAACAATAAACTAGAATATTACTGAATAAGAAATTATATATATATATATATAAAATATTTGAATTGATTTAATAAGATGGAAATTTATTTTAAGTTCTGTTGCCAAGCTATTTTGCAATGATTATGGACAATGCCAACTAGATCGATACTGCACACCGTCAAAAGAATTTCCTGACACATATGAATGCAGGTAATAAACAAACAATTGTTTTCGGGTATTATTTTCATTGTCCCATTTTTTTAAAAAATAATTTTGCAAAATTTTCTTCCTGAATTTTTGTATCTATGTTTTTAATATCGTATTTATTTTGAATCTTATTAGTTCCAATAGAAGGTTCAAAAATGCTTTTGAACATTTTTCTTAAAATGGTATAATAATTATTTTTAATTTTTATGCAAAGCAAGCCAATGGTAAATTTGTGCTCAATCAGATGTTGACTTAAAGCACATCGATTGAGTTCTATTTGACTAAAAAAATTGTTTTTTGACGCATATGCCATAGGGGGACTGAAGATATGAAAAAATTCAAAAAAGTGGGCTCTAATGATAATATTTTAAATTTTGAGAATTTATAATTAAAATTTGAATTCCTTTTCAAAAAAAATAATTTAATAAATTTTAGAATGCCAGCCCATTGCCCAGCTCCAATTGGTTGTGCCGGAAAAGTCATCACACGACATTCTGGGAAATATTTTGATGAGACCAAGTATTTGTGCAATCCAACTTGGTGGTGTCCAGAACCGAATGCGTGTTTTTACTACAAAAATGTTATGAAGACGAACACTTTTATTGCCATCTTCGGCCTCATTATCTGGTTCTGTTTTTTTTTCTCCCTTGGATTCTGCATTTGGTATGTTCTCGATAAATTATTCGGATGGAATGGTGAAGGATTTTGTATTATTTCCATCATTACCAGCATCCTCGGTACCATGATTTTTGATATTATTTGGGACGAAACTTATTTTGGCCTTGAACGATGAACAAAACGTTTTTTGTAATTAATTTATTTTGAGTTTGATGCTTCTTTCTAAAAATATTATGAATATAACACATTTTATCAATCTATAATTAATCATCTAATTCAATATTTAAATCACAATTGTAAAATTTTAAATTCCAAAACTAAATTTTAATTTTATTTAATTTACTGTCCATTCCGAAAAACGACTCTATATATTTCCTCCCGTTTCCAAAATGTCCAGCAGCAATTCTCATCTAAATTACTTCTGTTTCAATCAAAATTCATCTGTATCGATATTGTTTTAATTTATCATTTAACTCTGAATCAAATTTTATTTGCATTTAACCCTCCTTTACTTGTCATCCTCCATTATTTCTTCAATTTTTTTTTATTTACAATTTTCGTTGAATTTTTTCCTTTTATTTGATAATTAAATGTGTATTTTTTATTTTCAATTTTTTGATTTAAAATAATTTGAAAATTCTATGGGAATTTAATTGATGAGTCCAATATTACTGATGAAAATTTATGAAAATTAAACATTTAATATTCCCACCAAAATTTTGACGAAAAAGATTCCCTTCTCGACTCATTCAAGAACTTTTAAAATTTTTTCAACTCATAAATTTTTTATTCTTAATTTTTATAAATTTTTAAATAAATAAATAATAAAATAATTTTGACTAATTCACGTTCCACAAATGTAAAATGAAAAAAAATTTTTATAAAATAAAATTAATATCTTTATTTCCATAGGAAACATTTCACATCCATTTACATATTTTTATCATTAAATTTTTGTGAAATTTAAAAAATTTGTAAAATAAGCAGATTTTTCTCAAAATTTTCAGGGTCTATGGCACTAAATACTTGTAGCTTTCTGTAACCTAGATTTAATAAAATTAAAAAAAAAAAACATTTTTAGATTACTCTTT
Organism: Pratylenchus scribneri; assembly: GCA_030063045.1. Lineage (NCBI taxonomy): Eukaryota > Metazoa > Nematoda > Chromadorea > Rhabditida > Pratylenchidae > Pratylenchus > Pratylenchus scribneri. Next base: position 950,328 of record JAQSEB010000045.1, read on the forward strand.
TTCTTTTGGCTTTTGAATGGCATAAAACCTTCTTGAATATTTGCTTTATTTTTTAGTAAAGGGATAAAAAAATGGCCCAGATTTTAAATTAGAATTTTATAAATTCCCTCAATTTATGTATTTGATCATTTCTTGGACAAAATTATCAACAAATTGCATCCTTTTCCATTTATTAGACCGAATAATTTGCAATTGGAAATATAAAATATAGGTGAGGTGAAAACAAAACGAAACTGATAATGCCCGGTGGGATATTCTCTGTCATTTTGCAAATGTTCCCAAAAAATATGATTAACTCGGTGTCAACTGTCAATTCGATATTCATCTATGTGAAAAAGATTTGACTAAAAGATGAAAAGCGAAAAAAAAATGCTATATACTTTCTTCTGCCGAAGAATATTTTTAAAATTGTTCAGTTGTGGAAAATGAATTCTAATAACGTTAAATACCAATTTGCATAATGGAAGGCCCATTTAATTGTTCGCATTTTATAAATTAGGAAGATAAAAATTATTAAACCAAAGCTAAATTTAACAAAAATGAAAATTTCGCGAAATATGTTTTCTAGCTTATTAGTAGAATCCTTAAATACATCAAATGAATACGACCATTTATTTGACAATTTTTCAAGCGATGTTCAAAAAAATCCTATGGGCATCAGTCTATCCCTAATAAAGCAATCGATTTAAAATTAAATTTAGCGGAAATTGCTCTAATGATTTAAAAAATTGTCAAAAATACTAATCTAAAATGATTTTCAATAGTGAAAAATTGATAAAAACATAGCTGATGATTTGATTAAGAAACTTGTTCATATTTTTGTGTTATTAATCTGTCAATATTTGAATTATTTTATTTTTTTTTTATAATTTTCACTTTTCAAAAAAAATTATTGAAAGAAAATGGGATAACTTCCTACAATTTGTATGGTAGAAAAAGAATTTTTTTCCATGTGCAAAATTGTATTCAAATAAATGAAAAGTGTTCAGAAATAATCAAAATATAATAAAAAGTAAATTAATTTCATTTCAAAGATTTCAAAATTATTATTTAAAATTTTTAATAATAAAAATAAGCGAAGAATTATTAAGAAAATGAATGGAATTGGTTGATTTTTAAACAATTAAATAAAGGAATAAATTTATTCAAAAAGTTCATAATTATTTTTTAGATTGATTTATGTGAGGAGAAATAAATTTATTTATTAGCAAAAATCGAAAACATAAAAAACGAATGGATTGAGCATTGAGCTGTGTGCATTTTTGCACATTTATAAGAGAAGTTGGCCGAATTGCTTGAATTGCCATTCTTCCTTCCCAAAATTTGCTCGGATACTTTCGTCTTTAAAACCTAAAGTGACAGCCGGGTGCACTTGTAGTTGATGACTGCCCAATTTGTCTGGCAATTTGAGTTTTCCTGAATTTAGTATAAAAATATTTTAATTACATTTATATTTTTTTTTATTTTTTATAATTTATTACCCAATAATTGTCCGTTGCATGTAGAAAAGAATTCGATCGGTGTACCGTACGGAAAATGGACTATGCCAAGGCCTATAACATCCCCATTCTTGAAATGTCCATAGACATTCTCGAATCTGGTCCAACGTCCATCAATCCACATTCCTCCTTTCCAATTAATGCCAAATGATTTTTCCTTGTATTCCAGATATCTGTCTAATGTATATGAAGAAGATCCTCCACAATAAAATTCAATGCAAATGCTGTCACGTCTAAATACGCATGAATAAAGAAGGACTATTAAAATTAATTATTCTCAAATTTAAATTATATTGCATGAATACTGTCTATTATTAACAACCAGATTTTTAGGTTGCAAATAGGTGCCCATTTTTAGTTTTTTTAAGAATCAAAAATACATTTTTTGGCTTTTTATTGCATTTTTACAAAATTTACCCTCGAAAAATGCCAAAATAGATAAAAAAAAATAAGTCAAAAAAATTTGTCAAAAATATGAAAAAAATGCTTAAAAACACTATTTTTGTGCTTTTATCATCAAATAAGAAGTATAAAAATAGGTCAAAACATAAAATCCGGTCCAACAATTATAATAAAAAAATTTAAAATTAATTCTTTAAGGTGAATCTTATACTCAGAATTTCACAACAAAAATTTATAATTAATTAATTTATTTATAATTTAACAAAATCATTAATACTTAGGACTTAAATTAAAGTTAGTTTTAAAATTATGTTTAACTAGTTTTATGGCCTAAAAATTATTTTTCTATATTTTATTATTATATTCTTTGACTTTATGCGAAATTATTTAACTTTGAAAAAAATTTAAAATAAAATTATATATTTGAGTAAAAATAAGTACCCAATTTTGTTGAGAATTTCCACTTCAAAATAGAAGCGAATTGTCGGTTTACTGGCATATGAATTTGATGAGTAGGAATTAAATAATGGAATTGATGAACACGAGCGGACAGTATTCCAATCTGAATATTTTTTATTGATTATAAAATGTTTATATAATCGAAAATAAAGTGAAATTATTGAACTATTAGTATTTATTTGGAGTATAAAAAAATAATGAAGAAAAAATTATTTACTTTGATATTGCCAGTGACCGGTGTGCGTTACTGTGAGTCCATCATCCGAAATTGACAATCCTGGTCTACATTCATTTATTCCATTATTAAATTTAATTGTCTTCTGCCGTTGCATTATTGTATTCAATGTCTTAAATATGAAGAAATTATTATTTTTAAATATTTATAAATTGGCATTTAATTTAAAATTTTTTATCATTCGGATATTTATACATTTTTTCCTTTAATTTCTATATATTACCGTATATATTCTTTTAATTTCTACGGAGAATTATTTTACTACCTTATACCAATAAATTGGGAGTTATAGTGGAAAATAAAAGAGCATTTACAAAATTTTAATTTTAAAAATAATCAAAAAATTACTTCTTTAACATCCTCGTTTAAATCCAGTAATTTTTGTTGCAATTCTGCATCTTTTTCCTTCACAATTCTACCAACATCACAATCATCACAATCTTCTTCCAATTCTGCGTTATTTTTTTCAGAAACAATTTGTGCCTTTAATTCGGCCAATTCCTTTTCTATTTCATTTAATTTTCGATCCTTTTCTGCCATTTCTTCTTTTAATTCATCAAATGCGCGATTTCCATCTTTTGTTGCATTTAATTCAGCAAAAGCTTTCTTCATTCCTCCCAATTCTCTTTGGTTTAGGCACATTTCTGGTGCATTTTCTTCCTTCAATTTCCCAAATTCTTTCTCGAATCTCTTAATTCTTTCCTTAAGTTCGCCGAGTTCTTTGCCAAATTGAAAGGCTTTTTGCATCATTGCCGCAGCAAATTGTTCCCCATTGTTTTTATCATTCGCCATTTTCATGAGCAAATCCTATTTTCAAAAATTTAATATTAATTTTTAAATTAAAAATTACCTCCAATTTTTGGATTTTTTCGCCCATTTGCTTCCAGTCCATTCCAATTTGTGTAAGATTAGATTCATTTAACGTATCTTCCTCAACAGTGGGTCCAGAGCTATTCGGATTCATTTTAAATTAAGATTTTGGAAGAAATAAAATAAATTTGAATGTTTAATTGTTCTGAATTTTGAAAAAATTAAAAAAATATTTTTATAGCTTCTTCAATGTCATTCATAGTTGAATTCAGCCATTTTAAAATGACCTGAAATTTAATATTTAATCCCAATCACAATAATACAAATCAAAAAGTAATGAATTGAAATTTGAATGATTAAAATTACATTTTTTTTCCGCAAAAAAACGAAAGGTCAATCTGTAATGAGGTGAAGGCTGAAGGGGCATTATTTACTGAGTCTATGACGGGAAACTAGTAATGCAATTATGCTGTGCTCTACTGGTTACCATCGAAGAGATTGAGTAAAATAAAAATTACCATTCATCATGAATCCAAGTTATCAATTATCATATTCAAAAAATTGCCCAAGGCAATTTCCCAGTAAATCATAATCCGATCCGAGCCATATTCAAAAAGTTAGCCAAGGCTGTTTCCCAGCAATTTAATTAATTTATTAATTATGGCATAAAATTGATGATGAAACAGAAAGAATCATCGATTTGGATTGTTTTCATGAATTGATGAGAAAATCGAATAATACAACGATGCGGATAGAACAATTGTGTTTGTTTGATTTATGGGGAAAAGGGAAATGTTTTAAAAACTTTTGTTATAATTTTACGATAATTTTATTACTGAAATAAATTTATATATCAATATGTAATCCGAATAATATTTATTATATTGTGAGAAATCATATAATCGTTTTTCAGCGCATTTAGTACATGAAATTGATTGCATTTTGGAATACATTTTTGGGACCCGAATTGTACAAACCGAAGTAATTTTCGAATATTTTCCAATCATAAATTGGCAAATTTTTCGACGAATTGTACCGAATGATGAGATAAAAATTTGAAAATTTACAAAAATAAAATGGAAAAATTTTATTATAAAAAATTGGAAAATAAGGATGAAGCCAATAAAAAAACAAAAGAATGTTTTTCGATGAACGAAAAAGCCATTGACACGCAGGGAAATTATTTGTCGATTCAAAAATTATTAAGCCTTACCGAGAATCAGCTTATTTTGCCCAAGGAATAGAATGAAAAATTTGGTAAAAAAGAATTTTTCCATTTGAAATAATTTTTTTTGGCACTTTTAAGAGTCCTTGGAACAATGTTTACTTGATTTCTTGGTGAATTCCAAATTTTTCACATTTAAACGCAAACATATCATACCAATTTTGTGGGATGATTTAGGAGATAGCGAAAGGGCAACGTTAGTGGAATATAAAAATGAAAACCATCCAAATGTTATTTTATAATGGGAATGGGGAGAAAAAATACCAAAACCGGGGGAGACCATTTATGAAGATGGCGATGATGGATTTGAGGCGTAAATTTATATTTCTTTATAAATTCCTTTTAAATTTTATATTATTCTATTCATGATTTTTGCCAAATATTCAAATCTAAATGAATACTTTTTTTTTATAAAAAATGGTTTTTTAAAATTGATTCACCACTTAAACAAGGTTTTAAAAGCGACAACTTTTAAATTGATTTTGGCCTAATCTAAATTGCTAATCAACCGTTTTGATATCAAAACTCAAGTTCCAAAATTCTCAATTTAATCAAAGAATTAAAAATTTTATTTAAGAAGCTAACAAAATGACACATTCTTTAGTTAAGCTATTTCCTTATATTAATACTGCAAGCATTCTGCTGATTGTTGCGATTAGGCTAAGTTCTGAAAAATTTAATTGCTAAATAATTTATTTGAATTTGTTTAATTTTCAGTAGTCATAACCCATACTGCCATATATTTACAAAGCCGTCATTTTTATCATATGTGATGGATTAATAATAAATAGTAATGCATATTTAATTGTGTCTTGGTACGTCTAAAGATATAAATTATTCTTGTTTTTTTTTTTCTATGATGAAGTAATTTAGCAGCCAATAGCAAAGGCGAATGAAAATCTACAAAAGTGATATTAAAAAATCACATAAACATTTCTTCTAATAAGCTGACAATAATTTGTTAACCAATTAACTGGCTTTTCAATTCCATCTCAGAATATTTATATATATGCATGGATATGGTGCAAAAATTTTTTATTATTAAAATTGCATTTTTAATACACAAAAAACACAAAAGTAATGTAAAGAATTATTTTGGTTGGGGATTTATTTTATTGTACACTGTTTGATTTATTTCATTGCCAGCATTGTACTTCTTACTGAAATAATTTTCACTCGGCCCGATGATGAGATGGTACCGATCTGCTGCTGGCGTGGTGCAACTAGCAAGAAAATCCAATTGTAATAGAGCACACAGAGAGTCAAATTCAATGTAGCCATTACAGTCATAAAATTGGCGACAAAAAGTTTCAACAAATCAGGCAATATCTTAAAATGACAAATTTTGCATATTTCCAAATAATATTATTAAATTTTTTTAATCTTTTATCCATATTATGTAGATTTTTTATATTTTAATGTTTTTTCTCAATCTAATTATTCATACTTTGGTTAAATTTGCAATCTGAAAAATAAATGCCGGCAATACTTCCATAAGAATTTCGCAAATAACGGTAAATTTAACGACTCGATTTTTCTGAAATTTTTAATTAATTATATTTTAATATTTATTAATATTTAAATAAATTATTCATAGATACAATTCATTAGAATAGTTCGTTAATGATTATCATTATCATACAATGTTCTTGCCCATTTCCTTGTTTAAGCATATAAAGAAAAAGACGCTACAAAGAATGTCCAATCCACCAAAGGACAATTTCAAAGTAGTCTGAGGAATAAAAAAAAATGTCGGCGATGTGTTGATTAAAGGTGGTGATTTAAGAACTGTTAAATTTTGAAAATATATTTGCAAAATTAATTTAATTTAAATAAATTAATTTATTTTTATTTATTTTTTAGAATTAAATTAAAAATATTATTTCGAAAGACTATTCCAAAATTATTTAAAAAAATTGTATCTATTGTAATTTACCTATGGCCGTATTCATTGGCATCTCAAGAATATACCAAATTATTGTCAAAATATAAACCAAAGGGGTCAAAAATGCCGCCCCATAAATGTAATGTTTCCTGTAGTGCATAAAAGTAATTGGGAACCGAATAATCAAGATGCGTTCCACTGTCAGGATCATTGACAAATATGGCTGTATGTAATTGTATGGGCCCGTGATGAAGTAGATCCAAATAACCAAGTAGAAATTGACGCGCGGATCTAACAACGCGAATGCCTTGATGAAAATTTATTTCAATGCAAAACTTATTATATTATTATTTTTAAAAATTCGTAAATAAAATATTTTTAAACGCCCAAAAAAATTGACTCACTTTCTGCAAATAAACAAGCAGGCCCAGGACCATCAGTAGAGCATGGAAGCCGAGAAACAATTTTAAAATAGCCGAAATTTTCACAGAGATGTGTCCAAATATTGGCACAAAAATTAGCAAATTCCCAATCAGTAAAAGAGAAATTATTTGAAGACTGAGCACAATGCCAATCTGCACATTGCTGACCGCCATTGTAAGTGTGTCGTTTGTGGATGTATAGTAGTTGTTCGGGTTGTAAGAAAATGTGAGAATGGGAATTGGTGCAGAATCCATCTTTTTTCAGGATGCGATGATTATTTTATCTTTAAAATTCACTCAAAAATATACAAATTACTTATGCTATATATTTGTCTTACTTTCAAAATAGACTTAAATATTATTTTATTGCAATTTTTTGCCCATTTTTCTCTTTTATATCCAAAATCAATTTGTAACAATTTAATTAGTTTAAAAATTTATTATTGCAGAATAAATAAAAAATCATCTTTCGAATGGCATTTTTTCACTGTCGAAATTATGAGTATTAAGTAAAAACGATTTTTTTGAAAACTTTATAATATTTCAAACCAATCAATTAGATCTTAAGTATCATTCGATGGAGTATGGTAGATTTTATTTAAAAAATTCTAATTATAATAAAAATACTCATAAGTATAAACAGCTGTGAAATTAAGAAATTTTGAATTTTCTGGTCATTGAAAAATCAGAATCGGTATAAGTACTATGACAGCTTACTAGAAGGAATAATTATTTTGCATGACCATTTGTCCTCAATTAAAAATACAACTTCAGTGAATAATGAAATAAAGGATCAAAATTTTGGTAATTTTAGTAAAAGTCACGCAATACATCAGAATTATTCAAATTATCACAATAAGAAGGAAAATTAAATGAAATGTATCCTACAAATTATTAAAGGCCATCAAAACATTCATTCACATTATTAAATTTCAGCAGAGCAAATACAATTTAATTTTTTTATGTGGGCGTTACATGACTTTTTACGAGTGGGGCTAACTATTTTTTTAATGTAAAAATATAATTTACAAACAAACATAATTGTCGTAACCTTCAACTTATAAGCGCTTTTTGCTGATACTTTGTGTTTGATTCTCTATTATTCCAATAATTTACAAAATTTTCATGAGTGGTATGTCTGGAATTTTATTTTTCACTGAAGTTGTATTTTTAATTGGAAAAAATTAACATGCAGAATAATCCAAGCGGTTGATATATATAATATTGGAAAGAGAAAAGGAGGAAAAGATTGCGCATCTAATCAATTAAAAATTTATGGAAGGAAAAAATAAATGGAAAGAATGGGTAGGAATGGAAATTAAGCTATAATTTAATCTTTTTTTTGCGTCTTAATTTTTTTTAATCCATTTTCTTGAATAGAAAATTATAAATTTTGTGAAAATTTTGAATATAGCAAAAATAGCATTCATTTCCCTTAAAATTAATTTTTAAATTTATTTTATAAACATATATAAAAACAATTTAAATCTCTTCGATTAACTAAATTAATTTTTAACAGAAGAGGATCAGAACACATAAAAATTACAACAATTATTCAACATAATACAATTCATCATAATCATATATAATTTATTTCAATCTATAAAAAATTAAATTCTGTCTAAAATTAAATTTTTATTAAAAAAATGATTGAACAACAAAGTATAGAGTGCAGTGCGTATAAAAGATAAATTATCTTAAAATATCATTTGCTAATATAATAGAATCGAATATTGGGCATATGTTCTTTTCATTCATTTAAAATAATTAATCAAGTAATTAACATTTTTGACATCTGCCACTTTAAACATAAGGAAGAACACATTATTTGGAATTGGTTCATATAAATATTTGAATTTATGTGTTGTAAAATTAGAACAATCTGAATTAATCTTACCAGACGGAATTAAAATCAGAACAGGCGGAATTAATCTAACCAGCAGGAGGAGAAAATGTTCGCCAAGTTTTATTTCTTTCAGGAAAATGTTCGCCAAGTTTTATTTCTTTCAGGAAAATGTTCGCCAAGTTTTATTTCTTTCCGGAAAATGTTCGCCAAGTTTTATTTCTTTCCGGAAAATGTTCGCCAAGTTTTATTTCTTTCCGGAAAATGTTCGCCAAGTTTTATTTCTTTCCGGAAAATGTTCGCCAAGTTTTATTTCTTTCCGGAAAATGTTCGCCAAGTTTTATTTCTTTCCGGAAAATGTTCGCCAAATTTTTATTTCTTTCCGGAAAATGTTCGCCAAGTTTTATTTCTTTCAGGAAAATGTTCGCCAAATTTTTATTTCTTTCAGGAAAATGTTCGCCAAATTTTTATTTCTTTCCGAATTTTAATAATAACCAAAATTAGCTTTTATTATTAATCTTTTTGTGAAAAATGTAAAACGGTCTTTATATTTATATAACTTTTGTTGGTATAAAAAATAGTAACCATTTTCAAGCATTGATGTGGCAACTGGCAATATTAGCCAATTGCCAATCCAATAATTTTCATTTAAACATGGATAAAAAATATAATTTTTCTTTCAAGAATAAAATCGATTTTGTAAAGGAAATTTAAAATATATTCAACTTCATCAATGTGTATTTAAACGTCAAATATTAATTGAGATGGATGTAGAAGAATTCTTCTTTTGATATTTTCGTTCTAGAATTTTATCCACCCCATCTTCCTTCCAATGTTCTTCTTCTTTCGGATAGCGAGCAAGGTAGTAATCAGAATCGCCTTCCCCCCATTCGCGGTATAATGTCAAAATTTCGTGGGTTCGCACATTCTCCTGAGCAAATTTTTCAATCTTTTGGTTGGTCCACTTCCAATGAAGAACAATAAAAAAGATGGATGGTGAATTTGAATTGGAAAATTCCTAAAATAAAATTAATAAAAAAAATTAATTATTCTTTTCGGTTAACCTCTTTGATGCGACTAACCAATTTTTCATCATAATTACCGAATTCCAAAAACTTTTGTTTCCCATTGTTTGATTGTTTTGTTAGCCAATTCAGAATTGTTTCAATATCATCAATGTTCGGAACGGTATAATAAGTTTGAATAAATTGAATATTGTCGATAAATCCAGGAAAAAATTTATTGAAATCATTCAAACGGAGCACATTAGGCCGCCATCCACAGTGCAATATGGTCAATTTTATTCAGATTTTTATTTAAATATTTTTTTTTTGGTATTATTAATTAATTAATCTATCATTTTGGTCAAGACTTTTGCATTTTGCTTCTATTTTTCCAATTTTAATGAAAACATCCAAAAATGACAAATAATGAATTACTTTTTGCAATGTCTCAAAATATTTACTAAATTTTACACATTATTTATTAATCCTCAAATTCATGAAAATCATGGATTTGTGTCCAATTGTGATGAATGGTGGGGATCAAAATAAAAAAGTTTAATGATTAGAAGAAATGTTGAAAAATTTGGGGAAATTTTGAATCCCATTTTCTTTACAGTAATAAGATGAGATTGACCTAATTTTTTAAATCTTATTCTTATCTAAAGTCGGCATTCCCATTCTCTTATCCAATATTTTTGCCCAATTTGCCCTGAAGGTTAATTCCCACATTTTTAAATACCTTTTTATGCAAAAAATTTGCCTTTCATCATCCCCAATTTTTCTCTGGGCCATTTTCCATTGTATTTTTTATTATTTTTGAATTCATCATTTGCGCGCCATTCACCCCATTCCAATTTTAGTTTGTTCTTCAGACCGAAGTCCATTTTTGTTCATCAACATTTTCCCCTCGGCCAATTCTTCCCCCAATTTCCCCACCTTTACGTGTTCATTTTCCCGCAACCGCAACCCTATCATTTTTTTGCCCCGTTCTCCAATTTTCCCCGTTTTTGTGCATTTATCTTACATTCGGGGCAAAAATCCCCAACCCATTATCCACATTTTCCCCCATTTTTGTCCAACAATCATCCACCAATCGCCAACCTTCACCCCGCCCATTACACAAAAATATAAAAGTGCCATTTTTGGTGCCTTATTAAGTCATTTACAGTTCTTAATTTTCACAAAAATGAATAATTTCCTTTCCTATCAATATTTTTTCCTTCCCAGAAATTCCCTTTTTAATCTAGGTATAGGATAGTTAGGCAAATGCCTATTTTTCCTGGACTTATAATGCTATAATACGCATACAAAAGTGTTTTTAACAACATGGTTTGTAAGTTAAAAAATGGATTTTTAAAAAACTGCCTTTTTTGCCTAATTTCGGGTTTCGACTTTTCATGCCTCTTCGCCTATTTAGGATTTTTCCTTCTAATTTACCTATTTTGGCATTTTTTGATAAATTTTTAACCAAAAATGCAATAAAAAGGAAAAATTTTGCCTTCATTTTAAATATACTATATTGTCCAAAGTCCATCAATTCTAATTGAAAATTTCTATTTTAGCATAATTATTTTTTTCAATTTAATTAAAAATTATACTAAAATGAATTCACTCCCAATTGTCGTCATCTTTTTATTGTCCATTGGTTTGGCAAATTCTCTACCAATATATATGCTCAATAATCTGGATCTGGATGAAACTACAACCATTGCAACAAGTAAGTTTTATTAATGAAAAAAGAAAATAGTAAAATTTATTATTATTGTTATTAATAAAGAAGGTGGGAATAAAAAACACAAAAAATCATATTCTTTAAAAAAAATTTATTAAAATTTGCAAATTTCGCTAAAATTTTTATCAAAAACCATTAAAATATTTAATTTTGAAATTTTTATTGCATATAATTTTTGCTAAAATTTATAGAAAAATGCAAAAACATACAAAATAATAACATCAAAAATTATTTATAAATTAAATACATAAACATATTCATATGCATTCTAAATTTATAAATTTTCATTGAAATCAAGGCCCTAATTATTTATTTCCTTTTTAGCACCCGATCCAGAAGATGATCTGGGCCCTGCTTATAAATTGTCCACGGATTCACCAACCGAAAAGGCAAGATCTTTGGGAAAAAAATTGTATTTTACCGTAAATGCTTTTTAATTCACCATGGGGAGTTATTTTTAAGCCCCTCAAAAATTGGGAAAATTTGGGGTCTAACTCCAAAATTTGTGAACGGGATTTTATAGAGCTTTAGGAAACTAAGAAAATGCCTTAAAAATTAATTTTTAAAAGACTGTATCATTGAGCTATATGGGTCTTCAAAATTTTATGGTGGGGAATTATTAGAGAGCAAGGAATTAAAAGTGCATTTACGTTATTTGATAGTTAACTGTCTCCCGATATAAAACACACACACATATTTTTTCTGAATTAATAGAGTGATTTTATGCCTTTACTTTTGCCCTTAAATTGATCATCTTTGAAATATATGGTAGTAGATTTTAACCAATCTTAATTAAAAAAATTTTGGTTCATCTTTGACTTTGGGAATATTTAAAATTTGAAGACAAATAATTAACAAAAATCGATTAAAGCAAAAATTCTTTAAGACTGTATATATTCAACGCCCTACCAACATATTTCGTGAACGTAAAACAACAAATGTTGGTGATGTTATTGATGATGTTATTCAAGTCATTGCCTATTTGCTGGCAATTTAATGAATAGTGCTGACTGCTGATTGCACTTCTTCAATGGAAAATACCGAAATGATTTTTTTTAAAATTTAATTAGGTATTCGGAAAATTTTTGGCCTTTTTTATTAAAAAAAAATATAAGGAAAGAAATTATTCTAAATTTGAGGATTTTATAAACATATTAATAAAAATTATTTTTTGATTAATTTCAATTTTTGATAGATTCTTAATTCAAAAAATTATATTTTTATTAAAATTATATGGCCAAGAACTTTCTGAACACCATTTAAATTATTTCCCTCATTCGCCCAACATGATTTGTATTAATTTTTAATTTAATTTTGAATAATTCATTTTCGTTTATTTAATATTTCAATATTCTCTTTTAATATGCATTTTGGACTCAATAAAAATCATTTTTATTTATTTTTATTATTTATTCAAATGAATAGAAAATGTTCATGAGTTGCACTGAAAATGCCAATAATTCATAGAAAGGGGCAAAAAATTAAAATTGATTTATAAAATATGTTTTTAATAAGTAAATTTTTATTTGAGATAAAAATCCAAATTCCTTGCTTATAATTTTATAAATTTTTAATAAGTTCAATATAAAAAATATAGAAAAATTTTAATCAAAATTTTATAATTTTCTTATAAAGATAAAATCAATGTAATTTAATTTCGACTGATTTGAGTGATTTTATTCATTTTTTTAAATTATTGTGAAAATAATGGAAAAAGTGAAAACAAAAATATTGAAATTAGAGAACGGATTTTTAGGTTGTTATCTATTTTTTCATCAGATTTGATGAGAAAAACACAAAAAATAATGTTTTTGAGCACATTTATTTCGGGTTTTTGACAAATTTTTTTACCTATTTTACTTATTTTTACTTTTTGGAGAAAATTTCATTGTAATAAAAATATAATGAAAATGCAAAAAAAAAATTTATTTCAACAAAAAGTCATGATAATTTCGATAAGAATTGGAACCAATCAAACAATTGTGACATTTTTAATTTGATTGGAATTTTTTCCAATACAATTTCATCGAATAAAAATAGTTTTTTAATACAAATTAAGAAGCATTTGAAGAGATCAAAAATGTGAAAAAATAAATAAAAATTTGATTATGATAATAATATCGAATTCAGTTCTTTTTTATTGCCATTTTAGGAAGATGAACTAAAAATGATAAATAAAATAATAGATAATTCGATCTATTTTTATGACATCATATGAAAATATTTACATTTCATTAAATTTATTAATTTTAAATAATTTATAATTTTTTACTAAATTTTTAATACAATCGAAAATTTTCTAGAGGCAGAATGACTATTTTCGATCTTCGTCGACAAAACGCAGTAGTGTACATTTATTTTACTTTATCTGTTTGAAAAATAAAGCCATCGTTGGTCTCACTCAGAAATAAATTGTAAATTCAAATATTTGGCCTGTGGCAATTTCCCAAAGCCAATTATTCCATAAATGAAAAAATAAATCAAAAATAGTTTTGCCTAATGGAAATTTTTCCAAACCAATTATTAAGAAAATGATTTTGCTGGAAAGGCAATTATTTAAAAAAAAGACAATGAAAAAGACAATATAAAAAATATACAATGGGAAAATTCAATTCATCAAATTGGGGCAAAATTCATCCAATCCGCTTTGTTTATTTTTTAGTTGATTCAATTTGTTGAGGCAAAATGTGGTTGTGGGGGAATTTGAGTTGGAAAATGTTTGGGAAAATTGCCTCGCACGAAACAATTTGAATTGTCTTTGTCTTTGGGATAGGAAATGGGAATTTGAGCAATTTTGGATGGTATATAAAAGATGTCCCAATCCCAATGAACATTTTTTATGCTCCATAAATGGGCTGGCTGATGATGTATTTCAACCAAAATCCTCCATCTTTTTTTTTATTTTTATACAAAAAATTATCTTCAATAAATTTAATTCTATCGCCTATTTGGTATGGTTATATTTTTACGGGATTTTGCCGGAAAATTTCTATTAGGAATATAGAAAATAAAAAAAAAAAGAATTTAACCGTTCAGAAATTTAATTCTTGACACATAAAAATTTTATTTAATCTATAGAACTCGTAAAGTCGCATCATTATTTAATGTTTTTTTTTTGAATTAATTTAACCAATTCTAACTTAATTAAGAGGCAAAAACCAAAAAAATCTATTTCTTTAATACCTATTAATTTTGACTAAGCTATTAAAAATTATATAACATTCGATGCATCTTGACGAATTCTATCCAATATTATATGATTTGTGAATTTAGATTTAGGTTGAACCTTTTTAACCATTTCAATTATTTTGGTATTATATATATTCTTTTTTCGACAAATTCATTTGGCAACAATTTTTTATTAAATTTCTTTAGTGGATTTGCCCATTTATAATAATAATAATATATTTTCGGAGCTTAAGAGAAAAGTTAGTGAAAATAAATTCTCATATTTTTAACAGAAAATTTTTATTTTTTTCGAAATATAATTTCACATATATCCTCTTAAATTTATTTTTTGATACCAAATGTAAACTCCCTTAATCTCAAAATTTCCTTCTTTATAAAGGCAAAAATGTGTTCAAAAAATTCAAATTTTCCCCAAATAATAAAGGCAGTGTACTCTGACCTCAATTCTCCAAATTTGTTGCAATACCAATGATTTTTTGAATTGCTCAAATTTTAAGAAAAAAATAAAGTCAAAATCTGTTAAATGTTCTTCCAAATTTCTCCCCTCTTCTTTATTTTCTTTTCAATTTCTACTTTGCTACTGCTGGATTTGGTTCTCGGTCAACATCCAAATGGTCCATTTGTTCAAGGCAAGCTGTTTATTGTTTTAAAACCAACGAGTGGCTATTACTCCGAACAAAATCCCCAAATAATCAATCACAACCGTTTACTTTGGTCAGTTTTTATCAGGGCAAATTGCTTATTATGAACCTTTTATTTCAATATTTCAAGGTGTCAGGCGACCGAAAATTCCATTGATCGTTTGGAAATCAAGGAGGCAAAATTTGGTTAAATACATATTGGAATTTATATTTTCACCAATTAAATTAAATTCATTTTAGTACACACATTTCCAAAACCGGATAAAATATTTCCAGCGAGGTCAGTCAATCCATTTAAAAACCAATTTATTTTTAAAAGAAATCAAGGAATTTGAAAAATCTATAGAAATATTTCTTTTTTTTCAATAGATATAATATGGAAAGTGATCGTGCCTTCCTTGACTTCGGTTATAATATTTCGATGGCATCAGCAATTGGGAAATATCGTTGCGAAATTACAACAGAGAATGACGAAAATGTGCATTATTAGAAAAATACATTATTTAAAAAAATTGTTAAAAATTTAAAAAAATGAAATATTCAAATTCCATCTTTCTAACTTATTAATTTAAAATGGCAAATTTATTTGACTATGGACTAAGTAAAAATAATATTCTTTTGACCCAAAATTTTTTAAAATTACTTTATTTAATTTATAGCAACATAAAATCAAAATAAAAAAGAATGTTGAAAAATTACAAAAAAAAGAAATTTCAATTTTAGTAGCTCAAATGTAAATGATTATTGAAGAAATTGAAATTCCAGATATAGAAAAATAAAAAATCATTAAATTAAATTTGGTTGAAATGATTGATTTATAAATTAAATTTTTCCAAAAATCATCATTCATTTTCGTTAATTTTATGGCTTATGGGGAATTAGACAAATTCCTCCCCATAATTGCATATTCAATTCTTTTTTGTTCCTTATTCAGTTTACGTCCACGTTTGGCGCATTTCTTTGCTCTGGAAAAAAATGAAATTAAATATTTATTGATTTTTTTTATAAAATTACGCATCGAAAATCGATTTGATCTTTTTCAATTTGTCCTGCTGTATTTTCTGAATAAATTTCTCAGTGCCGGGCATAACAAATCTGTGAATAAAAATTAAATTAGTTGAAGTTAAAATATTTAAAATTAATTTTAAATTGGATAATTAAAAATCAAAGTTAAAAATAAAAAAAATTTAAATGAAAAGAAAAGTGCTCTCTCAATATAATTGAAATACATAAAATAACTAAAATATATTTAATAAACACTTAAGCATCATTTTAATGTTTATGAAAACAATCGGTTCCCTAATTTTTATTTGAACTGAATTTGCAATTATTTTAGAAAAAAAAAATAGAAAAATCTTTAAAATTTTTTGGGAGGATCTATCAAAATTTTATTTTTCGATATTTTTACAGAGACCAATCCTATCAAAATTAAAATTTGACTCGAATTTGATTTCATATTGAATACTATGTGAATATTCTGATTTTTTATTGACAAATATTCATTAATTTTCAATGAATTTCTAAAATTAACCGATGAATTGTGACATCCTTTTTTTGACCAATTCGATGGAGCCGATTTGCCGCTTGATTTTCAACTTGCGGATTCCAATGAGGCTCCACAAAAATCAAATGATTGGCCCCCTGCAAATTCAAGCCTTCTGCCCCAATTCGACTGCTGATCAACAGCACTTTGCATTGTTTGTTGGAATTGAATTCATCGATATAATTGGCACTAAAAAGCATATAAAAATTGATAAATAATTTTATTTAGATGGAAGGGAGGAAAAATGATACAAAGGCTAAAAAATATAATTGAAATTTTTATTTAATGATAAATTAGAATTTTTAGATTAGTTTAATTAATCCTTTTTTTCGAGAATTTTTATTGATTTTTTTAATTCAAAATGTTTAGTTTTTCTTGATAAAATGGGTCTTTCATTCTATTGGTATTGGTATAGTCAAGTATTTGATTAATTCATTTTTTAAATAATTTTTACAATTTAACATTTAAATAAAAATTAAAAAATTTTAAAACTTTGAAAATAATTTTTTTTTAATTTTTTAAATATATTTTTCGAAAATTCTCATAAAATCCAAAATTTAAGTTAGGATCCTGACTAGGGGGATGGGTTTGATTTTTATTTTTTTTCGATTCGATATCGATTTTGGTCATTTTTAGGATTGAAATTTCGTTTTTCGATTTCGGATTTTTTTTGGATCATCGAACCATCCCCAATCCTGACAATTAAATTAACAAACAAAAATTTCCATTATGGTCTTGACTAAACAATAAAATTTTATTTGTAATTGTTGATTAATTGAGCCCAAAAATTTTGCTAAAAAAAGACCGTTTATCTGCAGATGTCATTTTGGCATCAAGTTTGAAAATTTGGATTTCATTCATTGCCAAAATATGATAGAGAATATCCAAAACCGATGACCATTGGCTCATGATGACACTGGAAATTAATTAAATTAGTTAAAAATTTTCGTTTTTTGTGTACCATTTTTCGCCTACAGCAACAATTCCTTGCACAACATTCAAAATTTCTCTCATTTTTGGGCTTTTATGCTCTGGCCTGAAGAACTTTTCCGTCCCCGGCCAATTCCTCCAAATATTTGAGAAATGTTTGTCCTGAAATATTATAAAATTAGTAACAAATTTAAGAATATAAAAATTATTTTTTTGTTCTTTTTCATATATCGCTTATGGATATTTCCAGGTCTCCAATTAATAACCGATTTTATAAAAAAAAATTTTTTAAATCGTAAATTAATAAGAATATTAACCAAAATAACAAAATTTAAAAATAAAATTTTTATTATCAAAAATAATTGTCTAGACTTTTTTTATATTATATATTTCAGAAAAAATTTAAAATTATGAAAAATTTTTCAATTTTATTTTATGATTACAAAGTAGGGATGGGTTCGATTTTCGATTTTTTCATTTCGAAACCGATTTTTGGTCATTTTTGGGATCGAAATGTCGTTTTTCGATTTCGGAAATTTTTTGACCCTCCGAAATTTCGGTTTTCGATTTCTGAAATTTTTTGACACTTGAAATTTCGATTTTTTAAATCATCAAACCAATCACTATTAGAAAGAATTAAAGATTGTTGAAAACGGTGCTAGGTCATCTCCACAATTCTGCAAATAAGGGCATGTCCACAATTCTGCAATTATAGGCGTTTTCAATTTATAACAAGTCAGAAACCGGTTTTAGACCCTACAAACCTTATACCATTTTATAGATCTAATCGAGACGCATTGATTGGTATATAATTTGTTATGGTTTGGGCCAAAATGAAAGAGTTTTAAAGCAAAAACTTGAAAAATGGTTTAATGTCATTTAATTTTGACCAAACTATAACAAATTATATACCATTCGATGCGTTTCGATGAGATCTACAAAATGGTATAAGGTTTGTAGGGTCTAAAACAGGTTACTGATTTATTATAATCGAAAACACCCATAATTGCAGAATTGTGGACATGCCCATAATTGCACAGCCCTTTATCTTTTGTGGAGATGACCCCGGACGGTTGAAAACAAACCGATAAAATCAGTGAAAAATGGACAGATATTTGGCGGAGTCTTATCAACATTTCAAGCGGATTTAATTCGGAAAATCGATTGAAAATTGGTTCTTTCCAGGCCATATTTTCCGCATTTTCATCATCATCCGAATCATCGCTTTCTTCACTCTCATAATCGTCATCCTGATTTTCATCATTGATGAACGAATTGTCATATTGTTACATTTGGAGCCAATTTCTATAGGTTTGTCTAAAAAATTGGAAAATTTTAAAATTTGCTGACAATTTCAAAATGTTTTATTTAATTATTTTCTCAGTATTTTTATTTTTATAAAACTCACTTTGCTATTTTCATGATATTATTGTGCAAATCCGCCTCAACTCCTTTCGGAATCACTGGATGAACTATTTCATGCAATTTTGTGAATGCAAGCTATAAAAAATAAATTTTTGGAATTAATTGATTTCGATTCATTAGATTAATTCAAAATTAATCAATCAACTACATTAGATAATAATATTCTATATGGCGCAAATCTTATATGTTTTTTGATTTATAAATTTAAATCAAAATTTGAAAAACATTTTACTCCTAAAAACTTTTTTTATTTTATTTTATTAAAAATATTTTTTTTATAAAATCTTTTATTTTTGTTCTTAAATTTTTTCGCTATTATTAGAATATTTTGCATTTTTCTTCTTAAAAATCTTTCTATTTTTTAAAACATTTTGTATTTTCCCTCCTAAAAACATTTTCTATTTTTTTTTAAAATTTTGTATTTTACTTTTTAAAAATCTTTTAATTTGTTCTAAAAATTTTTTTTTTCATTATTAGAATATTTTGTATTTTTATTCTTCTTACCTTCACTTCTTCCTTGGTCCGTTTAAGCATAAAAACATTTAACAATATGTCCACACGAGCCGTATTAAATTTCTTTTTCATACCATATCTTCGGAATTTGGGAACAATTTCTAAAAAATTTATATGAAATTTTTAAATATTTATTTTCAAAAATTTTTATTAGATTAATTATAAATATTTTTATTAAATCTAACGTCGTCCACGGAAGAATTGTTTCAACATTTTGTAGTCCATTTGTTCATTATTATTTGCAAAAATTGGCAGACGAAGAAATCTTTAAAAATTTTATAAATAATTTTAAACATTATATAAATATTTACCGCAAAACTGGGAACAAATCCCTTATTTTATTGTGGATTGGAGTGCCTGAAAGGACCCAACGATGGTCGGCTTCGAGGCGCATGCAAGCGATTGATTTGAGTGCATTTTTATTGCGGATGTGGTGGACTTCATCCAGCACAATTCTCTTCCAGCATATTTTTGTCAAAACAGAGATAGGGCATTCAGGGATCTGCAAATTTAGAATGGTAAAAAATAGGAAATTTTTTCTTATTTATATTTATTTTTCCCCATTTACCCCAATATTTATATAATTATTATTCAATTTGACCTTATATTTGCGTTCTCCTTTGCAATGCTTCATCTCATCTTCGTCTTTCATTTCACGAAATTCAGATAAAAGTGTATCATATGTCATTATGATACAATCATGTGCGACTAATCTGTAAAAGAAATTGGAAATTAAAATTATGGGTAAAAATTGTTATTTGCTGTTTTGTATTCTTTTCAGAGAAAAAATTTTTTAAGAAAATTTCTTTCTTTTAAATGTCTTTCTTTTTTTCATCATTTATAAGATGGTATAAGCCTTAAAATCCAATTCGCGCTTTTTAAGGAACCCTGAACCGGAAACTATAGAAAAAAATGGAAAAAATTTTTACAACACCTAACAAACCAATTAGGAATTAGTGCTAGGAGAGAGTTAGGCATTTAAAAATAGTCAAATAGGAACCTAAAATAGTCACAAAAATAGGTCAATAAAATTGATTTTTTTTGAAATTTTTTAACTAATACTAAATTTTCAGAGAAATATTATTAAAAAGCTTAAAAAATAGGTTTTTTTTCGTCTAAAAAATATTTGGATGGGACGGAATTAGAACTTTAGATTCTAGGCAAGTATTTTATTCCAAAGACCCACTCCCTTCGCCATTTGACAAAAATCCAACTGCCAGGATTAATTTTTTAACCAGTTGGAAAGTGAAGCTAATTTCTTGATCTATTAAAGATTTTTGATAAATTTAATTCAATTTAATAAATCTTAATTCATATTGCTTTTTTGATTCAAAATTTTCCCACAGAATGACAAAATAAGCAAAATAGGCAAAAATAGACAATTTAAAACACGTTTTATTACATGCGTATTATATTATACCGTTACAAATCTAAGAAAAAAATAGGAATTTGCCTGACTAACCTAGCCCTAATAGAATATGAGAAAATAAATTTATTCAAAAAATTGATTCCTTCTTAATTAGCAATTAGCATAATTCCTTCCAAAAATCTCTAATTAATTAAAAAACACACTCTTTTGGTTCATCGGTTCGGTCCAGTCCGCGGAAAATAATCCAGCTCAAATTTGTTTTTGTATCAATTTCATTGCCCCAATTGCCAATCAAGCTGCTTGGACAAATTATTAAAGTTGATTGTGAAGTGAGCAATTTTCGAGTGCCTTAAGAAGGTGAAATTCGGTTGATTAAAAACAAAAAGAAATTATAATTACATTTATGCTGATGTTTGATGACACTAGTAGCAGTTTCATTTAATTGATTCTTTTTCTGTTGAATCAGCGCCAACATTGAGATGGTCTTGCCAAGTCCCATTTCATCAGCCAAAATTCCGCCAATTCCATGTTGTTCTCGCCAAATCATCCAGCGCAAAGCAATACTCTGATGTTCTTTCAGTTGGGCACGAAAATTCTATATAAAAAATTATTTTAAGCCTTGAATGATAGGTGTGATTTACTCATCTATGCTTTTTAAATTTTTTAAGAATTTAATTTATAAAAAATGGAATGAATCAAAGTCTTTTTTTTATAAATAATCCCAAATTATTAGGTTCTTATATTTTTGAATATGTTGGTCATTGCAAATTTCGTCAAAGTTACCATTTCTACTGGCAAAACAGTTTTTGATTTCTAATTAATCAAAAACCGGTTAACCTTTTACTAATAATTTGTAGATCTCATCGAGTCGCATCGATTGGTATATATATTTTGTCATGGTTTAGTCAAAATTAAAGGGTATTAAACCGTTTAAATCATATTTTCCTTGGTTTTAACTCTTAAATTAGGGCCAAAATCTTACATTTTATATATAATTTGACAAGTCTCGATGAGATCTCAAATTGTTATAATATTTGTAGAGTTAAAACCGGTTTTTGATTTACTAGAAGTCAAAAACTGTTTGTCAGTAAAAAAGCATTTTTGTCGGTAAAAAGATAAATTTTATTGGTAAAATATTTTCCCTTTTATCAATATATCGACATTTTTAACAAGAATAAAATTGCGAATCGATTCATATATAAATTATACGAATAAATTGATTAAAATTATAAAAAATTTTTTTATTAATTAATAACTATCATTTTTTAATATGCTTATCCAACAGTTTTTCCCTGCTCTTTTAAAATTCATTTAGATTGGTCAAAAATTTTTAAATAATGGCCCAAAATCTTGAGCCATTTATTGTTTTTAATTCACAACCTCCGGTGTCTCCATAAAATTGCCCAATTCCTTTTGTGCTTCCTCAGAGACTCGCGCCTTTTCCATTCTTCGCTGCTCGTTGTACAATTGTGTATAAAAATTTTGACACTTGCATTCGGTTTCTCCGAATTCCTTTTTGGGATCTTCTTCTTCGTCCGTGTCATCTTCCTCTTCTTCTTGAGCTGTGGAATCTTCATAAGAAATGTCGTCTTCATCTTCCAAACTGGTTTCATTCTCTTCTTTTGAATAGCTTTCATCCACATCCGTTTCTTTTTCGTCTTCCGCTGCAGAATTTTCATCAGAAATTTCTTCTTCTAAAGTGTTTTCATCCTCTGCATTCTGTTCTTCATCCAGCGTTTGATGTTCCTTTAATATATTGTTATATTTAATTTGATATTTTTTTAATAATTTATACGTCATAATTTAAATAATAATTTTGCTAAATTTGGTTAAAATAATTTTTAAACTCATCAAAAATTGTGTTTAAAATTGAATTTGAATAAGAATTTAATTTGGAAAAATCCTTTCAAATGAACAAATTTTTCAATCAAATTTCATAGATCATTTTTAGTAATATACTACAAAACAAGAAATCATTGGTTGGATGGAAGTTTTTATATCACCATAATTTAAACAATAAAATTTTACACTTACAGGAATTTCTACACTTTCATCTGGCATCAGTTTTATTGGGATTCCATTGAATTCAAAATCATTTGATATGTCTGCCCACTGATCATCTGAAAATGATAATAATTATTATTATTTATGCATATTTTCAGTCTAAATCACATAAATTAGGTTAAATTTTTAACAAAAAAATTTATTTGAAAAAATCAAATTAAAATTAAAATCTAATAAAAATTCCTAACAATTTAAAGATTTAGCGCATTTAAGATATTAGAAATGAAAATGACTGAACAATATTAGAAAAAGCTTTATTATTATTAAAAAATTACCATTAATTTTGCGAGGAACTTCAATTGGCAGCTGTTCCTCTTCCGATTGTTGTGAAGAATCGGCCAAAGGATTGCGCAGCTGCTGCTGTTTTTGTTTCAATTCCGTTGCATTATTTTGAAGAACAGTGACACGTTTTGAACGGGTCAGATAACGATGAACAGGTGTGATTGGTGAAATGGGAATTTTATGTTTTCTTGGCATTTTTATTTTCGAAATTTGTTTTGTTTATTCTGAAAATATTTTTTATTGAATTTTGACGACATTTCTTTCTAAAGCTAATTATCCTGGTTCCTGGTAGTTTTCGCGGTTATTGAGCATTAAATTTGTGAAAATTTTTCCAATAATGCTAGAGAGAAAAATTCCAAAAAGTGGACCAATTCTCTCTATAAAATGTTTTTTATATTTTTGGCGATAACAGTTTAATGAATTTCAAAATGGCAATTTTTTGTAAATTAATTTTTATTTTACCCGCTGAATTATTTTACTGTCATAAATTAAATGAATGTCTAATTCATCTTCAGAAGTTCTGGAATAAAAAAATCATAATTTTTGGTAAAAAGAATCATTTTTAATAAAACAATTTGAAATAATTGTTAATTATACCCTAATCTACCTTTGAAAAATTTGGTTATCTGAGAATGAGATATGAGAGGTAATTTATCATTGCCGCTTATTTTTGAATATTTTATAATTCATTTCTTCCCCAAATAATCCCCGTCCCCGATGAATATTTTTGGGAAAGAATGGTCCTCAATCTAAGTATATTTATATATTTTGCCTAATGCAAAATTCTCAACAAATCAAAAGCCTTTTGAATGCGACAAAGGGCAATTTTATTATTCTCTTTTAAAAGCTCATTTTTTTGCCGTCCTCTTAAATATCCAATTTTTTGATGGGGGCGCCGATTGATGAATTTTGCTGCTATATTCAAAAATTTTTCTTTGCCGTAATGCCGATGCCGATGTTGGTACTAAGTCGGCAGAAGTACGTTTATCTCTGTCACCAATCAAAAAATAAAGCTTTGTTTTCCTTTCAAAAATATATTCAAAATATACTTACCTACCCGAGGCAATTTTTCCAAACTAATCCATCATTTTCCAATTTAAATTGCCTCATCCGTCGGCATATAATTTATATTTAAATATTACAATCTAATTCTTTCTATATCCATTCATTGCCCCACATTCAAAATTAAGTTAAATGAATTTAAAAATTTGTTCCCTCTTCAAAAGTATTAAAATGAGAAGAAAGGTAGAATTAAAATTGGCTTGGAGAAAATTTTATTATCCTTTACGCCTTTACAGTATAATTCCATCAGCAGAAAGAAATATTTGGATGGAAAAATTATTGAAAACTCCGCGGAATTTAGCGGGCGGTCTGGCCCAGAAATTACCGACCCAAATTAAAACATTTCGGATCCAGAAATTATTGGCAAATTTTTGATATTTTCGGCCTAGTTTAAAACAAAATAAATTAATCCTTTTGGCAAAAATTTGGTTTTTAAGAAGTATATATTTCCATTGTCAATTAATTTGAATTTCTGGCTAATTGAATTATTGAAATTAAATTTAATGATCATTTTCAAAAATTTATGTTTTTTTTTGTATCTTTAAAAAATATTTCACAGCTTTTCATTCTATGAATTTATGAATGTTCTGTAAATTTGGACAATATTTTATTTAAAAAAATGGATAGGTTTAAAGCTGGAAATATTAAAATTTGGTCAAGTTAGGTCGTGGAATTGTCTCTTTCGGAAATGTCCCAGAACCTAGGCTCTTATTAAGAAAGAATAAAGAATGGGGGCTCTCTAATGACAGCCATCAAAATTTTAGAAAATTGGCTCGATTAAATTGATATCAAATTCATCTACAAATTAATGCTGTTATTATTATGAACAAAGCAGTTTTGGCGGAAATTTCGTTAATCATTCTCATTTGATGCAATTTTTATTGGTAGCCTATTAATCTCTTTTTCCATAACTAGGAATTTTGCTTCATTTCCTTCACAAATGCTGGGGAAAATTCGTTTCCTCTCTTCTTTGTCCCCATCCACACCAATTTACCCTATTTTACTATGAATGACGACACCTTCTCTTTGCTGATTGGATAGGACTAATATAAGTGTAAAAAAATCCCGCCTCCTATAATTCGATATTGGCCAATATATAAGCTCTGATTTTTTATTTCATTCCTTTTAATTGTGGAAAAATTTAAATTTTAATTTTTAGAATTCTATATTTTTCTTGCTTTATTTCAAATCTATAAAATCCTCCTAAAAATGCAAAATAACAACAATATTCATGGAAGTGGAAATGATGCACAGGACATGGGAATGGGAATACCGTCTCCGCTGAATGATGATGGCAATTCATTCCAGCATCGAACATCCACACCTTCATTTGAAGCGATCTCAGATTATGGTATTAATTTTCTTACAAAAATGAAAAATGACTATTAAAATTGGTTTAAATTTTGGTAAATTTTCAGAAAGGAATAAAATTTAAAAAAAGACATATTCAGAAAATTGGGACAATCGAAAATTAAGAATAGCCCAACTCGATGTTAATTATAAAATGATGACACATCAAAATCTAAGCCAATTTTAATAATTTTAGAATCATATCAAATTATAGAGCAGTATATTGATTTATTATGATTACAAATTTTATAAAAAAATAATTAAGAATTGTGACAAAAAAACCAATTAAAAATCATCAATAAATCTGATTAGCGAAATTTTCTCTGGTCATTTTTTTTGGCACAACTTCATTATTTTTAACGAATTTAAATATAATTTATATTATTAGACAGCCAGCAGGCTGTTATTTTAATTTGATATTAATATATTCATTTTTATATTGAGAAAATCAGATCAATCAAAAACTAATTTTAATTAACTCAATCTTTAAGGAGATGAAGCTTTTCGCAATGGCAGTCGTCTTTGGAAATCTTCATCCAATTTGCTGAATAACAATAATGGGAAAAGTCAACATGGGCATGGATTGGCACAAGAAGAAGATGAGATGAGCAGTGTGAGTGCTTTCAGTGTTCCCGGTTCATATGCGAGCAACAAATGGTCCAAAATTTTTGTCCATATGTTGGAGGAAGGCAAAAAGCCAATTATAATGTAAGAGAAAAAAAATGAAAATTTAAATAAAATTTATTTAAAAAAAATAAAAATAAAATCCAAATTTCTAAATTCAAAATTTGTTAATTAATTAAAAATAATAAAATTTAATAAAAAAATATGACAAAATTTTATTATTGATTAATTTTTCAAATAATATTTGGAAAAAATTAGCTTGATAAAAAAATAAAATTGATAAATTCTATTTTATTTTCTATTGCTTAAAAATTCGTTTAGAATAATTATAAAAATTATTAAAAATTCAAAAAAATTTTTGCTTCCAGCGATCGTCATGTGGAATGGTCTGGTCGCCATCGACCCATTTTGGAGGATAAGCTGCGCAGAATGGACATTGATTTGGAAAAATGGTCAAAATGCGAAATTATCGTCACACTTCCAAATGGTGATATTCATGGCGCAGGTCCTGAAGATGAATTGGTAAGCATAAACATCATTTTTTTGGTGAATATTTCCGTTTTAGAGAAAAAAAATATTCGAAATTAAATCAAATTTTCCACAAACTTTTTGGTCAAAAAATTGATAATTTTAAGGGCATAAAAGATAAGCAAATTAATTTGTTCTTAAACCTATCAAGCTTAAATATACAGCCTTAATATAACCAATATTTAGTTCTAACAAATGTGTATCTAAATAAGAGTTCTTTAAATCCTCTATAGATCTCGAATACAGAAATTTGTAGATAAATTAATTAGATTTTAAGGTTAATTTAATATTTTATCAGATCCTAATGGCCACATATAAAGTGACTCTGTCCAATGCAACCGAACAAAAAGAGGAAGAGGATGAAAATGAAGACAAAGATCGCACATTGGAGGAGGAACATTTTGATGAGGTATTTATTTATATATTTTTTTAAATTAATTTTTTCAACAGCAATTAACACCTCAAAATGGCAATGAGTCACAATCACAACAAATTGACCCAGAAAAATTGGAGGTTAAAATGCGCGAATTAGTTGCAAAGGAATTGGAATTGCGCATGGCAACAATTCAACAGCAACAGACTGATGATTTTGTGCAGCGTCTAACCAATCGTGGCCGCATCCAAGTGGATGTCGACTTCCGTGAGCTGGCATTGAATGGTGAAAATATGCACGATACACAGATTCGAGTGAGAATAAGCAAATATTTTTATTTAAATTATTTAAAAATTAAATTTATAATATTTTTATTTGAAATAATTTTTAAAAAATAAATTTATAAATTTTTTATAATTTTATTAGTTTTTAATAAAAATTCAAAATAATAAATTATAAATTCTTTAAAATTTAATTAAATCCGGTCTTCAAACTGAATTACCAATTTTTTGAAAAACATTTAAAAATAAAAATGTTTAATGCTTTTTTTTAAAATAAATTTGCTTAAAAAAATATATAAAAAATAAATAAATTTTTCAAAGAAAATCTTTTTCATCCTAAAAATATTTGACTTTGAATTTTTGGAATCATATTTTTTGCTTAGATTTTTAATTTTTCTACTTATCATATAATAAAATTTTGTATATTTTTTAACCTCGATATTTCATTGAATAAAACTTGTAAAATATTCCATTTTGTAAAAAAAAATCAATTTTTAATTAAACTCCTTTGAAAGCTTCAACGACTGATTTGCACAAAAGGCCGTGTATTTGATGCGATCTTTATTCCACAACGATGTCAATTACCCGCATTATTTGCCAATCATGAATCTGTTCGTGAAGATGTTCTCTTCCAGCCAATTGTGGATCATTTGCTCCATACAGATCGATCAGATGATGTGATCCGTAATGTGCGCATTGAATTGCCTGAAAAATGGCCAATGCCATCGATGGGAGCAAATGGTTAGAATCTTCATCAATTCAATTAAAATTAGTTTTAATTAATTTTTTAGGCATAAAGGCATGCTTCAAAGAATCATCGGATTCAGAACGCAAATTGACTTATTACATCACGAACAGTGTCAAATCTGAAAAGGTGAAATTCAAATTTTTTTTAATTTTTTTGCTAATTTTTAAAATAAAGTTGTAAATTTTTATTTATCTTTTTATAAAATAAATAAAATGAAATTAAAATATTATAAAATTTTAGAATTTTAAATTTATTTTTTTAACTTTTTTCATTTGTTTTAAAAAATTTAAATTTTAGGGTTCCAATTTGATTTTTTAATTTTTATTATAGATCTTCAAGACGACATTTTTCTACGAGAATGAAGCTGACAAGGAAGAATATTTTACAAAATTTGAAATTGGGGTAAATATAATTTAGATTTAATTAATTAATATAAATTAAAATTTAAGTAAAATTACAATTATGTTTTTATTTTCAATATTTATAAAAATTAGTAAAAAAAATATTATAAAATTATTTTACAAAAAATTTAGAGAAAATTATATTCAAATAATTTATTAAATTTTTAAAGAAAATAATAATATAATTTTAATTAAAAAAATTAAAATTAATTATAAAAATTATAAATTTAAAAAAAAATAATTTCATCAACTTTTCCTTCACAGCAAGCTGAACAAATGGTGACAAATGATATGCGTCTGGCATATTTGGAAAATTCTCGAGAATTGGCCGAATATGTTGCCGAACTGCAAAATGATTCCATTGCCATACATCATCGCGCAATAGTCCTTCGCCACTCAATTTTGTTCAGTCATGATAAATTGTTGAATCTCCTTTTGCACGGTGCCATTCATTGCTTATATTTTGAGGCAACCATATCAACTGTTGATGAAGAAAAGAAGTCCGAATTTTGGGAAAATTTTTTGAAAGATTTGGTCAATGGGATTCTGGAAAGCGAGTGAGTTTTTTTTTATTATTATAATAAATTTAATGATATTGTAATTGATATTTTGCGATAATAAAATAAATGTAAATTTTGTGAAACATAAATCAACTTACGATATAGATCTTTTCTGTCCAATAATTCGATATAAAATAGGCATAAAATTATATTTAAAGAATTCTAATGAATTATATTCTGCGGTACAAATTTTTAGAAATGTAATAAATAAAAATTATTAAAAAAATTGAAAATTTCAGAAAGTCAGCAGAAGTTGTTCCCAAAATTTTGCTTCGTTTTGATCCTTCTTCTTTCTCATCATATTCTTTGGAGAAATGGCCGATTAATTGGATGGCGGATAAAATGGATTCTTCAAAAAATGTCTCTATGGAAGTATCAAATGAAATTGATGTTGCCATCGGCAGAAGTCGTCTAATAGTGAGAGCAGAAGAAGAAATGAAATTTGAAGTTCAAATATTTGCTGCTGGATATATTTATATTAAAGTACGAATTTGAATTTATTTGGGTTTAATTATCGAGAAAATGATAAATTGATAGGAAATGAATCAGCAATCAGTAAACATTAAAGCTATTTTTACACAAATGGATCCGACGTGTCAAGTCAAAAGGAGTAGGATTTTTGGGTGCGTTCAAAAAATTTTTCTTGTCGTCAAAAAAAAAGAATTTTTATACCAAGAAATAGAGCATATTTTACTGCATCGGATAAGATAAATAAGAAAATTTTTTGACAACTTGAAAAAATTTTATAAGGCCGAATCCGACTCCGACGATTCAAATTCCGACGATTCAAATGAATTTGAATCGTCGGAGTCGGAGTTATAAAATTTTTATAAAGAGAAAAAATTTTTAAACTAGTCTATCCAATGGAGTAAAATGCCCTCTATCTTTTGGGAAAAATGATTATATTTGGCATGCAGAAAAAATTTTTTTAAACGTACCAAAAAATTCTATTCCTCTTGACTCCGACGGGTCGGATCCATTTATGTAATAAATTTAGCTTAATAGAATTAGTTTTTAGAATTTCTTTCTCTTTCAAATATTTTAAAAAACGTATCAAATAATAAAATTAGAATTATTTATTTTCAGCGCATTTCTCCAATGTTGAACTCTTTGGTTTTGTCAGACGAATTCCCGATTCCTCCACTGAATGTTCGATCGTTGGCTTCAGAATGGACAACTCCGGCCAAGATAACAATTGAAGGCGGAAAATGGTCTGCTGTATTGTGCAAAAAGAATGGTCCAATAAATTGGGATGAATTGGCCCAATTTCTACAATTTGGTCAGCACCTTTGCAAGGAAATTTGGTAAAAATAATTGTATTTAATAATTTAAATAAACTTATATTTGAAATAATATTTACGAAAGAAATGATTATTAGATAAATTAAGCCAATATATTATTTCGTGGGAATTTTATTATTTTATTCATCTAAATACATTTATATAATAACTTAAATTATTTTATCAGAGTTTAAATAATTAAAAAAATAATATTAAATAAATACAATTTATTGCTAATGATAAAGTTTCTTTTTTATTATTAAAATTAAAAAATTATTAAAAATGAAAAAATTAAAAATCATTATTTTTATCGTGAATAAATTTGTAAAAATAATTTGAAAAATTAAAAAAACACAAAATTTAATATTGCCTATATAAATTTGAAATTTTTAGTATCCGTGCTTGCACAGCCTGCAATCCAAGCTATGCATCTGGTCAAAGTCATCAAGCTTATTGCTGGTCATGCAGTACTTCGTCGGTTATGTTCCATGGGCGTTGTTCGCAATGTTACAAATTGCAAGCGACATGCGTTCCTTCGTTGTGCCTGAATAACTTATTCAATGAACTGATACTTATGGCTAGCCGGTCAGAATTAATTTTATAATTTATATTTCAAACTATAAAATTCTTTAAAAATTTAAATTTATTTTTATTTAAAAATTATAATTTTTTAATTAAATAAATCAAAAAAATATTTGATGTTTTATAATTATTTTCCACAACAGTTATCCTGAGTTGATTGTGCCAAAAATTGACATCAAACTCAGCGACATGGTCGCATGGCCAGAATGTTTGTTGCCAACCCACAAACAGCAAGCAGCAAAATCACACAAAAAATTTGTGGAATTGGAAAAAGGGGGAATGTTGGTCACCAAGGACAATGATTGGACTTATACATTGGCTTTGGGCGAAAACAAGCGTTCCACTTTGAAGAACTGCAAAGTGAAAATTGTGTTGGAACCGAACAACAAAGTTGACCTTTGGAAACGCTGTTCAGGACTGTCAATGACTGTAAGCCGTGATTAATGAAAATGCTGGCTAGCAATAAACAGAATACGGAAACGCCTTTTGATGTTTTTTGGTCTTTTCATTTATATTCATATTAACTTGTTAAATTATTTTTATTGCTATAAGAATTTCCATCCTTTTAAGAAAAACGCTTACCATCTCTTTATAACCTCTCCGAATTGCGAATTCGAACCACATAAAATATCTTCCACTGACTTTGCACTAAATATTTAAATTCATAAAAATGGAATATAAATTGCATTTGTTTTCTTCTATCTTGCATCAACTTTTTCTATTCACTTTTATATTTTAATTTAAATAATAATCATTTTTATTTCCACCACTGTTCGTTACTCATTTTAATTAATATACTATTCATATAATCATAAAATCATCATCAATTAACAATGTTATACAGTTAATTGAATATTTAACATTAAATCATTTTATAAGTTCTTTTCTTCTATAATAATAAAAGTTCCATCTTTTAACCTCAATTTCAATAATTATGTTTTTTTAATCTAAATTTTTGTATTCATTTTAATTCGACAATAAAATACATCAATAGTTATTATTTTTACATTATATAGTAAATGATATAATTGTCATAAAAAACAGACGAAATTTTTAGAAATTTTTTAAAAATTTCTCAAATAAAAGATCCATTCCCGCCCCCCCCCCCCCACCTAATGGGAAATAAACAAAAGTTAACTCAATTTAAAAGTCGATTATAATTTTGTTCAAAATTGTTGAAAATCAAAAACCCAAATTTTCTTTAAACGGTAATTACAGAAAAAACCATCTACAATAAATATTTGTAAAGTGAAGCTTCGATGAATCATAGCGAGTCAGAATCATTTTATGTTTTCTTGTTTCCTCTCATTTAAATGGATTCAAAAAGCTAAAAGAAAAAAAAGGAAATTGATTTAATATTGTTAACAAAAATCGGACAAAGGAAAAAAAGGCTCACCATTTTTATTCTTTGTGAGATGATGTTTTGATGAAAAAGTTACGAATCTTATTTGAATTAAAAGAATGATGACTAATTCATTTTTCAAATAATTTGCTGCTGCTGGACTGCGCACATCTGTGTAATGACCGGAAGAAAGGATCTATTGGAAAAATATGGAGATAAAAAAAACAAAGAAAATTTGTTTCCAATGGAAAGTTTGTACAATATAAATAATCCAAAATTTTTTCATATGTGTGGAATCCTGTCATATATTCTAACAATCATTTGGGCTATTTAAAATTAAATTTTTAAAAACTGATAAATATTCAATTACAAGAAATTAATTTATTTTGAAATAAAAATTTTTGTTAAAAAAGGGGGGTAGTCAAACTCAATATTATCAATTTATTTTTTCGTTGTCTTTTTTTGCCAAAATTTTTTTAAAATTTTTTTAGTCAAATTTGGATTATGCATTCGCATTTGGAGAATTTTTTATATAGTAAAAAGAGAACTTAGAGCGCATTTAAATAAAATAATTAAAGTTTTTTTATGAGAAGCGAAAAAATTAAAATTTATTTCTAAATGACTTAACCACTTTTTCTTAATACTTTTCCTTCGCAAGGCATCAGAGGAAACGAGGCCTGAATTGGCAAAAACGTTGATTATTGTGGAATTGAATGAATAAAAAATTCGACTTAACTCATAATATATTTTAATTATTTAATGCTAAATTAAATTTTAAGTGGTCGCTTTTTCAGCTACCACCTTCCAAAAATTTTCTGCAAAATTCTACGAGGGTCTGCCAAACAAAATATTTTTAGCCATTATAAGCATATGTGAAGAGGAATCATTTATGGGTTTGAGAAAAATAATTCAATTCACTACATCTCCTCAATTTTTAGTCGATTATTTACCAAATGAATAGGTAAGTAAAATTTTAGAAAAAATATAAATTATTAAAAACGCATTGGCTAGAGCCATTTTTATGAGCGATTGTTCTGTTGGATAATGCCTCATGCAATCTCCAACTGGCATGTGTCCACCTCTAAGATTAATACAATATATCCACGGATATCAGTCGGAAAAATAAAATCTTCTAGAATAATTTTGTTTGAAAATGGGAATTTTTATTTTTTTTGATTATAAATTTATATGGCAATTCGTTCCGAGCATTTTTTAATGTTTACCAAAAATTCCATTTTTTATAAAAATTGTATGAAAATTTATTTATGGGATGTAAAAATGCTGTTAATATTTAATTAAAAATTATAGTAAAAACTATGAATAAATTAATAATCTTAAAATCTTAGAAATAATTAAATAAAAATATTATCTGAGTCCAAATTTTGTTCAAAATATTCGATAATTGCATAAATTCTCTGTTTTCAATTTCCAATTATTCCTTTTTAAATGCAAAAATGGATTAAAAAATAATGTTATTTTGGGGAAGGGTAACTAGGAATCGGGGTTATCAAAAAAGATTTGTTCTCTTTATTTCATATTTCTCTGCAATATCTACATGGCTGATGGCTCACATCGGCAAACCGAAAAATCGGGATTCTCGGTGGTGTCGCCCGGCTAAGAATAAGTGTCACCAAAAATTTGTGATTTTCAAAAATTTTTAAAAGAAAAATGTTGATCCTCCTAAAAAGTTTAAATGAGAATTTTAAAACCTTTCAAAAATTTCAACCTTTTACCAAGTCTCAACAAATTTAAGTTCACTTAATTATTTTCATCTCACAAAATGTAATTTTGCTTTTGGTGCTGACCATTGTTCAGATAGATTGATGAATATAGAGGTTTAAATGATGAAATGAATTTATATTTACTAGCAACAATAAATAAGTGGTAAGATTACAGAAATAATGGGCTACACGTAAAATTCTAATGATTTCTTTTAAGTTTAAAAATTAAAGAGAAATAAATTATTTAAAATAAAATTACTAAATTTTGTAACTCAAAAATTGTTAAAAGTAGAATTATTATTTTATTGCTTATTTGTAATTAAGAAATGTATATTTTTCCAAGCAAAATTTATCAAGTCTCCAACTTTTTAAATGAAAACGAAAAAATGCAAATTTCAATTTAAAATTTTCATTAATAATTTTAAATTAGGAAAGTTAAAACATAATTGACAATTTCCTCCAATTTTCCATTTATTATTCATTCATTGATTTGGGATCATCGCCAAGAACATGTGTTTAAGTTTAAGCCTTTCTTTCTTCAGTCTTCTCAAATATAATTGAGTCTCACAAAGTTTCATATTTTATCCCTCAATTTCAAAAATTTGTAATTAAGTGATGTTTTAGCTATAATATTTATTTTTAGAAATTTTTTGAATTCAATTTTAAATTTTTTAGATTTATTTTTGGATGTGGTTGTCTGCGGATATTTCAGTTATTATTTTTCGTCATTTTATTTAGGTCAAAAATGGAGTAAAATATTTATGAGATGTAAATAATTATCTTTTTCATTAGCTTTTTTTCCTTCAATATTCCACATTAAAAAATCTTTTACTAAAGTTTTATTTGATTTAATTTAGAAAAAATGTAATTTAGTTTTTTAAAATCATAATTACATATGGAGGCAAAAATAATGAGAATTTTTATATCTCATAAATATTTTACACCTATTTTGACACAAATAAAATAGCCATAACAAAGAAATGAAAAAATTAATATCATCTCCGTTCAAAAATAAATTAAAACAAATAAATCTATTATTTATCAAAAATGGATTTTATGGATATATCTTACTCAATATCATTTAAAAGCTTATATTTGAAAGAGCCATTTTATGCAATTATTAGGAAAAGTGGAATAATTGTCGATTTTCAGAAATAAATTTAAAAAATATGAAGACTGTGAGTCATTCAGTATTTTTGAAGACTGGATGCTGGGTGAGAGGATGACGAAAGGCCAAGGCTTAACAAACTGTTTTTTGTCCAGAAGCCCAAATGAGTGAGTGAATAATATGTATTTAGAAAGACTGAGAATTCTAAAAAAATAAAAAAATATTAAATATAAAAATTAAATTTTTTCAAATAACAAAAAATGATAAAAACGAATTTGACCTTATTTCATTGCATTTTTGGTTATCTTGATTCTTTATAAGCAAATGAGGTACCTCTATTTTGCTACACCTCTACTAAATTTAAATCACATCCTGCAGCGGTGGTTATATATCGCTAATTTTTTTCTTATCAATTCATTTCATTTTGCGGATTTTGTGGTAATTATTAGAAAATTTAAATTTATTAATAAAGTAATAAAAAATCCTATTTAATTTTAAATTTTTTTCTGTGCTCAAATTTAAATATTTCTATAAATTATAATGAATATTATTTGTGTAATTGATAATTTGCAAGGATTGATAATGGGGCAGAAGGTCAAAATATAATGTACTAATCGAAAGCTGATTATTAATTAAACATATTTATGTCTGTAGCAAAAATATAGCAAAGGAGATCATATTTAGGTTTTTGCGAAATTTGTTAAAATATTTAATTTGAGAAGATTTTTACTAATAAATTGCATTAAAATTTATTAAGAAATTTATTTGAACTGAAAATTAAGTTAGAAGAAGAAATTTTATGGCATGATCAACAAATTCAACCACAATTTTGACTCATCTCTTTAAGCTTTGTTCACAATGGTCGTGTTCGTGTTCGTGTTCGTGCGAATGTTCGTGTTCGTGTGCGAGTGAGTGCTTCATGCTTCGACTTCATGCACAACCATTTCACACTGGGAGTGTTCGTGTTCATGCTCGAGTGAATGTTCATGTTCGTGTTCGTGTGAAACGAAAATTGCGAGTAATCTCTAATCTATTTCACAATGGAAACATGAGGATGTGCACGAACACGAACACGAAGTGCACGAACAAAAATCAAATTGATTTGATTTTTTGGCTCTCCCTTGTTTTCGAGTTAATGCTATAGCACGAACACAAGCATTAACAAAAGCATTAATCATTGTGAACACCCCATGTGCATGCACTCGCACTCGAACATTGACACGAACCTGAAGTCATTTTTTTCCCATTGTGAAATCCCGTAGATATTTTGTTCGTGCTCGAGTTCATGCTATAGCATTAACTCGGATTTTTTGTGCACGAACTCGGTGAGTGCATGCTTTTTTTAGGGTGTTCACAACAAAAACATTGATTTTAGCCTAACACGAACATTAACACGAACACGAACACGACCATTGTGAACAAAGCTTTACGCAACTTAATTTGCTTCCCATAAATATTTCATATAAAAATTGCATAAATAATCTCACTGAAAGTTAATATTTAAAATGCAAAAAAAACCACCTCCTTCCAAAAATAGAAATAAATCAAACAAAAATTAAAAATTTTTAAATAAAATATTTATAATTCCAACAATTACAATGATATTGCATTTGTGAATTCCAAGACCAAGCCAGCTCATTTCTCTAGAATGGCCAATGTAATCGGATGGTTGAGTTATGGAAATTATTTTTTTATTAATCAATGCCTGCTGATAGTCAATTAAGGATTCTTGTTGCTGACTTGGTAGAAAATTTATAGCCTGATTCTGATTTTCAATGGACACTGACAAGCATATCTTAATACAATATAAAGGAATTGTTTAAAAAAATAGAGTATTTCTGTTTTATAATAGGAATATTTTTTTCAATTTTATTTATTTTTTTGTATAAATTGACAGATAATATTGTAGATATAAATTATTTATTTTTAAGCATAAAATAATAGAATTGATGATCAATTATTTTAAGGGTTGAAAAAATAATAAATTCTTCTGGTTTTTAGAGCAATGAAATTTTTAATTGAGATTCAAATAAATTTAAAAAAATAATATTTTTGTAATATTATTAAATTTATGCTGGAGAATGCCCAAACTAATGCGATTTTAACCTTAAATTAGGGCTCTTAGAATGTACCCCTACGGGGGGCATTTGAAAGATATTGATGAATTCAAAAACAATTAAAAGAATCAAAAAAAAAACAAGAAATAAAGTGAATGAAATTGTCAATTTTATGGGAAAAATTAAAAAGCCATATAATTCTGGCTTTCATTATCATTTTATGAGAAAAAATTGTTCAAATTTCTTGAAGCGCCATTCTTTCTGGCCAAAATTCGCACGAATTGAATCGCCTGAAACATTAAGATTAACTGCTGGAAAAAGTTCGAGCGTAACAAATTTTGGAGACAATGGTTCAATTCCTGAATTGAATTATTTAATATTAATTATTTTTTTAACATTTTTTTTTCAATTTATGTTGGTGGGTGTTGACCTGAATTTATTAAAAAATATTGAATTATTTTATCATTTATTTAAAAATTAAATTGAATTAATATATGGGAAGCAAAAAATTAGCATATATATCAAGTAAATATCATATTTTTTCGAATAATCTAAATGAAAAATTGTTGTATTAATCATTGAACAATACAAAAAAATCTCAGTTAATTTGAAAATTGAAGATTATAGAATTATTTTAGAATACTTTAAAATTAATTATCAGTTTATAATTTTAATTCATTTTAATTTTGTAAATTTTAATTTAAAACAATGATTAAATATATAGTGAAAAGGAAAATGACCTTCCACAGGAAATGCCAGCCTACAGTTACTGCATTTATTTTATTTTGTTCATTCCACTTATTTTTTGTCATTTTAACAGAAAATCTACCATAAGAAATGATTTGAAACACACCTAAGATAATTCTAAGAAACACATAAATATTTAATAATAAACTAGACACAAATAAATAGAAAAGAAAAATTAATAAAAAATGTTTAAAAATCAATTAAAAAAATTAACTTAAATGGAAAAGTCAAAAATTTAATTGACTATATTTCCAAAATTAAAAAAGGAAATGAGTGAAATGTTTCATTTAATTTTTCAACTTGAAGCATTTTAGAATAAAAATTATATTAAGTATTAAAAAATAATTTTCAAAAATAAAAATATAGAAATAAAAATATCTGATTAAAAATTTAATTAAAACTTAATATCTCCTATTCAATTTTATAACTTTTTATAATAATATTTTTATTATTTTAGATATTTTGATGTTAAAATCTATAAATTACTTCAAAACATGCAACCTCTGTTTAATAACATCCATTTGGCCATTTCATTAAAGAAATGCTATCTTTATGACAAAAATGGAATTCCAACTTGTAAGCAATTTGCAAATTTTCAAATAAATTTTTATTCTTTACAAGATAACAAAGAGGCAATCAAAATTTTACTCTCCTATTTGATTCCTCTTATGAATGGAATTGAAGAAATTTCAATTTATTTGGAATGGGGATGCAGCCATCACCTATACTTTCTTCGAGATCATTTCCCCCAGGCTTTAAGTCAAATAAAATGCCTATCAATATTTGGCATTGATCAATGTATGAATGAAAGCAATATGCAAATATTTGCCGAATGGCTTCACACAAATAGGGCTGATGGCCAGCCGCGCATGCTTATAATGCATTTATATTTTAATTATTATAGACATATGGATTTTTTCTCTATTTTAAAAGAGGCAAGTTTTTGGGTAATATTTATTGTTTAATTACTTTTTATTACCGCTCATTTACAATAATTTAAAGCTTTTTTGAATGTAAAAAGAAATTGAATTCTAGTTATCATTTCTGATAATTGATTACAAAGAACATATAAATAATATTACTATTAATAGAACACAAAAATGGGATTAAAGCTAAATAGTGAAAAGATTTAATTAATCTTTAAACTTTTTATAATCAAAAAATTGATAAAGTATCTTTTATTAAAAAATTTACTAATGTAATGATAACGATCCTTAGATAAGATAGTTTTTTGGTGACTATAAATATAGTAAATTTAAAAAATTATTAATAGTGACCTAAAATTCTAGACTAACATCCGAAAATAAATTAATATTTGAAAAAGAGAAAAATTGCAATTAAAATTATTAAAATTTGAAACTCTCATTATATAACAATGTCGAATATCTTGCTATAAGGAATTTTCATATCTTTATAAATATCTGCTGCTTATCAAAAATAGTTAAAGAAATGCAATTATATTGTTTGAACATGACTATAACTTTTAATTTTTTTTTAAATTTTAATTAAATTTTAAGCGTTTTCGTCGATCTGAACATGCTTGTAGCTTCTTCATTCGTTGGCCATTGCCATTATTCAAAGATGAATTATATGAATTAAATGCGCAAACGTGTGAACAATTGAAAATGCGAATGTGCGAATCAGAAGGATTTGTACTAATCAGTAGATGTCCAATTAATGTTAACCAGGGATGGCTTGAGGAGAAAGAGAAGCAGCTTCTTAAATGGAATTTATCGACAAAGGAACGAGTGATTCGAATTTCAGAATCAAAAATTGGGTCAGTTTAAAAAAAAATAAATCATTTTAACAAGTTCCTAGTTTTAAATTAAATGGTGGGGAATAAATAATTTAAATGAGCCTATCGCCAAAATTCCATATCACTAAAATTATCATATCCGAAAAGTGAATCTGACTTTATTCATATTTTATCATTAAGTAAACAAATGTCAACTTTAGTCAAAGAATGCTGCATTTATTTTATTAAATTAAAGAAAATTGAGATCATTAGATTTTCACCCAAAAGAAAATTTTTTCCTAAATTAGATGAAAAGATTGAAATATTTTTAAAAATATGAAATTTTAGTGAAGACTTGATGATTTATGTAAAATTATATATTAATAAATTTTTATTCTGTCAAAAGCTTAAAATTAAATTAAATTTTCAACATTTTAGTCCACTTGATTTCGTACAAGAAAAAAAGAAAAATGAAGACAAGAATAATGGAATATCGAAGGATGAATAAAAGAATAAAATACCTTCGGTTATGCTTTTTGCTTTATAACATTTTTATGATAATGATATGCAATTTTATTCAATTAATAATTAAGATGTTAAAATTCATTTATTATTTCATTTTTTCTTGCACCCATTCATTTTTATTCATTTGCATTTGAGCGCACACAATTGAATAAAATCCATTCGCCATAAATTTGTGCTCTATTTTGCAATGCGATAATTCCTTTCGGCATTGTTTAATGTTCAAGTCTGCACATTTTGGCAACAATGGATTGAGCCTATAAAAAATTAGAAAATACTAATTTATTTACACCAAAAAATTTGCTATAATAAAATATAAAAGTTTTGGTTTAGGGTTTAGATTTTAGGCCAGAATTTAGGTTGAATGTTGTTTTTATGTGGCTAAATTTGATAATATTTTATAAATTCACAAAAGTCAATCTCACAATTAGTGAATTTTGGTTCCAAATTTTTCCTCGGGAGATTGTGGATCCATCGACGTTTTTGACGCAATTTATTTGTGTTCGCTGACTATAATAATTTAATTTTTTTCTAATTTATTATTGTTAATCATATTTATTCATTCCTATATAACATTTCAAATTGTTAAGAATTTTTTTTTTAAATATTTATCCAAAAATGTCTAATTTTTTTAGTTCTAAATTTTTCTTTTTTAGACTCATTCATATCATAATATCGTAGTCATAAAAGTTTAAAAAATGAAAAAAAAGTAGATTTAAATTTTCTTTAATTTCTCAAACTTGAAAAAATAACGATAAATCAAGTTTTTTTAATATTATATAATTGACTATATGGATGTTAAAAGAAATAATACTAATTTAAAAAAATCATTAATTTATAACACATAAAATTTTACCAATACGAATTTCATATAAAATAGCCATTTTTTAAGAAATTTTAGAATGAAAAATGAAGAGTAGAACAATATAAATTTAAAAAAAAACAAATTTTTATTTTATTAGAAATTTAAAATTAAAATAAGAGATTCATTTAATTTACAATTCGGAAAAGCTTAATTGCCTGTCTAAAGAGGCTGAATTTTGAGTCTAATTTTTCTCCTGTCTAAAGGGGCTGAATTTTGAGTCTAATTTTTCTCCTGTCTAAAGGGGCTGAATTTTGAGTCTAATTTTTCTCCTGTCTAAAGGGGCTGAATTTTGAGTCTAATTTTTCTCCTGTCTAAAGGGGCTGAATTTTGAGTCTAATTTTTATCCTGTCTAAAGGGGCTGAATTTTGAGTCTAATTTGGAGGATTTTGAATTAAACTATATAAAAAGGCTTTTCGACATTCTGTGGTGTGCGGAAATCAAAAAGTGTGCACAGGATTAAGCCGGATTAGAGGGATTAAGGTGGATATAAAGGGATGATTAAGGTGGATATAGAGGGATTAAGTCCCGAAATTGATGGGAAATGGCCTGGAGGGCCAGTGGAAGGTCGGGAGATGGGCGAAGGCCCTGAGAGTGGGTGGGATATAGCCGGATATAAGGGGATATACGTGGATTAAGGTGGATATAGAGGGATTAAGGTGGATATAGAGGGATTAAGGTGGATATAGGAGGATTAAGGTGGATATAAGGGGATTAAGCCCCGAAATTGAGGGGAAATGGCCTGGAGGGCCAGTGGACGGTCGGGGAAGGGTAACAAAGACCCGGAATGTGCGCGGGATATATGCGGATATAGGGGGATTAAGGTGGATTAAGCTTAGTTAGGGGCTAGGGATTAGGGTTATGGTTAGGGGCGGCATGGGATCTGGGGCTAGGGGCTTAAGGGTTCGGAGCATGCGGGATATAGCCAGATATAGGGAGATATACGTGGATTAAGAGGGATTAAGCCGGATTAAGCTTAGTTAGGGGCTAGGGATTAGGGTTATGGTTAGGGGCGGCATGGGATCTAGGGGCTAGGGGCTTAAGGGTTCGGAGCATGCGGGATATAGCCAGATATAGGGGGATTAAGGTGGATAAAGGGGGATTAAGCCGGATTAAGCTTAGTTAGGGGCTAGGGATTAGGGTTAGTGGTTCGGAGAATGGGATTCTCGCGAAGTCGGAAGCAAACACCAAACCAAGACTCACGACCATCCATTTCGAGGCTTAATCCGGCTTAATCCCCTTAATCCACGTATATCCCCTTATATCCGGCCATATCCTACCCACTCTCAGGGCCTTCAGCCCATCTCCCGACCTTCCACTGGCCCTACGGACCAATTTCCATCTATTTCGGGGCTTAATCCCCTTCCTTATATCCACCTTAATCCCCTTATTTCCACCTTAATCCCCCTATATCCACCTTAATCTCTCTATATCCGGCTTAATCCTGCGCACCTCCTTTTTGATTTCCGCACACCACAGAATGTCGAAAAGCCTTTTTATATAGTTTAATTCAAAATCCTCCAAATTAGACTCAAAATTCAGCCCCTTTAGACAGGATAAAAATTAGACTCAAAATTCAGCCCCTTTAGACAGGAGAAAAATTAGACTCAAAATTCAGCCCCTTTAGACAGGAGAAAAATTAGACTCAAAATTCAGCCCCTTTAGACAGGAGAAAAATTAGACTCAAAATTCAGCCTCTTTAGACAGGCAATTAAGCCCCACGTTTTACAATTTAGAGAATAAATGACAAAAGAGACAAATTAGAAATTTGATAAAATTAAAAATAATTTATAATAAAATTAAAAATAATTTTTTATTAGGAAAAAATAATCTGATATTTTGCAAATAAAAATTGAAAAGAAACATTTTGGCCAGGCCAAATATGTCGAGCCTAATTTACTAAATTTGGCAAAAGTCCATCACAAAATTGCTAATTGGGAAAGGGATTAATAAAATATTTATGTGATTGCAAAAAATTGATATTTTATTTTTGAAAGATACATCGAATTCAAAGAATTATAAATTTTTTCTTAATTTAATTGACCAATAAATTTATTTAATAATACACTAACAATAATTTCCTCTTTAAGAAAAATCTCATATTAAATAGGATTATCAATTTTTTTACATTTTATATGTCATTTTGCGAATTAATTTAGTGAAAAATAGTCAAATAGGACATTCAATAATCTAAAGAATAAAAAATTATCCGGAAAGATTTTTGGATCAAAGAATTTTTAATAAAGAGAGAAACAATTAAATTAATGATTTAAAATAGATTTTATTTTATTATTGTTGTACTTCATTGGATATCAATAAAAGAGATCGAGGATATCGGCAATTAGATAAATTGTTATAATGTTCGATGAAATTAAAGAATTTGATGTTACAAAATGTAAATTTTAGTCTTAAATATTAGTGTGCCTTTTGACGAGTATCGCAAAGAAAATTACAATAAAAAATGTAGATTTATTGGAACAATAAAAAATAGTTGGAAAATGAATATCCATTTTTGCTAAGCTACTTCCAATAAATTCTTCTTCCAATTCCACCCCTTTTTCACTTGATAAAAAGATGAAAATTGTTGAAGAGACAGAAAGTAAATTTAAGTGAATCTACTCCGCCTTCTTTTCATTGTTTCCTCCTCTGCTTGCTTCTCATAAACTTTCCCCTACCAATCCATCCCTTTCTATATATACGACCTAAAATTTTTGCTTCTTGTGTCGATTGCTTGGGCGTTGGGCCGGTGTGCCCCAAAGGCTGAGGGAGCGCCGCATGGGCTGTGCCTTGAGTTGTGTGCATTGTGTTATATAGTCCCGTTACCGTGTTCACCCGTCGTTGACATGTGAGTGAAAGCGAGCTTGTCTTGCTACACTCTGTGTCGATGACTGTGTTGAATGCGAAGTGCGAGGTTGTGGATGATCCCCCCATCAATCTCCGGGAAAGATGCGAGTTGCGTTGCTTCAGGCAACATATGGCAATTTCGCATCTTCCACAACTCAAACCCAGCGCTGAAAGCAGCCGGACAGAAATGTCAAAAACATGCCTCGCTTTCCGGTGAAGCGGGCGATC
This sequence comes from Pratylenchus scribneri, assembly GCA_030063045.1. Taxonomy (NCBI): domain Eukaryota; kingdom Metazoa; phylum Nematoda; class Chromadorea; order Rhabditida; family Pratylenchidae; genus Pratylenchus; species Pratylenchus scribneri. The sequence continues at coordinate 994,755 of JAQSEB010000045.1, forward strand.
GACCCAAATTTTTAAACTTTTTTCCTAATTCTATAAAAAAAAAATTTAAAATTAGATTACGAAATCCAAGAAAACATTTATATTTGTAGAAAGTGAAAAAAATATGAATTTTAATATGTTTTATTACATCATTCGAAAATGGAATTCAACTTATTTTGGAGAGGAAGAATTCGAGAAATTTTTAAAAATGATTAAATTTAATTTTCTATAATTATTTTATAAAATTTTATTTTTAAAAAGGAAAGGGAAAAAAAGTAAACTCATAAAATTATTTGATTTCTAAAAATTTTCATCAAATTTATTTGAAATAGAATTTGAAAATAAACAATTGGACAAAAATAATATGCTAAATAAAGTTTAAAAAAAATCAAAATTTAAAATGTTAATTCCATAATTGGTAATAGTACTCCCCCTTTTTTCCAAAAAAATTTTTATAATTTGACAATTAATTCTGGCGATGAGAATTCGGCTCACTAGCTATTTTTGTGTCAATTTGACTGTTGTAGATTGTGGTTGAACTCAAGCGGAAATGTAGAAACAGTTGGCGGAGGAGAATGTGGCAAATTTGCGAAATAATTCAATTGTTTGCTCTGGGCAATTTTTCAAAAAACTTTTTCCAATTTTCTTAATCCATCAAATATGTATGCCTCAAGTCTCATTCTTTCTTATAAATGGGTCCTTCAAATTGCTTGGGAAAATTGCGACCGTAAAATATTTTTTGCTCAATTCATTTTAATAGCGAATTTGATTTGAGGAAATTTTCCTATACATCATTTTGATTAATTTTTCACTCATCAAATTCCCTTCCATATTTAAAGCGATCGATGATTTGTCACAAATTTCAATTTTTAAATCACAGATTAGACTTAAAATGGAATAATAAAATTACCATGTTACAATAAATTTGCTTACACAATTTTCCAGCTATATTTTCTTCTTCGTTGTAGCTCTTTTGATTGGAGTTTGGAGTTGAAATGATAAGTAATCTTTCAAATGGTTTTTACATTGTAAGATTTATTCAAAAATGGGTATTTGGATTTTGAAATAAAAAATCCACCTAGTGAAATTTTACTTTGCATTCAATTGGATATACAATTGTATGGTTATGGGTACATAATAGAATTCATGCACTGGAATATTTCCTAATTCTATTCATATACTACTAATATGATGCACCATAATTCATCTTTATTCTTATGTATCAACACTTTTTTGCTGAAGAAAAAATTTATTTTTATTTAAAATGCCTCATATTCATATCTATTCAGAGAAGAATTATGGCCATTTCAATTTCTGCCCCATTCTACTGAATATACCTTAAAAATTACTAACTAATTCACTTTTTAAAGCTCAAAGTATCTTTTATAATCTAGCTTTTTTAATTCATTAAATCACTTTCCACGAATAGCGGCTTTTCTTTCCAAAATTCACAAAGTTAAATTTCTACAAATTTTAGAGGACATTTTGGGTTTAAATGAAATACCTTTCTTCATTGGTAGCTTCTTCACTGAAATATAGATAAAAGAATGGCCCAATTACATAAATGGTTGTATTTATTTGTCCCTGAACCAAATTCCTGCATCCCCTCTCCCAATTTTTATTATATTTATTAAGTCTTTAATAAAGAATTTTTTCCCATATATTCCATAAACAATTTGATTCGTGCTTTATATTTGAATAGAAAAATATTTTTACTAACAATAAAATTCATAATTTCAGATATTTCCAAAATTCCCTGAATCTATTCAAATATTTAAAAATTTATTACTATAAATGGATTATTTCAACAAAATTTTCAATGAAAATGGCAAATTGAAAGAGGAAATTGTTGGATTGAAGAAAAAAATTGAAAAATTGGAGGAAGAAAATCGAAAATTGAAGGAAGAAAAAGATGCGGAGAGCGAAAGAAAGGTACATTTTTTAATGTTTTATAATTAATTTTTTCATATTACTAGAAGAATAACACAATTCGCCGCCGTGGATTGGCAGCTGAATTGTTGAGCGAATTGTTCGATTCGCTGCCACCGGAAAAGGCCTTATTTTTGCTGGCCAAAATGCCCAATGGTCTATTGGCAAGGATTGTTGGGAACAAGTTAAATGGCATTCAAATGGTATGCGAAAATAAAATTCATATTAATTATTAGGGCAAATTTTTAGGATTTGAATTAATTTATTTTCCTATATCAGATTCGATAAGAAAAGCAAATAAATAATGTTTTTATTATTGAGGATTTATTTCATATTTTTGACATAATATATTTTTGATCTATTTTTATATTTTTGTACTTTAAAAATCAATAAATTTCTTCTTGAAATTTAAATAATTTGAGGTTAACGTTACCGCTTTTTGCAAATTTCTTACGAAAACATAAATAAGTAACTATCTCTACACATAAAAATCAGTCCCAATTTATAAAGTTGCATTCAATGAAGGCCAACAAATTGAATGTTAATGATTGTGGATCATTAATCGAAATTTCGGAGAATGGATTTGCTGCCAAGATTACTGGCTATAATTTATGGAGTAAGAAATAAAAATCATATTTTTTTTTAATTTTTATTATTTTTAAGAATCCAACATTGTTCGTGCCCTCATTCCGGTTCCAATTCCAGCCTTCAAATTGGGTTCCAAAAAGTCATCAATTGCCTTCTATTTTGAAGTGCAAATTCTCAGAAAGATTAAGTATTGTTTTTAATATAATTTTAACCAAAAATATAATATTTACAAAATTTATTTTTCAATATTTTTTTATTCATTTATTGTCCTACTGAATAGCCCAACTTGTCATCGTTTTTAATAACTTTTCATGTACTGAACCCATTTTGACGATTTTTGTATCAAATTAAAGAGTAGACTATCAATTATTTTAAATTTTTACAATACTTTAAGAATTGATTAAGTTAGTCACAAATTAATACCTTTTAAAATGTCCTTCATATGAATTTAACTTTTTTTTTTGAGTAAAACTTCTAAATTCTAAATCAATTTGAATAAAATTAATATTTTTTAAAAAGCTAAAAAAATTGATCTTTAATTTCATTAAAAATCTTAAATTTGTTCAGTTCGTGATGAGCTATTTTAAACGGCGATAAATGTGACTTATTCTTATTACAAGGTACCGCTCCATTGCAATTGGATTTTGTTGCCGTGAATTCCCATTGGAAGGCGAATGGCTTGGAAGTGGTCGTACCAATTCAATTGGACTTAATCGCAAATATGGGATGTCAATTGGTCAATCCTTTGGTTTTGGTGAATCATTCATCAAATTCGGAAATCCAGAAGGAATTTTCTGGGACGGCGATATGATTGGAATTGGCATAATTCATTGTCCGGCGAATTCATCAATTGAAAGTTTTGGAACATGGAATGGCGAATTTCTTGGTAGAATACTGGAAATTTTGAAATTATTTTATTCAAATTTAGGAAAGCTTAAAATGCCAGAAAAATTCATCAAACTTCAACTTTTTCCGGCTGTCCATATGAGCCTTGGAGGTGAATCAATCGGAGCCAATTTTGGGAAGGAAGATTGGCTCTTCAAAGATTTCGAAATTGCCCTTGCTTAAGAGAAAGCATCACAAAATTAAAGAAGAATTGAGAAAGAATTGAAAATATATATATACACATCAGACATCATTTTTTGCTGTTATTTCGATAAATTTATACTAAGCAATCCTCTAAATTTAAATAAATTCTTTTTTTGATGCAATTTTGAATAAACTTTGAATCAATGTTTAATAATAGATAGAACGTATAACCATATTATAAAGAAAAATTAATGTGCTAATATGGCTAATTCTTAGGTAAAATTAATCAATTCATATACTAATATAATTAATAATTTGGAGTAATTTGGTTCTTTCTAGGATTTGATGTCTTAATAATGAAATGAAAATTTAGCTTATTATTAATGATGGACAATATCTTTTTATCCATCAAAAATCCAAAATTATCATTTTAGTTTATAAATTACAAAAGATTTATTTTATCTATGTGAAAAATTAAGTAAAAAATTTACAAAATAAATCAATAATATTCGAAATTTAATTGTAAAAATGGTGAGATATAATATTTGTAAATATTCATTTTGTGCGGATTATTGAAGAATCTCATTGAATTTTTTGTAGCGCCATTCTTCCTTGCCAAAATTCGCCCGAATTATATCACCAGTATAGAATAAAGTTACAGATGGAAAAAGTTTCATTGTGGAAAATATTGGAGACAATTCAATCTTCCCTGAAATTGGAAATATTTGAAAATTGAATTTGTAATTTTTCATTACCGTGCAATTGGCCATTGCATGTGACAAAACATTCGAGTGATGAATTTGGTTGACGTATTAAGCCAATTCCTGCCACATCCCCACTTTCGAAATAATATCCATTGGCATTTTCGAAGTGAGTGAACTTTTCATCAATCTCTATTCCGTATTTGGTTAAAATTCCAATTGAATCGCCGCTTCTAAAGGCTTCTATCTACCAATGGAAATTCTAGATTGCAAAATCCAAAATGAATGCCACCATTCCTAACAATAAATAAACAACTCTTTTCAATAAATAAATTTATTGTTTAAAAAGAATTATTTGCACTCAAAAAACATAATTTAATCGATTAAAAATTAAAATTCATAAATAAAATTAATTTATAAAAATGCTAATAAAATACCATTTGGATGGATCGTTGAGAAATTGCACCTCAAAATAGAAAGCTATTATTGGCTTTCTGGGCAACAAATTAAATGAAGGAATTGGCAAAATTGAACGAGCACAATTTTCTCCTTCAAATTTTGAATTTTAAATATTAATTCCTTGATCTTAATTTAATGCTTACCATTTAAACCAGAATGCTTAACAATGAGTCCATCATCTGAAATTTTCATTATTGGACCACAATCCGCCATATTCCATTTGTTTTCCTTCATTCCCTAAAAATTTATAATGTTTTAATTTTTAAATTTAATATTTCACCATTTTAATGCCATTTATCATTTTTTGAACATTCCTAGCCAAAAGTCCATTTGGCATTTTGGCCAGCAAAAGAAAGGCATTTTCAGTAGGTAATGAAGCAAACAATTTATCTATTAATTCAGCTGGCAATACTCGGCGAGGAATTGCATTATTTTGTTGAGCCATTATGTATGAATGAATTTTATTTAATTAGGTTTATTTTAAATTCACTCTAAATAAATTCATTGAAATTAAATTAAAAAAATATAAATAATGATCAAAGATATATTTTTTTGATAGAATTAATTTGACAACCCATTTATAAATACTCTGTTATTTTCGCTAATTTTGTGTTGGATTTCTACCAAGAGAAAATAATTTGACCTTTTTGGTTGTATTTCTACCAATGAAGACAATATCATCGGTACCTTCCAATGCGTTTTTAATTTTCCTATAGCAAAGGAAATAATATTATTAATTGGGAAATTTTTGAATTTTCCATCATTCATCAACATAAAAATTAGGTAATAGTATAAGAATGGTGATTCAAATTTCAAATTCCAATGTGGATTAAAATTTAAAATATAGATTAATGAAAAATGGATGGAAAATTGCCTAAGGATAAATAAGATTTGAAAATTAAAGACATATCATTTAATTGAGAGATAATATTCATTGGATTTTGTATTCGGGCAATTTACTTTGAAGGTTAAAAATATCTTGGAAAAATATGGATTTATTCAAATGTGGTATTGGAATTGACGGATCAAAGATCATAATAGAATTTAGTAAAAAAAATGAGTATAATTGGCTTAAAAGCATAATCCATTCTCCGATAAATAAAGTAAATTGGCAATCGAATGTCACATTGGTTTAGCGCCAGCTTAAATTCGACAATTGGGCATTAAATTAATAATTCATAGATATAATCGAATGAATTGAATTGATTAATGCCTGATTAACAAATTAAACTAGTTCCAAATTTGTATAATTTAATTTTTTTCTGAATAAAAAACTTATAAAAAGAAATTGAAAGTCGGTTTAAATATGCAATTTCGACTAAATTCTCATAATCATCATAATCATAAATCAGACGATTCCATTGTAATGTTTAATAAAAAATTCGACAGAATAAGAATAAATAAATAAAATTGTTGGTATCCATCCGAAAATAAATTAAAAATAGGAATATCCAATTTCGTTTTCTTTTCTCCTTCATTTTTCACTCAATTTTCATTTGTTTTTGAATGAATGTCCAGCACAGCAGTTTTTCTCTCCTCTTTTTGCTTCTGTTTTGTTACAATTTCCATTGTCTTCATTTGTTCATCATCTTTTTTCACATTTTCTGATGTTGACCCATTTTTGTTTTTCTGTTCCTGCTGTTGTTCCAAATATTTTTTCGAGAAAAAGAGGCCAACATTTTCGGGCACAATTCCCTCCAACACCAAATCGTTTATTTTCTGCTTTCCTTGCTCTTCTGGCATTTTCTCTTTTATTTGCTCAATTGCATTTTCAAAATTATGAATTTTTTTCAATTCCGTGAAAATCGAAAGAATTTTGTCAACATTTTCCGTTATTTCTTTCTCATCCGCATCCAAATGAACATCGACATCAGTCAATTTAATATTTTTGGCACCATAATGTTCAAATATTTGTTTTTGTTCTCGTTTCACCATAATTATATCAGCCAACCATTTAATAACGGCAAGATCATTATTTTCCCTGTTTTTAGCATTTTCATCCCAAAATAATGATCTAATTGATTTGTACATTTCAATTCCAGCATTGTTAAATAATTGTAAATCTCTTTTTCTCATGTAGACCTATGAAAAATTATTCAAAAATTCAATTTAAAATTTTCATGCATGTATGTTAAAATTTACGAAGCCTAAAATAAAAATGCACATTTATTGTAGGAATATAAAATTAACAAAAAAGTTATTTTAAAAATTGTTTACTGTTTTCTTATTATATAGGAAAATCCACAATTTAAGGCCATTTTTGATGATAATTCCTTATCTTGGTAATAAACTGGGAGCAGCTTAACTTGGCGTCATTTATATTATAAATTTTTAATTTTGAACAATTTGTATGCTTTTCTTATTTGGATATCGAATAATATTAGATTTATTTCAACTTGCTCAGAATTAATCGATATCCAAAATGCCACTCAAAAATTCTACAATACATTGTATTTCTAATATTATAGATGTTCAAAAGTTTCCTTCTTTAATCAGTTTTGTCATTAATTAATATTAATTAACATCCCCGGCGATAATTTGGGCTGTTTTCCATAGGTATGCCTATAATTAATACGTTTTTTCTTATCAGCGGAATAAGTGGCTGTAAAAAAGAAGAAAAACCTGCTGCTTGCTCTTAAAATATTGATTGGCCATGAGCATTTTATTCTCTTTCTTTAGCACCGAAATTTGTCGGAAGGCTTTTTCCATATTTTTCTTGGCAAAATCATTGAAATATTTCTTCAAATCTTCCTTCTCTTTTTCCAATTTATTGTTTAATTCCGAAAAATCATTCAACGAAATACCAACTTGCAATTCCATATTTATGCTATTCAAAGAGCGATTTGCATCTTCGCATATTTTGATCAATTTATTAATGAAATAAATTCGCTTTCCTAATGACATTTTTTCTGTTTCAGCCTTTGCTACATCATTTGTGCTTCCTTCATCATTTTTTTCATCTTTTCCACTCTCTTCTTTGAGGGTGACTTCTTTTAATCTTTTGGCAGCTACTAATTTCTTGGACACTTTCTCCTCTATTTCTTCACTAATTTTCACTTCTTGTTTCAATGCTTGAATCTCCGATTCCGCTACTTTTAATTTGTTCAACAAGATAGCAATTGGCTCAAATGTTTCGTTCTTCTTGTCCTTTAAAAATATTGACACCTTTTCCTTAATAACCAGAACTGCTTCAGGCAATTTGATAATTTTTTGAACGGCCTGCACAAAATGACTTCCTAATTCATGAATAATTTTTTCATTCGTTTCTTTGTTGAATTCTTTGACTTCGTCAGCAAATCCGATGTGAAAATAGTCGATTGTTTTGACTACATCGACATTTGCCGTCAAATTTGGCGATGGCAAATTTAGGAAAACAAAGAGAATGGATGCGAATTTGAGCATTCTGATTTTCTGCTAAAAATTAGAATTTCTAATTATTCGGGCAAATTTTTTAATTTCGGAAAATAAAAAATGAAGGAAAAATTGGGTCATCTTTTTTGCTTATAATATTGAAAATGAATAATTTGGCCAATATCTAAAAAAATGAAAGGAAATGCATTGGGAGTTCACATTTAAATATCAGGCAAAATTAATGATGTGCCCTCCACAAACCACACGGTTTCATTCACATGTTATTCATTTCGGTACAATCCGCTAACCTTCCCCCATCCCTTTCATTCCCCAATCCTCTCTTTTGAATTTATTCACCAAACTACAATCCAATCCACCCATCATTTTTCCCGTGGCCCCATTGTTCCTTTTCTCGACCCCATTGGATTGATCGGCATCCTCCCTCAGCCCAATAGCCCATTTCCCTGGCCACTCCTCCTTCATTGCCTTCTATATTCCCTCCTTTTTCCTTTGGCCTCATCCTCCATCCTCCATCCTCGCCCCTCCAATTTGGGCCGATCGACGGCAGCCCCCCCCCCCCCAAATCCCAGCATTGGCTCCATTTGTTTTTCCATCCCATCCCTTTGGCCAAGCCTCCTCCCAAATTCCCTATTGCCTTTCCATCAACGGCATTTTAGTGGTTCCACCCTCCATTTTTGGGCCAAGAGCTTTCCATTGTTTTTCCATACACTTGTTTTCTTGATTTGTTTTGATTTGAATGGAGTCACATTCACCAAACTACATTTTCCTTGTTGTTTAGCTGATCTGTGTTTTGCCAGGATCATTTTGCCTCCGCGGATTTATCAAATTACGGTTCCGAACTCCGGGTAAAACAGCTCCGAATGATTACAGACAAGAGACAACAGCGGAATTCCTTTTGATAATTATTTGCAATTTACGATTTCCTCTTGATGATTGATTACTACAAGTTATTTATAACTTGTAGATTCCATTAATCGTTATATAGACTTCTGATTTTATAAATTATAAAAAATAAAAGAAATGTTTAATTTGCCGTACAAATAAAACACTAGTAGCTGAAAAAAATTACAAATAAATAGCCAAATATATACAAAAAAATTAATTAATTTAATGAATGATTTAATTGCCTCCAATAATGCCTTCTTGCCTGCTGCATCGAACTTTTTCCGATGTTCTACCTTTATTACGCTACCAAATTTCACTGAATCTCTTTTTAATCGCACTGCCCTTTTTTGCCAACATCTTCATCCTCCGAATCCAAATTATTCTTCTTCTTCTTTGTGAAATAATAACAAATTTCATAATAAAACTTTTTGAAATTGATATTAATAATTATGAGATAGATAATAGAATATTCATAAATTAATTAGAAAATAATTGGATGCAATTTTATCAGAAATAATTTTATGAAAAATTTGCATTTTAACAATATAAAATTTATATGGATGGACCACCGACAATCACACAACGGCACCACTTCCATTCATTAAAGTGCCCACTTGAAACTTCATCATTCATCGTTGATCATCCTCTGCTGGGCTTGACGATTTTGTGGGCGTTTTTGTTCTTGCAATTTTTGTCTAATTTGAAGACAGAATGGGATCTTAAAATAAAAAATTAGAATTAACTAGGTAAATTTTGAATTTATTTATTATTCTCACTTGGCATTTGACAAATGTGCAATCTTTGGCATGGAAGCAGCATAGGACAATCAATTGTTCGCAAACTTGGCAATTTGCGACGGCTGCTTGTCGTCTTTTGCATTGTCTCGTTTGCTGGATAACCTTCTTCATTTTGCTGCAAGTGCCTCGGCCACAATTTGTATCACGGCATGTGCAAGCATGGACCAGCGCATTGATGCATCTTTTGACGGAATCGTTACGGGATACCACCGTCGCGCCATCAGCAGCGGATTTCTGTTCATCCATCAGTGACAGCTTTTCCATATCATGCAAATGAGGATTCTTCGCTTTGCATGTTTCGCACAAATCATTATTAGAGGACACAATGGGCTCCTCCTGGAAAAGCTTTTGAATTTATTTTAAATTAATTTAATGCAATTTCTAAACCTTCAAGTTTTTAATTTCTTCTTCCATGTCATGAATATTGTCGAAAGCATAATCGTACAAATCAACGGCATCCACATTTATGCCATTTGCAATGATGCCGTTTTGATTATCCATTTAAATAAGGCAATTTTTGGGAATTGAATTTTGATCGTTTTTATTCTTTTAATTTAATTAGAATTTTTAGTTTTTAAAGAAAAGGATGGAAAATTAAATAGAATACAAAGTAATAGCCAAAGAAAGTAATAATAAAAATGACTAAATGGGAATTAAATTTTTACTCATCAAACAAAGAATATTCCCATTTGACGGACGGCAATTTAAGGAGGCAAAAAATGGTACGGTGGATGATGTTTAAAAAAATCGCCTCTGGCAAATATTTGAAATATATTTTGCCTTTTAAGCTAAATAAATGGTAACATTGCCTCAAACCAAAATCATTATAAATTTTGACAAAAAAAATTCAAATATTTGCCTGAGATAATATTCCCAAGCATCCATCCAACAATAATGAAAGACTCAATTTTTGATAAATTCTTTATAAATTACCCAAAAGTGGGGGATTACATTTCAAATGTAGGACCAAAAGTCCAAAGGAAAATGTGAATCTTTTACCATTTCTTTCACATGCTTGCTGCTGTTGTATTGTTTTCATTCAATTCATTTTATAGTTCTTTCTTTGATTGAAAATCTACCAATAAAAATCATTTGAAATTGAAATCTATCTAGATAATATAATAGAAATAAATTAATAAAATAAAATAAATTTTTTATTTTAGAATTATTTTCCTCGGTTATGGTCTTGTTTAGTTATGGATCAAAAACCTTAGCTTCCTCTGTAGTCAGTAAAATTCAATTTCTTCAATTTATAAAATATTTAATTATTTTTATTCAGCAATTTTCTGCCAGCAAAACACAAACCGCCAATTTCATTGTCAAAATTAAATGGGAATTGGAATATCCAGAATTTGTCCAAGAAAATGAGCAAACCGCGGAAATTCTTTCCCTTTATACAAATCAAAATGAGCAATGCCATTTTCTTACAAAATATCCAAAGAGCTGTGATGAAGAAAAAATTGGGAGCGACAAATGCGTTTGGAAGGCTTGCCCTATATAAATGTGAATGTTTACAATGTTGGGGTATGTTTGCATTTTTTTTTGGATATTTTTCTAATAAACTATTTTATTTTTCAGCTATAAACACTCCATTAAAATTAAAAGAGAATGGCTGTCCTATTTTCTTAATTGAGATGAATTTGGAATTTGAATTTGATATCCTTTAATTTGATAATCTTATTTATGATGAATAAATTATAAATATTAAATTTGCAATCATTGAATTGAAGAAGATTTTTCCAGTTTTAATTATTCTTTTTGTTCAATTTAATACAAACTCCATAATTAGTTGATTTAATTCAAAAATAGAAAACTATTTATTTTTAGGCAGAATTCTTTCGATAAAATTTTTCCCTTTTTTTCAAAAAATTTTCTATATTTGATTTTCGATTCTCTCAATAGATCTTTGATGATTTCATTTTTAACACTTTATTCGTCATACGAAAGCGGATTGAGAAAATCATTTTGCGGCAATCATTCTGAATAGTTTTATTTATGCTCAAATATATTATGAATTTTTGGAAGGAAAATGGCAATTCATGGAATTCAAAGCTTTCTTGAATATAATTGAGTAATGACGTTATTTGAAAAGGAATCAATCAAATATACATAATTACGAATTTATTACTTAATATGTAAATTTTTCAATTTATTATTATTTTTTGTTTGGATATTTTATCTGGTTCATTTAATAATAAATTATTACTTTTAAAATTTGAATGGTTTAAATATTTATTTATCATCGTTAAAATTTAAAAGTTTTAATTTTCATCCAATTTGGATTTTGACTTCTTTTTTACTAAAAAATTGTTCTCTATTACATTCCGCAATGACCATGCATGCACACATGGTTCGTTACCGCAATCACTGTCGCTCTTGCCTTAAAAAACAAATATAAAATATTCTTAATTTCATATTGAAAGACACACATTCAACATATTCAGTAATCACGGAGCCAAAATAGACGATGGCTAATAAGACGAGTAGAACAAGAATATAAAATTGAAGCAATTTCATTGTAGCAGTAAAATTAATTATTAATCTAAAATATAATTGTTGCTTATAAATAAAACTTTTTTCAGAAAATTTTATTGTTTTATGTGTTTTAATTTTTATAACATTATTATCTATATATAAAATAATTGCTTTAATAAAATGGGAAATGTTCATTTAATCCTAAAAAGTATATTAAAAATGCAATATTATTTGGGATCAATGTATTTATACTTTGTAAAGTGAAGTTTGCCAATTGCTTTGCTGAATTTATTTATATATTTTGAGGGTTTGTTTATTGTTTATATTATTCGTTAAAATGATTATAAATCTCACTCGTCAAAAAATATCAAGATTAAAGAAATGTTCATTGACCCACATATAATTTTGTTTTTTCATCATATTTGATAACATAAATATTCTTATAAATGTGGAAAATAAATAAACAAGTCAATAATAATGCTAAAACGAAATATTTGAAAGATAAAATGATGTAAATTAGAGAGAAGAATTGATATGGACTAGCTCTAAGCAAAATTAGAAACATTCAAATGAGTTGTATAAAAATTTATTCATTTTATGGAAAGTAAAATTTTTGATTAAATATCAAATTTGTTCTATTTGAGTTTTGAGCTAAGGAATCTGTGAACATTAAAATTCGTCCTTATCAATGGAATGTTGTTTTTCTTTCATCTATTTTATCAATAATGCCTTGGAAATTTTTTATCAATAATTTTAAAAAATTAAATTTTATATTATAAATATAAACTGAATGCTCCCATATTTATTCAAAATGAAATTTCCTCAAAATATTTTTGAGATTATAAAATTAATTAGACAAAAATGTCTTCCCCTTTTTACTAAATGAATTATTAACTATATATTCCCTCAAATAAACATTTTCCCTCAAATAAGCAGTTTTAATATTGATTAACTAGTAAGCCCTAAGCGTCGCTTCCCTACTATTTGAATTGTGGGCGCCTTATTCTTATTTGCACAGCAGCAATCAACAAATAACCCTATTTTATATAGTTTTGCTTAACCCAAATTTTTATTTTTATTCGTCATCAATATTTAAAAATGTTAATAATCATTAATTGCTAAAAAATTTTTAGATTTGTAAAGTGATTTTCTTATAGAAAATTCTAATAAAAATGTCGTATCGTGCAGAGAAACTAAAAGATTTTGAAATACGACTCCGAGAGGCCAAATCTTTGTCAATGCATGAACGCGAAATTGTTAAGGACACAGCGATGAAAACACCATGGACAATAGGTTTCCTATATTCATTTAAAATTCTATTATTTAGTAAATTCGCATAGTGAGAATTCTGAAAAGCATATGGCAAAAATTCTTTTAAATTTATTTTCTTTGTGAATATTGACAAAATTGGCATCAAGTAGTGCAGGCTCCAGCTATAGAACCCGAAACTGGTTTCAGAGCTGCTGGAGCTCGGAGCTTAAAATTGACAGCTAAAATTCGTTTGCACAAAAGAAGCCAAAACGTCGGTTCAATATGGAGTAAGATTTTTGTGTGAGTACAAAAAATGTTTCTAGAAGTCCAAATAAAACAATTTTTATACCGAAAGATAGCGGACACTTTTCTGCATAGGAAAGTATATTTTTTTTTTACTATTTATTAAACTTTTTTGAGTGAGCTGATAATTTCAAATGAAATAGAAAATTATTGGCTCATCGGATCAGTCGTCGGTTCATTTAAAATAGAAATACATATTTTAAAATTTTTAAAATTTATACTATCCTATGCAGAAAATTGTCCTCTCTGCTCTATCTATTGTTATAAAAATTATTTTTTTTTTCATCTAGAAAAAATTTTTTGAACGCATACAAAAATCTACTAATTAGTGAACAGAAGTCTTGGCTCGTTTTGTGTATATAGCTTTAGGAGCCCGGAGCGGGAGCGATAATTTGTATGGAGTAAAAATTCGAAGCTGTGGAGATTGAGACGGAAACCAAAAATCCGAAAAGGAAAACACTATTTGCCATTGTCATACTGGAATAGGTTATGAGCCTTTTGACCAATATTTTAAGAAGAAACTAATTCTGTTATGCTTATGAAATTAATTCTGGAAGACTTAATATTGGAAAACCACAAATGTCCTCTTGTAAACTTCAAATAATTTGTAAAAATACGGAGCTTTTTTCAAAATTCGAGTTCATCAGACTCAAAGATATCAAATTTTGTAAAGCTTGTATTTTATTATATATATAATTTTAAATGACACTTTGGCTTTCTAGTCATATAACACTTTCCAATAATTTGTCACCATGCCAAATTATGAGGAAAATAATCGCCCTCCAGAGTTATTGAAATGGCGGTCTAGGTTTAAGAACTTTTTCCAATTAATTTAATTTAAATCAAATAATTGATATGACCATTTTTGTAGGCAAATCACATGCTTGCTACAAACATTTTGACAAGTTGAACCCAATTTGTTTGGGCCAAATGAAATCACCAAAAGTCTATTTGGGATGCTATTTGCTAATGCGAGTGGTGACCAAAGTGAATGTTCAAATATGTTGGTTCTTAATAAATTTGTAAATATCTTAAAAATTTTATTGCAATTTAAAAATTATAATTTTTGAATGTTGATTTTTTTTTAATTAAACCATTTTTTTTCTTAAAAAATAAAATTTTTAATGTCTTAAAATTTTGTCAAATCTGGTCCTTTTTTGACCAAATCATATCTAAGTCTAATATTATTTTTTAAAGCCAAGTTTAGACATAGTATGACAATTTTTTGATATTAAAACTTTAAGATAATTCAATGATTTTATAGTTAAATTAAATTCATTTTTGGTTCAATATTTTTACATTTTTTCCAATTACAGGCTCCGAATTGATTGCTGAAGATGTGAAAGGTGATGTCGAAGGCATTTGTTTCTACAATTTCGATCCAACATTGGAAAATACGAAATTAATTAAGGAGGGCACAATTCTAATAATAAAGGAGCCTAATCTGAGGTTTCATCAATATATTTAAAAAATAATGAGGTTCACTCAGATTGACCAATATGAGTGGAGATCGTTTTATTCGTGTCGATTCTCCTTCTGACGTGATTTTCATCAACCAATGGGACAAGGCATTTTTGGAGAGAGTTAATGCCCTTCGTTGGCATAAACCCGAAGAATTAACATTTGATCAGCTTAAAAAGAATGGAAATGATCAATTTAACAAGAACCAATATGAAGGCTAGTTTATAAAAATTAGAAAATCCGTCTAAAAACAAAATCAAAATTTATCTGGTAGATGCCCTCCATTTCTATGATCGAGCATTGGCCAAAGCCGAATTGGAAGAACAATCAAAAATAATTCATTTAAATCGAGCAGCAGCTCTTTTGCCCCTGGAAAGATTCCTCGAAGCCGAAGAAGCGGCCACAAAAGCATTGGGTGTAAATTTAAAAGCATTGCATCGGTGAGTTTTATGCGAATAATTAAATAGAATTTTTTCGGATAGTTTGGGCAAAGCCGCCTATGGAATGCGTAATTGGGCAAAGGCAGTGGAGTGGTTCGAAGCATTAGTGGAGGAATCAAACAAATTGGGCGATGTGAATGCAGCTCAAAATGCGATTGGAGAATTGGAGAAGGCAAAGGAACGGCTGGCGGAATCGACAACCGGAATTTATGATCAATGGAAATTGTTTGGATTTACACAAAATGGAAAGAAAGTAAAACAAGAAAAATTCTTTGATATGGCTGATTACATTGGACCAGTGAAAATTGCCAAAATTCCTGGAAAAGGTGAAATAAAATTTTATTAATTTATGATTATTTGAAATGCAAATCTCAAAATTAAATTTTTGTTTCATGGAAAACAAAATTCTGTTTTCATTTTTTTATCCATTTTTTAATGTTAAAATTCATTCAACAATTAATTAAAAAGATGATGGGAATAAAGAAAATAACTAAAATATGAAAATATGAGTCATTTTATATATTTAAATATATAATTTTAGGCAAATAATGTCATCCTCAGGTTTAAAATTTAAAAAAAAGGAAATAAAACAGAATACATTATAAAGCAAAACCCTAAAAATAAAACTTTTTATGAAATACTGGTAATAAAAAATTCCTCCATACACATTTTAACATAACATTCAACGATATTTAAAATATTTACAATATTTTTAAATCCATTCAACACTCAACAGGAATGGGACTTGTGGTCACTGAAAATGTGGAAAAAGGACGATTGTTGCTCGCTTCCAAGGCATATGCAATGATTTATAAGAAGAATAATGCTATTATGGATGGGGAAGAAGATTTGCCAAAATTAACAATCCAATGTGTAATGGAAATTGTTCAAAAATTGCACAAGAATCCACAAACTGCCAAAGATTTATACGCTCTATATGCTGGCCCAGAGGTATTAACCATTTTGTTCTAATGAGTGATTTTGTGATCCACAACTAAAGTTAATTGAAAATTAATAAATTAGAATGATTTAAAAGCCTCATTAGAGTGGACTTTTATTGTATAATGACCATTCAAAATAATAAAAATTTTGGCCAAGCTAAATTAAAAATGAGATATACAATTCACATTAGCAGCTATTTAAAAGTATATTCATTTAATATTCTAATTTATTGGCTATACAATGAAATATTAAAATTATTGTCAAATTGATTTTTCATTTTTGGCCGTAACTTGACCAAATATTTTCTATTTTCGGAATATTCATTAGATAATCAACATTCTGGAATATAGTATAAATTCTTTTAATTCCATTCTAATTGGGCGCCTCTCCAAAATTGTTGAAAACTTAGTAAAAATTCTAAAAAATATTTTAAAAAAATTAAAGGTTGATCGTGAAAAGAATAAAATTCCGCCCGACGTAATCGATGCTGAACGAATTGAATTGATTATAAATCAAAATGCTTTTTTAAGCGAAGATAATATTATCGGTAATGAATTACATTACGAAATACCGGGTATTGAAGGAGGCCAACACTTGAGGGAAGATGTCTATCAAATGTGCCATGGATATGGCCTATGGCTTCTTCCTTCGTTTATCAACCATGCATGCTTCAGTAAGTTTTATATTATAATTTAAATAATATATTCGATCATCATTAATTTTTTGATATATATAAAATCAGAAAAAATCCCGGAATTCCTTGCAAAAATATGAAATAATTTAATCAAATGTTAGATTTTATAAAAGATCAATTTTCGTCTCAGATAGCCAAATATTAATAGACTTTTAATTGATTTATCAATTAATAATTATGAATGATTGCTGAATTGGATTTAAATTCTCGAAATGACTATCACTAAATTAATTCTCTGAAGGACTGGAATTTTAGAATTTCATAAATTAGGGTTGTAAGCATATTGACAAAGAAACTAGAACAAGACGCTACCAATGCTCTCCATTGAGTG
The DNA here is from genome assembly GCA_030063045.1 of Pratylenchus scribneri. Lineage (NCBI taxonomy): Eukaryota > Metazoa > Nematoda > Chromadorea > Rhabditida > Pratylenchidae > Pratylenchus > Pratylenchus scribneri. The sequence goes on from JAQSEB010000045.1 coordinate 1,012,391, forward strand.
GGATTTGCATTATTGTTTTATACCTGTAATCATTAAAAGATAACAACGCCAATCTTTCCTCCGAAGGATGTTAATCAAGAAATTTTAGCTTAATTCATTAAGATGCTTTTTTTGAAAAAAAGCATATAAAATCTAAATTTTATCTCTTAAACTTTTTTAATAGACAATTGCGTGCGCTACACGTGTGGTGATATGATGTTTATTTATTCTCTTTGTGACTTGAAAATTGGCGATCAAGTCACAATCAATTATTGTGACCCTTTCCAATCATTGTCTGAACGTGAAAAAAAAATTCGCCATCAGTGGAAATTCAATTGCGATTGCAAATTATGCAAATTGGAAAGGGCTGATCCGAATGGGAAAAAACGCAATATTTTGCTTGACCGGTTTCAAAAACAAATCAGGTAAATTTTGGAAAAGAAAGAAATTTATTTAAATTTTGCGCAACAAATCAATTTTCAATTAATAATATTGCATTTTATAAAAAAGCTTTTCTTGATAATATAACCAATGTTTGGGATGAATTGATTTAAATATTAAATAATTTGTGAATTTGAATTTGATAGAAATTGCAAAATGTCTTGCCAAAAAACTGGCAAAAAATGCCAAAATCTGGCAGTTTATTAATATTTCAATTAAAAATAAATTAGTAAAAATTAAAAATAATATTATAGTAAATATTAAATTGAATTAAAAATATTTTCTTTTTTAAATATTTGTGTTTTCCACCAAAATCTTTTTGTTTTTGCTAAACATTTTTTATTTTTGCTCATCCAAGCATTTAGTGTTTTAGCATTTTTGTGTTTTGTTCTTCAAAACATTTTGTGTTTTTATTTACTAAACCTTTTGGTATTAAAAATTTATCATTGCAATCAACCTAATCAAGCAAGTCATATTGATAAAAAAAATTATTTTATTTTTTTTTCAGTCAAGTGCATACACTAATTTACTATCGTGAAGCACTCACCCTTACCGAATCGCATCTTCGCCAATTGCATGAAACATATTCAGGCCGGGAAGACCAATTACATCGACTTCATTTGCTTCCCGCGATTTTGCGTCAAGTATTTGCGCTCGAACATATGGGCAAATTAGTGCAAGCTGCTGAACTTCTTCGAGAAATACTCGACCAAATAAGTCCACAATTATCCGTTTTTCGTTATCAGCATCTCCCTTACATCCATTCGCATTTGGCAAGAATTTGTGCTAAAACCCCGCAATTGGGTGGCTTAGAGGCGGCCAAACGAATTGCTGAAGAGGCATTTGAGCTGTTCGCAGTGAAAACGGGTGTGAAAGATCGCAAATTGTTTGGAAAAATGCTCCCCGAATTTGACAAATTTTTGATGGCATGATGAAGTCGAAGAATTGAAAGTGTAAATTAAAAGTATATTTGAAAAATTATTTAAAGATTTTTTATAATATTTATTATTTATGCATTTTCATTTGTCAATCATTTTCATTCTTCTTTTTTATATTAATTTTCGGTGCATTAAACCTTTCTTTCAATCTAATCCAAAATTTTATTTTTATTATTAACTGACATTTCATGACCAATCCTTACATAAATTTTAATTTATAATACTTGGAAAGTAATTGCCCCCGCTTTTGGGTAATTAATAAAGAATTTATCAAAAATACTTGGGTAAAATAGTAAATTGACGGAATATGTGTGTGTTTAATATTAAATGTTAATGACCATCATCAAAACGAACAAGACGAAGAAGAAGAATTAAACCAATCATATCAGCAGAAATTGATCAATTGATTCTGGAGGAAATCGAGGCCAGAAATAATCAACAGAATAAGTCACAAATTGAAGACAAAAAGTTGCGGATAGAATTGGGGTTAATTAATTATTTTAAATATATTTAAATAACCCAATTACTTTTTTAATCAAAATTTCTTAAATATTTAAAACTGGCCTGATAAAAATATTTTTAAATAAGAATAGACCAATTTTCTGACCACAAAAATGTCAATGTTCTAAATGATAATTTTGGATAAATCTGATTTTTATCGAAAAAATTTTTCCATTTTTATTAATTAAAATTTTAATATATTTTTTCTAGAAGAATGGCAAATCGCCGGCGGATTGTAAAAAGGCAAAAAAGGAGTACATTCTTCGACGTAGAAGTGAGTTGGATTTTTTTCAATAAAAAATTATTTTCAGAAATTTGTTCAACAATTTCTCCAAGCAAACTTTCCAAAGTATGTAAAGAATCAAAATATTACAAATCGCCGATGTCTGTGTCAAAAGTGAAAAAGGCCACCAGAAAGAGAGGAAGCAAAAAATAGAGGGAGCGGGACGTTTTGTGGCGCGGCCGGTTTGTGGCGAAAGCTAATAGCTCAGCGCCTAATAAATGTTTTCGAATGTTTTTATATCATTGAATAGAGCAAAAAATTCTCTATCAGCCCATATAAAAATCAAATTATAAAACATATTTTTGCATTTTTAAAAATTCAAAAACCTTCAAAATTGATACCATTTTGCCCACTTTAATTCAATAGCTCATAATATTCTTTATTTTGAATAATATAAAATGATTTTTATATCATTCGATAGATAATACATTGCTCTATCAAATGAATATAAAAACATTCCAAAACGGTTCAGATTAAGATGAGTTATAAAGCAAAAACTAGTTCGCCACAAACCGGCCCGCCACAAACCGTCGCATACCCAAAAATAGATTATTTCATTTTTATGTGATTTTTATTCAATAATCTAAAATTTCATTCATCAGCAGAGATGACATCTTATTTATAATTTCCATTTTTTTAAAAAATTTGCTCGTAAGATTCGAAGAGTCAAATTTTGTGTTTTTGATATTCTTTTCAATGATCAATCGTGACTATTTTTATCTACTAAATTCAAATAAAATTTTTCCATTGTTGGTCTTTAGAGTGATTTCCTCTGCAGAAAAATTTAATATTTTGATTTTTTATTGCCTAGGAAATTCCCCAATCATTTAAAAGAATTTTTAATTTTTCATTCATCTACCACTACCATCGAGGTCAATCACAGTTGGGGATTTGAATTTACCACTTTTCGGTTTAATATTAATTGTATGAAAATTAAAGGAGAATGCTTCTTTAGGTTATTCAATGACAAAAAATTTATAATGTTCATTTTTTAATTATTATACAATAATTTCTCCTTAATAAGGACAATAATTCAAATTTATGCTCGAGGCAATTCTCTTCTAAATAGCATCAATTTAAATCCCAATTCATCGTATTTGTGCCTTCTTAAATTGCTCTCCTTGAGAATAAAATATAATTCTCTACTTAATGGGTAAAAATAAAAATATAAAATTCATCATTTCAAAGTTAGTCTTTTTTTATGTCTTCCTTAATTTAAAAAGAACATCCATAAAAGATAAGAATTTTCATTAAATTTCATTTTATGAAATTGAAAAATATTTATTTCTGCCCTTCAATTTATTAAATAATTTTTACATTTAAAAATTCATTTCACCTTCACCACTACTAATTCATAAATGAATTCTTCCTCTTAAATTTAAAAAGATAAATATTGAAAAATGGCTTAATTAATTAATTAATTTTAAAAAATCATTTTAAATTCATTTTAGATAGATAAAATAAAATTCCAAACTATTTAACAATTATTCAAAATCCAAAAAATGGAAAATATTGCTTGTAATTCGAAAGACGACAGAAATACTGAATTGAATGCAAATGTAATTGTGGAGGATACGAAAATTAATCAGCAAAATGCCGAGTTAAAGGAACAAAATTCAAATTTAATTGAAGAAAATGTCCAATTGAAGGAGCAAATTGCAAAGCTAATGGAACAATTAGAAATGAAAAAGGTGAAAGTCATTTATTTCATTCTATTATTTTAGAAAATTTTATAAATTTAAAAATAATATTAAAATTATAATAATTTTTATATGATAATTTTTTTAAAAATTTACAGCAGAAAGGACCAGCAATACAAACCGCAAATACTTCTTATTCTCACGACGATTTACTTTCAAAAATGGATGAAAAACGAGGGAAAATAGCATCGAAAAGGTAATTTTTGGTAATTCAATACAAATTTTTAAAGGCTACTGAAATTATTACATTCTAAAAGCTATTAAATATAGAAATATTACCAATGTATAAAGATTTGCAGATATCAAAATAATCGGTTAAAAAATAATTCGGCATAAAAAACTGCCCAGTTTTGGTCTATTTTGCCTTAAAATGTCAATTATCAATTTCACCATTTTCTAATAGATTTGTTCCAAATTGGCTAATTGAAGTCATTGCATGGATTGACCGAATTGAAATGGCCAATTCCTCATTGAGCACCTCTAGCTGGACATTCAAGCAATTATGTTGGCCGAAATTGCATTTGGATGTGAAACCTAATAAAATGCCTAAATTGAACTTTTTTCGAGGTCGCTGTACCCTTGGAAAAGTTCAAGCCATGCTTCGAATTCAAAATAGCAATCATGTCATTCCAATTGCTTCTGTCCCTCCGCCGGAATATATTAATGGAACAAACGAAATTATATTAGAGTGAGTGAAATTATAAATTCATAAAATGAATATTAATTTTTTTTATCAATTATTCAATTTTCCTTGAAATTGTCAAAAAAAAAAACAGAATAAAAAATGACAAAGATTTATATTGTCTTTTAAGGGTGATTTATATTGTCTTTTACGGGTTTATCCTATATTCACAAACTATAAACATAGAATTGGGCTAGTCAATACAAAATGCAATTGAATGGAATGTAATTTGTTAAGATTTGATAACTTATTGATTTTTGGTTCAAATTCCAAAACATCGGATTTGTTTTGGTTAATAAATCAATGCAAAATTATGATATGTGTTGACAGATCTATTGTTTGAATGAATATTAGATTTATATATAAAGGGATTAAATTTGATATTTATAATATTCTTATTGAATTTTTTTTCCACATAAAATATTTCCCATTTTTTATTTTAGATACATGGATAAAGAAATTCTGAATTTCTTGCAAAATATTAGAAATTTTTTCCAAAGCTGCACTTTTATATGTGTTAAACCAATAAATGTGGATGAAAAAGTGAAAAGACGAATTGAAATGACGATACATAGTCTGCTGAAATATTTTGAGAATCAAAAATTATTTGGAATCTTTTTTGAATCTAAATCTACTTTTATTGGCTTTCATGAATTATTTCCTGGCATTATTGATAAATCAATTCAGGCACTTTTGTTTGGATCTCAAATATCAAATTTGGAAATTGATTTATTGGTGAAATGGTTGTGCAAACATCGAAATAATGGAAAACAAAAGATGGCTGATTTGTATTATTTTAATTTTGCAAATAAAACGACAATTATAAACCAAATTAGAGAAGTCAGTTTTAATTAATACATTAATTTTTCATTTTTATTTTTAGGAATTTGTCCAATCAAATTTGCCTTCCAATTTCTTTATTTTCCTTGGTAATTATAATAATAGCAATGGCAATGCCGTCGCTGAATTTACGATGGAGAATGCGGCAACCAATGAAATATTGACTCTGTATGGGGATGGGGATACTATAATTCCGCCCTACTTTCTACTGGCACGTTACCCTAAGGGGGAAGAACATTGGAAGGAAGAAGGGCAGAAAAAAATTAAGCAATTTACAAATTTTTCTGCTCTGAAGATATATTTGAAATAAGTAAAAGAATTGAAATAAATGTAGAATTATATAAATTATATTTATATCAATGTATGTGTAACTTTTTTTGGAAAATTAAACAACGCGAAAATTAATTTCCATTAAATAAGAATTATTGAGCTAAAATTCATTGAATGCATTCTTCCACTTCCAATTCGAAATTGCCTTTGCCTGTGAGCTGATGAGAATATGACAGAGAGAAAAATTCCAAAAATGAAGAATATAATCGAGAAAAAATAAATTGTAAATAAATAATGTTCTGCCATTGTTTCACTAATTTTAATCCATACAATCTTTTATAATTCTATTTTCATCCAAATCAAAAAATAAAATATTTTATATTGTTTAAAAGAAAAAAAATTGTATTTTGTTATTATCATGTAAATTTTACATTTGAAGAGGTTTTGAGGTGTATGGACACGAATTCTTCCAAGATTTCTCTAGAATGGAAATTAATTGTCTCAGCCTCATCGTGGTCTGCTTGCGTTTCCCGGAAAACTGGTCAGTGGGGAAAGCTGGTCAGTGAGGAAAAATGGTCAGTGGAAGACTGGTCAGTACGGAAAGCTGGTCAGTGGGGAAAACTGGTCAGTACGGTAAATTGGTCAGTGGAAAAGTGGTCAGTGGTTAATTTCTTTTTAGTTAGACAAACCGTAACTATATTATACTTAAATCGATGCAATTCGGTGAGCTAAGCATGAATCAAATATTGGTTCCCTATAATGGCTCGAAAATATACAAGTTTGAGTATTTTTAGTCTTATTTTTTACTGACCACTTTTCCACTGACCAATTTACCGTACTGACCAGTTTTCCCCACTGACCAGCTTTCCGTACTGACCAGTTTTCCGAACACGCTGCTTGCTTGTAACTCATAAAATTATTGTAGTTATAAATTCTTAAATATTATAAATTTCTTCAAAAGGAAATTTCAAATTGCACCATGGACTCGACATAATTATTATATAAAGAAATAAAAAACTAAAATAGAGAAATGTATCATTTTTTCTAAAATTTCAAAAAAAAATACAGTAATTTTTTACAAGAATATGACATTATTTCATTGCATAATTGGCTTTCTTTGTTAGAAATGAAAACATAGACAAATGTGATTTATCTATTTTAAATGTTGGCATTTAGCCTTATCAAAGGTGACATAAATTGATCGAAATTCAGACAAACATGCAAAAAATTCGTGATTTTAAAAATTTTTCAAAGGAAAATACTGATCTTAAAAAGTTTTAATTGAGATTTAAAACTTTCCAAAAATTTCAATAATTTACCAAGTCTCAAAAATTTAGTTCACTTAATTATTTCCATCTCCTAAAATGTAAATGTAAATATTTTTGCAGGAGTGCTGCTGATCCAACCATTGTTCAGATCGATTGATGAATATAAAAGAAGGATGAAATGAATTTATATTTACTAACAATTATATAAGATAAACAAAATCTCTGTTTTTGATTTTCAAATTTCCTTTATTTATCCATATTTCCCCCAATTCCGAGGTCAAATATTCAACTATTCAATTCTTTTTTCATTATTTTCCAGTATTTAAATTTTGACTAGATTTTTTTTTCCTTGCATAAAATTATTAAAACATTAATAAATCGAGTGACTGAGCAGTCATAAAAATAATAAAATTGTAATTTATTAAATAAAAATTTAAAAAAGGAGGAAAGAATATAAAATTGAAAAATGTAGTACATTTTTTCCCTTAAGATAAAAATATTTTAAGTGATTAATGCAAGTTTACTGCATTTCAAAAGAAACCCAGTGGTGGCTATTTCACAAATTATTTGATTGAAAAAAGCTGTGTTATGGTTACTTTCCATAAATTATTTCACTTCACCTTTACATAAATTATAATGTGAATGTGGATATATTTGAATTTACTTTTTATTTTTTATTAATTTTTATTTTGATTTTATAATTATATGTTGTATTTAGGGGTTTGAAAATTTATTTCATTGAAATTTTTTAATTATTTATGAATTTTTTATGAGAAAAATTTTATGAGATTTAGTTGAAATAAAATTCTTACAAATTTGCTAAAATAAATTTATTTATTTATTTTAAAGAAATTATAAAAAATAAATGAAGTTTTGACGAAAAATATCCAAAAATTCATACTTTTCCTAACAGGTTTTGTAAACCATAAATTAATCTTTAAAAAATTTCATATTGGAAAATGACAAACATTTTATTGAATTTCTCCTTCAATTTTATATGAGTTGTAATCTTTTAATTTCAAATTGTCAAAATTATTATTAAATTTTTGTTGAATTGAAAACAACATTTTTTAAATAATTTTTTTTTAAATTTATAAGTTGATTTTTCATATTTGTGTTGATTTTTTGTAAACTGTCTAATTTTACTATAAATTCTGTTCCTTATAAAATATCTTTTCCCTAACGACCCTTTTTAGTTATTCATTTAATCAGGGTTTCTATCTGTCCTTATTTATAAGATTTGTCCTTATTTTGAGAGGTCAAATCTTACAAAATTAAAATGTCCTTATTTGTAAGAAATGTCCTTATTTTTGGAGAATTGTCTTATTTTGTCTGATTTTTCATAAATTTTTCATTTTTTTCCTTAAAAATGTCTAAATTTTTCGCTGCGCGGCTAATTTTAGCTTAAATTTTTCGCTGCGCGGTTTTTTTAGCTAGATTATTCACAAATGTATGATTTGATTATTACCCAAAATTGCTCGAACAGATTATGGGAGGTGAAAAATATGATATTTAAACGATTTATCCATGAATAAATTGATTTTAAATTATTTTAAAGCACTTTTGTAAAAATCTTATTTTCTACTACAAAATCTTATTTTTTGATGTAATTTGTCTTATTTTGAAAATTTTTTGATAGAAACCCTGCATTTAATACACTCTTGCTATTTTGGAAAGTCCATTTCCAATTTCAATTTTGGGTTAAATTTATTCAATATTTTTACATTTCCTTATTATGGAGGCAAATATAATTAAAAGTAAATTAAATCTATAAATATCAGCTAATTATCAAAGAAAACTAATAAAAATTTTCCCCAAAAATGCCTTTGGTCCCCCTATTGCTTTATCATGGTAAAAGTTGGCATTATCTTATAAAGATGGTTATTATCAAAATCCGAGTTCAGAATCGTTCTTTGCGCTTTCCTTTGACAAATATAAATGCCTCCTCGTATTTTAGAATTTTTTCAGATTTTTATTTTATTATTTTTAATTTAATTTTTAAATTTTCGTAACAGTATTATTTTTTTATTTTTAATAGAAACGATAAAAATGAGCATTTAGTAATTGAATAGGAAAAAAAGTTTATAGTGTACAAAAAAAATATAAATTTTTTAAAAATCTAATATTTTCTCAATTTTTTTCTTCTATTTTCATTCATTTATCATTTATATAAGTATCCTTGCAAAAATACTGTATATTTCAAATATTTTCCTGAGGGAATTTCACAAACATTTCTTCCTTTTGTCCTTCGCTTGAACTCAATGATCCGTCGCCATTGGCCACAATTTGGTTACATGTTATAACAACAAAAACAAGATGTAAGAAAATTTACAAATTTTCATCAATTTTCGCAGTAAACGTTTTCTTCGAGGCTTATTAGGAACTATAGGTCATACATAAATTTTTTTATTATTAAATTATTAATAAATTAATTATCTAAACTTTTATGTTTTCTGAACATGAAGAGGCCTCTTATATAACCAAATTTTTTACTTCTTTTAAAATTTAAACCATTATTATTTTAACTCCTTGAAAAATTATAAAATTTTAATGAAAATAAATATTTGACTTATTTTATAAAATAAATAAATTATTTTAAATTTAGAAATCATTAAATTTTTGTTCCTCTTTTTTTATTTGAATTTAATCATAAAATAAAAAATTAAAATTATACAGAAAATAATATAAAATTATTTTATGAGTTCAATTTTTGAAATTATTCTTTTGAACAAATCAATTTACTCTAAGATTTAATTTAAAATCATCCAAGTTCAAAATTTTAATAAAATTCATTTGTTCTAGAAAATTTCATCATCTTATTTTCGATCTAATTTCTATTGAAGATAAAGAATAGTTTTCATATATTTTTATAAGTTTTTATCCTTTGAAGGCCAATTTTTGATTTAAAATTCAAAAATTTTCAGAAACCAAATACCATATTTTAGAGATAAATTTTCAAATTTTATTATTAATTTTTAGTTAGGCTATTAATTTGATTATAAAAATTTTTATATTTAAAATTTCTACAAAAACTAAAAATGTACCCCATAAAATTCTTTCAAAATTAGTTTCATAATAACAGTTGAATTTTTTTGAATTATAAAAAGACACCCATTGAACCAACAATAAAAAACAAAATTTGTAAAAAATTTGTTTTATATAAAATATTCCACATTTTTATTCTATAATAATTCTATGGTAAAATTTCCCATTAGAAATTACGAATTGTCCTTGTTCATAATTATTGAAGATTTAATAAATTCGAAAAATATATTGCTTATGAAAATTTTCCAGTTAATCAAATAAATATGAAAATTTTCAATATTAATTATTTCATTTTATCAAAAATTTCAATCAAAATTATTTAAATGCCATAAAATAATTACTGCCCATAATAGGCAATATTGTTTCTGAATTTTACCCAAAATTAAAATTCCAATATTTTTTTCAATTAATCATTATTCCAATACTACAAAATAAAAATGCTCAAAATATTTGCCGAGGCAATTTCCCATACACTATTATGATTAGATAATCCTTGTTGGCATAGAGCATAGACATTGTTTGACATTGTTTGAGACATTCCCTCAAACCCAAATACTGCTGATTCCATTTTTAGAGTCACTCCCTTCTTATCATTTTTACCAATATTTCTAATGGAGTCTCTCCAAAATTACTTATCATTTTAAATAGCACTAAATTAGGTAAAAAAATGATAGCAAAAGAATTGTCAAATATTCGTTATTCACCGAGTTATTGGTAAAATTATAGCCAAAAACAAATTTTTTTGACAACAAGGAATTTGACATTATTTTGTAATTAATTTTATGTCCAATAAAATCTAAAATAAATTGATTCAACATTTTTACCATTATCCATACAATTAAATTTGATCCACTCTCAAATTATCTCATGCCCAAAAATATTTCAGAGATTTTTTATTAAAAATATTTAATTTCACGAAATCATGGAATCTCATTTGAACAATAGCGATGGAAATATAGAGGTAAGAATATTAACAAAATTATAATTTGAATATAATAATTGAGGACACCAAAAATTTGGATCAATGTATGATGATGGAAATGATCAACTTAATTGGCAAATTAAAAACAGGGATGGACAAAGTGAAATCATTGGAGGCTAAAGGAGATGGATTGAAGACAAAGGGAAATGTTCCGAAAATAAATGATGAAATTGAGAAAAGATTATCTGAAATTGAAGCAAAATTTGTTGTGAAAAACCGAGAAATTAAAGAAATAAATACAGAAATGAATGAATTGAAAAAGGAAAATAGCTATTTGAAGGATAGAATGACTAAATTTATGAAAGAATTGGAGGAATTGAAGATGGCAAATGTGGAAATGAAACAACAATTTGTTTTGAAAAGTGCCGAATTTGATAGTCAAATTGATGAATTAAAGACTGAAAATGGAAAATTGCATGAAATAATTGAAGAAATGGTATGATTTTATTTAATTTTATTTGGAATTTTAGAAAAAAAAATTAATTTCAAAATTTTAGCTGGCCAATTTGTCCAAAAATGTTACTGAATTGGCCATTTTCGATTCAAGCACATTCAAAATGAATACATTGGATTCTGGTCAGAATTTAACAATTTCTGAGGATGGAATATTCGCCAAACATAATGATGGCCCAAATGGTAAAATAAATAGAATGATGAGAGAAAAGCGAAAAATAATCGCTGAAAATAATAATTATAAATAATTTTATTTTTTCAAGTTTACAATACCGTTCGTGCCTCTATGCCCATTCCTGAATTCGATTTTTGTGCCAAAAAGCCATCAATTCATTTTTATTATGAAGTGCAATTTGTCAAAAAATTTGGGTATTTTTTTATAAAAATAAAATATATTTTTTTATTTATTACAATAAAATAATATATTTATAAAATAATAGATTAAGTAAATTTAATAAAAATAAATTAATTTATTAACTCATTTTTCAGGGATTACGGCATCTGCATTGGATTTTGTGAAAAACAATTTCCATTGGAAAACAAATTACTTGGAATGGAGACGAATTCAATTGGAATTCGAATCAAATCCGCAATTCGAATTGGTGGAACTGAAATTAATTTTGCGAATTGTAATAAATATTTCAACGAATGGGACGTGATTGGCATTGGCATTTTGAATTTAACGACAAATTCATCATCGCCATTGAAATGCTTTGCCACATGGAATGGCGAATTATTGGGTAAAATAATTTAAAAAATATTAATTTGCTTAAATTTTTAGGAATGGTTACAATGCCAGAAAAATTTTCCCATCTCCGCCTATTCCCAGCTGTCAGTCTGAACTTTGGTGGCAATTCAATTCGGACCAATTTTATGAAGGGAAAATGGCGATTTGAACAATTCAGCAAACTTCTTCAGTGACATGCAAATGTGGAAAAAGCAAAATATGTAATAGAATGAAGCAATTATAAACATACCAATCATTGATTTTAACTTTTATGCAAAAATGTTGGCACTTTATGATTTTTTATTCACAGTCTACATCTTTTAAATCACACACATATGTTTTGATTTTTGGCATTTTTTGAATAAAAATTTTGATTCCAAATCATTGAAATAATATAAATTAATTTTCCGTTATTCACAAATGTATGCAAAAATATGCCTAAAGAAAAAAAAATGAAAAAAAGATTGGCTTGATTTAGAATAAGAATAAGGATACATAATTTCGAAAAAAAACCAAGGGTGGTAAAGTGATAGTAGTTATAATTTTATTTTTCTTTTGTTTCCATCCAAAAATTAATGTTGGAAAATTCTTTTATATTTTATAACTCATAAGAAAATTAATTTATTAATTTATATAAAATTTGAGTTTTGGCACTTTTTGCGGCAGCTGAGAACGGACAACTTTTTAGCTCTTTTCCGCAGTTGTGGTTCCAATTAAATGGAATTTTTTTCCGTTGCGGCGAGGAAAACGTCCGCATTTGATGTGGTTGCTATGATGTGGTTACAATGAATCACAGAAACAGGCAAATGCGGACGTTTTCCTTGCCGCAACGGAAAAAATTCCGTTTATTTGGAACCACAACTGCGGAAAAGGGCTAAAAAGTTGTCCGTTCTCCGCTGCCGCAAAACGCCCCATTGTAACCCTAGGGTAAGAAAGGAACAAATCATTATATTTTAAAAATTATTATCTCAAAGCCTTCCTGCTGTTTTCAAATCCAAGTTTCACTATTCAAATTCAAATGTGCTTTATTTTTAAAGTATTATTAAATTTGCTTCAAATTTTAGAAATTATTGAATTATAAAACTTATTAGATATAACTGGCAAGTGGCAATTGTCCTCCTTAGATTCATTACAATTTGACTCCGATTCATAGGAAAAAAAATTGTTCTTTCACTGATTCATAGAGTCAGTGATTAAAAAAAATTTTCAAAAATACAGGTAAAATTCAAAATTTTCAAAAATCAATTTTTCAAAATCGGCCTGAGTTTTCAATCTGAAATTTTCTGATTAAATCTTAATAATTATAATCTAAAAAATTTTAAAAAAATTAAAAATAAATATTAATTTATTTATAATTATAAAAATAAAAATTACACAAAAATTTTAATCAGGTATTTTTCTTTTATTCGTTCTTAAATTTCCCATTTTATTTTCCTTTTCATTTCGCTCATATTCACAATTTTTTCTTAATGATGATATGATAAGTGAAGATTCTAGTTTAAAATTATCCAATATGTTCAAATTATTTAGTTTCATTGGCAACAATGCTAAAAGGGTAAAATGCATTGCTCGAGATTGTGATGTATAAATATAAACTATAAATCTATAAGCAAAAATCGACGCAAAATGAAAAAAAAATATTAATATGATCATTTTTTCAATTTAATAAAAATTATTTCATTTCAAATTAAATAAAAGCCATTAATCAGTTATTACATTTTATCCGAATTTTTCTGAATACTCGATTTAGAAATTCTGAATAAAATTTTCAAATTTTCCTAAATATAAATTTATTTTTGAAAATTTAAATCAGCAACCCACTAAATATAATAAAAAAAAATGCGTAAATGAATTTATTTTAAATAATAAAAATTGAATAAATTTAAAATTTATTCATGGCTTTTAAAATGTCAAGCACACATGCACATCCATTAAATTTTATCCTTTATTGCTTTTTTTTTCAATTTTCCCATTTTAAAATGCTTTTTTTCCATTTACTTCTGTCTGATTTATGTCCCAAATTTCATCACGCAATAAATTTTCTATCGTTTTTTTTTATTTTCAGAAATAAATTTATATTTTAAAAATGTTCTTCTTCGCCAAATCAACCATTCTCGCATTAATTTTCTTGTTTATTTATGGAAATGCCCTCTCAAATATGTTCGAAATGAATGGGATTGCTGAGGAATTTGTATATTTTTAAATAATGTAATTAAAATAAATTAATTGAATTTTGGATTAGAGCTTTTGATTACGTATGGATTTTTGGTTGTATTTAGTCACACAAAATTACATTCCTTTTACCATTTAATTAATATTTGCTATTTTTAACAAGTAAAAAAATGCGTGAAGTATTTAACAAAAATTATTTGTTAAAATTTGATTTTAAAAATTATTCTTTAGACTGCTCAAAATGATGATCAATCCATGTCGAAATGTCATGATTTGGACTTGGTTCAATGTGCGAAGGCATCGCATTGCAAAATTGTAAATAACAGTAATTTTCCAACGTCGACTTGTGAACCAAAGTAAAAAAAGGAGAATGACATGAAAATTTTGTCAATTCTTAATAAATGATAAATGAATAAAAATTACAATTAAAAACAATTAGGATTGTATATCATCATCATATAAAAAGGAAAATTTTAATAAAAAAAATTTTTGTCAAGTAATTAATTTTATTTATTTCTTTGAAAATAAGGAAATTATGATTTTTTTAAATAATTAAACAAAATGACCACATTATCATTTTTAATTAAAAAATTATATCAGATAATTTTATATTTTTAAATCGTTCGAAATTTAGAACACCATCATATTGTGTCAAGAAAGAAATGGTATTGTGTATTTTTTCTTTTATAAAAAACGATTAAAATAATATGATTATTTTTTAATTATTATTATGATTTAATTTTTGAATTTTTAATTATTTTCGTATAATGGGTTGGTTGCATATTATTGAGTGGATAATTTGCCTTTGTCCATATTGGAATCCTAGAATTCAGGGTAAAAAATACATTTTTAAATATTTTAATTATATTTAAAAAATTAAGTTTTAAATATTTTGTTAAAAAATGTTTTTTTTTGTTTTTATTTTAATATTTTTAATTTTTTTGGAAGGGCTCTGCCTCTGCACAGAAAATTTTAAATTTTTATGGTTTCTTCACAATATTTATTCCCATTTTATAGGATTTAATTTATGGGGTGTTAAACCCAGTAGGAGGGAAAATTGAATTTTGGATGACTATGTGGACTCGGAAATTAATAGAATATTTTTACATATCATTCGACCCGTCTTGGTATTCTATTTTATCAAATTGATAAAATAATTTTATTAAGACACGATTCTTTTCTATTGGATATACTATTTTTTATACGAAAAATTCGTAATAAAATATTTTGCCTCTTTAATGTGGCCAATAATTCCGTCTTCAATAATGTTTTAAAAGTTAATAATGTGATTCGATGGCTTTTAGAATCATCTTTTAATGGACTGGAGAAATAACTATGCTGATGAAAAACATAAAATACTGACTCACTATGATTCATCAAAGCATCAATGTCCGTTTACTCACATCTTTATAATTCTAAAGTTAATTTAGTTGTTTCTTTTGAAATTCATTATTATTGATTTGTTTCTTGGAAAACAAGACGATCATCTCCTTAAAGAGAATATAAAGATTTTTCAATTGTGATGGTTTTTTTTGTAATTATTCTTAAAACAAATTTCGGTTTTTAGTTTATAAGTTATCAATTTTGAAAAGCAATCATTAAACAATATAAATCGACTTTTTAAATTGTTATAAGTTTTGTACCCAAAAGTACAAATTTCAGAGAAAATAAAATTAGATATTAAAAGGTTAAATAGAAGTAGAATAATTTGCATTTATTTTGAATGCATTAATTCAAAATCTAACAAAGAAGATATCATTTTAATAATAAAAAAAGAATTATTCAATGAGATCAAAATCAGCAAAAATATTGAAAAATTGACTTCCATTAAAAATTGTAACAGCTATTGTTGGCATGATTCACAAAACAATTCAAAAGAGAGAATTCAATAGAAGGAATGATGATGATGACTGACACTTTTCCATATTTGTATGATATTCTCGAACGAATTTGATTCGATGAATGAGGAGAAAAAATGCTATATTGTTTTATAATTTATTTAATTTGAATCCATGTCCATTCCCATTCATTTCTTATTTTTTTTCATGTTTTTCTCATCAAATCAATTCAATCAAAAAACTTAATTATAATTTCGTTCATATTCAATGCATTTGTGTTTCTTAAATGGTCCAAACATAAAAAATAAGCAAAAATAGACTGATTACGATTAGTGTTATTTATGAATTAAATATTTCCAAAAAACTTATTCGATAATTAAATCTTTCCAAAAAATAATTATAATCATTAATTAAAACTTACAGAAAAATTTATTCATGAATCAAAATTTTCCTCTGAATACCATATTACTTATCTTATTAAAAATTCCATTTCCCCTTTCATTTTTTCTTATTTGTTGTCCTATTTAGAAAACATTATAGCACCATTTTTCTATCTCATATTTATTATGCAAATTTTTTATAAAAATTTTGCAGTTTTAATGGATCAACAAAAATTGTGGTATTTCCACCTTCATACAATTTTGCTGCTAGCATTCGTCTTAATTTTCTTTCATCCACCGACCAGCGCCAAAAAGAAGGAATGGAAAAGCACCCATGAATGCATTCGAGAGGAATACATCAATTCGAATACAGCCACACAAGAATGCGCTCAAATTTGGGAACATTATGAAAGGGATTCCCTTGAAATCGACGGAGATTTGTTCGTTTTGGAAGAATTGTTCAAAAAACGCAAGGATCGCACAATGGAATGGAAGGTAAAAGTATTGGGCAAATTATGATAATTTTTTTCAAAATTATCAATGAAATTTTTTCTATTTTTTTCACAGAGTATTATATAATTTTAAAAAATAAGAAAGTTAAAAATACTTCACCTCGATTCTGATTTTGCAATTTTATAATTTTATTTTCAATTTTCAAATCAACTTTTAAATTTATTTTATTAAATATTTGCTTTATTTAAAAAAAGATATAAAAATAAAAAAAATTAATATATTTTATAATTGGCTACTTTTTGAATGTATTTAAATTTTGAATTTGTTAAATATATATTTTCTAAAAATTAATTTATGATTTATAAAATAATTATATTTTCATTTCAAATTGTTTTATTTTTTTCTGAAATTAGAAATTTTATTGACTTAATTATTATTATTTAATAGTTAAAAATATTTTAATTAAAAACAATGAAAACAAAAAAAATTTGTAAAAATTAAAAGTTCAATTATAAAATGATTAATTTTATTATTCAAAGGATTTCCATCGCATTTTTGGCATCTATAAGCATGAAGGAATGATCTCATATCGAAGGGAATTCATCTATTCTTGCTTCGCCGATTTCTTGATTAACAACAAAAATGGGCTCATTGGAGCGGCCAAGGCGGTGGCTGAAAATGAAACAAATTCTTCAGGGAGGATAAAATATTTCCTCTGGGTCTACCGATTTGTTGACACTCGAAATGGAGATGTGAGTAGTTAAAATGATCATCAAAACCAAAAATATATATAATGATAATTCATATTAAACCAAATAATTTTTTGACATTTAATTTATGGCCAATTTAAATCATCAATTTGAAATTCTAATTTGTTTGTAAAATTAAAGGTTAATTAATTTAATTAGATAAATTGAATAACATTTAATAATAAATTCCAGAAAATTGAATATTGAAAATTTATCATTTATTTTCAAGGTTTACGAGATCAATGATTTACTGGATGGAAAATATGGCACACGCGAATTTTCGGATGCAATATTGAAAAAGGCAATGGACGAGGATTTCCGCCGAATTCAAAATTGTTTCCAATGGACTGGTGATACGGAGGAATTGATTCGAGTTAACAATTCTTTATTATTTTAATTTAATAATTTCTCTAATTCTCGAAGGAAATTCGCCAAGCGAAAATCCAAATTGATGAGGAAAAGAAGAAGGAAAAAGAAGACGAAATCGAGAAGAAGAAAAATGGAGAAAATGGAGGAAAAATTGAACTATGAATTCCTTAAATATAATAATCATTTGTTAAATTCTCGATACTATTGATGAGCACAAATATACATTTTGGATTTGTTTAAACTAGAAAAATTTAAAAAAAAATAAAACTTTTGTGTTGTCAATGACTATTTAATTTAGTCTAAGGTAAATCAAACGCTTTCAGAATCAAAATTTAAAAATTCTGTTAATATAATTTTTAGAATTTTTGAAATTAAAATTCTATTTTTTTTTTGGAAAATTTGCCGAGATAAAAATTGCCAATTCTATCTTTTTTATATATATAACTTAAAAGAAAAGAGAGTTGAAAATATCGAATAATCCGTCCGCTTGCATCTTGCACTTGCACACTTATTTCACTCGCAATCAAATTTTCATTCCAATGCCTTTTCATAAAAACAAAATACTAGATGGCGCGCAAATTTTGCGCCTATCAGACAAAGTAATTAGGTCAGAGGCAAAGATGACAAATAATTATATAAATAACAAACTTTGCAACTGCTCATTTTATAATTTTTATTATCCATTACTATATCCCATTTAAAATTAATTTAATTTTTTAACTAATCAATAGGAATTTTTTATTTTGATTTTAAAAAATAATATTTTTATCTTAGTAACATTTTCAGATAGAAAATGTACTATTCAAGTTTATGTTCTACCTTTTTACTTATTCTTATACCTATATTTAAAATAATTGCTACTGATGGCATCGGGAATAATTCGATGATCAAATATACTCTTTCGAATGAAATTTCAAGAAGTGATTTAAGCTTTTTTTAAAATGTTAAAAAACACAATTTGGAATATGGATGATCCTCATATTCATTTTAAAAATAATACAAATACATCTTATTCGCCATCATTCTTAATTTTCATTCGTAATATTCATCATCGTCATCCGATTATTCCATAGGGCGGCCTTTGGAACCGAAAAAATGTTGGCCTCCAGAAAATTCCATTTCCGATGAGTTTCTAGTATTGCTGCTGGTTGACTGTTCCAAAGGCATGTTACCATCCGAATTATAATCAACATCAGTATCATAAGTCTGTATAGAAAATTAACATTTATTAAAAATTAATAGTAAAATTGATATTTAGAAATTTTATAATTTAAATCTTTTTAATTTTTTATATAATTTTATTAATGAAAAATAATTTTATAATTTATTATTACATTTTTCGGAAGCAGTCTCTTCCGCAGGTCCGCAGTAAGTAGAAAATGGGCATTGTTCGAATCAATCTTTACAAAATTTATTCATATTTATTTATGGCAATATATTCGTTGTGACTTACGCGGCGATACAATAATAAATGGGCATTGGAGAAAGTATTCTGAACATTGCTGCCCCCAATGGAATAGACGAAAGAGTCATTAAAGCATTGCCATTTCTCGGTTTCCATGTTCCTATTTATTTAATGTGAAATTAATAGAATTTATTTATTTATTAAATTTTAAATTTCAACAAATCAAAAGATATAGGGAAAAAATATATTTTTAAAAAAATTACTTTTCATTAATTAAAAAATATGTAAAATTGTTCAAAATTATGAGAATAAATTGCATTGATTTTTAATTATAGATTTTACCAAAAAATTTCATAGAAATTTAAATAAAAAATTTAAGATTTTTTAATTCTAAAGCCATTTTATAATTTTAATCGTTTCCTCATTTTCATATTTCATGTTCATATATGTAAATAAAACATACTTGATATAGGCCAACCAATGGCCAGAATGCTTTGTTGCTCCTTGGTGAATCGCCACTGCGAACAACTCATAAATATATTTTCCACGCTCGAGCATTTGCTGGACTAAATTTGATTTTCGGCTAGCATTCAACCATTGGCCAGTAACAGCAGCAGTATGAGATGATTGGCGATGTAGTGACACTAAAAATAAAATAAAATTAGTTGATTAAATTCAAAATTTCATTCTATTATTAATTTTAATCATTTTTTTTTCAAAAAAATATAAAAAAACATAAAATAATTTCAAAAAAACTTTTACTTTCATCAGCAATGTTGTTCAAATCCATAAAATCCGGAAATGTGATTCTAAATTTTTTTAAAATTAAACAGAATAATTATTACTATAGAATCAACAAACCGATTATCACTTTTGAAAGTCGGTTGGCCTTGCCCATACGGATCATAATCATTCCGTAAAATGTGAAGAGTCAAAATTTCAGGCAGTTCAGTGATTTTCAATTGCTAAAAAATTTTTATATTATATATTTTTTACTTTTAATTTTTTAAATTTATTTATCCAACACATAATAGTTATTTTAATATTTTCTTACCGTAACTGCCATTCCAATTTCACCACAATTGTTGCATGTACTGTTGCCGGTATCCAACGGATGCTCAGCGACATATTCTTGAAGGCATTCCTCCTTTAAAAAACGAATTATCAGATTAGAAAAATTGGTATTTCTACACTTTGTTTCCGCTTTTTGGGTCGATTTTTTTCCAAATTTTTGCTGAAAAGATATACCAATCGACGTATGAACTTAATATAATTTTATGCCAAAAAAAACAAATTTTAGTTCCAGGAATCAAATTTTCCTCAATTTTCTCCAATGAAATAGGAATATATTTTTGTTATTAAAATAAAAAAATTAAAAACTGAATTATTATCAATTCAGTAAAATGCAGATATTAGATTTTAAATTAGATAAATTAAATAATTATAAAATAATATACAAGGCTGTGCAAAGTTTTTCCATATTGATTCCGTGTAACAAGTGTCAATTCGATGAAATCCGTTGGCTGTGAATTCATTTTGTTACAATTCGAGCATTTGGTTCGATCATCCATTTTGCCCCTTAAATATTTAAGTTTTAATGAATAATAATACAAAATTAATTCATTTATAATTTTATTATGACAAATCTTTTATTTATAATTTATTATTTCAAAAATTATAGAAAAAAATGTTTCATTTCAAGAAAAAGTTTTTAATTTTATTTATTATTACATAACTCACGTATATAAATTGCGTAAAGGTCCTTCAAGACCTTCTTTTCCCAATTTTTCCAATATCTTTCGCAGCCCATCGGGCACATCCCATTGCTGGTTGGATCGAAATCGCGGAAAAGTGTTGGTCATTGACTTCGTGCTGACGGCATGTTTTTCACTTGTTTGCAATTGGACGAACAATTTTTGCAATTGACAGCTTAAGTACATCTCATTCCCATTAAATTTGCAGCTGAAAAATTAAATATATTTTCAAAAATATTTAATTACATTAATAACAATTTAAAAAATATTAATTTAAATAGAAATTATAATTTACTTATAAATCAAATTCCGAAATTCGGGAGTCATGTAGAACATTTGAAGAATCGTGTTCAAATAGCAAGTGGCACCTTGATTCTGAAGACCTACATAACGATGCCCATTCTCGTCGACCACAATACTTTGCCACTGCCACTGATTGAGGGATTGGCCAACAGGAAATACTGCTGCTTCAGTTTCATCTTCATCGATCATCCCATTGTTGCCTCGAGTAGCAACTAAAAATTACAATGAGAAAATTATATGAGATAATGATAAGGATTTATTAATTAGAAATTTATTTTTTACTATATATATATATATATTTGTCTAATTTTTAAGTAATTTGAATTGATATTTAGCCATATAAGAAATAGAATTTTTCCTTTTCAATGATTTAAAAATTTGTACAAGTTAATTAGGTAATAGGATTCACTAGCAAATTTTAATTATTAAAAAATGGACAATCAAACTCAACCTTTATCCGCAGAAACACCCTTTGACTGGCGGTTTTTCTTCGTCTGCTGGTGTTGATAATTATTGGACATCGCCTTTTAAATGCACTTTTCGTTATTTTATAATTTATTTCTAAAAATTTTAAATATATTAAAACCAAGTCAAATAATCAAATTTATTATAAATATATTAATATATTTTTTTTAATTATTTAAAAACGATTTTAGAACATGGATTTGTTTTCACTTTTTTGTGAAATTGGATTAAAAAATTAATCATTTTATAATAAATTGGCTTATTTGTAAATAAAAATAGGACAATCATGCCCTTTGTCCATTGTAAAAAGGATGTTTAATTCGAACAATAAGGAAGAGAAAGTGCTCAAATATTTTGCTTTATATGCAATGTTGAAGCAGAAGAATAAAATATTTTGAAAGAAAAGTGATAAATCATTTATTATTTGATGAATTTAAATAAAATAATAATTCTGCAAATAGGACAATCATTTTCATTATCCACTGTAAAATGATTACTAAATTAAATTTCAACAATATATATAGTTGGAAACTTTTTTTGCATTGCTTTGTCACATTCACATTTGTCATTGCAGGAAATAAAATGTTTATGAAAGAAAGGGATGAATCATTTTTTTATTTGGATTAAAGTGAATAATTTAAATAAAAGGTTGCACAATGCACATCTGTGCTTTTTAACATTTAACTTTAGCATTTACATTTTTACATAAAGAAATGAGTAGGCTACTAAAATAAATAAAAAGAAAAGTTTTGAAAATGGAAAGTTTTGCCAATCAGCAAATTTCATCATCAACATTCCATTGTTATAAATTTGTATATAAATATTTGTTCATTCGATCATTTTCACATTTTTATTCGAATTTTTTATGCTTCACCTTCACCTATAAACAGTGATTTTATTAATAAATTTCAATTTATTGATAATTTTAATTTAGATTTAATATTTTTTAAATCATCTCTCCTTCATAAATTTCATCAAATCTTCAACAAGGCAAAATCATGGTGAAAATTCATTTATTTTTATTATCATACTATCAATTTTTCAATAATTCTTCAGATCATTGTTTTCAAAGTGAGATGCTATGATGCCAGAGTTTTTCTTTTTGAGATGGACGACAACACGACCATTGACCAATTGAAAAATGCCATCTTTGAACGTAGCGGCATTCGTCAGGAATATCAGATAATGCATATTCGCGGAAAACCAATTCGAGCAGGATGTTTGTCCCAATACGAGTTGTCGGGCAATATGATCATTATGTGTGACCGAAATAAGGGAGGAGCCGCTTCTGCTCGCTTGCTTAAGGTAAAATTTATATTTTTTAATTAATTATTCTAATTAATAAAATAATAATAAAAAATGATCTAATTTTTTTGAATTATTTTCATTCTCAATTTTCATAAAATATTATAAAAAATTTAAAAAAAAACGATGATCAAATTAATTAAAATTAAAAGAATTAACCCAAAACGAGAAAATCAAAATAATATTAAACATTTTCCACATAGGAACTGAATGAAGTTGCCACAGATCCGCCAGCTTTTTGCACTGCTGGGCCGATTGCTGATGACATGTTCAATTGGGAGGCCATGATTAGTGGACCGCCGGATTCGCCCTATGCCGGGGGCACATTCCGCTTGTCCGTCAAATTCCCGTCAAACTATCCATCTTCTCCGCCGAACGTGTCATTCATCACGCGCATCTATCATCCGAATGTCAATACCAGTGGTCGGATTTGCTTGAAAAGCATTAGCTCCGTTTGGAACGCGGATATGAGCATTTGGCTTGGTAAATTTATTAATTTTTTTTAAAAATATTTATAAAACGGAATTTAATTAAAAAATAATTAATAAAAAAAATAAATTACAATAAATTAAATAATAATGATATTTAAAAAATTAAATTTTCAGTGCTGCACTCCATCTACTCGATGATGGAATTCCCGAATGAAGATAATCCTGAACCTGACCGCAAGGATGTGGCATTTCTCTACAAACACAATCGCGATGTATACAATCGAAATGCTCGTGATGAAACTCAGCGCTACGCCAAGGGAATTTGAGAACGAGAAATGATGAAAATGGATGATGCAAAACGATCAAATATTGTTGTTTTTCTTTTGATCGCTAATAAATGTTACTTTAATTTACTTCACATGCATCATTTCCATGTTGATAAATAATTGTTAATTGATTATATTCCATACAAATAAATAATGGATTTTACATATATTTCAAAACTTGTCAATTGGATCATAAAAAATTCCCAAAATTTTCTAAATCTTAAAAAAGCTAATATTAATTAAATGACATTGAAATTAAATTGAATGTGATTGAAAATTTGTGGAAACCAACATGGCATGGCATTGCATTGTTAAGCAAAATGTAATTAAAATTATCATTTTGAATGTCTTCATGAAAGCTATTAAGGATTATTAATTTTCTTTGATTGCGTGGAAAATTTCCTCTGGCAAAATATTTTCGAATTTTAAATTTTTGAACTCTCTATTAGAGATTAAAAACTAATAAATATGGGAAAAAATTTTTAGAATATTATTTAAGATAATAGGCATTTCAAAATCTTTTTTTTTTTAATTTTTTCATTCACAATTTTCGAAAAAAAATTTTACTTTGAGTGTTTTTTAGAATTTCCGCAAATTGATTTTAATTTATCATGTATTTTGAGAATATTTCTCATCATTCGGATGATCTAATTGATTTGAGGCCGGATTTGATTTGTCACGAAAATATACTAGAAGAATTAAGAAATTTAAAGGTAAATTTTAAATAATATTCATAATTAATTAAATAAATATTTAATTGAACATTTTTATAAATTAAGGATAAAAAATGTTTATTAGTAAAACCGAAAAAAGAGTTGATTGGTTTTGATCCTAGGTTTTCGATTTTTACTTTTTAGTTTTCGAAGTTAGGTTTTTGTTTATTTTTGACTAAAATTGCCAGGGTTCGGTTAATTAATTTTGAGATATACTACTAGTTTAAAATATTGAAACAAATTTGCACCATAAAATATGGTCAAATGGGTAGTTCCCTCTATTTTAGGCATTTTATCAGTCATTTTAAATAAATATTTCTTAATATAAATTAGTCTATTCATTTTCATTATTTCAGTCCGATTTTCTTATTTTAACAAAGGAACTGAATAATATCAAAATGGCACGTAAAATGGATTTAGAGGAAATGAACAATATTAAAATATCCAACAAGAAGGATTTAGATGAAATTGGCATAAAATTTAACAATAAAATAACGACAATGAATTTTATGATTAATCAGGTGAATTTTGACCCTAGACTAGGAATGATTCAAATATGGTGAAATAAGTTTTTTGTGTTTTTGCCCCATAGTCTAGTTAAAAACTTATATGCCTTTGAGTTAATTAATCCTGAATTTTTAAGGAAAAAACTGTTTATTTTAGATTCAAAAATAAGTGAATACAATTTAGAGATTTTGAATGTTCTTTAACAATTATTACAGAACCGGGAGTACTTGGTAGATTTAAGAACTCCGCTTTTTTTGTGAGAAGGGGAAGGGTGGAAGCTGTGAGGGGTTCCCTCTTTGGGTGTTAGGGATGGGGTTAGGGTTACAGGCTAAATTAAATGATTTTTACCCTATCATATCAGTAATCTATACCCTAATGACCCTAATTCTAAAACATGATGATCCATAGGGGGACCCTTCACTTTCCAAAAAGTGGACTTAGACTACACAACTACCCGAAAACCTATTAAAAAATGATTATTGCTTTAACTTTCCATTTTAGAAACAAAAGGAAAGCAGTGAGGCGATTGAACAAAAATGGATAAAATTTCAAGAGGAAAATTTTGCAAGGATACATAGATTTAAGGAACAAATTATTGCAAAATTCATAGTCGAAAATAATAAGCTCAAAATGGAAAATGACAAATTGAAGGAAAATATAGAAGAGTTAAAAATGGAGATTGGCGGAATAAAATCTGAAAATGAGACAACAAAAATGAATGAAAAAAGAATGAAGAAGAAGGAAATGAAAAAGAAGAAGAAAGTGGAGAAGAAAATTAAGAAATTGAAGAAGGCCAAAAAGGCAGTGAAAAAGGTGGCTTTTATGATCTAAATTTAGCTTTTTTAAGTTTTAGCCAAAAATAAGCTTTTTAATTTATGAAAATAGCAAATAGAATTTGAATTATTCGAATTTTGGCTTAATTGTTTGGCCTCAATCCTGCGTTTATAAATCAAAGTTTTCTTTTCTCTCACTTTTCCAACATTCCATGCCTTTTATCTACATTTTATAATATCATTAATTTTTTATTAATTAAATAGATTTTTTTAAAGGTTGAAATGGATGACCCAATTTCAAATTGCATTGCCAATGAACACCATGAGGAGCCGAATGGATGGGATTTGGATGGATTAATTAATGTCAAAAATTCCCGCAAACTGAAAAATGAAAAGACAAACTTGTTGATTGAGGCAAGTCCAATTTTTAATAATTAAGGGATTGATTTTATAAAATTTTTATATAAAAAAGCAATTCAAATTAAAAGTTTATCATTTTTGAAATAAAATTTTATATAACTTTTATCTTTTTTTTTATTAATATTTTATCGTTTTTGGCTTTATTTGCGGAAATTTTCCACCTTTTGATATTTGTGAAAGAATTTTTCATATGGAAAAATTTTACAATGTCAATAATCTCAATTTTTAATGAAATTTTCAGGAAAATATCATGACCGAAAATTACCAAGAATCATCATATAATATGCATATTCCACCAATTTATCGGACAATTGCCTATTTAAATACCTATGCTCAAACAAGACAATGGGAATTATTACGGAGTGAAACATTTGACTATACGGTCGATTTTGAACCAAAACAACGGCAGATGATAGCTGAATTGATGCAGGGTCCAAGTGGCAAAAAATTCCTCCGAATTTATAATCTGAAACAGGTATTTGTGCATTTTTAATAATAAATCATATAAATAGACCATATTTATTCCATTAGAATTGCAAAATCAAAAAATTTCTTTACCCATAAAAATTACAAAATACAAAAAAAAATGTTAAATTTTTTCATGAAGTAAATTAACACAAAAAAGTAAAAATAATTTCGAGTATATTTAGTTCATTTTTGAATATCACTTTTTAGATTGGTTGCTTACTCAGGTATTATGGTCAAATTTTTCGTTGTATTTTATTATATATGTAGAAAAAGGGCAAAAAAACCACCATTCTGAACATACAAAATAAAATAATTTATTTAAGAAATATGACATAATATCGATGGACCCAAATGAAATCAAATTATTTGCATATTTTCCAAGTATCTCTGTGCCAGCGGATGCTTACATTTTGCTCAATGCAATGCGTGCTCTACAAAATGATTTGGAGGAAATAAATCAAGCCAATCAAATTCGGAATAAAAAAGTAAAAATATAAAATATTTCCTAAAGGGGATAAAAAAAATAAGGTTTAATTAGATAAAAAAAATAAATGTGACAAAAAAATAAATTAAATATTGGGAAAAAAGTATTAAAGATGGTGAAAAGCTGCAATGGATCAAGACATAGGCCACCAAACCTTCTATCCAATCGATTATTATCAAAATGCTTCGAATAGTATTTACATAAAAAAATTAAAATTATTAAACCGTTTTAACCATCTTCATTTTTGTTTCAAAATTAATTTTTATTGATTAACTGAGCTAAATTATTATCAAGCGATATGTCTCAGTCAATAAGATGTATCTTCTTATAAATTTGGGTTTCTAATCTAGAATAAACCATTTTTCGAAATTTTATTATTTTTTTCGCCATTTACAATATTTATTAAAATATATGCTAAAAATATGTCATTTTTCAATATTATAGGCAAATATCTCAGTCAGCAATCTTTCAGCTTAATAATAAATATATTATATTATATCTTTATTAGATTGAATATATTAAAAGAAAATTATGACAAAATAACAACAAAAACTATCCTAAAATGTTCGAAATTGACATTTTTCTATCTAATTTTTCTCTAAGACACAAAAATTCTTATATGTAAGATAATTGAAAAAAAAATAAAATCATAATTCGTTTACTAAATTTCAGTCTTCACTAATTTGCCATCAATTGACCAAAGGCGGTTTTCGATATGATTATAAGATAGAATTTCATTTGCACTCAAAAACAAAGCAATTGGATTTTCGTATGGATACTGTTACAACGAAGGCAAAACCAACGCATAAACCCAGACATTTATTTGGGCCAATTCCAATTGATGTGTTCCATTGGTTGAAAGAGCAAATGGCCGAAATGTTAATTGCTTGATAATTTACTTTAATGGATGCAATAAACTTGTTAATTATCCTATTATATCCGCATTCTTATGGGAATTTTTGTGCTCTGTTAAATCGTTTATGATAAAATTAATGAAATTACCAAAGGCACGCAATATATCTGAATTATTCAAATTATCACAAATTAAATTTCAGTAAAAATATCCTAAAAACTAAATGTCGAAACGAAACATTCATTCTCGGTATTAAATTTTATTTAAAAAGTAAAATATCCGAGTTGAATGCGGTCAAAATTCAAATAATAACGCTTACAAAAATAAAATTAAAATTGAAAATATGAAAATATTTGAACATTTAAGAATTAAATCATACCATTTATTATTTGATTCGCGATGATGATAAATTGTATGAGAATGAGAATACCAAATATATTTATTGAAGTAATTAATTTTGAAGGGATGAGCTAGGGGCATTCTCAAGGGGTTGATTCCACACGAATTCTTCTGCTCCTCTTCTTTCATTTTTCTTCTTATTGCTTTGCATTTAGCTCATTTCGTAAAGCCCTATGGCTAATTCGGCATGCATTTTATTCTACTTCTACTTGCTGATAAATGGATGGATATGTTTATTAAAATTAAAAGAATAAAAATAAAATTTCATGCCATTAATTTCAATCCACATCTAGAGGAACAATTTATAATACTTCAAATCATATTGCTTGCATATTTTCAATTAGTTTAATTAGATAAATTAAACATTTTAATGGTTGTAAAATCGAGTAAAATTTGTTCCAAATGTCAGAGGATTTCCCCAGTGAAATCCTAAGACCTTGTGTTTGGAAATGTTTGGAAAAGGAATAAAATATATTTATTTATTTTTAATTAAAATACATGTGGAATAAATATTGGATGAATGGAAAGTTGGGTTCAAAGGAATAATTGGGAATTGGGAATGAATGGGACTCATGCCAGAGGGATCAAGGCGGCTTTATATAGGGCGCCGCGCGAGAATGGAATGCGAGAATAAGCATGTGGACATAAGGAAAGAAGGGAACAATAGAAGGGAAGGAAGGGACATGCTAATGGATTAGCACGTGGATTGATTAGGAAGAAAGGGAGGTTCAAAAGAAGGAAGGGAAAAGTGCACGTGGACATGTGCACATGGATATGCTAAAATGAGACTAAAATAGGAAAGGAAATTATGAAATAATATGACTAATAATAGGAATGAAAGGAAAGGATAAATAAAAATTATAATTCGAAATATTTTTCGACATTCCGCCCCGAGAAGATATTTTTTCCATATTATTCATCAATTCTGCTTGAGTCATTTTCTTTTGTCATTTGCCAAACCATTTCTCTTTGCTTCAAAATTTTGTCAGCTAATTCCATCAATTTCGTTGTGTTAAATTCCGCAATGGTTCTTTTTTCCTGTATTATTTCTAATAATAACCATCTTGGGAATTTTTCCATAATTATTTCTTGAATTACTGTTACATTCACATTTTCACCTGCTTGTTCCAATTGATTCAAAATTCGCTTGCATTCGCTATTCATTTTTCTAACATCAATTGTTTTTGGACTCTTATAATGAATTTCTCCTAATTCCATATATAATTTCGATTTCAATGTTTCCATGTCACCAAATCTCTTGAGAAGGTGGTCCTTAACAATTTTGTAATTTTCAGCTGTGACTGTATAGCCTTTTAGCTCTTTTTCGGCATCACTTTTCAAGCAAGAAAACAAGTATGCTAACTTTTGTACATCAGGTATTGTTTTATCTGAGTCAATTGATGCTTCAAATATACTCCAAAATTGTCTCCAGTTTTGAAATTGACCATCAAATTGAGGTAGTATAAGTTTTGGTAATTGAACCCTCTGTTTTGGGGTATCATTAACTTGCATAGCTATTGTTTGACAGTTTTGCTGCAACCAATTCTCAAGATTATCAACAATTACTCTCCCCTGGTCTATAAGCTCGATAACATTTCCATGATTGTTCAGATAATTTGTAAATTCCTGCTCTTCTCTAACTCGATTGACAGCATCTGCAATAATCATTAATTCTGACCAATCACAAATTTTTCCATCCAATGTTTTAATCGCATTATTTATCTTTAAAAGAATTTCCTTAACCGACTGTTCGTTTGGTTGTCCTTGTTCACTTAGAAGATTATTCGCTTGTGCTATATAATTTACCAATCGTGTACGGGTGAGACCAATAGAAGTTCTAATTGGTCCTGACATTTTTATATAATGTTTAAATCACACTGAAGAATAACTGAATACAATCAAATTCCGGTAGGACTCTGCCAGCACCAGAAAAAATGAAAAAGAACTTTCTATTAAAAACTGTCTATGCGTTTTTAATAATATTTGATAAGCAAAATGAATATGCACTCAGGCAAAATGAATTTAAAATTAATTGAAGAGCACTTTGATATAATCTGCTGAGCAAAATATCACAATTGATTCTCTCACAGGCCAAATGTCGATTAGTACTGTTGGCTAAATACTATAATTTAGCTTTTTCAAAGGATGATTTAGCACAAAGGCCAAAACGATGTTTAGGGAACTCAATTCACTAAATTATTAGGCACACAGGCCACAACGGATGGAACTCGATCCGATGAATGTTTAGGCACACAAGCCACAAAAATTGAATGGAACACAATCCAATAAATGTTGTTTAGGCAATCAGGCCAAAGGATGAATATAAACCCAATGAATGTTAGGCAAACAAGCCAATAAGATTAAGTCTTAAAGCTTTATGGTACAGCAAAATGATGACCGCCTGCCTCAGTCACACTTTCTGCTCAAATTTTTGTTATTGAAAAGTTGTTTGTTGAATTGTTGTTGAAATTCTGGCCAAAATTTAAAAAGGCCGCCCAAAATTTTGTTGTTGAAGAATTGGTTGAAAATGTTGCGTTTGGTTTTCCTCGAAAACCCCCAAAATTCAATTGTTGAAGAATTGGTTGAAAATGTTGATTTTGGTTTTACTCGAAAACCCCCAAATGTTGTTGTTGAGATGGCCCAAATCCGGTAGTTGGCCGTTGCACCAAAATGTCAGAGGATTTCCCCAGTGAAATCCTAAGACCTTGTGTTTGGAAATGTTTGGAAAAGGAATAAAATATATTTATTTATTTTTAATTAAAATACATGTGGAATAAATATTGGATGAATGGAAAGTTGGGTTCAAAGGAATAATTGGGAATTGGGAATGAATGGGACTCATGCCAGAGGGATCAAGGCGGCTTTATATAGGGCGCCGCGCGAGAATGGAATGCGAGAATAAGCATGTGGACATAAGGAAAGAAGGGAACAATAGAAGGGAAGGAAGGGACATGCTAATGGATTAGCACGTGGATTGATTAGGAAGAAAGGGAGGTTCAAAAGAAGGAAGGGAAAAGTGCACGTGGACATGTGCACATGGATATGCTAAAATGAGACTAAAATAGGAAAGGAAATTATGAAATAATATGACTAATAATAGGAATGAAAGGAAAGGATAAATAAAAATTATAATTCGAAATATTTTTCGACACCAAATCATGCATCCACTTCCTCCTTGTATTCTTCCAATTCCATTTGAATTTTGTCCTTTTGTGCGATTATCATTGTCAGCCGACCAAATACAATTTTTTTTTTTTATGTGGGCATTATATGAATTTTGACAGAATTCAACGAGTGGATAATTTTCTTTTTAACGTGAATTGTAATTTACAAACAACCCTAATTGTCGTGTGACCTTTTCAAATTTTAAGGCGTTATTTCCTGCTGATATTTTGTTTTTGATTTTATTGTTATTCCAATAATTTACAATTTTCAAGAATATCGTGACTAGGATTTTGTTATCCACCGAAGTTGTATTTACAAAAAAAAATTTATTGTTATTCATCGAAATTGTATTTTTATTTGAAAAAAATTAGCACGCAGAAAAATCTTTCCTATTGATAGAGAAAGTTCTCAGGATAAATACAATATATATTTCAACAAATTCCGATTTTCAATTTCAATGACCAGAAAATTTATAATATTCTCATTTTTTATGACACTTAAGTTTCGTTGGAACAAAAATTCTTAAATAAAATCAACCTTTTGAATTAGACCTCTGATTTTAGATCGGCTCATGCCTTTGAAAAAATTCGGTTTTTTTGATTATGCTATACAATAACCAAAATTTAAATTTGCATTCTAAATCTTATTTTTGACATAGATCAAGAACTATCTAGGTAAGAAAATTCGATGCAGCTTGACAAGTTGAATTGAATGGTATTGTATCAATTTTATTGGGTAATATTCCATTATTGGCAAGTTTAAAATCAAAATACCCTTACCAAGACAAATATTTCTTTGCGGTCATAACTTGCCTAATTTGCATTATTTTTCTAATAAAAAGTACAATTCGATTAAATTAAACCAATAGTTTTAATTTAACTATATGTTATATGGCTATTTAAAAAATTTTCATCGAAAATGCACTTGGTCAACTGTTGGCTTTTTCTTGGTAAGGTTGACAATAACTTAACAATATGGCATGATATGATGGAATGGATATAATATACGTGATTACTGATTAGCACCCAAAATTATTCTTAGAATATTATTTTCTTAATTTTTATTAGGGTGGAGCATAATCGAAAAGTATCAAAAATTCAAGTTTTTAAAACAAATTGAGTGAATTGATAAATAATTATCGCATCCTGCTGACAAAAAGGATGCAATCCGCACCAATTCCCCTTTTCACATTTTCTACAAACCCAAATAACTACTATACATCTACAAAGGACACACTTTCAATTTTGGTCAACAATCTCCAAATTGGCATTTTGCTCAGTGTTCAAATAATTTCTCTTTTACTGATAGGGAATTTGCTAATTTTTATGCCAAAATTTGGAAACATCTCGGTGAAAATTTCGGCCATTCTAAAATTGTTCCTCGGCTTCCATGCTTTACTGTTGATCTTGGGCTTGCCTAGTTATTTGCAGAAAGTGAGTGTTGATTTTCATAATATTTTTTTTGTAAATATTCATCAATATTTCAGCATTTTTTGGTCATTTTCGATTGAAAATTTTTTAATAAAATTTTGGAAATAAATTTTTTGAAAAATTTTGCCAATTTTTTAAAAATCGAGAAAAATTGATATTACTATTTTTAAAAAATGAATCACAAATTGATTGGGACCTTTTTTAAAAAATAAACATGTATATGTTAAAGCTAATTTCAGAAATTGGTAAATTCCCGAATTTACCGGGCAGATGTGTCTGTAAATTTTGGAAAGCTTCCAGGTTTCGTACAGATTTATAGTAAATTTACCATGAAGAATCGAATGAGTCAACTCTCGAATCTGTATGACGCCTAGAAGCGAGATTTCTAAAATTAGCGAGCCTAATTGCCTAGCTAATTCAGGAAATAGCTAATTTCCAATATTATCTGTGATATATATAAAAATTACCATTTTTTGGAAATTAATTTTAAAATTATTTGATTAAAAACATTAAAATATTAATAATTTGTGATTGAGAATAATGGAAAAAAAATTTCTAATTTTTGTTAAAATACCTATATTGGTTTTAAAATTTTTGATCAATATTTTGACTATATTTGACCATTTCTTATCAATATTATAATCAATATTTCATATTTTTTCATATATATATAAATCCCAGCCCTATAATAAGTTTTGCATTATCCAAAATCTCATTTAGGCATTCGCGCTATTTAATCCGCGAACAAATTTCTACTTGGTAATTTGGATCTACGACATTGCAGGCCCATACAATTTCATACAACCGTATTTGTCACTGATTCTGACAGTGGAGCGCATTTTGATCATTCGATTCCCAATTACTTTTATGCGACACCGAAAACATTACATTTATGGAGCGGCAATTTTGACACCTTTGGTTTATATTTTGACAATAATTTGGTATATTCTTGAGATGCCATTGAATCCGGCCATAGGTAAAATTCATTGACAATATAAAGTTTTATATTTTATTAAATAATTTTTCACCAGTCATTCGAAGTTATATTTTTAATAATAAATTATAAAAAAATAAATAAAAAATAATTTATTTAAATTAAAAATTACATTTTCAAATTTAACAGCTCTCAAATCACCACCTTTAATCAGCACTTCGCCGAAGTTTGGTTATATTCCTCAGACTACTTTGAAATTGACCTTTGGGGGTTTGGACATTTTTTGCACCGCATTTTTCTTTATGTGCTTAAACAAGGAAATGGGCAAAAAAATTGTATGATAATAATAATCAAGCGGATAAAACAAACTATATTCTAATGAATTGTATTTTTGGCAATCATTACGAATTGAGGTCCTAAAAATTTTTAATTTTCATAAAGAGCTTTCAAGGATCTTAGGATAATATAGTATAATATACTTTTTTTAAAGTCTGAAAGGCAATATTTGTTTACCCGAAAGTTTTAATTTAAAGTTTCCGGTTGATTTGTGGAAAATTTTTTCTAATTCTTTCGATTAGTTTCCTGATATTTAGGTTTTTCTATTAGTTTCTGAAAAGATTTATTCTCAAGTTTCCAGTTGATTGGTTCCGGAATAAAGTTTCCAGTTGTACTTGGAAAATTCATCCTATTTTAAAAGTTTTAATTCCGCTTATTTTACTTGACTTTATGAACATAATTTATCTGGGACCCCAATTCGTAAAGAATGATGAATTTATGAATACATTTAAATATTAATAAAAAAATTCAGAAAAATCGAATCGTTAAATTCACTGTTATTTGCGAAATTCTTATGGATTTAATGCCGTTTATTTTCCAGATTGCAAATATAACCAAAGTATGTATGAATAATAAAATATAAAAAATCTGTCTAATATAGATAAAAGATTTAAAAAAAATGTATTTCAAATATGCAGAATTTTTCATTTTAAGATAATGCCTGCTATCTTGCAACTTTTTGTCGCCAATTTTCTGACTGTACTGTCTCCAATGTATTTGACTCTCTGTGTGCTCTATTACAACTGGATTTTCTTGATAGTCGCAGCACGCCAGAGACGTCAGCAGCAGATCGGTGCCGTCTCATGATCGGGTCGAATGAAAATTATTACAGTAAGAAGTGTGGCAATGAAATAAATCCTAATCCTAAATAATTTTTTACATTACTTTTTTTTCATTCATTAAAAATGAAATTTTCATAATAATAATTTTTACTATATACATGCATAAATATAAATGTTGCGAGATGGAATTGAAAAGCCAGTTAATTGGTTATACTTCATATTTCTCTAAATAAATTAAGCTATTAAAGACCCATTACAAATAAATCTATCCGATCAGCGATTTAAATATTTTGATATAAAATTGATCAGAAAAGAATAATCAATCCATTAGTAAAAATTTTATCAATAACTTGAAAGATTGCTGACGAGAAAATGGACTCTTGAATAATTCAAGCAGCCGCTTCGAAAAATCCATTTTTGAGAAAAACGATATTCCTGATCAAATAAAAATTATGATCTAATTTTTTAGATATTATAATTATAATTCAAATACATTTTTCAATCATTTTTTTCATATTATTCTTTGAATTTGTAAAGTCACCAGGCATATGACAAAAATTTTGATAAAAAAATAAATATTTAAAGGGTTCATACTTCATATTGTCTTTCTTAAAGATGCCGACTTATCATGAAAGAATTGGCAGATTGAAGATTTTGGAAAACCTTTGTTATAGTTATTAAAAATCTTAATAGAATGGCGATTAAAAGGAATTTGGAATTCTATTTATTATATTTATTCAAGAAAATAAATGTATTGGTAAAATGAAGAAAATATGAATCAATAAAATTAAATAATAAATGATAAAATCAAGGAAAAATAATATTATTTAAAGTGGAATTTTCTTAAAAAATAATATGATAAATTTAATTTATTATCAAAAAACTCATTCTAATAATATTGTGAATTTGTTGTCATCATTTTCAGTGGTTTTGTTGATCCGACCATCATAAATCTTATCAGACGTTTTAGAATTTCTTAATTTTAAAATGTTAAAAATCTTTTTTCTATTTTTTACCCCGATTCCTGTGATTTCTATATTGATTTCAGCAGCAGGGAATTCACTTGTTATTGTTATTAATTGTTCCTCCCAATGAGTCCATGAATGTTCTTCGCCTTTTGGGTGTCGAACAAGAAATTGTCGCCAAATATCAGCCTTGTTTTGAAGTAGATTTACATTCGCAATTGGATAAAGTGCGAGAACTTCTCCAGTTTGCTCATTTTCCAAATTAAAGTTTGAATAATCTTGTTCCGTATTTAATGATATTATAAAATTGGCAGATTGTTTTGAGCAATTGAAATGCTAAAATTAATTAAAGTGGCTAAAAATAAAATTAAATTACCTTCTTAATTTTGCCAATAAGTATGGATTTTGTATCCTCTCCTCTGTAAAATTTAAGGAATTTTGCCTTTTGATCAGATCGAGATTTGTTCAACCATTGGACGAAAAAATTGATTTCTTTTTCATTTGGTCTGGCCCATATTATTGATTGAACATTTTTGATTTGTTCAAATGCATTTGGATTAAACAACGAAAATCAGCGAAACAATGATTTTTAAAAGAAAATGCTTTCTTTGTCAGCAATTCGAACAAATAATGAATTTGGCCAAAATGCTCCATAGAATGCCAGTATGGAATTTTAACATCGTAAATGGTCAATGAAATCTCATTTAATTTTGATTGGATGCATTCAATGAATTTCATAATTTGACCATCCAAAAAACTGAAATATAAAACGAAATTTAAATAATTTAATTTAATTTTTTACAATATTGAAATTCTTTTGAATCCAATGATATAGTTGGGTGCTGGGATTGAAGCGATTGGGATATCCATTCCGATGTCTCTTTTATATCCGTATAATTTGACTCGATAAATGCCCGATTCATTGTTTACACTCCAAAATTTCATCGGATAATCAATTTTATATGGCTTAACATTTCCGTGAAGTTTTGGCCAGCATAATAATTTGAATGTCCAGCTGGATATACTCTCTCGTTTGATCCAACTCAAAACTTCGATCAACCAGTTTAGAATACTTAATAAGAAATTTTTAAAATAAATTATTTTTTGTAGCATTTAATTTATCGAAAAAATATTGAAAATGCGGAGAAACTTATAACGGTTAAGCTGTTTGTTCTAGTCCCCGAATCTTATACCTAATCGATAAATCTCGTCAAGACGCGTGGATTGGTAAATAAATATTTTATCATGGTTTGGCCAAATTTAAAGAGTATTAAACTGTTCAAACCTCCCCCCCCCCCCCCCTATCCTTATGATTTTTGTTCCAAAACTATGTTTTATAAATGGTTAAATCCATGACAAATTATATACCATTCGACGCATCTCAATGAGATTTAAATAAATGGTATATGGTTATTTCCCAAATATTTTTATATTTTACCATTTTCTCGTCATTTTTTCTTCTTCGTCCATTTTCTCTTGCAAATCGGTTGGCTTCTTTTCATCAATTTCTTGGGAATTTATATTTGAAGCAATTGGACGAGTTGAATTGTTCTGTTTTAAAAAATCTAAATTTTAATACATATATGTTGATTTATAAATATTTTCATAAGTGTGTTATTTTTTTTATTAAACTAACTTGGAATTTTTCCGCCTCCATTGCTCCAATTTTTTCCTGTAATACAGCATTTTGCCCTTCAACTTTATTCAATTTTTCCTTCAAAGCAATGTTTTCGTTGATCAATTTTGAATTTCCATTTCCATCAGACATTTTTCCAAATTCTCGACGAAATATTTATTAAATTAATCCGAATAGTTTTGATCTATTTTTAAATAAAATTGTAAATATTATGTACAAAAATCCATTTAAGTAGGTCAATTTTTCAACAATGAAAAATACTATTTGCATTTTGGGTGAATGGGAAGAAAATGACAAAGATTCACTATCATCCTTATTTATATATAATCTCCCTTGATAAAGACAAAATATAATTCAAATGTGTTGCCCGGGGCAATTTTCTTAAAAATTTTCAATTTTCCCAATCCATCAAATCTACGGTCCATTATTAATTTGAATATATCAAAAATTAGAGGCATTCAGTTTTTGTGAACGCGGCTTTAGCTATATCGTACAATTAACAATTTTTAAATAAAATTAAATTTTATAAATTTTTAAACCTTAAAATCATAAAAATTAATATGTAAGCTCATTTTTCTATAAAGTTCATTTTCCAATTTCTCCTTGAGCTTGAGATAAGGGCAAAATATAATTCAAATGTTGGCCCAAGGCAATTTTCCCAAACATCATTCCATTCACCGTAATTCTCCTATCCATCAAATTTGTGTGTGCCTCCCCTAAATTGAGTATACAATTTATTTATAAAAAATCATTAAATTATATGTTCATCATATACATAAATAATTTCTTCTGCAGATTTGAACATCATCAATTTTTATTAAAAATTTTAGAATACCTTAATTTTAAAATATTAAAAAATGTTTAAAATGGATTTTTTACCCTGAATCCTCTGATTTCTAAAATGAAATTTTGGGCAATAATAAAAAAAAGGCACTTTTTCATAAAATTTTATTTAATTTATGCAAAAAATAACTGAAATTAATTTTTATCTAAATTAATTAGAAATTTTTATTTAATCTGGCATTAATTTAAATAATAAAAATCTTAGTCTTTAATTAAATTTTCTATTTTGAATAAAAAAATTTTTTTTTAAATTTATTAAGAGCTTGAATTCTCTGCTCGAATTTTCCAAAGGCTTTTACTAATTTCATTTCAATTTATAATTTTAATCTTTTAAATCTGTGAAAAAATTTATTGTTAGAAAAATTATAAAAATAATTCATAGAATCTTCATATCTTCACTCTAATTCGCAATTATTGTCGCATAAAGTCATTTTAAGATCGGGAAATCTCATAAAATTTGCAAAAAATATTTAAAAAATTAATAACAGATTGATAGATATATTTAATTTTTTATTCCTGGCTCTTTCTTTTTATCCGTTTAAGATTCGCAGAATTAAATTATGTTTTGATATTCTCTTCAAGGCCAATACCGACAATTTTTTATCTACTCAAATCCAAAAAAAATTTTTTCCCGTTGTTGATCTTCTTTACAATGATTTCCTCTGCAGAAAAATTCAACAATATTTTGATTTTTTATTGCCTAGTAAATTCCCCAATCATATAAAAGAATTTTATTTTTTCATTCATCGATCATCGACCATCGAAGTCAATCAGTTGGGGATTTGAATTCACCACTTTTCGGTTTAATATTAATTGTATGAAAATTAAAGGAGAATGCTTCTTTAGGTTATTCAATGACAAAAAATTTATAATGTTCATTTTTTAATTTTTATACAATAATTTCTCCTTAATAAGGACAAAATATAATTCAAATTTATGCTCTCAATTTAAATCCCAATTCATCGTATTTGTGCCTTCTTAAATTGCTCTCCTTGAGAATAAAATATAATTCTCTACTTAATGGGTAAAAATAAAAATATAAAATTCATCATTTCAAAGTTAGTCTTTTTTTATGTCTTCCTTAATTTAAAAAGAACATCCATAAAAGATAAGAATTTTCATTAAATTTCATTATGAAATTGAAAAATATTTATTTCTGCCCTTCAATTTATTAAATAATTTTTACATTTAAAAATTCATTTCACCTTCACCACTACTAATTCATAAATGAATTCTTCCTCTTAAATTTAAAAAGATAAATATTGAAAAATGGCTTAATTAATTAATTAATTTTAAAAAATCATTTTAAATTCATTTTAGATAGATAAAATAAAATTCCAAACTATTTAACAATTATTCAAAATCCAAAAAATGGAAAATATTGCTTGTAATTCGAAAGACGACAGAAATACTGAATTGAATGCAAATGTAATTGTGGAGGATACGAAAATTAATCAGCAAAATGCCGAGTTAAAGGAACAAAATTCAAATTTAATTGAAGAAAATGTCCAATTGAAGGAGCAAATTGCAAAGCTAATGGAACAATTAGAAATGAAAAAGGTGAAAGTCATTTATTTCATTCTATTATTTTAGAAAATTTTATAAATTTAAAAATAATATTAAAATTATAATAATTTTTATATGATAATTTTTTTAAAAATTTACAGCAGAAAGGACCAGCAATACAAACCGCAAATACTTCTTATTCTCACGACGATTTACTTTCAAAAATGGATGAAAAACGAGGGAAAATAGCATCGAAAAGGTAATTTTTGGTAATTCAATACAAATTTTTAAAGGCTACTGAAATTATTACATTCTAAAAGCTATTAAATATAGAAATATTACCAATGTATAAAGATTTGCAGATATCAAAATAATCGGTTAAAAAATAATTCGGCATAAAAAACTGCCCAGTTTTGGTCTATTTTGCCTTAAAATGTCAATTATCAATTTCACCATTTTCTAATAGATTTGTTCCAAATTGGCTAATTGAAGTCATTGCATGGATTGACCGAATTGAAATGGCCAATTCCTCATTGAGCACCTCTAGCTGGACATTCAAGCAATTATGTTGGCCGAAATTGCATTTGGATGTGAAACCTAATAAAATGCCTAAATTGAACTTTTTTCGAGGCCGCTGTACCCTTGGAAAAGTTCAAGCCATGCTTCGAATTCAAAATAGCAATCATGTCATTCCAATTGCTTCTGTCCCTCCGCCGGAATATATTAATGGAACAAACGAAATTATATTAGAGTGAGTGAAATTATAAATTCATAAAATGAATATTAATTTTTTTTATCAATTATTCAATTTTCCTTGAAATTGTCAAAAAAAAAAAACAGAATAAAAAATGACAAAGATTTATATTGTCTTTTAAGGGTGATTTATATTGTCTTTTACGGGTTTATCCTTTATTCACAAACTATAAACATAGAATTGGGCTAGTCAATACAAAATGCAATTGAATGGAATGTAATTTGTTAAGATTTGATAACTTATTGATTTTTGGTTCAAATTCCAAAACATCGGATTTGTTTTGGTTAATAAATCAATGCAAAATTATGATATGTGTTGACAGATCTATTGTTTGAATGAATATTAGATTTATATATAAAGGGATTAAATTTGATATTTATAATATTCTTATTGAATTTTTTTTCCACATAAAATATTTCCCATTTTTTATTTTAGATACATGGATAAAGAAATTCTGAATTTCTTGCAAAATATTAGAAATTTTTTCCAAAGCTGCACTTTTATATGTGTTAAACCAATAAATGTGGATGAAAAAGTGAAAAGACGAATTGAAATGACGATACATAGTCTGCTGAAATATTTTGAGAATCAAAAATTATTTGGAATCTTTTTTGAATCTAAATCTACTTTTATTGGCTTTCATGAATTATTTCCTGGCATTATTGATAAATCAATTCAGGCACTTTTGTTTGGATCTCAAATATCAAATTTGGAAATTGATTTATTGGTGAAATGGTTGTGCAAACATCGAAATAATGGAAAACAAAAGATGGCTGATTTGTATTATTTTAATTTTGCAAATAAAACGACAATTATAAACCAAATTAGAGAAGTCAGTTTTAATTAATACATTAATTTTTCATTTTTATTTTTAGGAATTTGTCCAATCAAATTTGCCTTCCAATTTCTTTATTTTCCT
Organism: Pratylenchus scribneri; assembly: GCA_030063045.1. Taxonomy (NCBI): domain Eukaryota; kingdom Metazoa; phylum Nematoda; class Chromadorea; order Rhabditida; family Pratylenchidae; genus Pratylenchus; species Pratylenchus scribneri. Next base: position 1,054,337 of record JAQSEB010000045.1, read on the forward strand.
TGGTAATTATAATAATAGCAATGGCAATGCCGTCGCTGAATTTACGATGGAGAATGCGGCAACCAATGAAATATTGACTCTGTATGGGGATGGGGATACTATAATTCCGCCCTACTTTCTACTGGCACGTTACCCTAAGGGGGAAGAACATTGGAAGGAAGAAGGGCAGAAAAAAATTAAGCAATTTACAAATTTTTCTGCTCTGAAGATATATTTGAAATAAGTAAAAGAATTGAAATAAATGTAGAATTATATAAATTATATTTATATCAATGTATGTGTAACTTTTTTTGGAAAATTAAACAACGCGAAAATTAATTTCCATTAAATAAGAATTATTGAGCTAAAATTCATTGAATGCATTCTTCCACTTCCAATTCGAAATTGCCTTTGCCTGTGAGCTGATGAGAATATGACAGAGAGAAAAATTCCAAAAATGAAGAATATAATCGAGAAAAAATAAATTGTAAATAAATAATGTTCTGCCATTGTTTCACTAATTTTAATCCATACAATCTTTTATAATTCTATTTTCATCCAAATCAAAAAATAAAATATTTTATATTGTTTAAAAGAAAAAAAATTGTATTTTGTTATTATCATGTAAATTTTACATTTGAAGAGGTTTTGAGGTGTATGGACACGAATTCTTCCAAGATTTCTCTAGAATGGAAATTAATTGTCTCAGCCTCATCGTGGTCTGCTTGCGTTTCCCGGAAAACTGGTCAGTGGGGAAAGCTGGTCAGTGAGGAAAAATGGTCAGTGGAAGACTGGTCAGTACGGAAAGCTGGTCAGTGGGGAAAACTGGTCAGTACGGTAAATTGGTCAGTGGAAAAGTGGTCAGTGGTTAATTTCTTTTTAGTTAGACAAACCGTAACTATATTATACTTAAATCGATGCAATTCGGTGAGCTAAGCATGAATCAAATATTGGTTCCCTATAATGGCTCGAAAATATACAAGTTTGAGTATTTTTAGTCTTATTTTTTACTGACCACTTTTCCACTGACCAATTTACCGTACTGACCAGTTTTCCCCACTGACCAGCTTTCCGTACTGACCAGTTTTCCGAACACGCTGCTTGCTTGTAACTCATAAAATTATTGTAGTTATAAATTCTTAAATATTATAAATTTCTTCAAAAGGAAATTTCAAATTGCACCATGGACTCGACATAATTATTATATAAAGAAATAAAAAACTAAAATAGAGAAATGTATCATTTTTTCTAAAATTTCAAAAAAAAATACAGTAATTTTTTACAAGAATATGACATTATTTCATTGCATTATTGGCTTTCTTTGTTAGAAATGAAAACATAGACAAATGTGATTTATCTATTTTAAATGTTGGCATTTAGCCTTATCAAAGGTGACATAAATTGATCGAAATTCAGACAAACATGCAAAAAATTCGTGATTTTAAAAATTTTTCAAAGGAAAATACTGATCTTAAAAAGTTTTAATTGAGATTTAAAACTTTCCAAAAATTTCAATAATTTACCAAGTCTCAAAAATTTAGTTCACTTAATTATTTCCATCTCCTAAAATGTAAATGTAAATATTTTTGCAGGAGTGCTGCTGATCCAACCATTGTTCAGATCGATTGATGAATATAAAAGAAGGATGAAATGAATTTATATTTACTAACAATTATATAAGATAAACAAAATCTCTGTTTTTGATTTTCAAATTTCCTTTATTTATCCATATTTCCCCCAATTCCGAGGTCAAATATTCAACTATTCAATTCTTTTTTCATTATTTTCCAGTATTTAAATTTTGACTAGATTTTTTTTTCCTTACATAAAATTATTAAAACATTAATAAATCGAGTGACTGAGCAGTCATAAAAATAATAAAATTGTAATTAAATAAAAATTTAAAAAAGGAGGAAAGAATATAAAATTGAAAAATGTAGTACATTTTTTCCCTTAAGATAAAAATATTTTAAGTGATTAATGCAAGTTTACTGCATTTCAAAAGAAACCCAGTGGTGGCTATTTCACAAATTATTTGATTGAAAAAAGCTGTGTTATGGTTACTTTCCATAAATTATTTCACTTCACCTTTACATAAATTATAATGTGAATGTGGATATATTTGAATTTACTTTTTATTTTTTATTAATTTTTATTTTGATTTTATAATTATATGTTGTATTTAGGGGTTTGAAAATTTATTTCATTGAAATTTTTTAATTATTTATGAATTTTTTATGAGAAAAATTTTATGAGATTTATTTGATTAAATAAAATTCTTACAAATTTGCTAAAATAAATTTATTTATTTATTTTAAAGAAATTATAAAAAATAAATGAAGTTTTGACGAAAAATATCCAAAAATTCATACTTTTCCTAACAGGTTTTGTAAACCATAAATTAATCTTTAAAAAATTTCATATTGGAAAATGACAAACATTTTATTGAATTTCTCCTTCAATTTTATATGAGTTGTAATCTTTTAATTTCAAATTGTCAAAATTATTATTAAATTTTTGTTGAATTGAAAACAACATTTTTTAAATAATTTTTTTTTAAATTTATAAGTTGATTTTTCATATTTGTGTTGATTTTTTGTAAACTGTCTAATTTTACTATAAATTCTGTTCCTTATAAAATATCTTTTCCCTAACGACCCTTTTTAGTTATTCATTTAATACACTCTTGCTATTTTGGAAAGTCCATTTCCAATTTCAATTTTGGGTTAAATTTATTCAATATTTTTACATTTCCTTATTATGGAGGCAAATATAATTAAAAGTAAATTAAATCTATAAATATCAGCTAATTATCAAAGAAAACTAATAAAAATTTTCCCCAAAAATGCCTTTGGTCCCCCTATTGCTTTATCATGGTAAAAGTTGGCATTATCTTATAAAGATGGTTATTATCAAAATCCGAGTTCAGAATCGTTCTTTGCGCTTTCCTTTGACAAATATAAATGCCTCCTCGTATTTTAGAATTTTTTCAGATTTTTATTTTATTATTTTTAATTTAATTTTTAAATTTTCGTAACAGTATTATTTTTTTATTTTTAATAGAAACGATAAAAATGAGCATTTAGTAATTGAATAGGAAAAAAAGTTTATAGTGTACAAAAAAAATATAAATTTTTTAAAAATCTAATATTTTCTCAATTTTTTTCTTCTATTTTCATTCATTTATCATTTATATAAGTATCCTTGCAAAAATACTGTATATTTCAAATATTTTCCTGAGGGAATTTCACAAACATTTCTTCCTTTTGTCCTTCGCTTGAACTCAATGATCCGTCGCCATTGGCCACAATTTGGTTACATGTTATAACAACAAAAACAAGATGTAAGAAAATTTACAAATTTTCATCAATTTTCGCAGTAAACGTTTTCTTCGAGGCTTATTAGGAACTATAGGTCATACATAAATTTTTTTATTATTAAATTATTAATAAATTAATTATCTAAACTTTTATGTTTTCTGAACATGAAGAGGCCTCTTATATAACCAAATTTTTTACTTCTTTTAAAATTTAAACCATTATTATTTTAACTCCTTGAAAAATTATAAAATTTTAATGAAAATAAATATTTGACTTATTTTATAAAATAAATAAATTATTTTAAATTTAGAAATCATTAAATTTTTGTTCCTCTTTTTTTATTTGAATTTAATCATAAAATAAAAAATTAAAATTATACAGAAAATAATATAAAATTATTTTATGAGTTCAATTTTTGAAATTATTCTTTTGAACAAATCAATTTACTCTAAGATTTAATTTAAAATCATCCAAGTTCAAAATTTTAATAAAATTCATTTGTTCTAGAAAATTTCATCATCTTATTTTCGATCTAATCTCTATTGGAAGATAAAGAATAGTTTTCATATATTTTTATAAGTTTTTATCCTTTGAAGGCCAATTCAAAAATTTTCATAAACCAAATACCATATTTTAGAGATAAATTTTCAAATTTTATTATTAATTTTTAGTTAGGCTATTAATTTGATTATAAAAATTTTTATATTTAAAATTTCTACAAAAACTAAAAATGTACCCCATAAAATTCTTTCAAAATTAGTTTCATAATAACAGTTGAATTTTTTTGAATTATAAAAAGACACCCATTGAACCAACAATAAAAAACAAAATTTGTAAAAAATTTGTTTTATATAAAATATTCCACATTTTTATTCTATAATAATTCTATGGTAAAATTTCCCATTAGAAATTACGAATTGTCCTTGTTCATAATTATTGAAGATTTAATAAATTCGAAAAATATATTGCTTATGAAAATTTTCCAGTTAATCAAATAAATATGAAAATTTTCAATATTAATTATTTCATTTTATCAAAAATTTCAATCAAAATTATTTAAATGCCATAAAATAATTACTGCCCATAATAGGCAATATTGTTTCTGAATTTTACCCAAAATTAAAATTCCAATATTTTTTTCAATTAATCATTATTCCAATACTACAAAATAAAAATGCTCAAAATATTTGCCGAGGCAATTTCCCATACACTATTATGATTAGATAATCCTTGTTGGCATAGAGCATAGACATTGTTTGACATTGTTTGAGACATTCCCTCAAACCCAAATACTGCTGATTCCATTTTTAGAGTCACTCCCTTCTTATCATTTTTACCAATATTTCTAATGGAGTCTCTCCAAAATTACTTATCATTTTAAATTGCACTAAATTAGGTACAAAATGATAGTAAAAGAATTGTCAAATATTCGATATTCACCGAGTTATTGGTAAAATTATAGCCAAAAACAAATTTTTTTGACAACAAGGAATTTGACATTATTTTGTAATTAATTTTATGTCCAATAAAATCTAAAATAAATTGATTCAACATTTTTACCATTATCCATACAATTAAATTTGATCCACTCTCAAATTATCTCATGCCCAAAAATATTTCAGAGATTTTTTATTAAAAATATTTAATTTCACGAAATCATGGAATCTCATTTGAACAATAGCGATGGAAATATAGAGGTAAGAATATTAACAAAATTATAATTTGAATATAATAATTGAGGACACCAAAAATTTGGATCAATGTATGATGATGGAAATGATCAACTTAATTGGCAAATTAAAAACAGGGATGGACAAAGTGAAATCATTGGAGGCTAAAGGAGATGGATTGAAGACAAAGGGAAATGTTCCGAAAATAAATGATGAAATTGAGAAAAGATTATCTGAAATTGAAGCAAAATTTGTTGTGAAAAACCGAGAAATTAAAGAAATAAATACAGAAATGAATGAATTGAAAAAGGAAAATAGCTATTTGAAGGATAGAATGACTAAATTTATGAAAGAATTGGAGGAATTGAAGATGGCAAATGTGGAAATGAAACAACAATTTGTTTTGAAAAGTGCCGAATTTGATAGTCAAATTGATGAATTAAAGACTGAAAATGGAAAATTGCATGAAATAATTGAAGAAATGGTATGATTTTATTTAATTTTATTTGGAATTTTAGAAAAAAAAAATTAATTTCAAAATTTTAGCTGGCCAATTTGTCCAAAAATGTTACTGAATTGGCTATTTTCGATTCAAGCACATTCAAAATGAATACATTGGATTCTGGTCAGAATTTAACAATTTCTGAGGATGGAATATTCGCCAAACATAATGATGGCCCAAATGGTAAAATAAATATAATGATGAGAGAAAAGCGAAAAATAATCGCTGAAAATAATAATTATAAATAATTTTATTTTTTCAAGTTTACAATACCGTTCGTGCGACTATGCCCATTCCTGAATTCGATTTTTGTGCCAAAAAGCCATCAATTCATTTTTATTATGAAGTTCAATTTGTCAAAAAATTCGGGTATTTTTTTATAAAAATAAAATATAATTTTTTATTTATTACAATAAAATAATATATTTATAAAATAATAGATTAAATAAATTTAATAAATATAAATTAATTTATTAATTCATTTTTTTCAGGGATTACGGCATCTGCATTGGATTTTGTGAAAAACAATTTCCATTGGAAAACAAATTACTTGGAATGGAGACGAATTCAATTGGAATTCGAATCAAATCCGCAATTCAACGTAATTTGTGTTAATTCTTAATAAATGATAAATGAATAGAAATTACGATTAAAAACAATTAAAATTGTATATTATCATCATATAAAAATAAAAAATTTAATGCAAAAATATTTATCAAGTAATTAATTTTATTTATTTCTTTGAAAATATGGAAATTATAATTAAGATTTGTATTCATTTTTAATATTTTTTTCAAACACATAAATTTTTTCTGATTCAAATTATTAAAAGTTAACATTTTTCCTTTTCTTACAAAAATGAGAACAAAGAGGAGGAAAATCATTTAAAAAATTGAATTTAAAAAGATAATAATAGGGAAAAAAATCCCAAAATAGCGGAAGTCTTGTATGATAGGTGAAGGAGATAGAAGCGTAAATTAATTAGAAAATATATAAATGTGGGCGCGAAAACTGAAATCCGCGAAAACTTAAAATTCGTTAGCGAAAACTGAAATTCACACACTATTTCTCACTTTTTTAGAGAGGCAGAGAAAAGTGAGTGTGACATAGGGAATATAAAGAAAGAGAAAATGAGGGCGTGTTAGAGAGTGTGGTAGACGGTAAGAGAAATTTCAGTTTTCGTTAGCGAATTTCAGTTTTTGCGGAATTACAGTTTTCGCGCTAACTAACATAAATAATTTTAAGAATTTTTAAATATTTTTTTCAAACCATAAATAATTTCTCTCATAATTATTTGATTAAAAAACTTTTTCAATTTTATTAAAAGATATTTTTATATTATTTTAAATCACTTTTTTGCCGGGGGAATTTTGCTGGAATGGATTTAGGCGTGAGGAAATTTGTGTCTTCATTGTTGTGGGGGATGAGGCGAACTGTTCCCGTCGGCATTTTTTGAACCTAGAAATTTTATAAATGCCTATTATAAGAAAAAATAAAGGAATAATAATTATAGTTGAGAGGTGAACGGTGACTCCCTTTGAGATATTTTTTGAGTGATAATTTAATTTAAGAAATTATTATTATTTTTTTTATTTCAAAATATTGTGAAATGCACCGGTTGTTTATTCCCGGACTAACAAAATAGGGTTCTCATCCCGGGAATATTTTGAAAATGAGTCCTCATTTTTTAGTTATGATGCCATTTTGACGAATTCCGATTTTGAAGATCTTATAAAAATGTGACCTAATATTGAAAATATTGCGAAAATATTTTACTCATTTGCCCACTTATTTTTTCCCTCATTTTGTGGAAATTGCTAGGATATGAGTTTAAAAAATGAATTCCGAAAATGAGGACTTATTTTCAAAATTTATTTTTTATCTCATAATCCTATTATAGGAATATGAGTTAAAAAATGAATTCTGAAAATAAGTCCTCATTTTCAAAATATATTTTTTAACTCATATTCCTATTATAGGAAAATGAGATAAAAACATATATTCTGAAAATGAGAAATATTTTCAAAATTCGTTTTTTGTCTAATGGCCTAACCTGTTTTAAAAATAAGACAAAATATAGATCTTGAAAATTTTATTCTTTAAATAACTTGAAATTTAATGAATTATACAACTTGTGTTTACAATAATATAATTTTAAAAATATTTTGTACCTTCTCGTTTTTTTTTTAATTTCTTTAGTTGACTTTTTAAGTTTGTGGATTTTTGGGCTAATCTGGACGAATATGCTACCATTCGAAAGAGCTCTAAAAACTGAATCAATCTATGTTTGGGGGAGTAATGCCATTTGCTCAGCTACTTTTCAAAAGTCGCGAATATTATTACCAGGAAACTAGGAATTATATTTTCTTTAAACCTTCGCAATTAACTTTTTATGATTTCAATACTCCGAATCCTAGACCGAGCCCTATCTGTATATGTTTTAAAATATTTTTATTTCAATTTCAAGATCATGGGTAAACCCATAAATAATATTTTTGATTATTTCTTTCTTTTTGAATAATTTTTTTTTGATAAATTACCTAATTTGGCAATTTTTGAGAATTTCATTATAAAAAAAAAGGAAAAAATTATCAAATTAATTTTTATTTAAATTTATCTAAAAAGTACCAATCTTGCGACTTTTGCCGCTTCCTACTAAGAAATATTGCGCTTAGCTTATTGCAATGGCGTTTATGGGAGGGGAAAAGTACATGTACCCCGAGTGCCAATGGTGGTAATGAGAAAAGTAAGGTTTTTTATTTGCAGTTACACCAAAAAATCAAAGAATTTTATTCAGAAAAAAAATAGTAATTTATCTAAATCTTTAGTATTTTTAACCTAAAAGATAAAAAATTGCTCCATTTCTTCTGGAAGCACGCAAGTCGCAAGTTAAAATTTTTGAAAAAAAAACTTAAAAACCTCATCCGATTAGTTTATCCCTCGTTCAGAAAAAAAATTTTTGTGCACCCACTTAGAGCTATTTATTTGGTCTCACCCTCCTGGAAAATTAAAGATCTGCTTCTATTTCATCGAAAAATATGACTATACAGCTATACACAATTGTTAAACTTTCTTGTTAACGACCTAAGGTAAGAACTAAGAATCTTTTAATTTTTTATTTTCATGAGTTTATAAAATTCGTTGATTCAATTTGGTACAATTTTCTTTAAACCTGAATAGATTCAGCTGGTCGAGCTCAATCGAATTGTACAACTCGATTTGATTAGATCAAAAATCCTATCTATATAAAAATTTTTGCCAGAAATGATTGAATTATTCATTTGATATGTAAATGAATTTTTTTAAGGAATGTAAAATTTTTAACGAGAAGGTACATTTACCTCAACCATTATGAAATAAGCATTTTGGGGTCCACCATTTTTCCATATTCTTTTCATTCCACTTGCATAGATCTTTCTGACAATGAAGCAGCCTCATATTCCTAATAAAATAATTTATATCATAGATTAATTTTTGAATATTACCTTGTACTGAACGCCAAGATCTTTTGTTTTTTTGAGTGGCATTTTGGATTGCACAATTTTTCTTTCCAGTGGCCAGATCTCAATTTCAAATTTTCTGTGAATTGACTATTTGAATTCATTTAAAAATGGATTACAAACCGTTGAAACCATTGATTTAGCAGTGGCCCCCAGAGTTCACATTCCATTATCGGCTCGCCATAAGGAACCATTCTGCCATTTCTGAAATATATTTGATTTAATTTATAATGTCATTTTCAAATCAATCTAGATAACTAACAAAATCTTCTTGGCTATTAGGCTAATTAGATTTATTAGGAAGTATTTATTTTAGTAATTAACCTCGTTGTTTTTTTTGTCAGTGTTCGTTGAGAGTCATGATTGCTGCAATAGATCAACGTTGAGTTGGTTTTCTAAATAATTTCATTTGAATTTTGCTTAATTCTTAAAAACCTGATGAATTTGATAGTAATTTTCAGGCTAATTGCCACACTAAGATCTGTATTGCCAGTTGTTTCATCATTTTTTAGTTGATCTAAATTTGTTAAAATCTACATTTTAATATTTGTAAAAATATAAATCTATTAAGTTGGTTTATCAAATTTTTGGTTAGGTCCCACAAGTTCCCCATTGTTCATTGTATTTTAAATTTAATTTTTATTTGGTTTAAAAATTATTCAAATTCTGAAAAAATTAACCTGCTCAATTTGAATACCATTTCTGATGCAAAACATTATTTTCTATGCCATTTGGTCCATAGTTGCTCTGAATGTTTTTTTAATTATTTTGATTTAGAATAAGTAAACCTATGCAAATGCTTCCACCCAATGCTATTGCCACATCAAGATCTGGGCAGGCCAGCAATTGATTCATCATTGCTTTTGTGGTCATGAATGTATTAAAATTAAATTTTAATTTTGTATAAATATTAACCTGGGTAAACCTGTGCAAATGGTTCCATTCAATGCCATTGCTATGTCAAGATCTGGGCGGCAATTGATTCATCGTTGGTGTTCATGAATGTGTTAAATTTTAATTTTGTACAAATATTAACCTGGGTAAACCTTTGCAAATGGTTCCACTCAATGCCATTGCCACATCATGATCTGGGCCGGTAATTGATTCATCGTTGCTTTTTGGTCCTTGGTTGTAATTAACTTTGTTTAATTAATTTTGCTTATTGATTTTTAAAAGACAACCTTGGCAAATATTTCCATCAGATCTTGCCTATTATGTTGCACATTGTCATTATTCGACTCGTCCTGAAAATTTATAATTTAGTTTTTATTTCTATTTAAATATTACCTACGTCGTTATTTCCACAAGAACTTTGCCAGCATCAGGCTAACATGCATCATGAAATTGTTGCTATGGCCCGTTTGAATATTATTTATTTATTTATTAAATTGACTTATATTAACCTTTGAAATTGCTTCCACAAGCTTTTGGCAATTAGGTGCCTTTTCCTTATTTGACTCATCCTTATGTTCTTAAAATTTAGTATTTTTTTTTATCTGATCAAATATCTCCTCAAAAAAACCAACACCATTAATTGATTGAACTTGTTTCATGAGACGCTTAGCATAATGTGAGATCTTAATGTAAAATTCCAGATGTCTTCAAATTTTTCGTTTCGCATACATTTCCTAATAATGTACAATCTTTTACTATAATTTATAAACTAGTTTATTGAGAATAAAAAACTATTAAAAATCTTCATTATATAGTTACTTTTTATATACTAGATGCTCATCAAATTAAGGAACCTATTAATATTTTTAGAAATAGTTAATTGTCTTTAATGAGAATCTTTTTTCTCTAAATAAGTGGGGAATACAAACCTCAAGATCTTCAAGTTTGTTCATGATGAATCTTCATTTTTGGTCAGCAATTATGCATTTTTTGGCCTCGCATTTTTGGAAATTCATAATTTGCAAAAGGATTTTATAAATTAAAAAATAAGCAAACCTCATTGCAAGTAAATAAATTTATTCACATTCTTGTCTTGATGTATTTTAATCGATAAGAACCTATTTGAGTAATGTGCATTATTTATTATTATAAGATCTTTAAGAATAAAAAAGTTGGGAAGCGAGAAAGTTATATTCTATGTCCAATAAATATCTTTTATCAAAAATATCTGCTCTTTTATATTAGAGATTTTTTCAAATAATAACTGCAATGCAATGTATATGCATCTGATTTTTCCTAGGCCGAAATTATTGTAAAATTTTAATTGCGATATCAATTTCTAAAATGTAATTACAATATTTAAATTGAGTAGTTTTATTATTTTTTAGAATTTGCATAATTTAGAGACCAAATTGAAATAATTATTTTGCAAAATTCCGGGACAATTCGGCTGTGGAACTCATGGCACATGATCAAAATTTTGGTGAATCAAATTAACAGGTTTTTTGAACAAATAAATAAATTTAAATTTAAACAAATTCTTGAAGACCACAACAACGGAGAACCAGTTGGCGTTGAAGATCTTGGTGTGGCAGACATTCAAATTAAAAGGTTTATTTATTTTTTATAAATTTATAAAGTAACCAAAATTAATTCTAATTCAGGACCATCAGAATGTTGAATAAGTGGCACCTGAAGGCCGTGAATTGGGTGAACTTATTTAGCAGGTAAATATTTGTAAAAGTGTAAAAAATAATTTATTACAAAATTCAGGATGACCCCGTCAAAGTTGCGCCAAATGGCGGCGAAGATCTTAATGTTACACGCGGTTCTGGTAATGTCAATGAAAATGCACAGGTTTATTTTTTGTAATACAATTTATAAATAAAAAAGATTTAGCAAAAAGTTAACGACGTAACCATCGAGCTCTCCGACACCACAATACCATCGATCTTTCTTCACATACTGCAGACACCGAGACCGAGGTTAATCTTTATTAAATTAATTATTTACAAAAAAATGAGAAAAGTTTTTTTGCCGGGAAATTTGGGTTCTTTTGCAGAGAGATTGGGTTCTTTTTGCCTAGAGATCGGTTTTTTGATTATAACTTTTTAATGCTTGATCCTACACCTAGACCCCATACCCATTTTATAGAGCTCATCGAGACGCGTCGATTGATATATAGTTTGTTGAAGTTTGGTTCAAAACTAAAAGAGTTAAAAACCAAAAACTAAAATATGGTTTAAACGGTTTAACTCTTTTAGTTTTGAACCCAACTTCAACAAACTATATATCAATCGACGCGTCTTGATGAGCTCTATAAAAATAAGTATAAGGTTTAGGGTTCTAGGATCAAGCATTAAAAAGTTATAATCAAAAAACCGATCTCTAGGCAAAAGAACCCAATCTCTCTGCAAAAGAACCCAAATCTCTCGGCAAAAAACCCTGCCCAATGCAAAATAACTATAATTTTTACAAATTCAGGTGACGAGAACAATGATAAGCCGAATAGCGCCGGAAGATCTCGATGTTAGAATTGTGCCGGAAAATGCCAGCCCTGAGCAAAATGGCGTGGAAGACATCTTTGAGCTAGAGGATCAATTATTTCTAAACAAACTCATCCTGGTTTTTTTTATTAATATTTCATGATATATTTTCTAATTTTTTTTATCTTCCATATTTTATATCTTGGGTGATAAGATAAGAAGTGTGAAAGCGGTCTTCTTAGGCGGCGCAGTCTGCTTTCAATCTAAGATAAGACGCGCAATCAATTTCGCTGCCAAATGGCAGGTTGCTCGCTGAAGAAGAAGCGGCTCAAGATAAGAACGTTGAATTCAACGAGCAGACTGAAAAATGATGGAAGTGCCCTACTTCAATCAACTGTTTAGACAAGGGAAAAATTTTTAGAGTTGTCTAAATAATTTAGAAATATTTTTAGGATTTAGAATTAAGCTTCCAATACATATTTGCAAAAATTTTTTATTTTTCTATTCATTGATTTTTAATAAATTTTTGAAAAATTGCTTATAAAAGGGAAAAGCAACTTGCTTAAGATAAGAACGACAGCCAGTAATTTTCCGCCGAATTCAGTGAATTTTTATAACTCAAATGCTTTCAGTGAGTAGTCTACTTTTAAGCAAACTGCCAAAAGTTGACTTCCATTTGGCAAACATCTTATCTTACCACCCCTGATCTCTTTATTTAAAATCGATATTCACATTTTTCTCAAAATATTCTCAAAAAAGTCTTTTGTTGCAAATTTGCTAGAAAATTTACTATTATTTTCGGAATTAGTCATTTGGCTTATTTTATAATTTATTATAAAATAAAATCAAAACAAATTTTAAAAATACCACTCATTTTCAGAATATATTTTTAAATTCATTTTCTTTTGAATAAGAAAACGAGACATAAAATGAATTCTGAAAATGAGTCCCATTTTCAGAATATTTTGTAACTCATTTTAACAATTCATCTCAAAATCAAAAATATTATCTAACTAATTTTATAATCTGCAACAAGAGATATTCTGAGAAAATTTCCAATTCCCAATATATGCTCGCAATTTGATATCATTTTGAAAATATTTTCACAATTTTCATTCATTTGATAAATTATTTTTTCTTTTATTTTCTAATTCTTACAAAATTAGTTCAAACATGAATTTTACAAATAATTGTTAATCGGCAAAATATTCGAATAATTTGAGTCATTTTTGGGATATTTTCAAAATATCTCAGATCTTTAAATTATTTCCAAAATTTCCACAAATTTGCTCTCTTATTGTTGCATTCCTCCGTTATGAGGGTCCGGGTTATAGTTCAAGTGAATTTAATGGGTCATTTTTATGTATTTATCTTTGTAAATATTCTATGAGATTCATTATTAATTGCTACAATAAATTTTTATTCTAAAATTTTTACCTTTTAAGGCATAATATCCTATGACTAATATTATATGGAGTGAAGAATGATGGTTTTTGAATAAAATTCAATTTCTTTGCACTGTAAAAATGAAATTGAATAATTTAACTCTTCACTTGTTCCTACAGTAATAAATAAGATGAGAATGACCTAGTTTTTTGAAATCTTATTTCTTATCTAAAGTCGGCATCCCGTCCATCATTCATTTGCCCAAATTGCCCTGGGACTAATTCCCATATTTTTTATCGCTTTGTCCAAAAAATTGCCTTCCATCATCCAATTTTTGTCCCTGAGCCATTTTTCATTATATTTTTATTATTTTTTGAATTCATCATTTCGGCGCCATTCTCCCATTCTATTTTTAGTTTGTTCGGACCAAAGTCCACCTGTTCATCAACATTTTACCCTCGGCCAATTCCCCCATTCCCCCACCTTTACGTCTTCATCCCCCCCCCCCCCACCCAACTCCACCATTTGCCCATTTCCATTTCTCCTTTTTTGCATTTACCTTCCATTCAGGGCAAAACATTTTCCCCCATTTTTGTCCAATCACCCGCCAATCCAAAGCCATTTCGAATATAATGTGCTTGCCTACGGCACTTTCTCAGAGAATTCAGCATCCTCATTTTATGATTGACTGTCCTGGAGGGTAATTTCCCCAATTTTTATTTTCCCCTTAAATATAGAGTTTGGAGAATTGAAGGAATTTATTTCGGATTCAACCAACATTTCCCCACCATAATTCAAACACATCATTTTTTAATCATTCCAATTTTCTAATTTTTTGGAATTTTTCTAAACAAATTATGTCTTATAGACAGAAATTTAAAGCTAAATCTGCTATTATTATGAGATAATCACAAATCTATTTAATGGCATTGCATAAAACTCAAAAATTAAAAGATATCTATTAATTTTCATAGTTAAAGCCAGGATTTTGGCCAAAAATTAAGGCTTAAACGTGTATTAGAAACCAAGGCTTATTTATTGCAATCTAATTTTAAACAAGTCCAATTTTATTTAATTGTAAATTGTTGCCAAATCTTTCTATTAAAAATTTATTTAAAAAAACGCAATATTTTATTATAATAAATTTGATTTTTTTTATTAAGATTATAAGATCATCACCATGATTTTTTGGTTCGCATTTATCATTTGCATCAAATTTGGTGAGGAATATATTTAAAAAAAATAATCTTTTAAAATTTTGTGCTTTATTATTTTTATTTTTACTATATTTTTTATTCATAAAAGGAATAAAATTGAATTAAAATAAATTAAAATTAATTGTAATTAATAAGAAATTGATAAAAATAAAAAAGTAAATTAAAATTTTTATATAAATCATTTATTTTAGTAATCTCAACTAGCAACGATGGTTCTTCAAAATACACCTTCAATGTTAGCGATATCGCTTATGGAGATCTGAAGGCATGAAAATTAAAATTGTATATTTATTTTTTTTAAACTTTTAAATTTTTCAGTTGTCAATAAATGGGAATATGATTATTGTGAAAAAACGACACAATTGCCACTATTCGGTAATTTCGGAATATCCAGTAGCGAAAGATGCAACCAATCCAGAAGCAAAAATTGAAAAAGGAATCCTCACCATCACGGCCTGGGAATCAAAGGAAACGGTAAAAAAAAAATTTGAAATATTTTTTAATTTCATAAAACATTTTTAATGACATTTTTTTAAAACTGAGAACAGGGAAAAACAAAAAGAAAGATAGCCGAATCAAACAAAATTGTAACCAAGGATCTAGGTTTAAAAGTAAAACTGACTCTGAATGAATTACATTTAAGAATAAAGTCGGAAAAATGTCGGTTTTTAATTTCTGTTTCTCTATTTCGGCTTAAAAAAATTCTTAATTTTGATTTTAAATTCTATCGAATTTTTGAAACCAAAACAAACTTTGGAAAACTCCTATCAATAATCCTCCATCCATAATTTCAAATTATAAATTATTTTTTCAATAATTATAACAAAATGTATTATCAAATTAATCATTTTCTCCAAATTTTTAATTTTCCAAAATATGATAAATTAATAAAAATTATATAAGATATCAAAACATTGTTATATTATCAAAAATGGCAAAATATGGATATTATAAAGTTAATTTAATAAAGAAAATTCAATAAAATTATTAATTTTATTTAATTTTTTTTTTAATTTTTAGGAGAAATTGCCTGAGTCCCGCATCCACAAAATTCCAATAATTATGAATGCCAATGGGACCGCTATGGCAAACGAATATCCGTATTTCTCAATAACGAAGAATGTTAGTGAAATTTTGGTTGAAGATTTAGAGGTAAACAAATAATATTTTTAATTTTATTATATTTTTTATTTCTGCAGGTTTCCTTTATAGAAGACCCGTTTTCCAGCAACAAAATCAGAATTAAAAAACGCCGGGAGCCATGCTCATATACAGTAATTAAACGACTCCCAAAGGCGAATAATTCGTACCCTGAAAAAGGTAAATTGATGAAGAATGGCATGCTAATTGTGACAGCAAGCCATTCAAAAAATGGAAAACGAAATTTTGACTCAATTCCAATTGAGAAAGAATAACAATGATGTTCCTCATTCACCCACATTAATATTAAAATGTTTGATATATCGAAAAATAATCTTTTTGTGGACATATAACTTGATCAAATCACCAATTCCTAACTTAATATCAAAAAATGATTATTTTCAACACAATTTTTTTTCAAATACAATCATTTTTTCTGCGATTTAAATATCCTTTTTTCTTTAAATTGACTAATTTGTGGAATATCCAATGTCCAAAATTTGAATAAAATGATAATTTATTTGTTCATTCCGTTGCTTTGCATAATATTTTTATTCTCTGTTCATATGGGCATTATTTGTAGAATGCCAATCACGCAATCAATCAAATTTAGTGCTGGCTTTGTTTGAAAAGTGAATGAATAAATCTTTTAAAAAATAGATAATTTTTAAGAGAAATTTTTAAATATAGTTTCATTTCTATTTTAATTTTGTCTTTAATGGTATTTTTAATCTCCTTGTCGAGGGAAATAAAAATAACGAATAAAAATAATCTTCATCTTCTGCTGCTCTCTTGATTATTGAGAAGGAACGAATAATATGCCGAGAGATAATTTCCTCAACTTGGATATAATATTTTCTTAAAATGCTGATTTTTTAAAGATTTCCCACATGAAATTTTTTTAGACTAAATTCATTGATATGATTAAATTAACTATTTTATGCAATTTGCGAGAATTTCTGACTCTTTACTTATGTAAAAATGATTCATTTGTTTGCATTTGCATCAAATGAAAATATTCCATGAGTGTCCAAAGGACTTCTACATAAAAAGTGGTGAATTTCCTTTCATTTTCCCATTCTTATTTTATACAATTGGTTGACCCCAACCACAATTATTATTTCTTACTTTTACTATTACATACCTGAACAAATTACTCATTTTCAATTAGAGTAAAATATGAATTTTGATAAAAAATAATTTAATTTGGCACAATTTTAAGGCAATATAAATTGACCATAGCGAAGCGTTAGGCTTATTACTCCAAGGTTTAAGCCTTGGTTTAAACAGAATAAAAAAAATTCTGATTTTTCCAAATTAATTTGGTATTAAAACTCCCAATTTTATGACTAATAATTTTTTAACAAATTATTTTTTGCCAATTGATATATTTTTTAAATTTATTAAATTAAGAAAAAAAAAATAAGTTTAAATTATAAAAATAAAAATGGAACAACAAAATGATCAGCAAAAAATCGTCGAATTGCAAAATGAAATTGCCAAATTGAAGGAAGAGAGGAATAAAAGAGTGACCAAAATGAATGAGGAAATTCTCGAATTGAAAGAGAAAAATGCAAAATTGGAGGAGGAAAATCGAAAATTGAATGAAAAAATGGCAAAAATGGTCGAAGACGATGAAAAAATTGGGAAAAAGAGAAAATTGATGAACGAAGCCAAACAAAATTCTGTAAAGAAGGTAAAGAAAAATTTAGGATAAATTTATATTAAATTATTTTAAAAATTATTTTTAGCGTCCAAAATCATCAATTCATCGTCGGCCATTGCCGGCCGAATTGATGAATGAATTGTTCGTCTCATTGCCGTTGAAGAATGTTATTTGCCTTCTAGCCAAAATGCCAAATGGCCTTTTGGCTAGAAAAGTTCAAAAAATAGTCAATTGCATTGAAATGGTTGGAATTTTTTTTATAAAATTATTTTAAATTATTTGAAATTAATAAACAAAGGCAATGAAAGGCAAAAAATGGAATGTGGATGATTTTTCACCAAATTTGACCACTTCGGAAGATGGATTGAATGTAACCTATTCCGGCCCAAATAGTATTTTATTTAATTTTTTTCAATAAATAATTTATTAAAAAATATAAAATTTGGAATAAAAAATATTAAAAATTTAAGGAACGAATTGTGTCCTAGCTACAGTGCCGATTCCAACAATAAATCTGGCTGCTATAAAACCCCAAATAGCTTTCTATTTTGAAGTGAAAATTGTCAACCAAAACAGGTGAATATTTTTATTATTATTAAAAAGGAAAAAAAAAATTATTTTTTACTTTTTTATGTTCTATGCATATGCATACCATATACTAAATTATAGAAATCTTTTATACCATTAAATTCATATGAATAATATCGTGATTAATTTTTCAGAAAAGTGAATTAAACCATTTAAATCGTGTAAAACCGATTATGAATTAATTATTAACCAAAACAATTCAATCTCAAAATAAGTTATTTAATTTTTGTATAGTAATTATAGGCTCTAAAAGAATATTTTCTAAATAATTAAAAACGAAAATAAAAATACAAACTAAAATTAAAATATAATAAAAAAAATTTTTATAATAAAAAAATACATAATATGTGTTTTATTTTATATTATAATTATTAATTATATCTGCTGAATTAATTGGAATTATTCTATTTCAAAGGAACCACATTGACATTGGATTTCGTACGGAAGAGGAAGGCAATAATAATCAAGTAAAATGGCAAAATTCAATTCAAATTTCGCACAAACGAAGCATATGGATTGATAGAAAGAGGATTCGATTCGTTGAAAATGCTGCTGAATATTTGAGGAAAGGTGAAGTGATCGGACTCGGCATTATCCATTGTCCCTCGACAAAATCACCGATGAAATGTTTTGTCACTTGCAATGGCAAATTATTGGGTAAAATTAAAAATTAAATAAAATCATCAAAAATTAAAAATTTATTAAATTCACAGGAAAAGTTGACTTGCCACCAAAATTTGCTAAGCTCCAACTTTTTCCGGCAATCATATTTTACAGTGCAGGCGAGTCTGTTCGCGCCAACTTTGGGACCGAAAAATGGCGCTTTAAAGAATTTGAAGAAGCGATTGGATGTAAAAAATGTGGAAATTGATGGCCGAATTGATTGAAAATGAATAATACCGAAATTAAAATTTGGATGATTTAGAGTTCTCTCAATTGTTAACAATTTATTATTTTGAAAGAATAAATTTGATGGTAAATTAAATTTTTACCTAATAATTTTTAATTTGAAGTACAAATCACTAGGAAAATTTTTGATTTTTTTTTGATGAAAAAATTTATTTGTCCATAAATAAATAAAATCATAATTAATATTAAAATATAAAATTTAAATTAAATTTAAATAATATTGGTGAATGATTGTAATTCAAATAATAAAATGGCAATTTTATGAATAATTGGTTATTTAAAATTTTCTCTTGCAATATTTTTCCATCATTCGGCCATTTTTTTCAAAAATATTAAATTGAAGCAAAAGATGAATTGTTATTTTTGTTGTTCGTCGATAAATTTTTCATTTCTTCAATTCATCATTTAAATTTTAATAAAATTATTTCAAATACACAAAATTATTAGAAATAAAATAGAGAAATAAAAAAGACATAGCAGATAGTAAAGTTTTTCCATATCTATTCTATCCTCTTCATGATGAATCCTCTAATTTTAAGCATAAAATTGTAGAATTATTTTCCACTCCATGTTCTTTCAATGTCCAATTTCCTTAGCAAAAAAATATATTTAAATCTTTTCGGCAAAAAAATAATTTTTTCTACAAAAAAAGTAAATATTTGGATATGAATATGAACGCGATTAGATATTTTTGATAAAATGATCTATGATTCATTTTAAATCTTTTTATCGATGCCATACTTACGAGTAAGGATTAATTTTTACTTATTTAGGACTTGATAATTTCCATGGACATTTTATATTTTTGGGAATTTTTAAATCTTTCATTGTGACGATTGGTGTTTTCGAATGGGAAATTTTTCAATAGAACAATTTTTGAACTCTATGGAGGATTAAAAATAGAAGTATGTGAAAATTTATTTAGATAATATATATTGTTATCTTTTATTAAATTTTCCTACTGAAATTCAAAAAAAAACACTTAGATCAGACCAGCACATTTTAGTTTAACATGAATAATGAGGACATGTCTGTGAATTCAAATTTGGATGATCTCATTGATTTAAGGCCTGACTTGATAAACCAAGAAAATATGCTTGAAGAATTAAGGAATGTAAAGGTAAATTTAAAATTATTTTAGACAATACCTAATAAAGAATTTTTATTAAATAATATTCAATTTTAATAAATTAAAATTTATTTAATGAATCAGATTGAAAAATATTGCCATAAAAATAATCTTTAGCCTAAAATTTTTACCCGGACATCTTGAAAGATATTTCTAATTATTAATTTTTTGTTCATTTTAATTTCATTTTTTTCAGTCCGATTTGATTGTTTTGACAAAGGAAATCAAAAATATCAAAATAGCACGAAAAATGGATTTAAAGAAAATGAAAAATATTACAATATCCAACAAGAAGGATTTAGATGAAATTGGCATAAAATTTAACAATAAAATGACGACAATGAATTTTATGATTAATGAGGTAAATTTAAGGGTAGTGAAAAGACGATTAAAAATATAAAACAATAGATTTTTGGGATTTTGGCCTGTAGTCTTATATGCCTTTGAGTTAATTAAACCTGAATTTCTAAGGAAAAATTTGGTTTATTTTAAATTCACAAATTGTCTTAATAATACAAAAAAAGTGAAGATTTTTGAATATTCTTTAATAATTATTACAAAACCAATACTTGTGTCGATTTAACAACTCCGCTTTTTTGTGAGAAGAGTAGAAGCTGTGAGGTCTTTGGGTGTTAGGATGGGGTTAAAGGCTTGAAATGAATTTTACCCAATCATATCCGTAATCTATACCCTAATGACCCTAATAACCCTAAAACCTGATGACCCATAGGGGGTCTTCACTTTCCAAAAAAAGTGGACTTAGACTACACAACTACCCGAAAACCTATTAAAAAATGATTATTGCTTTAACTTTCCATTTTAGAAACAAAAGGAAAGCAGTGAGGCGATTGAACAAAAATGGATAAAATTTCAAGAGGAAAATTTTGCAAGGATACATAGATTTAAGGAACAAATTATTGCAAAATTCATAGTCGAAAATAATAAGCTCAAAATGGAAAATGACAAATTGAAGGAAAATATAGAAGAGTTAAAAATGGAGATTGGCGGAATAAAATCTGAAAATGAGACAACAAAAATGAATGAAAAAAGAATGAAGAAGAAGGAAATGAAAAAGAAGAAGAAAGTGGAGAAGAAAATTAAGAAATTGAAGAAGGCCAAAAAGGCAGTGAAAAAGGTGGCTTTTATGATCTAAATTTAGCTTTTTTAAGTTTTAGCCAAAAATAAGCTTTTTAATTTATGAAAATAGCAAATAGAATTTGAATTATTCGAATTTTGGCTTAATTGTTTGGCCTCAATCCTGCGTTTATAAATCAAAGTTTTCTTTTCTCTCACTTTTCCAACATTCCATGCCTTTTATCTACATTTTATAATATCATTAATTTTTTATTAATTAAATAGATTTTTTTAAAGGTTGAAATGGATGACCCAATTTCAAATTGCATTGCCAATGAACACCATGAGGAGCCGAATGGATGGGATTTGGATGGATTAATTAATGTCAAAAATTCCCGCAAACTGAAAAATGAAAAGACAAACTTGTTGATTGAGGCAAGTCCAATTTTTAATAATTAAGGGATTGATTTTATAAAATTTTTATATAAAAAAGCAATTCAAATTAAAAGTTTATCTTTTTTGAAATAAAATTTTATATAACTTTTATCTTTTTTTTTTATTAATATTTTATCGTTTTTGGCTTTATTTTCGGAAATTTTCCACCTTTTGATATTTGTGAAAGAATTTTTCATATGGAAAAATTTTACAATGTCAATAATCTCAATTTTTAATGAAATTTTCAGGAAAATATCATGACCGAAAATTACCAAGAATCATCATATAATATGCATATTCCACCAATTTATCGGACAATTGCCTATTTAAATACCTATGCTCAAACAAGACAATGGGAATTATTACGGAGTGAAACATTTGACTATACGGTCGATTTTGAACCAAAACAACGGCAGATGATAGCTGAATTGATGCAGGGTCCAAGTGGCAAAAAATTCCTCCGAATTTATAATCTGAAACAGGTATTTGTGCATTTTTAATAATAAATCATATAAATAGACCATATTTATTCCATTAGAATTACAAAATCAAAAAATTTCTTTACCCATAAAAATTACAAAATACAAAAAAAAATGTTAAATTTTTTCATGAAGTAAATTAACACAAAAAAGTAAAAATAATTTCGACTATATTTAGGTCATTTTTGAATATCACTTTTTAGATTGGTTGCTTACTGTTGGAACGGTAGTGAAAATAGGAAGAATTTGAGATGAATTTGAATATTAAATTATGGCAATATTCCCCTTTGACATTTAATCCTATTTTCTTATTTTGTCCGTTTTCCTCATTCCCCAATTCACATTCCAATTCTTGGATTTATTCCCAATTTCCCAATATTCATATTAAATTGTTTTGCTCTCAATAAAGACTTTTGTTTGGATAAATAATAAATAAAATATTTGATTTATTGAGTCTTACTTCATTGGTTTCAAACCTAAGACCCAACATAATTGGCGTACTTGGCAAACAAAAAAATTATCAATTCGGGAAATCAATTAAATTCGTCAACAGTTCAATTCAACTTCAAATTTTGGAATAACCTATCAATAGCTGTGTGCTTTTGACCGAATTTGCTGTGTGCAAATCGGGTTTAATTCTTCAAACAATAATCAAAAATAAAATTGCATCAAATCGACACAAATCTATAAGGATTTGTTTTCATCAATCAAATAAAATTTCTTCAATTCAACACAAATCTAAAGGATTTGTTCGCCAATAAAATCAATCACCAAAAATGGCAGCACCGCAATTAACAATTCAAGAATTATTGCAAATAGTGCAGCAGCAACAAAACCAATTGCAACAGCAACAAAATCAAATTGGACAATTGCTGACTAATGCTGGAAATGCCGCTGCACCAAATCAGCAAATAAACGCTGCCACAAATCAACAAATTGTGCCACCATTAAACGACATCATTCTTTTTGAGTCGACCAATGACAAGAGCCGAATTTCGGACTGGATCGACCGATTTACATTTGCTATTGATTGTGCAGCGCCTGGCCTAGATGATGAATTAAAAGTGAAGGCCATGATGAACAAGCTCACTGAAAATTCTTTCGCAGAATATGCTAAGTTTGTTCTTCCAAAATCTGTCACTGACTTTACTTTCGATGAAACAAAAGACAACCTCAAGAAGCTTTTTGCGAGACAGCAGAGTATTTTTGTTGATCGCTACGACTGTTTAAAAGCAACAAAGGAGGAAAATGAGGATTTCAAAAGCTTCATAAACCGCCATAAAATGCTTTTACGAAATTTTGAATTTGACAAAATGAATGAACAACAATTTATGGTGTTAATGCTTCTCCTAGCGCTTAAGGCGCCCAAGGATGTTTCATTGAGGCAAAGAATTCTTACAAAATTGGCCCAAGATGGCGATGCAATCACATACGAAAATGTCGTGGAGGATTGCCTTAATTTTATGGCAACAATCGCTGAATCAAGAATTGTTGAGAACCAGCAAAACAAAAATGTCAATGCAATTATCAATAAGGGCAAAAACAAGAATATTGGAAAAGGTTCTCAGCAACCGAAAATTGATCAAAATCCGCCCATCAAAAAGTGCTGGCGTTGCGGAAAAGCAAATCATTTGGCTAATGATTGTCATTTCAAGACTGCCAAATGCAGCAAATGCAATTACACTGGCCATTTACAATCGCAATGTGACACAGTACAAGAATGGAGACGGAAACATCCTCGCAAAGGAAATAATGACAAAAAGACAGGTTTTGTTCAAATTTCAACAGCAATAAAAACAAAATCGTCATTATTGAAAATTCAAATCAAAATGAACTCAAAGCCAATTGAATTTGTGCTTGATTGTGGATCGGAAGCCAACATTATTGATGAAAAATCTTGGGAATTGATTGGCCGACCAACAATACAAAAGTGCAATGAAAAGGCGAGAATTTATGATGGATCAAGCCGCGCATTTATTGGCAAAGGATTCGGAAAATTCGAATTCGATGGAATAATTACTGAACAAGAATTTTATGTGGCCAAGCAAGGTTCATTACATTTATTGAGTGTGCAAACTATGGATGCTTTCGGACTATTGGATGAAATTAAAGAAAAACTCCAAAGCAAATCAATCAATAGTGTACACCAAATGAAAAACGATGAGGAGGCTCAAATAGCTCCCTTCGTAAAATCACTCGCCACTAAATTTACAAATATCTTCAATGAAAATTTGGGCACTTGCAACAAAATAAAAGCAAATTTAGTGCTGAAACCGGATGCAACTCCAATATTCCATCGAGCACGGCCTGTCCCATACCATACAAAGCAAATTGTGGATGAGGAACTGGACCGGCTGGAAAAATTAGGAGTTATTGGCAAAATTGATCACGCAGAATGGGCCGCTCCAATATTGGTCGTCAAAAAGGCCGATGGCTCAGCAAGAATGTGTTGTGATTATTCAACTGGCTTAAATGATGCCTTATTGCCAAATAAACATCCACTTCCGGTGCCTGAAGACATATTTGCAACATTAAATGGAGGAAAATACTTTACTCAAATTGATTTACGCGATGCATATTTTCAAATTGAATTGGATGAAAATTCGCGAAAATTATGTTGCATTTCAACTCACAGAGGCCTTTATGAATTTAAGCGTTTACCATTTGGAGTAAAAACAGCTCCAGCCATTTTTCAATCAATTATGGATGCAATGTTAAGTGGACTCCCTCACAGCTGTGCATTTTTGGATGATATAATTGTCAGCGGAAAATCAGTGGAGGAACACAAAAACAATTTGATTGAAACATTAGAACGCATTGAAAATTATGGCCTGCATTTAAAATTACCAAAATGTGAATTTTTCAAAAAGGAGATCAAATATCTCGGATTTATCATCGATAAAAATGGAAGAAGGCCAGATGCAGCCAAAATTAAAGCAATTACTGACATGCCTTTCCCACATGATATTTCGACATTGAGATCATATTTGGGCATGGTTAATCATTACCAGCAATTTGTTCCGAATATGCGAAATCACCGAAAACCATTGGATGATCTTCTCAGAAAAGATGCGAAATGGGATTGGAACGAGAAATGTCAGAATGCCTTCCATAAAATCAAGGAAATTTTATGCTCAAATTTACTTTTGACTCATTATGATCCAATGCAACAAATAATAATTGCAGCAGATGCCTCTGAAAATGGAATTGGAGCAGTCATCAAACACAGATTTGAAGATGGAACAGAAAAAGCAGTGGCTCATGCATCAGCAGCGCTGACCCCAGCTGAAAGAAATTACAGCCAAATTGAGAAAGAGGGGCTCGCATTAATATTCGCTGTGCAAAAATTCCACAAAATGATCTTTGGCCGTCATTTCATCCTTCAAACTGACCATAAACCCTTGGTTACCATTTTTGGAAGTAAAAAAGGGATTCGCCAATGCAGTGCAAATAGACTCCTTCGATGGTCACTCATTTTACTTGCCTACGACTTTGAAATCGAATACATCAAAACAACCGATTTTGGTGAAGTTGATGCACTTTCACGCTTAATTAAGCGCTCAGAAAATCCAGATAATGATCGAGTCATTGCCAGCATTGAAACAGAAAATGAAATGGATTATTTAGCCAATGAAACAAGAAAATTCCTTCCATTAAAATTCGAGGACATCGCCAATGAAACAGCCAAAAATGACACTTTGAAGAAAGTCATGAAATATGTGCAAAAAGGCTGGCCAGACAAGAAAATCATAATGAATGAAAATGAAGAAATTAAAGCTTTATCCCAGCGAAATGAAAGTTTATCAATGAACAATGGATGCATATTTTATGGAGAAAGAATCATTGTTCCACAAAAATTCCAAAAATCAGTGCTGGAACTGCTTCACAATGGTCATCCTGGCATAAAAAGAATGAAGCAATTGGCAAGAAAATTTGTCTATTGGCCTAATATTGATTCGCAAATTGAGAAATTTGTTCAAAATTGCGAACCGTGCCAAAATGCGGCTCGAGCACCAATAAAAACGACTCTTCATTCTTGGCCAAAACCAACTGAACCATGGCAACGGATCCATGCTGATTATGCTGGTCCATTTTTCGGAAAAGAATTTTTAATTATTGTGGATGCATATTCAAAATACCCAGAAGTTTTTGAAATGACAACAAAATCATCCGCAGCAACAATCGAAAAATTGCGATATTTATTCTCTCGTCATGGAATACCACAAATTTTGGTGTCCGACAATGGAACGCAATTTGCCAGTTGCGAATTTGCCCAATTCATGGAAAATAATGGCATTACCCATTTAAAATCCGCGCCATACAATCCAATGTCGAATGGACAAGTGGAGAGATTCGTGGACACTTTTAAACGCGCATTCAAAAAGCTCAAAGAGGGAGGTGTGGCGACAAATGCAGGAATTATCGAAACTTTCCTTGTCTCATATCGAACAACGCCAAATGATGCATTACCCGATGGAAAATGCCCGGCAGAATTGCTCCTTGGCCGTCGCCCACGAACAACATTGGATCTTCTAAAACCTCCGCCATTCATTCCAATTGAGCGCGACAATAAAATGGAAACTCAATTCAATCGACGATTCGGAACTAGGGTCCGAACATTCACTGAAGGTGACAAAGTTTTCGCCCGACATCGAATTTCCCAAAGTTGGAAGTCTGGAAAAATTGCCAAAAGAAATGGAGTAATGTATGAGGTCATTTTCCCTAGTGGAAATTCAAATCGATTCCATGCGAATCAGCTGAGAGAAAGGCATACAAAGGACAAGGAAGATGAAAACCAATTAATGGTCTTCCATGAAATCTTTAATCTTCCTCCACCACCAATAAATGAACCAGAAGTCGTTCCGGAGGCCGAAGAACCGATAATTGAAATCCCAAATCCCATCATTGAAAATACTCCACCGCCAGTTATTCAAAATCGTCGTCCACAGAGGAATCGAAGGGCACCGAACCGTTATTCACCCGGCTAATAAGAGGGACTCATTTCAAAGAGGGAGGTGTTGGAACGGTAGTGAAAATAGGAAGAATTTGAGATGAATTTGAATATTAAATTATGGCAATATTCCCCTTTGACATTTAATCCTATTTTCTTATTTTGTCCGTTTTCCTCATTCCCCAATTCACATTCCAATTCTTGGATTTATTCCCAATTTCCCAATATTCATATTAAATTGTTTTGCTCTCAATAAAGACTTTTGTTTGGATAAATAATAAATAAAATATTTGATTTATTTAGTCTTACTTCATTGGTTTCAAACCTAAGACCCAACACTTACTCAGGTATTATTGTCAAATTTTTCGTTGTATTTTATTATATATGTAGAAAAAGGGCAAAAAAACCACCATTCTGAACATACAAAAGAAAATAATTTATTTAAGAAATATGACATAATATCGTTGGACCCAAATGAAATCAAATTATTTGCATATTTTCCAAGTATTTCTGTGCCAGCGGATGCTTACATTTTGCTCAATGCAATGCGTGCTCTACAAAATGATTTGGAGGAAATAAAGCAAGCCAATCAAATTCGGAATAAAAAAGTAAAAATATAAAATATTTCCTAAAGGGGATAAAAAAAATAAGGTTTAATTAGATAAAAAAAATAAATGTGACAAAAAAAAATAAATTAAATATTGGGAAAAAAGTATTAAAGATGGTGAAAAGCTGCAATGGATCAAGACTATAGGCCACCAAACCTTCTATCCAATCGATAAATATTATCAAAATGCTTCGAATAGTATTTACATAAAAAAATTAAAATTATTAAACCGTTTTAACCATCTTCATTTTTGTTTCAAAATTAATTTTTATTGATTAACTGAGCTAAATTATTATCAAGCGATATGTCTCAGTCAATAAGATGTATCTTCTTATAAATTTGGGTTTCTAATCTAGAATAAACCATTTTTCGAAATTTTATTATTTTTTTCGCCATTTACAATATTTATTAAAATATATGCTAAAAATATGTCATTTTTCAATATTATAGGCAAATATCTCAGTCAGCAATCTTTCAGCTTAATAATAAATATATTATATTATATCTTTATTAGATTGAATATATTAAAAGAAAATTATGACAAAATAACAACAAAAACTATCCTAAAATGTTCGAAATTGACATTTTTCTATCTAATTTTTCTCTAAGACACAAAAATTCTTATATGTAAGATAATTGAAAAAAAAAATAAAATCATAATTCGTTTACTAAATTTCAGTCTTCACTAATTTGCCATCAATTGACCAAAGGCGGTTTTCGATATGATTATAAGATAGAATTTCATTTGCACTCAAAAACAAAGCAATTGGATTTTCGTATGGATACTGTTACAACGAAGGCAAAACCAACGCATAAACCCAGACATTTATTTGGGCCAATTCCAATTGATGTGTTCCATTGGTTGAAAGAGCAAATGGCCGAAATGTTAATTGCTTGATAATTTACTTTAATGGATGCAATAAACTTGTTAATTATCCTATTATATTCGCATTCTTATGGGAATTTTTTGTGCTCTGTTAAATCGTTTATGATAAAATTAATGAAATTAATTTCAATCCACATCTAAAGGAACAATTTATAATACTTCAAATCATACTACTTGCATATTTTCAATTAGTTTAATTAGATAAATTAAACATTTTAATGATTGCAAAATCGAGTAAAAATTTGTTCCAAATCATGCATCCACTTCCTCCTTGTATTCATCCAATTCCATTTGAATTTTGTCCTTTTGTGCGGTTATCATTGCCAGCCGACCAAATACAAATTAATTTTTTTATGTGGCGTTATATGAATTTTGACAGAATTCAACGAGTGGATAATTTTCTTTTTAATGTGAATTGTAATTTACAAACAACCCTAATTGTCGTGTGACCTTTTCAAATTTTAAGGCGTTATTTCCTGCTGATATTTTGTTTTTGATTTTATTGTTATTCCAATAATTTACAATTTTCAAGAATATCGTGACTAGGATTTTGTTATCCACCGAAGTTGTATTTACAAAAAAAAATTTATTGTTATTCATCGAAATTGTATTTTTATTTGAAAAAAATTAGCACGCAGAAAAATCTTTCCTATTGATAGAGAAAGTTCTCAGGATAAATACAATATATATTTCAACAAATTCCGATTTTCAATTTCAATGACCAGAAAATTTATAATATTCTCATTTTTTATGACACTTAAGTTTCGTTGGAACAAAAATTCTTAAATAAAATCAACCTTTTGAATTAGACCTCTGATTTTAGATCGGCTCATGCCTTTGAAAAAATTCGGTTTTTTTGATTATGCTATACAATAACCAAAATTTAAATTTGCATTCTAAATCTTATTTTTGACATAGAACAAGAACTATCTAGGTAAGAAAATTCGATGCAGCTTGACAAGTTGAATTGAATGGTATTGTATCAATTTTATTGGGTAATATTCCATTATTGGCAAGTTTAAAATCAAAATACCCTTACCAAGACAAATATTTCTTTGCGGTCATAACTTGCCTAATTTGCATTATTTTTCTAATAAAAAGTGCAATTCGATTAAATTAAACCAATAGTTTTAATTTAACTATATGTTATATGGCTATTTAAAAAATTTTCATCGAAAATGCACTTGGTCAACTGTTGGCTTTTTCTTGGTAAGGTTGACAATAACTTAACAATATGGCATGATATGATGGAATGGATATAAGATACGTGATTACTGATTAGCACCCAAAATTATTCTTAGAATATTATTTTCTTAATTTTTATTAGGGTGGAGCATAATCGAAAAGTATCAAAAATTCAAGTTTTTAAAACAAATTGAGTGAATTGATAAATAATTATCGCATCCTGCTGACAAAAAGGATGCAATCCGCACCAATTCCCCTTTTCACATTTTCTACAAACCCAAATAACTACTATACATCTACAAAGGACACACTTTCAATTTTGGTCAACAATCTCCAAATTGGCATTTTGCTCAGTGTTCAAATAATTTCTCTTTTACTGATAGGGAATTTGCTAATTTTTATGCCAAAATTTGGAAACATCTCGGTGAAAATTTCGGCCATTCTAAAATTGTTCCTCGGCTTCCATGCTTTACTGTTGATCTTGGGCTTGCCTAGTTATTTGCAGAAAGTGAGTGTTGATTTTCATAATATTTTTTTTGTAAATATTCATCAATATTTCAGCATTTTTTGGTCATTTTCGATTGAAAATTTTTTAATAAAATTTTGGAAATAAATTTTTTGAAAAATTTTGCCAATTTTTTAAAAATCGAGAAAAATTGATATTACTATTTTTAAAAAATGAATCACAAATTGATTGGGACCTTTTTTAAAAAATAAACATGTATATGTTAAAGCTAATTTCAGAAATTGGTAAATTCCCGAATTTACCGGGCAGATGTGTCTGTAAATTTTGGAAAGCTTCCAGGTTTCGTACAGATTTATAGTAAATTTACCATGAAGAATCGAATGAGTCAACTCTCGAATCTGTATGACGCCTAGAAGCGAGATTTCTAAAATTAGCGAGCCTAATTGCCTAGCTAATTCAGGAAATAGCTAATTTCCAATATTATCTGTGATATATATAAAAATTACCATTTTTTGGAAATTAATTTTAAAATTATTTGATTAAAAACATTAAAATATTAATAATTTGTGATTGAGAATAATGGAAAAAAAATTTCTAATTTTTGTTAAAATACCTATATTGGTTTTAAAATTTTTGATCAATATTTTGACTATATTTGACCATTTCTTATCAATATTATAATCAATATTTCATATTTTTTCATATATATATAAATCCCAGCCCTATAATAAGTTTTGCATTATCCAAAATCTCATTTAGGCATTCGCGCTATTTAATCCGCGAACAAATTTCTACTTGGTAATTTGGATCTACGACATTGCAGGCCCATACAATTTCATACAACCGTATTTGTCACTGATTCTGACAGTGGAGCGCATTTTGATCATTCGATTCCCAATTACTTTTATGCGACACCGAAAACATTACATTTATGGAGCGGCAATTTTGACACCTTTGGTTTATATTTTGACAATAATTTGGTATATTCTTGAGATGCCATTGAATCCGGCCATAGGTAAAATTCATTGACAATATAAAGTTTTATATTTTATTAAATAATTTTTCACCAGTCATTCGAAGTTATATTTTTAATAATAAATTATAAAAAAATAAATAAATAATAATTTATTTAAATTAAAAATTACATTTTCAAATTTAACAGCTCTCAAATCACCACCTTTAATCAGCACTTCGCCGAAGTTTGGTTATATTCCTCAGACTACTTTGAAATTGACCTTTGGGGGTTTGGACATTTTTTGCACCGCATTTTTCTTTATGTGCTTAAACAAGGAAATGGGCAAAAAAATTGTATGATAATAATAATCAAGCGGATAAAACAAACTATATTCTAATGAATTGTATTTTTGGCAATCATTACGAATTGAGGTCCTAAAAATTTTTAATTTTCATAAAGAGCTTTCAAGGATCTTAGGATAATATAGTATAATATACTTTTTTTAAAGTCTGAAAGGCAATATTTGTTTACCCGAAAGTTTTAATTTAAAGTTTCCGGTTGATTTGTGGAAAATTTTTTCTAATTCTTTCGATTAGTTTCCTGATATTTAGGTTTTTCTATTAGTTTCTGAAAAGATTTATTCTCAAGTTTCCAGTTGATTGGTTCCGGAATAAAGTTTCCAGTTGTACTTGGAAAATTCATCCTATTTTAAAAGTTTTAATTCCGCTTATTTTACTTGACTTTATGAACATAATTTATCTGGGACCCCAATTCGTAAAGAATGATGAATTTATGAATACATTTAAATATTAATAAAAAAATTCAGAAAAATCGAATCGTTAAATTCACTGTTATTTGCGAAATTCTTATGGATTTAATGCCGTTTATTTTCCAGATTGCAAATATAACCAAAGTATGTATGAATAATAAAATATAAAAAATCTGTCTAATATAGATAAAAGATTTAAAAAAAATGTATTTCAAATATGCAGAATTTTTCATTTTAAGATAATGCCTGCTATCTTGCAACTTTTTGTCGCCAATTTTCTGACTGTACTGTCTCCAATGTATTTGACTCTCTGTGTGCTCTATTACAACTGGATTTTCTTGATAGTCGCAGCACGCCAGAGACGTCAGCAGCAGATCGGTGCCGTCTCATGATCGGGTCGAATGAAAATTATTACAGTAAGAAGTGTGGCAATGAAATAAATCCTAATCCTAAATAATTTTTTACATTACTTTTTTTTCATTCATTAAAAATGAAATTTTCATAATAATAATTTTTACTATATACATGCATAAATATAAATGTTGCGAGATGGAATTGAAAAGCCAGTTAATTGGTTATACTTCATATTTCTCTAAATAAATTAAGCTATTAAAGACCCATTACAAATAAATCTATCCGATCAGCGATTTAAATATTTTGATATAAAATTGATCAGAAAAGAATAATCAATCCATTAGTAAAAATTTTATCAATAACTTGAAAGATTGCTGACGAGAAAATGGACTCTTGAATAATTCAAGCAGCCGCTTCGAAAAATCCATTTTTGAGAAAAACGATATTCCTGATCAAATAAAAATTATGATCTAATTTTTTAGATATTATAATTATAATTCAAATACATTTTTCAATCATTTTTTTCATATTATTCTTTGAATTTGTAAAGTCACCAGGCATATGACAAAAATTTTGATAAAAAAATAAATATTTAAAGGGTTCATACTTCATATTGTCTTTCTTAAAGATGCCGACTTATCATGAAAGAATTGGCAGATTGAAGATTTTGGAAAACCTTTGTTATAGTTATTAAAAATCTTAATAGAATGGCGATTAAAAGGAATTTGGAATTCTATTTATTATATTTATTCAAGAAAATAAATGTATTGGTAAAATGAAGAAAATATGAATCAATAAAATTAAATAATAAATGATAAAATCAAGGAAAAATAATATTATTTAAAGTGGAATTTTCTTAAAAAATAATATGATAAATTTAATTTATTATCAAAAAACTCATTCTAATAATATTGTGAATTTGTTGTCATCATTTTCAGTGGTTTTGTTGATCCGACCATCATAAATCTTATCAGACGTTTTAGAATTTCTTAATTTTAAAATGTTAAAAATCTTTTTTCTATTTTTTACCCCGATTCCTGTGATTTCTATATTGATTTCAGCAGCAGGGAATTCACTTGTTATTGTTATTAATTGTTCCTCCCAATGAGTCCATGAATGTTCTTCGCCTTTTGGGTGTCGAACAAGAAATTGTCGCCAAATATCAGCCTTGTTTTGAAGTAGATTTACATTCGCAATTGGATAAAGTGCGAGAACTTCTCCAGTTTGCTCATTTTCCAAATTAGGCCAAAATGGGACATGCACATAGAACTTAGCAAACTCCTCCTGGGCCCCAAGCCACATAGCCATGTGAGTTATTATATACCATTTAAAGCCCCACTTTGGTGCAGCGCAACGAATATAAAACATTTCAGATATTCAAATCCAAAAAATTATAAACGAAAATGTAAAAAATTGCGTCCAAATTTTGTCCAAAACCGGTTTTCCACTTCTGCTAACCAAATCAACCCCTCAAAGCCCACACCAAGTCATACCTAAATTAGTCTAAACGAATGCTTTTTGAATATATTTATAAAGACCTACTTCCCGACATCCATCCCAGCCCATAGTTAGATATACCCCAAAACCGAGACGACAAAGCTTTTTATATAACGAATCCTTTTTTTTGCAGAATTGCACCAAAATCAAAATATGTCTGATTCTGATTCCTGGTCCAAACGCGAGCGCCAAAGAAGCCAAGAGGAGTTGAGACGGCGGTTGGAAGAAGAGCAAAGAAGAAGAGAAGAGGCCGAAAGAAGCGCAGAAGAGGCAAAATAAATAAACATCGGAATCCGGAACAAAGTAAATAAACTTTCCGGAATAAAAAATAAAACTTAAAAATGAAAAATAAACTCTCCGGAACAACCGGAACAAAATAAAACTTTCCGGAACAAAAAATAAAACTTTTCGAAATGAAAAATAAACTACAACCGGAACAAAATAAATAAACTTCTGTAACAACCAGAACAAAAATTTCCGGAACAACCGGAACAAAATAAATAAACTTCCGTAACAACAAGAACAAAAACTTTACGGAACAACCAGAACAAAATAAATAAACTTTCCGGAATGAAATATCAACTTTCCGTAACGAAAAACAAAACTTTCCGGAATGAAAAATAAACTTACCGGAACAAAATAATTAAACTTTCCGGAATGAAAAATTAACTTACCGGAATAAAAAATAAACTTACCGGAACAAAATAAATAACCGGAACAAAGTAAATAAACTTTCCGGAACAATAAGTCTTTCAGTCATTCCGGAACAAATAATAATAAATTCAAAAATGAAAAACATAAGAAGAAAAATCTAAATCAAATTATCCGCAACCATTTAATTTTTCTTAATTTAAACATAATAATTTGCCTATATTTGCAGGATTTGTCCCTGTCCGCCGAAGGGGAATGTGTATTCAAGGGCAATTTGCTTTGAGCCCAACGGACGAATTCAACATTGAAGGCATTGACATTGAGGAATATGCCCGTAAAATAAGAAGTTGAATGAAGAGAGGACCCCAAATTGTTTTTGTTTTTTTTTAAAATTATTTTAATTATTTATCCAATTTATTTTACCCCATCGATGATATTGTTGAAATTGGCACTCGAAAATATTGTTTGACTCAATTTTATCCATTTTTAATTTTATGTTATAAAATTTTGTTTTGGTGCGGAAGAAATAAATGATTATTATTATTACCCTGTATTTTTGTATTTTTCTTATTAGAAGCCCCCTCTTCCCTCAAATTTGAAGTACTGTACCTCTTTGCAAAAAGAACTTTCTGAATGAATTTTTACTGCATTTATTAGTGCCGTTGGACTAAAAAGTTATAGTTTATAAGAGAGAACACCAAATTTTACCGCCCATTTTTAGGACTTCGAAACGCTTCTAATAGAAAAAATTTGGCATATTTTATTCAATTCAATCCATAAATAAGAAATCATTTTATTTTAACAATATTAATGGCATATAAAATTTAATAGATTACTGTATTTATTGATTAATAAATGATAAGTGCTTAATTAGTAGGAAATTGAATTGCCCAAATAAAAATATTAAATTAATGATGATGATAATTAGGGGAATAAACACCCAACAATTGGACCAAATTTGGATACTGTAATTCTTTCATGATGGTAACTTCGGCCAAAAAATCAGGCAATGCTGCATCCTCCTTCAATTCAAAGGGGGAATTTAAGATGAATAAATTATAATATATTTTTATAAAGAATGAGGGAAATTATTTAGGGAAATTCCCATTTTTAATCAAAATTTAAATGGTGGAATCAATCTAATAAGTAAAACAGATGGATTTATTCTAAAAACAGACTGAATTAAAAATTTAAAAAAAACGAAATGCTCTTGAATTAAAACATAATAATATTTAATAATCCATTTTCCATTCCAATTCCATTTTTTGATCAAATTCCCCCAATTTCAACCTTCAATGTTTTGACGGCCACGGCGACTGGCCTTTCGCATCCAGGATGACTTAAAATTGCCTCATAAACATTACTGTATTGCCCCATTCCCAATTTGTTGTTCATTTTGATTTCCTCTCGATCCACTTTCCATTTGTCCGATTGTTTCAAATTCAAGAATATTTTTTAAAGATTTTTTTTCCATTAATGAACTCACAAAATTTCATCATAATTTTGGAACGCTTCCTTTAACATTTTCTTATCCACTTTTTCAGAAAGATTGCCAACGAATATTTGAAAATCCACTAAAAAATATATATAAGTACATGTTGAGAGAAGTGGCAAACTACTTGTATCTGGTTTGCTTGGTTGATTTTTTTTGCTGTTGATTCTGTTGTAGATGAATCTCCATCTCTCTGATATTCGTATCTCTCAATGGTTGGGTGAATTCAGGTTTTTGGGTTTCATCCATTTCCACTGCCAATTGTGCTTGGCTACTGTCCTGGCCAGCCTTATTGCTTATCAGAATGCCATATTCGCCGGCATTCTCTACCTTTGCCTCCCGGTTGACCAACTTGAATTCGCCAGTGTCTCTGTATTCCACCAACTTCACTCGGTCTCCATCCGGTATCAATGGTTCGCCATTTTTGAACCATTCCACCTCCGGAGATTGTTGTCCAGGTTTCCCTACGCCAGCCATTTTCTAGCCCATTTCCATGGATTCACCTTCCTTCACTTTTTGTCGTTTCAATGGCTCAATAATTCTTGGCCTTTCCACACCCGCATCTTGTTCCGTGACTTTAGCCTCAGTTTGTGCTTGGCCGAATTCATTTTTGGCCACTGCCCGATATTGGCGGAAATCATTTTGTTGCACTTCTTTGATGACCATTCGCCAATGTGTTTTCGTTTCATCGTATTGAATGCTCATTCGGGTGCCAGATTGAATGCGGAAATTGTCGTGAACAGTGAAAAATTCCACATTTGGCTGGGGAATGCACCGGACGCTGCATTCCAAAATGACTTGGCCACCGATTTGTGCTTGTTGATTGGAGAGTGGCCGAGTGAATTCGGCCGACATTGCTGTGAAAAGTGGATTACATTTTGGGTAAAATTTTTATATTTTTGAGGGTAAATTCACTCAAAATTATTGAAAAACTCACTTTCCACTCGAGGATTGCTCGCAGTTTTTGCTTTTCCAACAACATTTTCGGCTACGCAAATATATTTTCCTTCGTGAATATTCTCCACTGCGTCAATACTCAACCGTTGTACGCCCTTTTCCTTTGTGATTTGAACGCCCTCCTCCGGTTTGTCCTCCAATTTTTGATTGCCTTTGTACCAAATGATTTGTGGTTCTGGCAATCCGGTAACATTGCATTCGAATGCCATTTTTTCACGCAAAGGCACTAATTTATCCGTCAAATTTACTTTGAATTCTGGCGCCTTTTGCACGGGTTTGTACAGTGTTTCTATAAATAAACAAATTTTTTGGAATTTTCTCCTCTTTTTGTTAAACAGAACAATTCCTCATTTGAAGCTTATATTTCACCCTAAAGCTAATTCAATATTAAAATGAGAAATCATTTTCCTTTTATACTTCAAAATGAATATATCATTTATACTAGAGCAGAAATAAAAGAGTTTAGTAAAGCAAAAAAACTGAATTGGCAAGTTTGCCATTTTGATCAAAAATAGGGATCTTTTTACCATTGCGTTTTTTCGTCTAATTAAATATTTATCCGGTTAATAAAAATGGTTATATACTAAAGAAAGAAAAAAAGAATGAATCTCCTTAATTTAATCCATTAACAACCTGCAACAATTGTACTAAATTCCATACTCTCTCCCTCGTTCACATTTGCATTTTGGAGTTGTTGTTGGAATTTGGGTGCACCTAGCCCAACCTCATCCACACGAATTGTTGGAACTGGCCCAACTCGAATTTGTTCTTCATTCATCGATTTGTCATTTTGATTTTCAACTTCCACCCTAATTCGACCATTTTCTCCCTCTTTAATGTTTGGAATATGAATGCAACTGATGCCTTCGGGCAAATTCTTCTCAATTTTGATTCCATTTTTATCATCCTAAAAATTAATTTTAATAAATTTAATTGAAGGCACAATTCTAACCTCCAATGGTTGCCCATCTTTGACACATCCAATTTTCTGTGCCCCATCAACTTTTATTTCAGCCACTAATTCCCCATTCGGTTTCGGTTCACATTCAAACATTTGTTCCAATTCCTTTTTAATGAAAAAACTTTTCGAAAAATGTCGGAAAATTTTTGATAAGTTTGTTAAATTTTCAGAATAGTTCCAAAGGGCTGAAAAAGTGATATAAAAATTTAAAAAATGACATAAAAAGGCTGAAAAAGTGTTCAAAAGTTAAAGAAGTAATCAGAAAGTCAAATATTTTATGCTTAAATCAAGTTAGAAATGTTTTTATTTAATTTATAATCATATTTATGGTTCTCAATGAAAAATTTATTTAACTTCATTTCCGAGCCCTAATGATGATATTAACATATATATGAAATGAATATAAATGAATGATGATGATTCATTTGAAAAGTCCTGTTGAAAGGAAAGAGAGAAAAAAAGGACTGATTTAATCTCAGTTCGGGCAATAATGCTAATTGAATTCCGTGGTAGGTCGTTCCCCCAAAAATGCAAAAATAAATGGGCCCCAAAAAGTACAAAAACGGGCGTTACCCCAAAAATGCAAAAATAAAAAAAATACATGAAAAATAGAATTAATTAATAAAATAAATTAATTTTAATATTCTTTTTTTGTCAGAAAAATATAAAAAACAATAAGTAAACAAAATATAAATTTCAATTTTCTTTATAATTTTATAAAAAATAAATTTATTTTTAGACCTTTCGAAGGTAAATAAATATATAATTTGACTTAAGGTAATAATATTTTAACGAAATGATAAAGGTAGAAAGAATTTTCGTTGATGGTATTATAATATGGGCAAACAAAATTTTTTTGAAAATTTTCGACCATATACAGGGACCATTTACTATTTCTATAGCTCTGTCGAATGAGTGATATTTCGACCGAATCCGAGCTATTGTAGGGAAAATTTTTTCCGAAAAATATATTGGCTAAGTACCACCTTTAAACGTCAACGACAAATTTATGGCTATAATTTATTTGTGTGATTATTAATTTTAGTTTATATTTTCCATAAAAATAAATAAAAAAAATGCAATTATAGGAGAAATTTTTATTTTTGCATTTTTTGGGGTAAAGCCCGTTTTTGCATTTTTTGGGGTAACGCCCTTTTTGCATAAATTGAGGGAGAGGAACATAAAAAATGGCAATGGAATGGATGGACCCATGGCCATGACCCAGGCATTCGATCAATTGTGGCCCCAAATTTTACTTCCTCCATCCCATAATTTTGGCCCCAAATCTTAGGCCATGTGTATACTTTTCTTGCCGGCAAGTTTTTTTTTCTCCAATTTCTCCATTTATCGCATGTGTGTCTGATCTCTCTCGGACTTGCTGGCAAGTTTTTGGGAGAACTTGCTAGCAAGTTAAGAGAAAAAGAGTAAATTTTATCACATCTCTCGCTCCAGCTCAGCTTCTATTGTCTATAAAGCGAAAAGTGGAAAAAACTTGCGGCAAGTAGCGAGAGAGCGATATATAACACTGTCCCTAAAGGAGATGCGAGACGAAAAAACTTGCCACTTGCCCGAAGTATATCTCAGGCCTTACTTCCTCCATCCCATAATTTTGGCCCCAAATCTTACTTCCTCCATCCCTTCCCTTTAATTTATTTAAAAATTTATTTATTTGAAAAAATTAATAAAAATAAGAATGACAAAAAATATGACAAAAAGAAAAAAAAATACAAAAAGAAAAGCATAATAATGACAAAAAGAAATTCCGGATATCCGCCAATTCTTGGTCCATTCCATTCCCTCCTTCTCAATTGTGGTTCCGCCGATCCTGTTCTCGCCGCCGTTGTAGTGCGTTCCGTCGGTCTCGTTCAATCATATGCGCAATCGCTCTTCGGCCTGTGCTGCGCGTCGTTCAGCCTCCTGTGCACGACGTTCGGCCTCTTGTCTGAGTCTTTGCTCCTCTTCCAACCGCCTTCTCAACTCATCCTGGTTACGTCGGCGCTCGCGATCGGAGTAAGAACCAGATGACGAACTCATTTTTATTTTGTTGCAATCCTGCAAAAAAAAAGGATTCGTTATATATAAAAAGCTTTGTCGTCTCGGTTTTGGGGTATAAATAAGTAAGGGCTGGGATGGATGTCGGGAAGTAGGTCTTTAAAATATATTCAAAAAGCGTTCGTTTAGACTAATTTTGGTATGATTTGTTGTGTGCTTTGGGGGGTTGATTTGGTTAGCAGAAGTGGAAAACTGGTTTGGACAAAATTTGGACGTAATTTTTTACATTTTCGTTTATAATTTTTTGGATTTGAATATCTGAAATGTTTTATATTCGTTGCGCTGCACCAAAGTGGGGCTTCAAAATGGTATATAATAACTCACATGGCTATGTGGCTTGGGGCCCAGGAGGAGTTTGCTAAGTTCTATGCGCATGTCCCATTTTGGCCCTATTCAGCTCTGAAAGATCTAGCCATATATGGATTTGGGGGGGCATTTTTGTTAAAAAATGATGTTTGGGGGGGGGGGGCATTTTTAATTGAAAAGGGAGCATTTTGGGGGTGGGGGGGGGGGAATTTAGGCAAAAATCGCCGCGCTGTGAAAATTTTAACGTCAAATGCCCTCTGAGAAAAATTTTGCAAAAAATAGCACAGCAGTGAAAAAATCAAACTAAAAATGGCCCCTCAAGAGAAATTTTAACCAAAAAATCTCAAAAATGGAGAAAAATCTCG
This sequence comes from Pratylenchus scribneri, assembly GCA_030063045.1. NCBI lineage: Eukaryota > Metazoa > Nematoda > Chromadorea > Rhabditida > Pratylenchidae > Pratylenchus > Pratylenchus scribneri. The sequence goes on from JAQSEB010000045.1 coordinate 1,095,165, forward strand.
AAATTTTAAAAAGAAGGCATTTGGGGGCATCTCGACTTGGAGGCGAATAAAGGGGCAAAATCTCAAAAAGGGGGCAAATGGCCGCCGCGGGGTATGTTGTGGTAGCCCTGCTCGCAATGGATGCGCGGCATGGCCTAGGAAGTGTTTGTAAAAATCTATGCGCATGTCCTTGGCCCTATTTCGCTTCAAAGCTAATAATATATAAAAAGTGAAAAATAAAGGACAACATTAAATTAAATTATTCCTATCGAATGATGAAATTTTATTTCGGTTTTGGAATGAAATGAAAATGTGGCGTTTGATGGCTTTTAAATTCGCGATTCCCCCTTCCATTTGCCCACAATCCTCTTTCATTGGGAGAAAATAAATGAAATGAAAACGAAATTGAATGATTCAGCGATAAAATTGTTAAATGAAAAAGGGAACGAATGAAAAAAGAGCGGAAATTTGTGTCTTCAATCATTCTTCCAATTGAATAGACGAAATAAATAAATATATAATAAATTTGATGCCATTAATGGAATTGGGGTCAAGTTGGTGGGTACGGAGAAAGGAAATTAACTATTTTAGTTTAGCGCATCTTTATGTTTTGCCCATTTCCTCTTCGCATTTTGCCACCTTTCATCATCATCCCCATTCTTCGATGGCCAAAATTAAAATGGGGGAATTGGGACCCGAAGGGACGGAGATATCGGCCTTAAAAAAAGAAGGCGAATGAATGGGTGCAATAATTTTTTTTTGGTATAAAGTTCTAGTAAGGCTAAAAAACAAAAAAAAACATATTTACAATCTTCCTATCTACTTCTCATAAACTTTTCCACAAACAAATTCCTCTTTCTATATATATGAGTCGTCTTCAGAATCTTTCGTGGCATTCTATGGCTGGCGCCCTTTCCCCTCCAACAAATGAACGAGAAAAAGTAGCAGGCCTGCTGCATGAACTCAACACACGAACACAATTACCGTTGGAAGGGTTGTATTGGGTTGGAGTCGGCCAAGAATGCCCCAATTTTTTTTTCCTAATTTTATTCTTATCCAATCGCAGTAATTTTTATTAAAAATTTATGCATTGCTTCGATCTAATTATTTTTAAAATATTTAAGAAAAACAACACAAAATCCTATTTAATTTTCAGATCCCACTCAAAAAATATTCTTATCAATTTGGTTTATTTATTCTTCGTTTTGAGGACCTTCACCCTTGTCCAATTCATTCAAACATAATTAGATATATTTTCATGTTGATGTTCATTTAATATTAATAGATAGAATGAATTCCAAAATAAGCCTAACAATTTTCACCAAATAAAATGCCTTATTAAAGGCAACAAATAAATTAAAATGGGAAAAAAGCATCAATACATTATACGGGGACAATTCAAAGGCCCATCCAATGTATTCCCGAATTATAAATAAACGACATTTTTGATTTGGTCAATTCGATGTTGGATAAAAAATGAGAAAATGTTGATCAAGGCGGGCGAACACGATCGAGAAGATGTGTTCATTCCGATAGTCAGTTTTGGCATTAACTATAAGAATTGGGAATGCCAAATTGTTTTTGGAGATGTACAGGTAGCATTTTCACTCCTCCTCATGCTGAAGGCAAAGGCATCCTTAATTTGATGTCAAAATTGTTCGAAGAATGGAATGCAATCGATCACCTCAGTAGCATATTGAATTCTTGTAAAATTTTACACTTTGTAATAATCAATAAATTAAAAAAGTGTTATATGTATGCTTTTTATTCTTTTAAATTTTTTTTTTTGGATTAATAGCATTTTCATGAGCAATTTCTAAATCATTCATCAGAGTTATCATCAAAATTAACATTCTGTTTTTGATTCTGTACATAACGGTAGCTTGGAATAAGGGTTGGCTGCATTCCAACTTGAACACATCTATAAGGAAAAATTTTGAAAATAATTTTAAAATTGAAAAGAAAAATTGAAAATGTCGAAAAAAAATTTTAATTCAAAAAAAAGCTAGAATGCCAAAATAATTTATTAAAGCTTCGCTTACATTAAAAAATCATAAAAAAAATTTTATATATTGCTCCAAAGTCTTAATGGTATAAATAATAATTTTTTACAAATATTTTTTATTTATTTGGATATTTACTTGTCAAAACGACATTTCTGGCATCGATTTCGAGTATTTTGATCAATTGTACAATTGCCGTTTCTATTACAATGGAAATGCAAATTTGCTAGGACGTAACGGCGGAAGAAGCCCTATAAGTGAATGGGGAATGTGTGATGTTTATTAAAGTTTTATTTTGTGCTTACTTTGCAACCTTCGCAACTTTGTGCCTAAAAATAGAGGAAAAATTATTTAAAAATTCAAATTCACATGATAAAAAATAATTTAACGATCATTATTAAAAATGCTTTTTATAAACTTTTAAGCCTTAAATTCATTCAATTTAACTAGTCAAAATACATTTTTTGTTTATGTATTTGGATAATCAATGGTTTTAAACCGTTTAATGCTCTTTAATTTTGACCAAACAATTATAAATTTTTGATGTTCAATTATTTTTTTCAGCATTTCTTTCAATGTTTTTTTTTTCTCTAAATTGTCCCCAAAATATCAAAGCCAACCCCATAATTAAAACCACTGGCACGATCCCCGCAAACAAGACAAAAATTATGGCCTAATTGGTTTTGTAGTCTTCGACGCTGAATAATAAATTTTAGGGTATTTTATTTTAAGAAAATAAAATTACTAACTTCTCTTTTAAATGCTTTCTCAGACAATTTGCTATTTTTATAGTCATTGTACATTTTTTGAACATTCTTTGCCAAAAGTCCATTTGGCATTTTGGAAAGAAGAACAAATGCATTTTTCAGCGGCAATGAAACGAATAATTCATTTAACAATTCGGCCGGCAATTGTCGACGAGGAATTGATAAATTTTGCTAAAAATTAAACATTTTATTTAAAAGTGGACTATTAACCGCTTTCAAATCCGATTCAATTTTTGCCATTTTTAATTTCAATGCCCGATTTTCCTTTCTCAATTTTGCATTTTCTTCGTCTTTTTTGACCATTTCCTTCATAATTTCATCCAAAATTTTTTCCTTCTTTATGGCCATTTCCTCGTTCATTTTACTCTCCTCAATGTTCATTTCCTTAATTATTTTGCGCTTTCTGATTGAAATCTCCTCTTCACTTTTGCAAATTTCATTCCATTGTTTAATAAATTTTTGTTGAACTTGTTCAGTCATTTTGATTTTTTTCAAATAAATAAATATTTAATTATCCTGAATTCAATTAAATTGGTTTTAAATTAAGTATTAAAAAAGCGGCATTTAGAGTGAATGGGAATGGGAAATATTTAATAATGACAATATCTCAAAAAATTGAATCATTTTTTGTTTACTCTGGAAGATCAATTATTCCAATTCAAGATTAAAATTTAAAAAAAATTTTTAGATACAGAAAATAGCCTTAGGGAAATATATTCATTCTTAAATTAAAAAATAAAATTTTTGATTCAATCAATCTGCCGATTTCCGTGCTATTGATAATTTTGCATTTTTATTTATCCCAAAAAATAATAAGTAATAATTACAGTATAATAAATAATTTCCTCGTTTGCTCTTTCTCATATTGTTCACCCCCTTCTCCCTCTTCCCATTGTTTGATTTATTTCTAGAAATATGAATGGGCACATAGTAGACTTTTGTAGATTCGAGGGGGGCTATAGATATATTGATTATATAGGGTGATAAAATTTTTTTAATATCATAAAAAAATTTTTCCTTAGTTTCTTGAGATACGGTCTATTATTTCGACCTTTTTTGCCCGGTAATTTCGTTTTAATACTTTCCTTTGGAATGACCAATGACATCCCTCTCATAGAAATCCAGCATTCTTATTTCTTCTTTCCTAGAATTTGTTTAAAATTCAAATCTCAAAATCGGTTTTAATTTGTTGAAAAATTGTATTCATCTCATTCCATAATAAAAAAATAAAATTCGCGAACAAATTACTGACTATTTTTTCCTCACCAATTTTACATTACACTTTTTTTTGACTGCTGATTCACATTCATTTTCAATCAATTTCACCTATTTGGTGTGAGATTTTATCATTTCATCCATTTTCCCAATAAATTTGAATGGTTTGAATTTGAACAAATTGTGACGGGGAATGGAAGCAATCCAACAAAAATTAATCATTTAATTTCCTTCAGATAAATTTATTCCAATTCCAATGAAAAATTCACTTCTTCACAATTCCCCCATCTATTAATTACAAATAAAACAATTTCGATAGAAATAATATTCAAAGTGCATTTTATCCATTCACAGCCAAATAATTTTTGTCAAAAGGAAAATTACCATTTTTGGTTCACCAATGAATAAAATCATTTTGGCCGGCTAAAGCACTATTTCATCCGAGTCATTTTTGCCCTTCATTGCCCCCCCCCCCTTTATAGGGACTTCCCACTTCCTCTTTCCTTTTTTGGTCCATTCATTGCCCTCTCCCTTTTTTGGTAATATCCAATGCCCACATTTTGGCAAGCCAAATCATCCTCATTCGTGATGGTTGGAGGCACAAATTATTTTACATCATTTCTTCCATAATTATAGGTCCAAATTTAAATTTGGCAATTCCCTCCATTCCATCCAAATTCATTTTTGTTGCGGATCGGCAACTTTTGCCAATTAAGGTCGAGGACCGGCAGGACAAAATGGTGGAAATGATAATGCCGGACCCAGTGGAAATGGACGAAATTGAGCGAATGAATTGGCAGTGGAAATGCAAATGAAAAGAAACCTATGGATTTGAATGGAATGAAAATATTTTTTGGAGTTTTTATTCAAAATTAATCAAATTTATTTCTTTTCTATTTTCAATCCAATTTATTCATTTTTTATCTTTTAATTTCCAATCAATCATTTTATTCCGGCAAATTGTTAAGGCGGGATTTTCTCAAGGCTTTTTAGATTGTTATCTTTCTGTAATGCTTCATCCTATGCATTTCCAATCTTCATTCCGTTTTCAACAAGCAAAAATAAAATAAACGTTTTATCAAATAAATTGTGTCTTGTGAATTTATTGGAAAAATCGCCTGAGGGCAATTCAACTCCAATTTGTCAATTCCAGGATTTAGAATTGAGGAAATCAGCCAAAACAAATTTCCCTAATTATTTAGAATTCTTCATTTCTTAATTTTAGGATTGGGCAAGGATGGAATTTGCCTTAAGGAAATTTTGGTATAAAAGGGAATTTTATGCCCGATAGTTCGTTGGCTTAAATTTTCCTAATTTTACTAAATCCCCTTAAATTCTAAAGACCGGAATAGTTCACTAGTCTAAAGATGTTTCCTAAAGATCGGATTAGTTCACAAATCTAAAGGATTCCTAATAGTAGAGTAATTCGTTACTATAAGGATAGGAAATAAATTTAACAATTTATTTGCCGAACGCTAAAGCGATGAAAAATTGTGTGTATGAATGAATGTGGATGGACGATCTTGTGGGGAATTGTCTGGGGCGTTTCTTCGTCCATCCTTCTTTCTTCCATTAGCATTGTTGGGGCACGGATTGGCGGGGCAAGGATTGGCCAAAATGAAGAGAGTAGGCAATCTGAGGAGGGCAAGCCATTTGGACGGTTTGGATGGCAACGGATGGTTTTTGCGGGGTCAGCAAATGATGGGAAATTGTTGTTGCCTTTGGGGCATATGTGGATGGGAAATGTGGCTGTAATAATTGTAAGGGGGAATAAATTAAAAGGTAGAAGATTCTACCGATAAAAAATATAAATGCAGCAAATAGGCAATGATTTGCCAATCAATTGGAAATTGGGAAGAAAATTGGAACTTAAATAAAAAATATTTAAATTCGCAAATGAATTTGCGACACTCACACCAAAGAAAAAATTGTTATTGGAGTGGTCTTCCGCGTTGTGCTCTTCCCTCAAAGTTGTTTGTAGTTGGAGTTATAGTAGACTCGACAATTCGAGTTGTAGCTGGTGCTGGGTTGTTGATTGCTGCTTCCTTAATTTCATTTACTTCAATTAGTCTATTTTCTAAATTTCCCTTTTTCTTAAACTCTTTCTTCCATAGATAATTGAATTTAAGCTTTGATATGAACAGATAGATTTTTATGGCCCATTCTAATAATACAATGGCTGTCACAATGTTTTTTACATTATTCCAATTTATTAATCGGTTCCAAATAATGGATGAGATACTATGTTCATCGATGGATATCGACCCTCCCCCTTTTGAAAAATGAGAATCATCGGCAATTGCCTTATAGTGCCATTGACTTGAACGTAATGATCGAAATTGTTTCAACGATTCAGATAATGAGTCCGAGATATTTGTTATGATTAACATTTTAAAGATTTGAATATTCGTATTAGGAGATCCTTCAGCCCATACTTTATTTTGAAATTCGATCTTCTCAATTTTTTCCTTAAGCGAAGATTCGCCGGAAAACTGATCAACTTGATACATTTTGCCATTCATCATGATATTGATGTGCTGATATAATTCACAGTCACCTTCTTCTGATTTAGGGTGGAAAACCGCTGTTAATGGTTCAAGAAATGCCAAAATTGGCTCGATTCCATCTGCTAGAGTAACATTTGCTGGGATGAATTTAAAGCATTTTCCATTGGATGGAATGAATCCAAATGATTTTGGTTTTGAGCATTTCCAATATTCCAGTATCGTCGGTGAGACCCATCTTGCTTCTAGATATTCGACATTGGCTAATTTTCTAATGAGAATAGTGGGATTCAAATGTGTGAAATCATTGCTCATGATTGAGTCGGAAATATAATCACAAATCATTTTTGAATAAGACTGGAAAGCCTGATGTAGAACTTGATCGGCAAACAGAGATCTGGCTTGCAATTGTGATTCAAGTTGAGAAGTTTGTACGCTACCGTCAAGATTGTCGGTATCTGAACGTTTTCTTCTGTTCTTTTCTTTCTCTTGTTTTAAATGCATGTATTCTCGTTCCAAGATTGCAAATCCTTGCTGACTTTTGACTAAATCCCTGGAGCATGATTCAACAAATTCGGGATTGTCGTCGAAGGTCAATGATAATTCTGAATCAGAACTAAGCCATCCTCCTCTGTACAATGTTCCGTTCATAGACATGAACTTTTTGAATGTACATCTTTCGTCAGACCAGGCTCTTGGTCCTTGTGAACTCAAGACGGGCCAAATAAGCAAAGATTTGCTTTTGAGTCGGCAACTTCCTTCAGAATATTGGCAATGATCTAGATCATCTATGGATGATTCCACAATTTCTGTGCCAGGTTTGCTTATCAACGTGATGTTTCTTAGGATGCAATTCGTGACCTTTTTTGTTCTTTTGCCTATTGAGAACCAAGTTTGCTCATATTCAAGCTTGTGTCCCGTTGTCATTGATCCTTTAGGGTCTCCAAAAAGAAAGCCATGTTCGCCACAGTCTTTGGTTCGGCTTAATTTTTCACAATCTTCTTTAGAAATAGGAATGATTTCCTCTTTCGGATCATCAAAGGGATCATTTAAGAAATTTGTCCAATAAGTAACTGAGCTTTTTACGATTGTGCATTCAGAACCGTGGAATTGATATTCCTTTCGATCGGGTCTATATAAAGTCAATTGTAATTCCTTAGGTTTATCCACAAAGATTTGTGATAATTTCGAACAAGCACTTGCATCTCGAGTGATTTGGACTAATTTTGATTCCGAATTCCGATGACAAATGAGCGGAGTTTGCGAAATGATAGGAGAAATGCAAATCAAAAACATGAGTGTGCTCAAAAAGAATTTCGAATTAGTAAAGATACGCTTTCCTTTTTTCCAATTTGAGGAAGATTCCTCATAATTATTATCTTTACTTTTATATTTCCCACTCTTACCAGGAAGTGAATAATTCATGGTTGGGTCGTATTCTTCTTCCTCATCATCCGACACATTATGTCTAAAATCATATTGACGTTGGTGATTCAGGGTGATGGGCCTGTGCATTTTTCCACTTGAATCTGTTCGCCAATGCTCGGTTTTATTCATCTCAAAATCGTATCGCGAAACGGGCTTCTTCTGGACGATCTCAATTCTCTCAAAAACATTGCTGTTGTTTCTTGATATTCCATCTGAACATTTTGCCATTGCTGCTTCTTTTGCAGTCGTATCTGTGAGAAATTCTTGTAAGCTACGATTAGCTTTTTGAATGTAAGTTTTTTCGGTTTCCGATGATTCGGAATCTTCTTCTTTTTTATCAAATCTGAATAAGGCGTAAAATGAATTCCAATTGTTTTCTTCAATCAAATTAAGGGTATATTCCAGATGATTCTGGATCTTTTTGAAACCGTTCTGATTGACTGCGCGCGCGCAATTGGAATCTGCCTTGAAAGGTTCTTCAATAAAAATTTGTGCGCCATGATCTGCCTTGGAGATTGTCCCGATTCTTGTTTTGATCTTTTGTTTTCCAAATTCGATGTCTTTCAACCAATCAAAAAACAGTAAAAGCACCTTGATGACTTCAATATTTCCTGGATTACATTTTTGTTTTATGTCGGTTGCTAATCTTCGGTGGAAAGCGGCATCAAGGAAATTTTTTACTTTTGTTTCCTCGAAGATTCGAGGTGCTTCGTGAAACAAGTTAGGGAGGAATCCCTCTCTTTCCAAGAAAATTGCCACTAAAATCACAATCGAAAATGAATTTAATGTTCCTTTGGTTGCGTCGTTTATTGGACGAGCCCACTCTTTGACAACAAACACCAGTTGCCTGAATAAATCGTTTATTCTGGTGAGAGAATTCAACCAAATGGAGTTATAAATGCCGGTTAATTGCCGCCTATCCGCTGTGATGTCAATCTTTTTGTCCATCCAAATCATTTTAATGCAGGGCGAAGCTCCGTGTTTAATTACTTGCATCTGCTCACAATTAAAATGCTTCTGCAGCACTCTTTTGATGTCAAACAAATTATCGACAAGGATTTGTCTTTCTGTTTTGTCTGAAGAATCAGAATTTAACTTTCTGTCTGATGATTCAGACTCCTTTTCCAACTGATAGACAAACAAATCAAGATCACTTCCTTTCCTTGACAGACGGGCCAGGGTTGAACCGTAAATCATGGTCTTACATGCTTTCCAATTCTTGTTTAGCACCTTGTCAATTTTTTCACACAAATCAAATTTCTCTTTTACGTCTTCATCAGTCTCAATATTGCGAATAAAATGGTCAAGAAAGATTTCTTGAAGAGAATCTAAAGTGATGTCATTCAATGGATGGACGGGAGGAGGAATGGGTGAACTTGCGTATTCATTTTCATTGGGAACGATTTCCCTGTTTGATAATTTATTTAAGTTCCCATCCTTACTGAATTCGCTACGGATTGACATTATCATTCTTCCGAGGATATTTTCTCCGTTCCATGTGCGAGAATCAGCTTCGTTGTGATTAATGGTGTTAATTTCGCAGCCCACTGCCCAAAAGCGGTCGGGAGAAAGTTCGCATATTTCCATTTCACCAGTTGAGATTAGATAATCTCGCAATTCCGAATCGCTGAACTTTGCTCGTAATGCACCATACATAATGTCTTCTTTCATTCGTCCCCATTTGTCAATGATTTGACGCGATGTGGATCCATCGAAGGATGCTCGTCGTTTCATCTCGGCTGGTGACATTTTCCCGATGGCGATTTGATCAGCAAGTTCGAATCTTTCCAAGACCAACGCTTTTTTATGGGTGTAGTATTGTTCGACATTATCCCAAGTGCGGTTGTCAATGGTGAATGGGCGGCGATTGAAGTTGGAAAACCAATATTTGAAGGTGTAAAATCCCAAAATGTTCTTCCCGCCAATGTTAATGAGCTTGCACTGCGGAGGAGAGCTGACGATTCGCTCAATGATAGGTTTTCTCCAGCTGACCCATTCGTTATTGTTTGAAGGTTGGATTTGATTGATTTCGGGCCAAGTTATGCGTTCCATGATTGGAACATTTGCCGACAAATGGGATGAACAAGATTGTTCCATGGTCGATTCTCGCATTGCGGATCGATCAAAGTTGGCTGCCCTTTTTATTGGTAGCGAATTTTGGCTGAGACCAAGTCGTTTCTTTTTGGTTAATGTTGCCTTGGAATGATTGGATTCGATTTGTGGGATGCCTGCCTCATTTAATTGGTCAAGAATGTCCTTGGTTGTTGTTTCTGAATTGGTCACTATGGTCGGAAATTCGGTGTAAGCGTTGTTAATGCAGACCAATTCAATCCCATATTTATTTCTACGACGAATGTGGTCCAGGATTGGACGATTCCAACTTTTGATGATATCAACCTTGAACACGACAAATTTGAGAATGGGATTGAAGTTGATTCGGTCAACGAGAGTGTTCCACCAATTTGCATCATCATTGGGCCAGACAACAAGAAAGGCTCGCAAATTCAAGTCAATGAACGCCAGATGAATGGGCTCGATCGTTACGTCCCCCAAAAACAGCACTGGAGAATTGACACAAAATTGGCCACTTAATTTTTTCTGTTGCTCGGTCAATTGTCTAGAGGAAACGACCACGGCTGGAGCAGTTGGAGGCACGATTGCCTTTCGTTGCTGATTTTGTGCCGACGATTCGGCTTTTTCGGAAGATGTTGCCGAAGATTCGGCTTTTTTGTCCGATGATTTGATCATATTTTCCATTGGGCCCAATTCCTCGTCATAGTCTGGGACGAAGTCCTCTTCTTCCATCGGAGTTTCTGAAATAATCGAGAAACAATTAATGGGGTGATTATTTTCGCAACGATTTGCTGTCTCATTTACCCCTATGATGATTGATTGATTGATTGTTTGATTGATTATTTCGTTATTATCTTGATTTTCCCTATTTTCATCGAGATTGATTTCCTTATTCGGATTGATTTCCAAATTGTACAAATGCTTGATAGCTCTTTCGAATAATTTGTTATTCACTTTAACTTTTGCCGTTCTGTGTGAAATCAATTCTTCAACTCTACCCAATTTCCAGCATGATCTGGGAGAATTGATATCCTCTAAAAGCACTATATCACCTACTGTTGGGCTTTTGTCACCAGTAATTGAGCCTAAATGCTTTTCTCTCAATGCGGTAAGGTATGATTCCTTAAACCTTCTCCAAAAATTCTCCACTATAATTAGTGAGCGCTTGTAATTGTCAACTAATGTGTCTCTCGAATTTCGTCTTTCCTTATATTCCGGATCATCATTGTCAAATAGTTCAGCTACTATGTCGAAATTCGACTCTTTGATCGCGGGCTGAGCAATGTCTATTGGTCTGAGTGGCTTAATGTTTTCGGATTCGGAGACATAGGTTAATGGTCTTTCGTTCACTATTCTTTCTATTTCCACAAGAATGGTCCACAATTCTTCAAACCCTAGCAGTTTATTTCTAATTTCTCTTCTCAAATGGTATTTGATAATACCGATCACTCTTTCGTACATACCGCCTCTCCAGGGCGCATATGGGCTGATGAACATCCATTCGATCTTCTTCTGGCTTGAAAATTCTTTTATTCGTGGATCTTGATAGATCTCGAACCATTTTTTCCTTATCTTTTCGTCTTCTTCACTCAGTTTTTTGATAGCTTTCTGACCTAGAACAAAATTGGTGCCATTATCTGAGATGATTCTCTTTGGCGCTCGATATCTTCTCACGAATCTTGTGAATGCGAACAAAAATTTCTCGGCTGATGCGTCTGTGACTAATTCCAAATGTGTTAATCTCGTAAGTGCGCAGACAAATATTGCTCCCCATACTTTATGCTTTCCCTTTCCGTCCGTTGATCTAGCGGCCATGGGTCCAAAGTAATCAATTCCGACCGTTTCCCAAATTGATTCGCCTTTGACTCGATAGTCAGGCAATGGGGGAGCTTCCGGATAATCATAAGCTTTTGCATAAAATCGTGCACAAATATAGCATCGAGTAAGAGGATTCTTTCTCAAGACTAATTCCAATGTGTGTCGTATTCTTGGGATCCACCATTTCTGTCTCAAACTGGCTACCATGTTTTCTTGACCTGTGTGCTTTCTTTCTTTATGCATATCCATAATGATTAGGCTGACAATCGGACATTTGCGATTTAGATAAATCGGATGTACCGTTTCCGGTTTCATGTCTGCATTTTCAAGTCTTCCCTTTGCTTTCCATAAACCTTCATCGATAAAAAGATCTAAGTTCCGAATAGTTTTTTCACTTGGCGGAAACATTTCTTGTGCTTCTTCGATAAGAAGCCTTTCACCTGTATTCATTTCATCGACTGATAGTTCAGGTACTTTCTTAATCAATTTCTTGATTTGTTCATTGCGGCTGAGTGGAAGACCTGAGGTCCAATCAAGCTCAAGATTGAGCTCCTTCAATGTTCCCTTTTTTGGGTTCTTGAAATGTTCCACTGCTCTCAAAACATAAGCCATTGTATTTCTGATCCTTCGGAACTGCGAAAATCTTTCCCATTGGATAATGGGTTCAGGCTTTTCTATTTTTATGGCTAAGCTCATTTCCAAACTTGTATTTTTGGGTTCTTCAAGCTCGAATTTCTCGGGATCGAATTCTTTGATGCTTGTAGGCCATTCTTCTTTCTCTTTTGAAAGCCAATCCGGGCCTTCAAACCAAAATTTATTCCAACAGAGATCTGTCGGATCCTTTCCTCTACTGGCATAGTCAGCTGGGTTGTCTTTTCCTGGCACATGCGAAATTCGGAATTGTTTTTTGCGGATTGCCTTGATTCGATTGTTCACGAATCTGTCCTTCTCTTTCTGAGAATTCAGAAAGTCAATAACATCCGCACTGTCTGACCATAACCGAATTTCATCAATTTTAATTTCTTTTTCTAATTCCTTCTTGACAAAACTGATGTTGTCTGTACAAATCTTCATTGCATGCAGTTCAAGTTTTGGAATGGTTCGTTTGCTTTTTGGAATGGATGTAGGCACAACTAAGCTTTTTGCGAATGCTATATAGCTGTGGATGGTTCCATCTTCTTCGATGATTCGAAGATAAACGACAGTTCCTAATCCAATTTCGGAAGCATCAGCAAATCCATGCAACTCATATTTCAAACTTTGCTTTCTGGAATAATTTCCATAGCGACGAGTGAAATCTATACGTTGCTCTTTCCAAGTTTTCATGATTCCATGCCATTCTTTGGCATGTTCTTCGCTCACGACCGTATCCCAATCCAACTTCTTTTCTGCTTCCACCTTTTGACGCAACAATTTGCATTTCAATACTACTGGACTGATTATGCCCAATGGGTCATATGGGCGAGCAGTTTGGGACAAGATTGTCCTTCTTGTGACTGGTTTATCCTTGGGAAATTCTGGTAGCTGGATAGCTAATGAGTCCATGACTGTGTTCCAAATTAATCCCAATAATTTGGTTTCTTCTTTATCTGTTCGATCACATTCAGGTATTTGTTTGATTTCTTGCCAAGCATTACTTGTGAATTCTCTCACATTCATTGTTGCCTCCTTGAAAACCTTTTTCAAGAATTCATACGTTTCGTAAACTTTTACGGGTTCGTCTAATCCAATTAACATATTGTCCAAATATGTGTCACTTTCCAATTGGCGAATGATTTCGCTGTCATATTTTTCATAATGTTTATTTAGGACGATTCCTAAATGAGCTGGGCTGCATATGACTCCAAAAGTGACTCGAGTAAATCGATATTCCGCGACCGGGCTTGATGAGTTCATAGGATCAGTGTACCAGAGGAATCTGAGTACATCTCTGTCCTTTTCATGGATTGCGATCTGTAAGAATGCTTTTTCAACATCGCAAGTCATTAAGAATGGCTTCAATCTGGCGCGCAGGAGGATTCCCGCTAAATCATTATAAGTCTTTGGTCCCTTTTTCAAGCATTGATTCAAGCTTGGGGTTCCTTTTCTCGGTTTAGTATTCGCAGCGAAGACGATTCTAAGCTTTGTGAATTCTTTATCCTTTCTCTCAACAAAATGATGGGGTAAATAATGGAGTTTATTCTCAAATTTTCCGTTACGATTAACGGGCGGGACTCTCTCAATTATTCCTTTCTGAAGCTGGTCTTGAATGATTTCATCGTACTGCTTCAATAAGTCAGGTTTTTCCGCTAGCTTTTTGTGAATTGACTTCAATCTGCATAATGAAATGAAGTAATTGTCAGGAAGATTCTCTGCTTCTTCATTCCAACACAATTTCACTTCATATCTTTCTCCGTTGAAGACAAGATTATCTTCGAATTCTTTTCTTTCCAACTCATTATCATCTGCTTTCGCATCTCCAAGTCCAATAGTCTCTAGTTTCTGATGTCGATCGACGATTCGATCCAATTCATAATCTTTCAACTCCTTTGTTCCTGGAAAACTCCCTTCAAATTCGATTTCGTTTTCCTCTGTGGAAGCTGATGCGAAAGTTGAGTTCATATTTTGATCACATTTCTCGACCTTTCCTTCACCGGAAATGATTTTCCCTAATTTCGATTCTGAAATCCAAAATCCATTAGCTAATTGTATTTCTGGCTTGATTCCCATATGATTATAGAAATCGCCTCCAATTAGCAATGCTGGTTCACTCATAACCGGAGGAATCCGGATTTTATTCGCTAATAACTTATTCAAGTCACGCTTGTTGAATGGTACATGCGGCAATTTTGGCATAACTTTTTCCATTCTGCGAGCTTTCATGATCATGTCAATCCTTTTTCCTTTTAGTCCGAATTCCGCTACAGTGATTTGGAAATTGCCCAGTTTTACGCCACCTAGACCTGTAGCTTCAAACTTCACCTCACCAATTTCTCTTAATTTTAACTCTTTGATAAGAGTTTGAGAGATGTAGCTTTTTTCACTTCCATCGTCAAGCAAAACATGGACCTTTCTCTTCAAATTCGGATTCTCAGGATTATAGATGGTTACTTTTGCGCATTTCAGTAACGATCGAGTAGATTTCGGGTCTTTCAGACAACTTCGATAAGTTAGAACTGAAATTGACTCCTCAATTTCCGATGATTCTGAATTCTGATCAAACGTAGATGCTGTGGTTTTTGTCCCTTCTTCAACCGTTGATACGGTTTGGGCTCTTTTCCATCGATCAAAGTCTCTCTTTCGGCAAAGTGCCGGATGATGTTTAGGTCTTTTGCAAAGAATGAATTTTTTGTGGTATCGGAAACAGTCGGAGGCCATGTGGCCTTCTTTCAGACAACAATAGCACAAACCGAGCTCGTCAATTCTCTTTTTTCGTTCCTCAACACTTCTGTATTTGGGACAATCCATTGCAAAGTGAGGTCCCTTGCACATTTCACATGGATTCCTGATTGGACTTCGACTCTGGCTGGAGCTAGGAGATCTGCCTTGCGTTTGACTTCGTTGAGGACTGCGACCTCTCGCTTCGGTTGGCCAAGGTGAGCCTTGTCTCCTTTGAGGACTTTGACTTTGACTTGTACTATTTCCACTTGACTGAGATGATCGAGAACTAGACCGATGATTCGGTGATTTCGAAGTTTTTTGACTTCCTCTGTTCCCAGTCTTATTCGGTGATCGACCTCTTTTTGACTCAGTTTCAGCTTTATCTTTATAACGAACAGCTAAATTCATTGTTGAGTCTAATTCCTCTTTGACTTTATCACGTTTGGAATCCTTTGATGCCTTTGAACTCCCAGGACTAGGAGTTTCCTTTGAATCCTTTCCACGATGATAAATGTCTCGGAATTCTTTCAATTGGTCAAGTGCTGTGATCAGCGTTTTTCGGAATTTTTCTGTATTCCAAGGCTGAGGAACCAAGTCTAAAGCGATTCGAGCATTTTTCAGATCGATGTATCTGGCTAATGTTCGCTTTGAAAGCTTTTGTTCCAATGCCAAATAAATTTGTGGTGAGCTCAAATCTTGTCCAAATTGAATTAATTGTCGACACAATTTTTCCAATTCCAATTGGAGTTTAAAATCATCGTCCAAGGATTTGGACATAGGCAATCGCCCCAGTTGGTTATGCAAATCTCTTATCAGATTTTCATCTTTCCCATATCTTTGTTGCAAAAGATCAATAGCGTGTCCATAATTTTCAGCTGAGAAGGGCTGAAGCCCCTGTATGACTATTTTCGCTTCGCCTTTCAAAAGTGAACTCAAGTATTGCATTTTCTGAACCAGGTCTAATTCTGTGTCGGAATGTATTGTGGAGTCAAACAATGGCCAAAATTCAGACCAGTTTTTTCCATCGAACTCTTTTAATTCGAGGCGCGGAAGAGTCACGCTTTTTGATTTGTGTCCACCAATTCCATTTCTCAAAAGATTTGCGATCTTATCTTTCAAATCCCTATATTCTTTCAAGCGACGATTCGCGGTTGAAACATAATTTCTTAGTGCATTTCCATCTATTGATGCTCGAAATAGATTCTGAAATGCGCCTTTCTCTTCTGGCTGAAGGCTGTTTAACATGGCTGCATATCCTACTTTGGCTGCTCTAATCTCTTCAATTTGAGTAAAAAGCTCATCGTGTAGCTCTCTCACAATCGTTTGCTTGACGAAAACCTCGTGTCGCTGATCAGAAGTATTGATTTGATCTGGAACGACGGGAACAGCCGTTTCAAACACGATGTCAATAGCGTCTTTGGCTATATTGATCCTATCGATGAAATCGTCGGGGGTTAATGCCATTATCAATACTATTAATCACTTTCAATCAAATTGAAATGTCAAAAAAAAATTAAAAAATTTTAATTCGAAAAAGATTTTTCAATTAAAATTTTTAAACCAAGACTTTATAATTAATTCGAAAATGATTTTTCAAATTTTTGACCAAACAATTTAATCAATCAATCAATCAATCAATTTTATTTATTGAAAAAGGATTTTTCCAAGTTTAATATCAAATGAAATTTTTATAAAAATTATATTGGGTATCGGCTGGGCGGTGGCTTTTGAAACTTTAAATTACTTGAGATGATTCTCAAATTTAAAGTCTTTCCCAATTTTTATATTGGCCTTTACTACTATTTGGTACTGTATTATATAAAGATTTTTAATGATTTAAAATTCTTTATATTTTTATGTATTGCTTTGATAAGCAACACTCCCCCCTTGAAAAAGATTTTTCAAAAAGGGTTACTGTAGCAACTCAGCCCAAAAGGTCGCCACTAACGAAAACTGGGGGTCCGTGTGATTTGAGGAATATAGAATTGGCCTAGACCTTTCCCTTCGGCCTAATTCAATAGATAATTTATTCAAACTAAAATTTGCCTAAGGCAAATTTTATTCGAATGAATTGGACTCACTGGTTCACACTACCGTAGGTCCTTTGTCAGTTGCTGATGGCCCAATGAATTCGGCAAGCAATGCGAAAGTGCTGATTGATTACTGTGCTGTTGGTAGATTTGGTTATGATTAACCAACAAAACGTCAATTCAAACAGTGGGAAATGGCAATGGATGGACTGTAATGGATAGGCTGAATTAGGATTGGATAATCCTTATAATTTACCTTCAGGTGAATTGACGGCAAATTTGACCAATAGGTTAAAATTGCAATTTAGATTATCAATTTGTTCACTAAATTTAGGGAATTTGGATTTTGAGGATTATGGGATAGGACGGCGATGATTCGCCTATTGGTTGGGTAAATGGATTATGAGCAATAAGTGGACGGGTTTAACTGGTTAAGCTTGAGGCGATGATTCGCCTTCACTCAATCCAAATTGTAAAACGACGATTTATTCTTTGCGAATTAGGATTAATTCGCTCGCTTTAGTTGGCTATGAAATGTGAATGAAAATGACTTAAATTCTGATTGATTGGGCAAGGATGGAATTTGCCTTAAGGAAATTTTGGTATAAAAGGGAATTTTATGCCCGATAGTTCGTTGGCTTAAATTTTCCTAATTTTACTAAATCCCCTTAAATTCTAAAGACCGGAATAGTTCACTAGTCTAAAGATGTTTCCTAAAGATCGGATTAGTTCACAAATCTAAAGGATTCCTAATAGTAGAGTAATTCGTTACTATAAGGATAGGAAATAAATTTAACAATTTATTTGCCGAACGCTAAAGCGATGAAAAATTGTGTGTATGAATGAATGTGGATGGACGATCTTGTGGGGAATTGTCTGGGGCGTTTCTTCGTCCATCCTTCTTTCTTCCATTAGCATTGTTGGGGCACGGATTGGCGGGGCAAGGATTGGCCAAAATGAAGAGAGTAGGCAATCTGAGGAGGGCAAGCCATTTGGACGGTTTGGATGGCAACGGATGGTTTTTGCGGGGTCAGCAAATGATGGGAAATTGTTGTTGCCTTTGGGGCATATGTGGATGGGAAATGTGGCTGTAATAATTGTAAGGGGGAATAAATTAAAAGGTAGAAGATTCTACCGATAAAAAATATAAATGCAGCAAATAGGCAATGATTTGCCAATCAATTGGAAATTGGGAAGAAAATTGGAACTTAAATAAAAAATATTTAAATTCGCAAATGAATTTGCGACAAAATGATAATGCCGGACCCAGTGGAAATGGACGAAATTGAGCGAATGAATTGGCAGTGGAAATGCAAATGAAAAGAAACTTAAGGATTTGAATGGAATGAAAATATTTTTTGGAGTTTTTATTCAAAATTAATCAAATTTATTTCTTTTCTATTTTCAATCCAATTTATTCATTTTTTATCTTTTAATTTCCAATCAATCATTTTATTCCGGCAAATTGTTAAGGCGGGATTTTCTCAAGGCTTTTTAGATTGTTATCTTTCTGTAATGCTTCATCCTATGCATTTCCAATCTTCATTCCGTTTTCAACAAGCAAAAATAAAATAAACGTTTTATCAAATAAATTGTGTCTTGTGAATTTATTGGAAAAATCGCCTGAGGGCAATTCAACTCCAATTTGTCAATTCCAGGATTTAGAATTGAGGAAATCAGCCAAAACAAATTTCCCCAATTATTTAGAATTCTTCATTTCTTAATTTTAGGAAACCAGCCAAAACAATTTCCTAAAATTTGAATTGTTGAATTTGTCGATTTTTTGAAGTGATTAGTTTGGGGCCAATTCGCGTGGATTGAATTGGACGGTTTGAACACATTCATTTGGATTTGGATTGTTGGATTGGTTATTGAAGGGCCAACTATTTTTAACCAATCTCCGACAATTTTCCTTCGTCCAAAAATATTTTCCTACCTTATTTATTTGCTTTCTCCCCCAAAAATGTGAATTAGCAAAACGATTTTCCTTTTTGCCTTCATCCTGTTTCAACAATGCTTCTTTGGCGATGTCTCTGCTTCCATCGATGGATCATTCCCGCTCACAAATGGCACCGCCAATGCTAGGACAATTCCTAAACAATGCAAATGTGGACGATTCCTAAAAAGGTGCAAATTTGCATATTTTCGACTATAATAAATAATAAACCAGTTTTAGACGATACAAACCTTATATATTTTGTAGATCTCATCGAGACGCATCGATTGGTATATTGTCATGTTTGACTCAAAATAAAAGAGTTTAAAACCAAAAACTGGAAAAATGATTTAGTACCATTTTATTTTGGATCAAACCATAACAAATTTATACATTCGATGCATCTTGATGAGACCTACAAAATGGTATAAGATTTGTAGGGTCTAAAATTGGTTTATTATTTATTATAGTCGAAAACATGCACATTTGCACCGTTTAAGGAAGCGCCCACATTTGCATCGTCCTTTGTCTATTTAGGAATTGTCCTCGCACGGGCATCGCCATCGTGATCACTAACTACAAGCAACCGAATGAACCAAAATGCATGGTGGAAAATAGAAACAGGCTAACTATCATATGCACCACAACAGCTTGGTGATCTTCCCCAGGAATATGAATTTTGCGCTGGTGGCCCAAACGGAGAAGAAGGGTATGTTGAGGGAAAATTTGAAGATTTAAATTACAAAAAAAAAACATATTTTGGACGATATTTTTGGAAAATAAAACATTTTTTGAAAAGAATTAAAAGCATTTTGGTGAACATTTTTTGTAAACATTTTTTCTTAAAGAATTTAAATTAACATTTTCCGGAAAGAATGTAAAATATTTTGGCGAATATTTTTTTTAAACATTTTTTCGGAAAGAATTTAAATTAACATTTTCCGGAAAGAATGTAAAACATTTTGGCGAACATTTTATGTAAATATTTTCCAGAAAGAATGGAAAACATTTTGACTAAATCCAAGTTTTTTAGTAAACGAAATAAAAAATTTTTTGGAAAAAATACAAAAAACATTTTACATTTCTGCAAAAAACATAAAAACGGAAAAATTTGCTAAATATTTGAACAATTTTCAGACTTTTTTCTGCTACAAAGGCCAGCAGCTGGTTGAGAAATGAAAAGGAAATTATGCTCCGAGGATTGCATCACAACAAACAATTCTAGCTGTGGATTATGCGCGGAAATGCTTTGGCAAAATTGTGCAAAGATGCTGGCTTAAAATTTTATTTTTTAAAAGGTTTTTTCCTCCAATTATTCGATTCTATATAATCGCATATTGTCCACAAACAGGGAGGCTGGCATTTTGTGGCAAAAATTGGGCCATTGTAATTTGTAATTCATGAATTGTGGACATCCAAAGCGCAGGTTGCAATAATTTTTTTCTACTTTTTTCCTCATTTTTTACCCCAAAAATATTTTTTAACTTTTAATTAATCAATAAACAGTCATAGACTTTGAAAATCTATACCAATTTATAATGTATTGAATGGTTTATAAAAATGCAACTCATTTTGGTCTAAAATTAAATGTTTAAAATCGAAAATTGAAAATATGATTTAAACGGTTTAACTCATCGAATTCTATAAAAATGTTTATGGCAAAAGAAAAGCTCTATGAGATCTACAAATTGGTATAAGGTTTTTAGGGTTTCAAAGCAGTTTCTAATTTATAAAAAGTCAAAAACTAATTTTGAGGTAAAAAAATAAAGTAAAAATATCTTATCAATAATATTTTTCAGTCCATCAATCACACTACATGTTCTATTACTGTATTGGCCTTCTTCCAAGATGGCAAATATTTGGCGGCTTATGCCGCACAAGAAGCTAAAATAAGCTTTTGGCAGGCACAATAAACATTTCTAGTAAATTTGGAATAGCGAAAGAATTTATTTAATTGAATTTCACAGAGAATGGCCCAATCAAATCCAAGATGTGTCAAGGCGAATTCTCGGTGATCAGTCCAGGCACAGCTATCAAGTATTCCGTGCTCGACTCATTTGGATCATTCAAAATCATTGATTTTGATGTTTCTCAATGGAAAGGAGTACAGATTCAGCGTAAATATCAATTTCTAATCATTTTTTTTTGTAAATTCACTTGAAATTCTTTCTTTAAACCATCAAAACGAAATAATTCCATAGCAATTCGCCAATGGTACTTAATTTAAATAATTTACAAAATGGAATCCGTTCTATGATTCTCACGCAAATAACGGTTTGCAAACCGGTTTAATAAATTCATTTTTCTCCATATAAAGTTGATAATTGGGATTTGGGTTTTCGAGTATTGTAGAAATCGAATTAATAATAATTTTGAGTCAAAACCGGTTTAAAAACCTATAAAACAAATTTTTAGAGAGAGCGAAATGATCCTATTAATATCAAAATAAGAATCCCTAGGTTAAGTAAAACGTACATCGGTACATTAAAATATTTCTGAAGTCTGTAATTCCTTTCGCCATTTTCCCAAATCTCCCCATATATTCTAAATTCCTACATATTCCTTAAAGCCACTTATTATACTAACATTCATTTCCCTTATTCAAGAGCTAGCTAGTTTGTAGTGTAAAATAAAAAATTATAAATATTTTAAAAAATTTATTTTATAATCTAGAATTTTTATTTAAATGGAAAAAAATAAAAAAAAATTATAATATCTAAAAACTATTGAAGAATTTAAATTATAAAATATAACTATTTAATATATTAATAAAATTGAATAATATATGGTCGAATAATCTAAATCAAATACTTTGGAGATATTCGGATAATAATTTATTATAAAAACAACAATTGAAAAAGAAGGCATAATTGCTTTCAAATCATAAAGATAAAGAATGAAAATAAATCTAATAATGTAATAAAAATTTTTAATCCTAATTATTTAATTGTAATAAATAATGAAAAATTAATTAATACTTATATGTATAAAAGGATTCTCGCGTGAGCTCTAGCGAATTTATAAACAATGACATCGGGTCATTTAATTTTATAAATTATCAATCTTATAAAAGATGAAATTTAAATTAATTTGTATTGCAAAAACAAAAAATTATAAATAAATTTTCAAATAAAAATTTAAATATTAATGAATCTTTATGTAAATATTATAAAAAATAATTATACCCCTAAAAACTTATGAAGAATTTAAAATAATATATAATATATATTGATGATAAAATTGAATATAATTGAATAATACGAAGCAAATAATTTTAAAAAAATAAATTTTTGAAATATTCAGATAATTAAAAAAAATAAAAATTTGAAAAGGAAGCTTAATAAAATAATAAAAAAGGAATGGAAATAAAAATTATATGGATTGAAATTGTAAAAAAAAATTTTAAACTATTCTTTATTTATACAGCAGATAAATTATATGATTGATTATTATAAATTAAAAAATAAATTATTTAATTGTAATTGTAATTAATAAATTAAATAATAAATATATAAAAAACTAACAATGAGAGAGAACTGATGAGTCTTGCTGAGCAGTTAGAAGATAGACGAATCTTTAATTTATAAATTATTTATTTTATGAAAGATCAAAAAATAAAATTTTTATTACAAAAAACAGAAAAAAAATTATATAATATTAATTATTATAAATAAATTTGCAAATATATGTTTAAATCTGGAATGTCAACGGGAACGCGAAGAACAATTGGAAAGGGAAAATCAGTTACGGCGACGATAACAAGAACGGGACATCTATAAATTTATAAATATTATAAAAGATGAAAAATCAAAATTAATTTTTACTGTAAAAAATATTTATTAATAAATTTTCAAATAAAAATAAAATAATATATAAATTTTTATGAAAACGAAAAAATAAATTTATTACCTTTTAAAAACTAAAGAAAAATTTAAATTCAAAATATTGCTACTTAATATATTGATAAAAATAAAAATGAAAAATAAATGGTAGTAAATTAATTTTAAAAAATTTAATATATTTAAATATCGAATAATTATTTATATAAAATTAACATTTGGAAAAAGCACTATTGCATTAAAAGAATGAATGAAAATAAATTTAATAATAGAATAAAATTCAAAAAAAATTAAATTCATTCTTAATTATTTAATAAGATAAAGAATATGATTAATGAATAATAATTAAAATTATTAATTTTTGAAAAAATTTATATATAATAAAAAAAACATTGAACGTGATCTAAAGCGCGCTATTGAAGAAAACAATCGCTGGATAATTAATTTTTAAAATATTTATTTTATAAAAGTAGAAAAATTTACAAATAAATAAGTTATTTTTAAATAAATTTCATATATAATTTTTAATATGAATGAATTTTTTATGTAAATAATATAATATAATAATTATATCCCTAAAAACAAATGAAGGATTTAATATATTGATAAAATATATAATTGAATAATATGTTGTAAATTGCAAATTTATTTAATAAATTTAATGATGTTGAAATATTAGAATTAATTAAAATAAAAGAACAATTTGAAATAAATGCATTAAAATAATAAGAATAAATTATGAAAATTAATAATGGATTCAAATTTAAAAAATATTTTTTTTTAAATTAATCTTTACTATTTAAATATAATATGATTAATAATTATAAATTAAAAATAACAAAAGAATTAAATATTAATTGTAAAGAAAAATAAAAATAATATAAAAAGAATTCCTGCAACGTCAGTTGAAATTTCAATGAGTACGCGAGTAACATTAAAGAAAAATAATTTAATAATATGTATCTAAAATAGAAAAAAATTAATTTAATAAATAAATTTTTAAATGTCATCATCCCCGGATTCCTCTGGTCCGAACGAGAGAGAAAACGAAGCCATGATGCTAGAAATGAAAAAAAAATGAAAATATTATAAATTATCAATTTTATAAAAGATGAAATTTAAATTAATTTGTATTGTAAAAAAGAAGAAAAAAACATTTTATAAAAAAATTTCAATTAATTAAATATGATAATAAAATTATTACTCCTCTAATAAACTAATGAAGAATTAAAATTAAAAAATTAATACATTTGAAATATTTGGATATTTAAATAAAATAAAATTAACATCTGAAAACATAAATTCATTAAAATCATAATATAAAGAATGAAATAAATATAGAAATGGATTAAAATTTTAAAAAATTTTAAAATCCATTATAAAATTATTTAATAGAAGTGAAATTAATTATTGTATGACAAAAATTCTGGACTCTAATGTCGTGGAAATTAATGTTCCTGGACTGCAAAAAGATCGAATAAATTAATTTTTTTAATCTTCTATTTTATAAAAGATGAAATTTAAATTAATTTTTAATGTAAAAAAATAAAAAAATACTTTTAAATAAATTTTCAAATAAAAATTTAATTATCTATGAATATTGATGTAAATAAAAAAATAAAATAATAAAATTATTAATCATTTAAAAACTAATAAAGAATTAAATTAAAAAAAATAATATTGATAAAATTGGATAATTGAGAAATATGTAGCAAATAAATTTAAAAATTGAATATTAGATAGATACCTTATTTATTTTATGAAAGATGAAAAAAACTATTATTTATTATAAAAAAAAATTATTTATAAAAAAATTTGCACATATATATTTAAATAGAAATTAATTTTTATTTAAATGAGTTCATCATCCGATTCATGATCGGATCGAGAACGCAAACGGAGAACGGATCATAAAATTTTTTAAATTATCCATTTTAAAAATGATGAAAATAAAAATTTAATATTAATTTAATTAATTTTATTAAAAAAATGAAATTAAAATTAATTTTTAAAGCAAAAAAATAAATTATTTTTAAATAAATTTGCAAATATAAATTTAAATATAACTGAATTTTTATGTAAATGAAATATTAAAATAATTATTCTTTTAAAAGTGTGAATATTTTAAATTAAAAAATTGAGGATATCTGAAATATTAGACTTAATAAATAAAATAAAAAAATTAACATTTGAAAAGAGAGCATAATTGCAGTGAATTCATAAGAATAGAGAATGAAAATAAATATAATAATGGAATAAAATTATATAAAATAATTTGATTGATGATCAGAAATAAAAAAAATTAAATTATTTAATTGTAATGAAAAATTAATTTATATTTTTAATAAGAAAATTTAAGGTGAAATTGAAAGTAATTCTTGCGATAAGGATCAAAGGATTACGGAACATTTAATTTAATAATTTTTCTATTTTATAAAAAAGGCAAAATTAAAATTAATTTATACTTAAAAAAATTAATTGATTTATAAATAATTTTTTCAATATATATTTAATTATCAATGAATTTTTATATATATGAATAAAAATAATAATCCTAAAAAATCAATGAACAATTTAAAAATTTAATTCTTTGACATATTCGGTTATTTATCAATAATAATATTTACATTTAGAAATAAGGTAAAATGGCATTAAAATTATGAGAATAAATGATAAAACTAAATATAGAAACGGATTAAAATTGTAAATAATTTTTAAATCCATTCTTAAATATTTATATAGAAATATAAAATGGAATAAATGAACGATATATTATAGTAAAAAATGGAATATTTTTTAGGAATTGCAACGCCGTATTCGCGAATAGGAAGCATTCATCCGTGAGGAGTAATTGAGTCGTTTAATTTTAAAATTTTCTATTTTATTAAAGATAAAAAATTAAAATTATTTTATAAATAAAAAAACAAAAAATAATTATTTTAAACAAATTTTCATATATAAATTTAATTGTCAATGAATTTTTATGTAAATGAAATAATAAAAATATTTCACCTAAAAATAAATGTGCAATTTAAATTTAAAATTGAATACATTTAAAATATAGGATAATTTAATAAAAAAAATATGATTTGAAAAAAGCATAATTGTATTAAAATCATAATAATAAAGGATGAATATAGAAATGGATTAAAATTTTAAAATTTTTTAAATATATCTTAATAATTTATATTGATAAATAATATGATAAATGATTAGTTGTGAAAAATTATTTAATATATAACAAAAATTTTGAATACAAATCCAAAACTAGGTACAAGAGGAGGCTCGCATCCGAGATGATAAGAGCAGTAGAAAGTGAGCGAAGCATTATTAATTTTTATAAATTTTTTTTAGAAAAAATGAAGTTAAAATTTTTATTCTAAAAAATAAAAAAAAATAATTTTATAAATAAATTTTCAAATATAAATTTTTATTTATCTATGAATATTGATATAAATGAGATAATAAAATTATTACTCCTCTAAAAAACTAATTAAGAATTTAAAATGAATACTATTGAATATTAGGAAAATTAAATAAAATAAAATTAAGATTTGAAAAGAAAGTAAAAAAGCAAAATCATAATAATAAAGAAAAAAAATAAATATAATGATGGAATAAAATTGAAAAAATTTAATCAATTCTTAAATATTATATAGATAAATAATATGATTATATAAATTAGAAATTTAAAAAATTATTAATTGTAGTCAAAAATTTATTAATATATTTAATAAGAACACAGAAAGAATGCATACATCATACATTAAAACCAGAGAAAGAACGAAATCATTTAATTATTATTTATTTAATCAAAAATGAAAAATTAAAATTAATTATTTTGTAAAAAAATAAAATAATTATACGCTTCAACTAATGAAGAATTTAAATTAACATTCCTTGATCGAATCGAATAATTTATTTAATTGTAATGAAAAATTAATAATATAAAATATTATCCGAATCCGAACTATTTTCGCCATCGGCAACGGGACGAACAAAACAAAAAAAATTTAAATAAATTTTCAAAATAAATTTATTATCTATGAATTCTATGTAAATTTGAAAATAAAATAATTATAGCCCTAAAAATTATTGAAGAATTTAAATTAAAAAATATTACTCTCTAATATATTGATAAAATTGAATAATTGAATAATATGAAGTATATTAATTTATAAATTACGGATAATTAATTTAAATTATTTATTTTATAAAAGTAGAAAAATTAAAATTAATTTTTTATTGTTAAAACAAATAAATTATTTTTAACTAAATTTTCAAATAAAAATTTAAAAATGAAAGAATTGAGACGTAGGGAACGGGAAAATCAACAATTAATGCGGGAGCAGCAGAATGATTAAATCGCTTAACTTTAAAATTTTATATTTTATTAATGATAAAAAATTAAAATTGTTTTATAATATAAAAAAAAACAAAAAATAATTATTTTAAACAAATTTTCATATAAAAATTTAAATGTCAATAAATTTTTATGTAAATGAAAGAATAAAAAAATATTTCATCTAAAAACAAATTTGTAAAATAAATTTGTAATTTAAATTGAATATATTTGAAATATTAGGATTATTAAATAAAATAAAGATTTGAAAAAAGCTTAATTGTAATAAAATCATAATAATAAAGGATGAAAATAAATAAAGAAATGGATTAAAATTGTAAAAAACTTAAATTCATCTTAAAAAATTTATATTGATAAATAATTGGATTAATTATTATAAATTAACAAAAAATTAAATTATTTAATTGTATTGAAAAATTATTAAATAAATATATAGAAATTAACAGTGAAGAGAACTGCGTCGCATTAATGAGGAAATTGATCTACGGATCATAAATTTTATAAATTATTTATTTTATAAATTTTCAAATATAACTTTAAAAATGAATGAATTTTAATGTAAATGAGATTATAATAAGATAATTATATTTCTAATAAACTATTGAAAAATTTAAATTAAAAAATATTACTATTTAATTTATTAATAAAAAGCAAATTAATTTAAAAATTGAATACTACTGAAATGGATAATAAAATAAATATTTGAGAGAAATATTAAAAATCCCGAATATAATTTCAGCAATTTCCACAACTACCGAAAATGAAAAAAAATCGTCGCGGCATAATTATAATTTTTTATTTGAGAAAAAAGTCAAAATTAAAATTAATTTATTCTGTAATGATTTTATATATGATAAAATTTAAATTACTTTTTCAATAATAAATATAATAATGGACTAAAATTCTAAAAATTTTAAATCCATTCCTTACAATTTATGTTTATAAATATTATTATTAAAATTAGAAATTTAAAAAAAAATTAATTGTAATTAAAAATTAGTTAAAGCGAAAAGTCCAAGCGAGAATTATAGCAAATTCGGTAACATCGATCAAAAAAAGAAATGAAATTAAATTAAAAAACAAAAAATTTGATTTATAAATAAATTTTCAAATATGAATTTAATTACCTATGAATTTTTATATAATAAAAAAATAAAATTATTACCTCGAAAAATATTTAATGAACAATTTAATTTTAAACTATATAACTTTTAAATAAAACGATAAAATCGAATGTCATATAAAATAAATTTAAAAATTGATTATTTTAAAATATTCAGAAATTTGAAAAGAAGGCAAAATGGAATTAAAATCATAAGAATAAAGAATGAAAATAAATATAATAAAGGATTAAAATTGATAAAAAATTTAAATCCATTATTAGCAATTTATATAGATAAAAATACTAATATTATAAATAGGCAAAATTATTTAATTTAGAGAAAAATTTAAAAAATATATTATAAGATTCTCAAGCTATGATTCGTCGTTGGCTGCATAAGAAAAATCTGTAAGATAACAAACGTCGTAGCCACAATTAATTTTATAAATTTTTATTTTTATCAAAAAATAAAATTAAAATTAATTTGTGATGCAAACAAAATTAAATTAATTAATTATAAATTTTGAAATATGAAATTTTTATTAAAATGAAATAATAAAATAATTATTCCTTTAAAACTAATGAAGAGTTTAAATAAAAAATAAAAGACATCTGAAATAATAGAATTAATAAATAAAATAAAATTAACATTTGAAAATAAATCACAATTGCATTTAAATCATATAATAGAGAATCAAAATAAATAAAGAAAAATGGAATAAAATTGTAAAAAATTTTAAATCTATTTTTGACTATTTATATAAAAATGATATGATAAATAATTGTAAATATGGACGTGAATGGATTTTTGCCTTTGAATTTGATTGCCAGTTTTCCACGAGTCCGAAATTTGACGCTCGACCAGGCATTCATCATTGAAAGTTTACGAAATTAAAAGATAATTAAATTATTTAATTGTAATGAAAAATCACTTTATATATTTAATAAAAATACTGACCGGAAAATTGAAAGCAACCACTACGATACGGAGTAGAGAATTACGGATCATTTAATTTTATAATTTTTCTATTTATAAAACGAAATTAAAATTAATTTATAGTTAAAAAACAAAAAAATTATTGATTTTTAAATAATTTTTCAAAAATAAAGTTAGTTAT
This sequence comes from Pratylenchus scribneri, assembly GCA_030063045.1. Lineage (NCBI taxonomy): Eukaryota > Metazoa > Nematoda > Chromadorea > Rhabditida > Pratylenchidae > Pratylenchus > Pratylenchus scribneri. Next base: position 1,124,700 of record JAQSEB010000045.1, read on the forward strand.
ATATTAATATATTTTTTTTATATATACGAATAATAAAATAATTATTAATCCTAAAAAATTAATGAACAATTTAAAAATTAAATTCTTTTGACAAATTCGGATATTTATCTTTAAATAAATTTACATTTAAAAATCAGGCATACTGGCATTAATTATAAAAATAAATAATAAAAATAAATATAGAAAAGGATTAAAATTGTAAAAAAATTTTAAATCCATTCTTGAATATTTATATAGATAAAAAATATGATTGATAAATGTAAAGTTTATGTAAAATATAAATAAAAATGAATTAAATTATTTAATTATAATGAAAAATTGATTAATATAAAATTATATTCGAACTAAGTTCGCCATCGGGAACGCGAAGAACAATTAGAGAGGTAGAACGACGGTTCATAAAATTTTAATAAATTTTCTATTTTGAAAAGAAGAAATTAAAATAATAATTTGTAATACTGTAAAAAACAAAAATAATTATTTATAAATAAATTTACAAATATAATTTTAATTATCTATGAATTTTTATGTAAATGAGAAAATAAAATATTACCTTTATTAAAAGAAGGCATAATTATATTGAAGTGATAAAAATAAAGAATGAAAAAATATAATAATGGATTAAAAATTGTAAAAAAATCAAATCCATTCATTAATTATGATATAGATAAATAATATTAATTATAAAATAGAAATAAACAAAAAATTAATTTTGTTTAAAATTAATTTTGTTTAGTTGTTTTGTAAATTAATTAATAATATAATGATAATTCAGAACACACAGCGTCATTTTGAGGACTGTAAAATATCTAAGGGAAAAACGAGAGAATAAAGAATGAAAAAATGTAATAAAATTGTAAAAAAAATTAAATCCATAATAAAATTGCTTATCTATTTGAAGTGAAAATTAAATAATAAAAAGAATTCGGGATCAACAATCAACATCGATTGGAAGAATCGAAAGGAAGGATCTAATTTATTTAATTTTATAAATTTTCTATTTATTGAAAATTACATTAAAATAAATTTGTAAAAAATAAAATTAATAATTATTTATATATATATTTTTGATTATTTTTTATATACATGAAAAAATAAAATAATTATTATCCCTATAAATTAACAAACAATTGAAAAAATTAAATTTATAAATTATAATTTAAAAATATATATAAAATTATATTTATAAAAGCCTGAATGTTCTAATATAAAGACTATTTAATATAAATGCGGGGCTAGCTGGGGGCTCCTCAGGCGTATCGCGTATGGCTTTGGCATTCGCCAATATGCAACTACTTGGCAAGAAAACCTTCGAGATTTTACTGAACTAAACTTGATTTTGAATCATTGTAATTTATTCTGGTTTTATCCTTTTATATCCTGCATAATCCTGCCCAATCCGGGGCTTCTGGCCCAGTCGCTCATAAGGTACCTTCTCCTTTGACCTTCGTCCCATTTCCCATCTCTTCCCCATTCATTTTGACCTCCATATCGCTCGAAGCAATTTTTTAAATAGGTTTTGACCGAATCACAAAATTATTAAATCGGATTCTCCGTCTTCCAAAAAACTCCGAATCCTATTTTATCGATGAACAAATTTTACATTTTTAAACCGGTTTGTAAACCGTTCCTTGCGCGGATAGAAAAATCAATATCATTTTTGAACTCTCCAAATTCGATTACATATAACTGCAAATTTTCATTCTTACAAAACACAAAATTAGTTATTAAATTAAAGCCCAGAAAAATTATGGATATCTCAATTTTATTTATAATAAATATACATGGAATTTTTTTATTATTATTAATATATTTTACGCAAATAAAAAAGTCAACTATTTATTTAATTTGTATTATGACTTGTCATAAAATTTCAATTTGGAAAAATCCATTTTTGCATATAATTCGATTCAAAATTTTCCTTAAAAATTTTCCATTCTATACATATTTTTGTTAAATATTTTTCTTTGTTCAAATTTGAGACTAATCATAAAAATCCGCTGCGAGAATTTGTTACATTTTTATTGAATGAATCTAAATCTAAATTAAATTTGCCCAATAATTTTTGTTAATTTATCATATCCTTAGCAAAATTCTCTTGTAATATTTTTTAACAAATATACAAATGACAATGAATATTTTATTTAATAATTCCCTGAAGTAATTAAATTTGATCCCATTAATTCCCATTTTTTGCACATATAATTTTGTTCATTACTTTCCAATTCAATTTTACCATTTTTTGCTATAAATGTTTATTAATAAAATGAATATCGAAAGTAAACAAGCAAAAAATAAAAATGCCAAACTGCCCAAAAGAGTTCAGCAGAGAAATAAGGAAGTGAGCAAGTAAATGGGTTCAAGTTCAAACAATCTGTGCAAAATGGATGTGGAAGATAAAGAACAAAAATTTTGTGAAATGAATAGAGTAGTGCGATAGAGAAAAGCAAACTTTATTGTTTTATCATTGACATATGGCTCCGTTTTCAGCCATTCTCGCCCATTTTGCTAATTTTTTTTTCAATTTAAACGGCTAAAACAAAATGCAATGGGCTGTAAAATTTTGGGAATTTATGCACAGTTTTAAGTCCACAATTTGCAAAATATAAAGATGCTCTTATTTTTTACCTAACTAATAAAATAGCTAGTTTTAGGGAAGCATAAATATCAAATTCGAAAAAAAAACATGTAAGTTTCATAAATTTAAAAAAAATTTTCCAACCCAAAATGAATTTCGAATATATGAAAAAAAATTGCCCATTAAATAATTCTTATAAGTCAGCTTAAATATTTTACTAATGGGCTAAGTTCAAGAATGTTGATATCAATATTGGATAAAAAAAACTGACAAAAAAAATGAAGATTACTAAATTTTAATCATCAAATTCACTAATTTTATCTAAAAAAATTACAAAATAAACCCAAATATTTATATGGGCCAATTCAATTGGATTTTTTCATTGTTTGAAAGAGCAGATGGCCAAAATGTTAATTGTTTTTGAGTGATGATTATATTTTTTAATAAGAAGAAATTATAGAGATTGTTTAATAAATAATTTACATCTCATAAATAATTATATTAAAGAATAAAATATATTTCTTTAAAAATTTAGTTTCAAATAAAATAAACACCTTCGGCCCCAACGATATAAATTTTTTAAAATCAAAAAAATTAAATTATATAAGCTATAGATTAAAATTTAGGGAAGGTTTTCTATGTTCCTATTCCTAGTAAAATTATAATTAGATTGACTGATTGAAAGATATTATGCCATTGCATTACGGATGTAGCTGATTTCTATTAACGCCTCTAATCCTTTCCTTATGCTTCTGGATAACCATTAAATTAATAACTTAATATTTGTGCGGAATAAAAAACCAACCACTCAACACTCATTTTGTTGTGTATTTTGGGTATTGTTCAAATAAGAAAACCCAACAAACAAAAATTTGCCGTGCATAAATCCAAATAATTAATTCATTAACAAATTTTGATCCCCCTTTTTTTCTCATTCTTCAGTAAAAGAATTTCCAATTAAATTTTACCTTTGTGCATTTGTATTTTCTTAGGAAAATAGCTTATTATACTTTACCAATTTAAACAAAGATATAAAGGATTTATCAAAACACTATTTAAATTCTAATGAGGCCATTCCATGCGTGTCAATGCCGGATAGCGGATATAACATGAAGGACATATTTCTGGAAAATTTTTCATAAATCATTATGACTTCAAAAGCTTTATTTTAAAGCCGAATCCAAAATGGTCCTTGTGCGCAATCCTTTAATTTATTTGTCATTGTCCCAATATTTTTCAAATATTTTGAAGAAAAGTTGCAAAAAATTACCATATTTTTTAAATTTTATCAGCTGAAAAAATTTGGCACAAAAAAATCAAAATTTTATTTAACAAAATAATAATGCAGAAAAAAGATGAAGGCAGTTTTTTTTTTAAAAAAATGGGCGTTTTGAATGAAGGAAAAATTTTATTGAAGCATTTTTGTATAAAATGAGCAAAATATGGAAAAGGGAAATGAATTAATATGAATAAATTTTTGGGTAGAAATTTGATTTGTTAAGAAAAAAATAAATTTAATAATAAATTTGTGAATTTATTATATTTTTGAGAAAAAAAATTATTAATAATCATCATTCTTTAAATCCATTTAATGTTGTCCAATTTCTTTCAATTTGTATTATTCATCACAAACATCCTGAATTTTATTTCAATGATTTTTATTCAATCACATTTTTTTATAAAATTTAATAATTATTTTTATTATATTTATTCAAAATTTGAGGTGGATATGCATTGCGATTTTTATTATCTTCTTAAAAGAGTAAATTATATGAAAAAATTTTGACAAAAACTTGATGGGATGTAATATATTTGGTAAAAATTTAAAGTTTTGAAATAATTTATGACTAAAAATTATGAAAAATTATTTGTAAAATATGATAATTGGAATTTTTCGTAAAATTAATAAAAATTATTAAAACCCAAAATGTGTCTAAAAATTTCCATCTTTTTTTCCAAAATTCCCATATTCCTAAGAAAAAACACATCATATAAAATTATTGTTCTTATGGATCCTAATAATTTTAGTGTAATTTTCCAGCTGAAAATTTCTCATATTTTTATTTAGTTTTGTCCTAACTTTTTTACTTTTATTTTTTTATTTTGTGATCTTAAATCCCATCAATTTCCCTTAATCATTCTTTCACCCACCAATTTAATGAGCATGCAAATGACCAACTGCTGTGCCTCCATGTCCACCTCCGCCGCCGACTGCGGAAGACGAATAGAATTCGCCGGAAGCACTTTAAAACCAAAAACTGGAAAAATGATTTAGTACCATTTTATTTTGGATCAAACCATAACAAATTTATACATTCGATGCATCTTGATGAGACCTACAAAATGGTATAAGATTTGTAGGGTCTAAAATTGGTTTATTATTTATTATAGTCGAAAACATGCACATTTGCACCGTTTAAGGAAGCGCCCACATTTGCATCGTCCTTTGTCTATTTAGGAATTGTCCTCGCACGGGCATCGCCATCGTGATCACTAACTACAAGCAACCGAATGAACCAAAATGCATGGTGGAAAATAGAAACAGGCTAACTATCATATGCACCACAACAGCTTGGTGATCTTCCCCAGGAATATGAATTTTGCGCTGGTGGCCCAAACGGAGAAGAAGGGTATGTTGAGGGAAAATTTGAAGATTTAAATTACAAAAAAAAAAACATATTTTGGACGATATTTTTGGAAAATAAAACATTTTTTGAAAAGAATTAAAAGCATTTTGGTGAACATTTTTTGTAAACATTTTTTCTTAAAGAATTTAAATTAACATTTTCCGGAAAGAATGTAAAATATTTTGGCGAATATTTTTTTTAAACATTTTTTCGGAAAGAATTTAAATTAACATTTTCCGGAAAGAATGTAAAACATTTTGGCGAACATTTTATGTAAATATTTTCCAGAAAGAATGGAAAACATTTTGACTAAATCCAAGTTTTTTAGTAAACGAAATAAAAAATTTTTTGGAAAAAATACAAAAAACATTTTACATTTCTGCAAAAAACATAAAAACGGAAAAATTTGCTAAATATTTGAACAATTTTCAGACTTTTTTCTGCTACAAAGGCCAGCAGCTGGTTGAGAAATGAAAAGGAAATTATGCTCCGAGGATTGCATCACAACAAACAATTCTAGCTGTGGATTATGCGCGGAAATGCTTTGGCAAAATTGTGCAAAGATGCTGGCTTAAAATTTTATTTTTTAAAAGGTTTTTTCCTCCAATTATTCGATTCTATATAATCGCATATTGTCCACAAACAGGGAGGCTGGCATTTTGTGGCAAAAATTGGGCCATTGTAATTTGTAATTCATGAATTGTGGACATCCAAAGCGCAGGTTGCAATAATTTTTTTCTACTTTTTTCCTCATTTTTTACCCCAAAAATATTTTTTAACTTTTAATTAATCAATAAACAGTCATAGACTTTGAAAATCTATACCAATTTATAATGTATTGAATGGTTTATAAAAATGCAACTCATTTTGGTCTAAAATTAAATGTTTAAAATCGAAAATTGAAAATATGATTTAAACGGTTTAACTCATCGAATTCTATAAAAATGTTTATGGCAAAAGAAAAGCTCTATGAGATCTACAAATTGGTATAAGGTTTTTAGGGTTTCAAAGCAGTTTCTAATTTATAAAAAGTCAAAAACTAATTTTGAGGTAAAAAAATAAAGTAAAAATATCTTATCAATAATATTTTTCAGTCCATCAATCACACTACATGTTCTATTACTGTATTGGCCTTCTTCCAAGATGGCAAATATTTGGCGGCTTATGCCGCACAAGAAGCTAAAATAAGCTTTTGGCAGGCACAATAAACATTTCTAGTAAATTTGGAATAGCGAAAGAATTTATTTAATTGAATTTCACAGAGAATGGCCCAATCAAATCCAAGATGTGTCAAGGCGAATTCTCGGTGATCAGTCCAGGCACAGCTATCAAGTATTCCGTGCTCGACTCATTTGGATCATTCAAAATCATTGATTTTGATGTTTCTCAATGGAAAGGAGTACAGATTCAGCGTAAATATCAATTTCTAATCATTTTTTTTTGTAAATTCACTTGAAATTCTTTCTTTAAACCATCAAAACGAAATAATTCCATAGCAATTCGCCAATGGTACTTAATTTAAATAATTTACAAAATGGAATCCGTTCTATGATTCTCACGCAAATAACGGTTTGCAAACCGGTTTAATAAATTCATTTTTCTCCATATAAAGTTGATAATTGGGATTTGGGTTTTCGAGTATTGTAGAAATCGAATTAATAATAATTTTGAGTCAAAACCGGTTTAAAAACCTATAAAACAAATTTTTAGAGAGAGCGAAATGATCCTATTAATATCAAAATAAGAATCCCTAGGTTAAGTAAAACGTACATCGGTACATTAAAATATTTCTGAAGTCTGTAATTCCTTTCGCCATTTTCCCAAATCTCCCCATATATTCTAAATTCCTACATATTCCTTAAAGCCACTTATTATACTAACATTCATTTCCCTTATTCAAGAGCTAGCTAGTTTGTAGTGTAAAATAAAAAATTATAAATATTTTAAAAAATTTATTTTATAATCTAGAATTTTTATTTAAATGGAAAAAAATAAAAAAAAATTATAATATCTAAAAACTATTGAAGAATTTAAATTATAAAATATAACTATTTAATATATTAATAAAATTGAATAATATATGGTCGAATAATCTAAATCAAATACTTTGGAGATATTCGGATAATAATTTATTATAAAAACAACAATTGAAAAAGAAGGCATAATTGCTTTCAAATCATAAAGATAAAGAATGAAAATAAATCTAATAATGTAATAAAAATTTTTAATCCTAATTATTTAATTGTAATAAATAATGAAAAATTAATTAATACTTATATGTATAAAAGGATTCTCGCGTGAGCTCTAGCGAATTTATAAACAATGACATCGGGTCATTTAATTTTATAAATTATCAATCTTATAAAAGATGAAATTTAAATTAATTTGTATTGCAAAAACAAAAAATTATAAATAAATTTTCAAATAAAAATTTAAATATTAATGAATCTTTATGTAAATATTATAAAAAATAATTATACCCCTAAAAACTTATGAAGAATTTAAAATAATATATAATATATATTGATGATAAAATTGAATATAATTGAATAATACGAAGCAAATAATTTTAAAAAAATAAATTTTTGAAATATTCAGATAATTAAAAAAAATAAAAATTTGAAAAGGAAGCTTAATAAAATAATAAAAAAGGAATGGAAATAAAAATTATATGGATTGAAATTGTAAAAAAAAATTTTAAACTATTCTTTATTTATACAGCAGATAAATTATATGATTGATTATTATAAATTAAAAAATAAATTATTTAATTGTAATTGTAATTAATAAATTAAATAATAAATATATAAAAAACTAACAATGAGAGAGAACTGATGAGTCTTGCTGAGCAGTTAGAAGATAGACGAATCTTTAATTTATAAATTATTTATTTTATGAAAGATCAAAAAATAAAATTTTTATTACAAAAAACAGAAAAAAAATTATATAATATTAATTATTATAAATAAATTTGCAAATATATGTTTAAATCTGGAATGTCAACGGGAACGCGAAGAACAATTGGAAAGGGAAAATCAGTTACGGCGACGATAACAAGAACGGGACATCTATAAATTTATAAATATTATAAAAGATGAAAAATCAAAATTAATTTTTACTGTAAAAAATATTTATTAATAAATTTTCAAATAAAAATAAAATAATATATAAATTTTTATGAAAACGAAAAAATAAATTTATTACCTTTTAAAAACTAAAGAAAAATTTAAATTCAAAATATTGCTACTTAATATATTGATAAAAATAAAAATGAAAAATAAATGGTAGTAAATTAATTTTAAAAAATTTAATATATTTAAATATCGAATAATTATTTATATAAAATTAACATTTGGAAAAAGCACTATTGCATTAAAAGAATGAATGAAAATAAATTTAATAATAGAATAAAATTCAAAAAAAATTAAATTCATTCTTAATTATTTAATAAGATAAAGAATATGATTAATGAATAATAATTAAAATTATTAATTTTTGAAAAAATTTATATATAATAAAAAAAACATTGAACGTGATCTAAAGCGCGCTATTGAAGAAAACAATCGCTGGATAATTAATTTTTAAAATATTTATTTTATAAAAGTAGAAAAATTTACAAATAAATAAGTTATTTTTAAATAAATTTCATATATAATTTTTAATATGAATGAATTTTTTATGTAAATAATATAATATAATAATTATATCCCTAAAAACAAATGAAGGATTTAATATATTGATAAAATATATAATTGAATAATATGTTGTAAATTGCAAATTTATTTAATAAATTTAATGATGTTGAAATATTAGAATTAATTAAAATAAAAGAACAATTTGAAATAAATGCATTAAAATAATAAGAATAAATTATGAAAATTAATAATGGATTCAAATTTAAAAAATATTTTTTTTTAAATTAATCTTTACTATTTAAATATAATATGATTAATAATTATAAATTAAAAATAACAAAAGAATTAAATATTAATTGTAAAGAAAAATAAAAATAATATAAAAAGAATTCCTGCAACGTCAGTTGAAATTTCAATGAGTACGCGAGTAACATTAAAGAAAAATAATTTAATAATATGTATCTAAAATAGAAAAAAATTAATTTAATAAATAAATTTTTAAATGTCATCATCCCCGGATTCCTCTGGTCCGAACGAGAGAGAAAACGAAGCCATGATGCTAGAAATGAAAAAAAAATGAAAATATTATAAATTATCAATTTTATAAAAGATGAAATTTAAATTAATTTGTATTGTAAAAAAGAAGAAAAAAACATTTTATAAAAAAATTTCAATTAATTAAATATGATAATAAAATTATTACTCCTCTAATAAACTAATGAAGAATTAAAATTAAAAAATTAATACATTTGAAATATTTGGATATTTAAATAAAATAAAATTAACATCTGAAAACATAAATTCATTAAAATCATAATATAAAGAATGAAATAAATATAGAAATGGATTAAAATTTTAAAAAATTTTAAAATCCATTATAAAATTATTTAATAGAAGTGAAATTAATTATTGTATGACAAAAATTCTGGACTCTAATGTCGTGGAAATTAATGTTCCTGGACTGCAAAAAGATCGAATAAATTAATTTTTTTAATCTTCTATTTTATAAAAGATGAAATTTAAATTAATTTTTAATGTAAAAAAATAAAAAAATACTTTTAAATAAATTTTCAAATAAAAATTTAATTATCTATGAATATTGATGTAAATAAAAAAATAAAATAATAAAATTATTAATCATTTAAAAACTAATAAAGAATTAAATTAAAAAAAATAATATTGATAAAATTGGATAATTGAGAAATATGTAGCAAATAAATTTAAAAATTGAATATTAGATAGATACCTTATTTATTTTATGAAAGATGAAAAAAACTATTATTTATTATAAAAAAAAATTATTTATAAAAAAATTTGCACATATATATTTAAATAGAAATTAATTTTTATTTAAATGAGTTCATCATCCGATTCATGATCGGATCGAGAACGCAAACGGAGAACGGATCATAAAATTTTTTAAATTATCCATTTTAAAAATGATGAAAATAAAAATTTAATATTAATTTAATTAATTTTATTAAAAAAATGAAATTAAAATTAATTTTTAAAGCAAAAAAATAAATTATTTTTAAATAAATTTGCAAATATAAATTTAAATATAACTGAATTTTTATGTAAATGAAATATTAAAATAATTATTCTTTTAAAAGTGTGAATATTTTAAATTAAAAAATTGAGGATATCTGAAATATTAGACTTAATAAATAAAATAAAAAAATTAACATTTGAAAAGAGAGCATAATTGCAGTGAATTCATAAGAATAGAGAATGAAAATAAATATAATAATGGAATAAAATTATATAAAATAATTTGATTGATGATCAGAAATAAAAAAAATTAAATTATTTAATTGTAATGAAAAATTAATTTATATTTTTAATAAGAAAATTTAAGGTGAAATTGAAAGTAATTCTTGCGATAAGGATCAAAGGATTACGGAACATTTAATTTAATAATTTTTCTATTTTATAAAAAAGGCAAAATTAAAATTAATTTATACTTAAAAAAATTAATTGATTTATAAATAATTTTTTCAATATATATTTAATTATCAATGAATTTTTATATATATGAATAAAAATAATAATCCTAAAAAATCAATGAACAATTTAAAAATTTAATTCTTTGACATATTCGGTTATTTATCAATAATAATATTTACATTTAGAAATAAGGTAAAATGGCATTAAAATTATGAGAATAAATGATAAAACTAAATATAGAAACGGATTAAAATTGTAAATAATTTTTAAATCCATTCTTAAATATTTATATAGAAATATAAAATGGAATAAATGAACGATATATTATAGTAAAAAATGGAATATTTTTTAGGAATTGCAACGCCGTATTCGCGAATAGGAAGCATTCATCCGTGAGGAGTAATTGAGTCGTTTAATTTTAAAATTTTCTATTTTATTAAAGATAAAAAATTAAAATTATTTTATAAATAAAAAAACAAAAAATAATTATTTTAAACAAATTTTCATATATAAATTTAATTGTCAATGAATTTTTATGTAAATGAAATAATAAAAATATTTCACCTAAAAATAAATGTGCAATTTAAATTTAAAATTGAATACATTTAAAATATAGGATAATTTAATAAAAAAAATATGATTTGAAAAAAGCATAATTGTATTAAAATCATAATAATAAAGGATGAATATAGAAATGGATTAAAATTTTAAAATTTTTTAAATATATCTTAATAATTTATATTGATAAATAATATGATAAATGATTAGTTGTGAAAAATTATTTAATATATAACAAAAATTTTGAATACAAATCCAAAACTAGGTACAAGAGGAGGCTATCATCCGAGATGATAAGAGCAGTAGAAAGTGAGCGAAGCATTATTAATTTTTATAAATTTTTTTTAGAAAAAATGAAGTTAAAATTTTTATTCTAAAAAATAAAAAAAAATAATTTTATAAATAAATTTTCAAATATAAATTTTTATTTATCTATGAATATTGATATAAATGAGATAATAAAATTATTACTCCTCTAAAAAACTAATTAAGAATTTAAAATGAATACTATTGAATATTAGGAAAATTAAATAAAATAAAATTAAGATTTGAAAAGAAAGTAAAAAAGCAAAATCATAATAATAAAGAAAAAAAATAAATATAATGATGGAATAAAATTGAAAAAATTTAATCAATTCTTAAATATTATATAGATAAATAATATGATTATATAAATTAGAAATTTAAAAAATTATTAATTGTAGTCAAAAATTTATTAATATATTTAATAAGAACACAGAAAGAATGCATACATCATACATTAAAACCAGAGAAAGAACGAAATCATTTAATTATTATTTATTTAATCAAAAATGAAAAATTAAAATTAATTATTTTGTAAAAAAATAAAATAATTATACGCTTCAACTAATGAAGAATTTAAATTAACATTCCTTGATCGAATCGAATAATTTATTTAATTGTAATGAAAAATTAATAATATAAAATATTATCCGAATCCGAACTATTTTCGCCATCGGCAACGGGACGAACAAAACAAAAAAAATTTAAATAAATTTTCAAAATAAATTTATTATCTATGAATTCTATGTAAATTTGAAAATAAAATAATTATAGCCCTAAAAATTATTGAAGAATTTAAATTAAAAAATATTACTCTCTAATATATTGATAAAATTGAATAATTGAATAATATGAAGTATATTAATTTATAAATTACGGATAATTAATTTAAATTATTTATTTTATAAAAGTAGAAAAATTAAAATTAATTTTTTATTGTTAAAACAAATAAATTATTTTTAACTAAATTTTCAAATAAAAATTTAAAAATGAAAGAATTGAGACGTAGGGAACGGGAAAATCAACAATTAATGCGGGAGCAGCAGAATGATTAAATCGCTTAACTTTAAAATTTTATATTTTATTAATGATAAAAAATTAAAATTGTTTTATAATATAAAAAAAAACAAAAAATAATTATTTTAAACAAATTTTCATATAAAAATTTAAATGTCAATAAATTTTTATGTAAATGAAAGAATAAAAAAATATTTCATCTAAAAACAAATTTGTAAAATAAATTTGTAATTTAAATTGAATATATTTGAAATATTAGGATTATTAAATAAAATAAAGATTTGAAAAAAGCTTAATTGTAATAAAATCATAATAATAAAGGATGAAAATAAATAAAGAAATGGATTAAAATTGTAAAAAATTTAAATTCATCTTAAAAAATTTATATTGATAAATAATTGGATTAATTATTATAAATTAACAAAAAATTAAATTATTTAATTGTATTGAAAAATTATTAAATAAATATATAGAAATTAACAGTGAAGAGAACTGCGTCGCATTAATGAGGAAATTGATCTACGGATCATAAATTTTATAAATTATTTATTTTATAAATTTTCAAATATAACTTTAAAAATGAATGAATTTTAATGTAAATGAGATTATAATAAGATAATTATATTTCTAATAAACTATTGAAAAATTTAAATTAAAAAATATTACTATTTAATTTATTAATAAAAAGCAAATTAATTTAAAAATTGAATACTACTGAAATGGATAATAAAATAAATATTTGAGAGAAATATTAAAAATCCCGAATATAATTTCAGCAATTTCCACAACTACCGAAAATGAAAAAAAATCGTCGCGGCATAATTATAATTTTTTATTTGAGAAAAAAGTCAAAATTAAAATTAATTTATTCTGTAATGATTTTATATATGATAAAATTTAAATTACTTTTTCAATAATAAATATAATAATGGACTAAAATTCTAAAAATTTTAAATCCATTCCTTACAATTTATGTTTATAAATATTATTATTAAAATTAGAAATTTAAAAAAAAATTAATTGTAATTAAAAATTAGTTAAAGCGAAAAGTCCAAGCGAGAATTATAGCAAATTCGGTAACATCGATCAAAAAAAGAAATGAAATTAAATTAAAAAACAAAAAATTTGATTTATAAATAAATTTTCAAATATGAATTTAATTACCTATGAATTTTTATATAATAAAAAAATAAAATTATTACCTCGAAAAATATTTAATGAACAATTTAATTTTAAACTATATAACTTTTAAATAAAACGATAAAATCGAATGTCATATAAAATAAATTTAAAAATTGATTATTTTAAAATATTCAGAAATTTGAAAAGAAGGCAAAATGGAATTAAAATCATAAGAATAAAGAATGAAAATAAATATAATAAAGGATTAAAATTGATAAAAAATTTAAATCCATTATTAGCAATTTATATAGATAAAAATACTAATATTATAAATAGGCAAAATTATTTAATTTAGAGAAAAATTTAAAAAATATATTATAAGATTCTCAAGCTATGATTCGTCGTTGGCTGCATAAGAAAAATCTGTAAGATAACAAACGTCGTAGCCACAATTAATTTTATAAATTTTTATTTTTATCAAAAAATAAAATTAAAATTAATTTGTGATGCAAACAAAATTAAATTAATTAATTATAAATTTTGAAATATGAAATTTTTATTAAAATGAAATAATAAAATAATTATTCCTTTAAAACTAATGAAGAGTTTAAATAAAAAATAAAAGACATCTGAAATAATAGAATTAATAAATAAAATAAAATTAACATTTGAAAATAAATCACAATTGCATTTAAATCATATAATAGAGAATCAAAATAAATAAAGAAAAATGGAATAAAATTGTAAAAAATTTTAAATCTATTTTTGACTATTTATATAAAAATGATATGATAAATAATTGTAAATATGGACGTGAATGGATTTTTGCCTTTGAATTTGATTGCCAGTTTTCCACGAGTCCGAAATTTGACGCTCGACCAGGCATTCATCATTGAAAGTTTACGAAATTAAAAGATAATTAAATTATTTAATTGTAATGAAAAATCACTTTATATATTTAATAAAAATACTGACCGGAAAATTGAAAGCAACCACTACGATACGGAGTAGAGAATTACGGATCATTTAATTTTATAATTTTTCTATTTATAAAACGAAATTAAAATTAATTTATAGTTAAAAAACAAAAAAATTATTGATTTTTAAATAATTTTTCAAAAATAAAGTTAGTTATATATTAATATATTTTTTTTATATATACGAATAATAAAATAATTATTAATCCTAAAAAATTAATGAACAATTTAAAAATTAAATTCTTTTGACAAATTCGGATATTTATCTTTAAATAAATTTACATTTAAAAATCAGGCATACTGGCATTAATTATAAAAATAAATAATAAAAATAAATATAGAAAAGGATTAAAATTGTAAAAAAATTTTAAATCCATTCTTGAATATTTATATAGATAAAAAATATGATTGATAAATGTAAAGTTTATGTAAAATATAAATAAAAATGAATTAAATTATTTAATTATAATGAAAAATTGATTAATATAAAATTATATTCGAACTAAGTTCGCCATCGGGAACGCGAAGAACAATTAGAGAGGTAGAACGACGGTTCATAAAATTTTAATAAATTTTCTATTTTGAAAAGAAGAAATTAAAATAATAATTTGTAATACTGTAAAAAACAAAAATAATTATTTATAAATAAATTTACAAATATAATTTTAATTATCTATGAATTTTTATGTAAATGAGAAAATAAAATATTACCTTTATTAAAAGAAGGCATAATTATATTGAAGTGATAAAAATAAAGAATGAAAAAATATAATAATGGATTAAAAATTGTAAAAAAATCAAATCCATTCATTAATTATGATATAGATAAATAATATTAATTATAAAATAGAAATAAACAAAAAATTAATTTTGTTTAAAATTAATTTTGTTTAGTTGTTTTGTAAATTAATTAATAATATAATGATAATTCAGAACACACAGCGTCATTTTGAGGACTGTAAAATATCTAAGGGAAAAACGAGAGAATAAAGAATGAAAAAATGTAATAAAATTGTAAAAAAAATTAAATCCATAATAAAATTGCTTATCTATTTGAAGTGAAAATTAAATAATAAAAAGAATTCGGGATCAACAATCAACATCGATTGGAAGAATCGAAAGGAAGGATCTAATTTATTTAATTTTATAAATTTTCTATTTATTGAAAATTACATTAAAATAAATTTGTAAAAAATAAAATTAATAATTATTTATATATATATTTTTGATTATTTTTTATATACATGAAAAAATAAAATAATTATTATCCCTATAAATTAACAAACAATTGAAAAAATTAAATTTATAAATTATAATTTAAAAATATATATAAAATTATATTTATAAAAGCCTGAATGTTCTAATATAAAGACTATTTAATATAAATGCGGGGCTAGCTGGGGGCTCCTCAGGCGTATCGCGTATGGCTTTGGCATTCGCCAATATGCAACTACTTGGCAAGAAAACCTTCGAGATTTTACTGAACTAAACTTGATTTTGAATCATTGTAATTTATTCTGGTTTTATCCTTTTATATCCTGCATAATCCTGCCCAATCCGGGGCTTCTGGCCCAGTCGCTCATAAGGTACCTTCTCCTTTGACCTTCGTCCCATTTCCCATCTCTTCCCCATTCATTTTGACCTCCATATCGCTCGAAGCAATTTTTTAAATAGGTTTTGACCGAATCACAAAATTATTAAATCGGATTCTCCGTCTTCCAAAAAACTCCGAATCCTATTTTATCGATGAACAAATTTTACATTTTTAAACCGGTTTGTAAACCGTTCCTTGCGCGGATAGAAAAATCAATATCATTTTTGAACTCTCCAAATTCGATTACATATAACTGCAAATTTTCATTCTTACAAAACACAAAATTAGTTATTAAATTAAAGCCCAGAAAAATTATGGATATCTCAATTTTATTTATAATAAATATACATGGAATTTTTTTATTATTATTAATATATTTTACGCAAATAAAAAAGTCAACTATTTATTTAATTTGTATTATGACTTGTCATAAAATTTCAATTTGGAAAAATCCATTTTTGCATATAATTCGATTCAAAATTTTCCTTAAAAATTTTCCATTCTATACATATTTTTGTTAAATATTTTTCTTTGTTCAAATTTGAGACTAATCATAAAAATCCGCTGCGAGAATTTGTTACATTTTTATTGAATGAATCTAAATCTAAATTAAATTTGCCCAATAATTTTTGTTAATTTATCATATCCTTAGCAAAATTCTCTTGTAATATTTTTTAACAAATATACAAATGACAATGAATATTTTATTTAATAATTCCCTGAAGTAATTAAATTTGATCCCATTAATTCCCATTTTTTGCACATATAATTTTGTTCATTACTTTCCAATTCAATTTTACCATTTTTTGCTATAAATGTTTATTAATAAAATGAATATCGAAAGTAAACAAGCAAAAAATAAAAATGCCAAACTGCCCAAAAGAGTTCAGCAGAGAAATAAGGAAGTGAGCAAGTAAATGGGTTCAAGTTCAAACAATCTGTGCAAAATGGATGTGGAAGATAAAGAACAAAAATTTTGTGAAATGAATAGAGTAGTGCGATAGAGAAAAGCAAACTTTATTGTTTTATCATTGACATATGGCTCCGTTTTCAGCCATTCTCGCCCATTTTGCTAATTTTTTTTTCAATTTAAACGGCTAAAACAAAATGCAATGGGCTGTAAAATTTTGGGAATTTATGCACAGTTTTAAGTCCACAATTTGCAAAATATAAAGATGCTCTTATTTTTTACCTAACTAATAAAATAGCTAGTTTTAGGGAAGCATAAATATCAAATTCGAAAAAAAAACATGTAAGTTTCATAAATTTAAAAAAAATTTTCCAACCCAAAATGAATTTCGAATATATGAAAAAAAATTGCCCATTAAATAATTCTTATAAGTCAGCTTAAATATTTTACTAATGGGCTAAGTTCAAGAATGTTGATATCAATATTGGATAAAAAAAACTGACAAAAAAAATGAAGATTACTAAATTTTAATCATCAAATTCACTAATTTTATCTAAAAAAATTACAAAATAAACCCAAATATTTATATGGGCCAATTCAATTGGATTTTTTCATTGTTTGAAAGAGCAGATGGCCAAAATGTTAATTGTTTTTGAGTGATGATTATATTTTTTAATAAGAAGAAATTATAGAGATTGTTTAATAAATAATTTACATCTCATAAATAATTATATTAAAGAATAAAATATATTTCTTTAAAAATTTAGTTTCAAATAAAATAAACACCTTCGGCCCCAACGATATAAATTTTTTAAAATCAAAAAAATTAAATTATATAAGCTATAGATTAAAATTTAGGGAAGGTTTTCTATGTTCCTATTCCTAGTAAAATTATAATTAGATTGACTGATTGAAAGATATTATGCCATTGCATTACGGATGTAGCTGATTTCTATTAACGCCTCTAATCCTTTCCTTATGCTTCTGGATAACCATTAAATTAATAACTTAATATTTGTGCGGAATAAAAAACCAACCACTCAACACTCATTTTGTTGTGTATTTTGGGTATTGTTCAAATAAGAAAACCCAACAAACAAAAATTTGCCGTGCATAAATCCAAATAATTAATTCATTAACAAATTTTGATCCCCCTTTTTTTCTCATTCTTCAGTAAAAGAATTTCCAATTAAATTTTACCTTTGTGCATTTGTATTTTCTTAGGAAAATAGCTTATTATACTTTACCAATTTAAACAAAGATATAAAGGATTTATCAAAACACTATTTAAATTCTAATGAGGCCATTCCATGCGTGTCAATGCCGGATAGCGGATATAACATGAAGGACATATTTCTGGAAAATTTTTCATAAATCATTATGACTTCAAAAGCTTTATTTTAAAGCCGAATCCAAAATGGTCCTTGTGCGCAATCCTTTAATTTATTTGTCATTGTCCCAATATTTTTCAAATATTTTGAAGAAAAGTTGCAAAAAATTACCATATTTTTTAAATTTTATCAGCTGAAAAAATTTGGCACAAAAAAATCAAAATTTTATTTAACAAAATAATAATGCAGAAAAAAGATGAAGGCAGTTTTTTTTTTAAAAAAATGGGCGTTTTGAATGAAGGAAAAATTTTATTGAAGCATTTTTGTATAAAATGAGCAAAATATGGAAAAGGGAAATGAATTAATATGAATAAATTTTTGGGTAGAAATTTGATTTGTTAAGAAAAAAATAAATTTAATAATAAATTTGTGAATTTATTATATTTTTGAGAAAAAAAATTATTAATAATCATCATTCTTTAAATCCATTTAATGTTGTCCAATTTCTTTCAATTTGTATTATTCATCACAAACATCCTGAATTTTATTTCAATGATTTTTATTCAATCACATTTTTTTATAAAATTTAATAATTATTTTTATTATATTTATTCAAAATTTGAGGTGGATATGCATTGCGATTTTTATTATCTTCTTAAAAGAGTAAATTATATGAAAAAATTTTGACAAAAACTTGATGGGATGTAATATATTTGGTAAAAATTTAAAGTTTTGAAATAATTTATGACTAAAAATTATGAAAAATTATTTGTAAAATATGATAATTGGAATTTTTCGTAAAATTAATAAAAATTATTAAAACCCAAAATGTGTCTAAAAATTTCCATCTTTTTTTCCAAAATTCCCATATTCCTAAGAAAAAACACATCATATAAAATTATTGTTCTTATGGATCCTAATAATTTTAGTGTAATTTTCCAGCTGAAAATTTCTCATATTTTTATTTAGTTTTGTCCTAACTTTTTTACTTTTATTTTTTTATTTTGTGATCTTAAATCCCATCAATTTCCCTTAATCATTCTTTCACCCACCAATTTAATGAGCATGCAAATGACTAGGGTAGGATCGGTTCGGTTAACCGAACCGAAACCGAAACCGAAACCGAGGATTTTAGGTCTAAAAACCGAAACCGAAACCGAGATTCAAAAACCGGCCAAAACCGAAACCGAGGGTCAAAACCGATCGGTTTTTCGGTTTTTAGATTTTGCCCAGAAGGCCAATTTTTGGTTAAAACATGCCTTGAGTAGCCATTTTTTACTGAAAATTTTCCCTAGCGGAGCATTTTTGGCTTAAAATTTTATCTTTAGAAAGCATTTTTGGTAAAAATTTTTCCCTATCGGGCAATTTTGACTAAAATTTACCGCCTACAGTCAATTTTTGGCTGAAATTTCCCCTAACGGGGCACATTATAGTTTAAATTTTCTCTCTATTGAATCATTTTGGCTTTGTGCAATGCAATATTTGATTAATTTTCTCCCTACGGGACTATTTTTACTCAAATTTTTCTATTATTAGATGCGCATTTTTAATTAAAATTCTTTCATATCAGACCTTTTTTGTTCTGATTTTTCCCTGCGGGGCAATTTTGAATAATTTTTTTCCTTTGAGGCCATTTTCATTTAAACGGACCCAGAAAAAAAACATAAAAATTGATTAAGAAAATATTGCATTTTATTTTGTTTGATTTTTTTCGATATTTTATGAAAAAAAATTTTTTGATATTTTTATGACCATTTTTCAAAAACCGCCAAAACCGAGAAACCGAAACCGAAACCGAGGATTTTTCTAAAACCGAAACCGAAACCGTGAACTCAAAACCGGCCAAAACCGAAACCGAAGACCCCGGTTTAAAACCGACTCTGTCCTACCCTACAAATGACCAACTGCTGTGCCTCCATGTCCACCTCCGCCGCCGACTGCGGAAGACGAATAGAATTCGCCGGAAGCACTTTGATTCACGGCTTGATGACGATCGCCACTGTGTTCTTCGTAAACAGCTTCACCATCCACCAATTCCTCCTCCATTCGGGTCACCTTATTTGAAAAATGAGACGAATTAATTTATTTAATTTAAAAAAAAATTTTTTTATTAAATAAGATTCCAAAAACAAACTTTGAAATCGAGAACTAAAAAGTGAAACGCATAAATATTTTCTTTAAAAAATCTTATTTATTATTACTCCATTTAAATAGTATAGTATAAGAAAACAAGGCTACAAGGCTTCATGTACAAATTTTAAAAAAATTAATTTTATCGCTCAAAAATTATTAAAAAATAATAAGAATTTATCGAAAAATTATTTAAATTTATCTAATTAATTTATATTCATTAATAAATTTAAAAAATACTTCAGTGGTCACTCGGCGTTCAACTTCCTCGCGGATTGTGTATTCACTGCTTGCCATCGAGCCAAGATCCTTTGGAAAATAGGGAAATGATATTTGTTGAAGAATTTTAATTTTTACAATTTTATTTATTAATCTCACTTCTATTTTGTAAAATTCAAAAAGAGGATTTATATCCAAATCAATATTTTTACAGTTTTAAATGCTTTCGGGGTAAATAAATAACGTTTATATGTTAATTGGATTGTTATAACTTATAAGACTGATTTTATTTTGGATGTTTGTACATATTTTCCCATTTTAGACATCCTTCAAAAATGCAATTAAATCGAAAAATTGTAAATTTTGAGAAAATTTTGATAATATTTGCATCTAATAAATCTGCCACACATTTTTGGGATTACCTCATCCAATTTTGCCCTTGGGATGGTCAATGCCTGTCCATAAAGTGAATCCTCACTTTCCTGTTTTCTTCTTCGCCAACATCGCAGCCGGGAGCATAAATAGAGGCAACAACTGTGTGGAAATTTTGAACGTAATAATTATCATTATTTTACTTAAATTAAAAAATTTATAAAAAATAATGGCAGAATTGATGAATGTTTCAGCCAAAATATGCATAAATTTGGTGAAAATTAAAATTCTTAAAAAATGAAATAAAAAAGTTACTCATTGTGAAAAATTTTTTAAATAAAAATCCTATTTCAATTCATTGGTCTATTTTTCAAAATTAAATTATTGAACAACCAAAGTGTGAGCAACAGGAAGAGTATTGCCAAAATGAGGAATAAAATGAGTGGAAGAACGGAACCGCCACCAATAGCAGTTGCGCAAAATTCGCCTTCCCAGCCAGCATCACAAATGCAATACTGAAAATTAAGAAATTTTAAAATATCTGATTAAAAATTTTTTTTTATTTTATATTTTTTGGAATTGTAGGTCGTCTACATTTAAAATTATATTTGTTTATTCATTTTATATTAAAAATGTATATGATTTAATTTATGGGAAGCATATTCTGGCGAGAAAAGAAATAAATGTTGAAAAGTTTACTTAACAAATTTAATTTCAAGTGGATGGAATTCCTGGGTTTATTGGGAATTCAGTTTAAACTAACTTTTTATTATTTTTATTTGTATGCATTTTTATGTGATTTAGTAATTTATTGGATGTAACAAACGGGTTTGGCAATGATTGCTGCCGCAGTTCCATTCCCTGTCCCATTGTTCGGAGCAGTTTCATTGTTGGGTATAATCATTTTTCCATGACCATTGCAAATGTCCGCAATCACTGCCTCCACTACTCCAGGTTGAATGGCCACACAAGTTCGTCCAGGTACCAATGGGTTCTGGTCTTGGAAACCGTCATGACATCTTTCAATGGTAATTAATGATTTTAAAATTCAATATTTTTTATATGATATAGAATGAAGTTTTATATTTTTAAAATTGAATTCGCATTATTTTAACAGTTTTATTTAAAAAATGGAACTCATAGAAAATGTAAATGTAACCATTAAAGCTTTTAATATCCTTTAGAAGAGTAATAAAAATGTGTCCGAGGAGATCTACAATTAATTAATTTAAAATCTATATAAAATTGAATTTAATTAAATTTTTGCGTAATTATTATTATGTTTTGTTATGATATATTTTATATTTTTTTGAATTTAAAAAATTCAACTCTTAAGAGTTTTTAATAATTTTTTATCAAAATATTTTTTCATTTTAAGTGGCAGAAAATCTATCTATGGAAGAAATCAAATTTAAAAATTTAGTCAAAAAAACTAATTTTGATTTAAGTATATCTAATTTTTTGTATTCATTTTTTAATTTATATCAATTTTTATAAGGAAGAATAGTGGATCCGTAGTTAAAAATAGTCACGACAATGGTAATTAAAGGAAAAAGGAGCCCCAGGGAAAAATAATTAAAGCAGATTGATCTAAATTTTAATATATTTTTTCTGCAATCCATTTGATTGGTGGAAACCAGGGCTGGGGTCGCAACTCAAAAATGCCACAATTGCGGCAATCGCAACCGCAACTAAATCGAAAAGTTAAGGGTCCCCCATTACTTTTTTCAAAATTTTTCAAAATTTTCCCGAAAAATACCAAATCGCAATCGAAAATCGCAATTGCGGCCCCAGCCCTGGTGGAAACTAGAAATTCACCTGCAAGTGTATCCAATACGTAAATCGATGCAATCGGCGGCAGCTGAACAATTATGCATGCCCAAAAGACATTCATTCACGTCCACGGACAGAAGGCAATATTGCTCGGGTCGAAGTCCAATGCTGAGTCGAACGAATTCTGACACTCCACGAATGTCCACATAGCCAGGTTTGCAACGGCATTCAGCCTATGAAAATTTAATTAAAAAATTATATTTTCCATCAACATACTTTCACATAAATAATATTTATTTTTTATTCAACACATAAAAAATTTCGGCAAGATATTTTTATATTATATTAATTTTTTGTGAGTAATAAATAGAGGCCTAGTTCAATGAGGATCATTATTATAATTCAATGAAAAAATCATTAAATATTCAAACTATAATAATTAAAAAAATATGGATTTTAAATTGTAATTATATATAGGCCAAAAATAAATACATATAAAATATAATATCTTTTTGTCAAACTGGTTTTATTTTCCATAATAATATTTTTATAAAAATTCCAATTATTAAACCTGATTTTCCCCATTGAAGCAAGTGCTATTTGCAGGACAGAAATTGACATCACTGCAATAATTGATGTTGCAAACACGGCCGGGAATACCGCCTTTTGGTGTTTCATCCCTGAATCCGGGCAAACATTCACAAGTGTACAAATATTCCTGTAATGGAATGTGGAATAATATTCGATTTAAAATTATTATAATATTAAAATTTTTTAACTTCTTAAAACATACCATAATTAATTTCCAAAATTTAAATATTTCACTTTTTTTTATTTTTGAACTCATAAAATTTTTCTGGGTTATAATATTAGAATCTAATAAAATATTTATTTAAAAAGTAATCACAGCATTGGATTTTGTACAATTTTAAGTAAAAAAATAATAAATGAAAAAATTTTTACTTTATGATTGCCAAATATGCTTAAAGGAAAATTCAACATTTCTGCTGAACATTTCTATCAAAATTAAAATGAAATCTATTAATTTTTAAAAAATATTTCTTATTAATCTGTAAATTGAAGGTTTAAAAAGAAGAAATACATGCGCGAAGTTGCTTCAATAAATTATTAAAATTAAAAAATAAATAAATGCCAACCAAGTCGATGCATTTTGCATTTTCGGAACATTCATTCAATGTGGCATTTTCACATTCATTAATGCAGGACAATCCTTCACATAATCTTGGGCAAGGTGAGAGCAACTCATTGTCTGGTGCTACTTTTAGTCTTCCTCCACCAATTTGGCCATTTGTTTTTCGGATTGATTGCTGGAAAATAAAAAATTTAAAAATAATAAAAATTAATTGTTCATCAAAATTCAAATTTTTTATAAATTTTTTTTTCAATTCTCACCATTAATTGAGTGAACAGTTCGCATGCATCCACTGGGGTGCCATCGGGTCGAGTGCCAACCGAAAAATCTACCAAAATTCCATCGCCCCAGGAACTGAAAAAATATATGAAATTAACTTAAAAAGAAATTTAATAAATAAAGAAAATTTAATTAAATATTACTTTAATTGTTTTAATTTTGTAAAATTTCCCCATAAAAATCAAAACTAACCCATTCAATGTCTTTGGATTTGTAATAAAGTTGATGTCCGTGGTTATGTATTTAGGCGCATATTCCGTCGAATTCACCGACTTGCCCAAATATTTGTTAAATTCTTTGGCAAATTCCTCATATGCTGGGGCAGTGCTGCTTCCAAAGCTGAAAAAATTCAAATTTGTAAAAAATTATTTTTAAAATTAAAAAAAAATTTATAAAAATTATTTGATTTGGTTTTATCTAAATTTTTCGTAAAAATTATTTAAATTGATTTTAAAAACTAATATAAAAAATATTTTATGTGTTAAAAATATATATATTTAAATTTTATGACTAACTCTGTCCCACTGAATTTCAACGGTTTTTCGCCGACCATCACAACACGGAATTTCAATGGCGTTTTTTCTATTGGTTCACATTTTTCTCCATCGGCGGCGCCCTCTTCCCGCCCAAATCCGGGTCGACATTTGCATTGGTTTCCGCCAACGCAAACCTAAATTTATTAATAAATTATTTTATTAATTTTTAGAATTTTATTGGTTTTCTTTTTTATATTTATATTTTTTGTTGAATTTTTTTGGGACATCTTTTTATCCTTAATTTTTTCTCATAAATTTAACTAAATTTTATTGAAAAAATTTATGGGATATAAATTTATACTTTTTTAAATTAACAAAATTCTATTAATTATTATTATTTTAATTAATTTTCTAAAAATGTTCTCACTTCATTCAATTCGGGGAAGCAGCAAGCATCCGCGCATTTTGTGCAATTTTCCGTAACCTCTACCACAGTTGGATGTTCTGGTTGACTGAATGCAACACAAACTCTGCCCGGCAATTTTCCTTCATCATAGAATCCGGGTTTACCTATTTATGGGAAATGACTTTTAACAGAAATTGAATCTATTAATTTTTTGATCATTTTCAACGATTATTTTTTTTCAAATTTAATTTTATGGAGTTTAAAAAATTAAATTTTTTTTTCATTTATAAAATGAATATAATTTTAAAATGCACAAACATCTGCAAGTGTATCCTTCAGGCAAATCATCGCAAATTCCATTTTGCTTGTCACAATCATTGGTCTTCTCATCGGCACATTCATTGAATAAGCAAACACGGCCCGGCTTATTTTCCTTCAAATTTAAAAATAGATAAATTAATTAATTAAAATATGTTCATATTTTTTATTTTGACAGTTTTGAAAACATATTTTGATGGGAATTTTTATTTTTTAATTTTTTTTAAATTCATTATTTGTTCACGCTGGACAGAAAATTTTAAAAACAAATTCGAATTTTTTGGCTTATTTTAAATTATTCGAAAAAAAATTTTATGAGATGCATTTAACCGAAAATTAATTTTTATTATGCAAAAGGCAAATTTATGATATTTTAAATCATAATTTATTTTCATTTGATTTATTTTTTGTATAAGCCTATAAAAAATAATTAAATCTACCTTATCCGGACTGCTGTCCACATATGGAGGAATGCATTCGCAGGTGTAACCATCCGGCAAATCTTTGCATTTTGCGTGAGCACTGCAATCATTCATATTCTCGAATTGGCATTCATTGATGACTGGAAATTAATTTTTTCTCATAAAATAATATATGTATTATCAAAAAAAATTTTTGTATATTTTTTTGAAATTAAATTAATTATTTTACGTTCGCCGATCATTTTTCGAAATTAGATTTAATTTTGTTGCATCATTAAAAATTATATTCTAGTATATTTATTTTATGAGTTATAGATTTTTAAAATTTTTTATTGTTTTTTTTAAATTCAATCAAAATTAATTCGAAAAAGTTAATAAAATTGATATATATTTTTCATTTAATTCCGCATTTCCCCATTATTTATTACAATCACCAACCTTCACTGCATTGTGTGCCCGGTTGACTGGGATTGTCATCCTTGAATCCGGATTTACATGTGCAATAATAGCCATCCTCCTTTAATAAAAAAAATTTTATTATTTTTATTAAAAATAACATTTTTAAAATTATATTTTTTTTATTATTTATGATTGGTTGTTCTGAGCGAATTATTATTTTATTAGATATATTTTTCTTTTTTTTTAAATTTTTAATTAGAAAATTTTTTGAGTTCTAATAAATATTCAATTTTTCAATTAAAATATTTGATTTTTCTGAAAGCTTTTGACATGTAAATGTAATCATTTAAAAAATTTAATTTAAGAAGATAATTTCACACTAGAATCCCAAATTTTTACTATCACTTGCCTTGTTATGGCAATCAGCAAATTTGCTGCAATTGTTCAACGCCGGATTGGCACATTCATTCACGAGAAGATGGCATTTTCGGCCGGGATGACCAACTTTATCCGGGGAACGGTCAACCGAATTTGGAGGGCAAATACACGTGTAGCCATCGGGCAAATCTTTGCAGAGGGCAATTGGATCACAATCATTCAGCGATGGATTCAGGCATTCATTCACCTATAAAAGGGAAATTTGGTCGTATATTAAAAATTGGAATTATTTATTTTAGAATCATTTTCGAATGGTTCTAAAATTTGCAAAATGGATAAACTTGATTAAAAATTTAAATTTTTTAAATCGATTGGGCCATAAAATGGAGTTTATTTTAAGGATAATATCTGCGAGAAAATATTTTATTAAAATTATTTTTGAATGAAATTTTTGAATAAAAATTTAAACCCATAGAAATTTTTACTTTAGAAAATTTAAATTATTAAAATACTTGAAAGATTTTAAAATTGCTTCGAGGCCAATGTTACCGAAATTATAAAAGAAAATTTAATAATATAAAAATTTAAGCTCACCCGTTCTTCACATTCCCTTCCCGGTTTCTTGTAAACTTCGGCACTTGTGTCCACATAACCATCTCGGCATTGGCAAGTGAATCCATCGCGTTCAGTGCTGGATTCAAGGCAAATTGCCGCCGGATGACAATCCACTTTGGATTTATCCAAGCAAATTGGCACTTTTTGTTCCTGAATGCGTTGACAATTTCGGCCAGGATTTCGCAATTCATCCAGGTCCTTGAAGCCTGGCTTGCAAATGCATTTGTATGAATCGGCAGTGTCAATGCAAATTGCATCCGGGTGACAATTGTGCCTTAAAAATAATTAGTTTTTGAGGATAATTATGTTTTAAAATTTGAAAATAATTCCTAAAAAAATTAGAAAATATTTAAAATATGTCAACAAAGAAATATAAAAATAATACTTAATTTATTTTCTGTATTATTCGTCAAATTTTTGGCAGGAATTAAGAGAAAAATCAAAACAAATTATTTTTACTTACTTGCCCTCTGAGCATTCATTAACCATTGCCCGACAGTCAAGTCCAGATTCATGTTGTGGATTTGGCGAAAAATCCACAAAGCCAGGTTTGCAACGGCAAACATAACTGAAAAAAATGAGATATTTTATGTGGTGTTAAAAATATATTTTTAAGTTTTATTTAATATTTTTTGATTATTTGGGCTATTTATTAAATATAAATATCTATAATTATTTAAAAATTGTTTATAAATAATTTTATAAGTTGTAAAAATAACCCCTCTTGCGTGTCAAAGCAAATTGCATTTGGGGAACAATGATGTGTGCCCAACAAACATTCATTCTGCTCAGCGGAACAAACCCGACCTGGCTTATATACCTGAGAGAGATAATTTAATTTGTTAAAAAAATTAAATTTTTTATTAATAAATTTTAATAAATACTTAGAATTTATTAAATTAATAAATATATTCGAAAGTTAAAATAAAATTAAAATTTTTTTAAATTTTTGAAGCAATTATTTAAATAATAAATATATTAGAAATAAAAATTTAATAATTTGATTCCATTATAGAAAAAAATATTTTTAAAACCCATAAATTTATTTTGAATTGGAATTTATAAATGAAAAAATTATTGTTTAACCAAAAAATACGACCATTCAATTGCAAAAAAAATTAAAATTAAAAAAAGTAATTGTTTAGAAAAAAATTATTCTAAATTTATAATCGAAAATATTTCATAATTTTTATTTTTTTTTAAATTAAATTTCTATGCAATACTTTGTCCGGGCTGTTGTCCAAGAAGCCTGGATTGCATGCGCAATAGTAGCCTTCATCCGTGTCAATGCATCGGGCATTTTGGTCACAATCATTGTCCGCTTTATTTAGGCATTCATTTTTGAGGCAAACACCCGTAACTGGATGCCTCCGTTCGCCAGCCGTACATTGGCATGTGTAATCCGGTGCTTGGGAAGTGGCATAATTTTGATGGATAATTGGAGCTCCTAAGAGAATTAAAAATATAAAAAAATATTAATTTAATATTTTTTATGTTATAAATAATTTATTTTTACAAATAAAATATTTAAACAATTTCTGAATTCACTAAAAAAAATTCATAAAACCCATAAAAGATTTGATTGCTTATGAATATTTATTTTTTCTAGTTTTTCTCTTATTTAAATTCATTCTTTTTATGAAATCAAAAAAAAATTAAAATAAAATATTTAAAATAAATTTATAATTTTTCATTTAATTTTAATTTAATTAAAATTTTCCCTCTTTGCTGACTTGTTGCATATGTGGCCTCTTCGCCGCTGTTTTTTTTCTTCCTATTTTTGTATGTGTCATCACTGTTCCCTGCAATTGTTGCAGGTCCAACTTGATATTGTTGCCTTGGAGCTGGCAGGCACCGTTCTCTTTTGCGTAAATCACATGAATTCGGGTCAACCGGGTCACAGGCGCCTGGCACAAGGCAATGGCCTAAAATTTAAATGATTAAATAAAATTTAGGCAAGAATTATAAAATTTTAAATTATACTATTCTACTTACCGGATCTTGGATTCAATACTTTGCCAACGGGGCATGCCGGCGCTGGTGGCAATGGGGCTCTACTGGAAACGCAAACCCCAGTTCGGGTATCTCGGAAATAGGCACTCGGACAAACACAGCGATAATTGCCAAGAGGTGAACGGCGACAGACCTGAGAAATTTTTGGAGATTAATTTAGTCAAAATTAAATTTAAAATTTTTTTTATTTTTTGGCTGTATCGCTGAATATATTGGCCATATGAAAGAAATAAAAAAGGATTCGATAATTGAATATAGGAGGTAGAATTTTCATTAATCCATCTTTTTTTTTAATAAATATTAATTTTTGTGTGGGCAAAATACTGGCTATTTATTGTAAACTAATAAAAAATTACTATTAAATTGATTATTACCCAAAGCAATTTTATGAGTTTCATTTTCAATAATTTTTTTTTCAATTTTTATGCATAATTCTGGAAAACGACCTTTCTCTTATCTATTACATTTTATAAAAAAAAAAAATACTTTTTTTCATTATATTATTTTTTTAAATTATTTTCACCTCAGGGTATGGGCAAGTGGTGGACACCTCCGAGTTGCACCAATCACCGCCACAAACTTTTGATAATGGATGGGCTGGGAAATCGCTTGGACATTGGCATGTTGGTCTAAAAATTTTGTGAAATTTTTAAAAAAGAATTTTGAATTTTCAACAATGAAGTTTAGTTTTTTAAAAAATTAATTTTTATATAAAAATAATGTTCACAAAAACTGTTTGCTTTTTTAAATTATTATAAGTATGTCTCAGATTTTAATAAATTAATAAAATAATTTTTTATGTGTTACAAAAAAAATAAGAATTTCCAAACATTTATTTTTTTGATATCAATAAAATAAATTATAAAATAAAGAATAAAAAATAAAATAATATTTTCTTATTCAGATAAATTATTTTTATTTAATTTACCTTCCATCAATGAGAACACAAATTTGGCCCAATGCCCTGTCGCAGCCCGTCTGTGTGTCCGGATTGCATCCTCCATTTGAAGGTGGCGGTGAATGATGAACTGGGGCGGGACATGCCAACTTTTGAATCAATGAACGCAAACGCATGTCCAAATCCTTGAATCCCTCCACAAAGAACCAGCTGAGATAGAAAATAGGCCAATTTTAATTATGAATAATTTTAATAGATTATTATATTTAATAAATTTTTTGAGGATATTTGCGGGGGACACTTTCTTTAATTAAATTTTTCTTAATTCTTTATGCGAAAATGAATGGGAAATTATTTTATGAGATCCAATAATTTATAAAATATTTTTAATTTTTCATTTAAATTATTCGTGAATAATCATTAAACAACCATCAGATTGATATTTAATTAAAATTCTAGAGAAAATCCATTGAACTATAATAATTCAATTTCATTATGAGTTGGAGTTGAAATTTTTCATTTTTATTAAATAATAAATTAATTTTTAATTTTTTAATCTTTTAATGCATTAATTTTTTTAATTAATTTTTTTTTTCTTCTCACAGTTTTCATTTATTAAATTCAATAAAATAGTAATAAAATTAATTAATCAAGACAAATAAATTTTCTTACTTATTTGGTGACCCGGCAATCAACTCCAATTCAATGGCAGAAACATGGTCGGTGACTCCAATGGCAAATGTGTTTATTTGAAGAGCCCTTGCTGATTTAGCCGGCTGCGTCACATTGTCTATTGAAATGGGAAAAGATAGAAATTTGAAACACGTAAATGTTTTTGAATAATTTTTTTTCTGAACTATAAAATTGAAGAATCAACTTGACTGCAAAATTTTTAAAAGAATTAAATTTTAAAATTAATAATTATTTTAAATTTATACAGGCAAATGAAACAACTTTTTATAAATTTTTTTTTAGAAATATTATGATTAATTTGAGAATTTAATTATTAATTAAATTAATCATAATTTAATTTTAGAAAATCTAATTGTTTTCAATTTTACCAAGTTCTAATTTGTATTTTACCAATTTAATTTTAAACTTTCTCCTTCTTTACCTTGACTTCTGCCATCCGTGATCACCACTGCCACACGATTGACCCCATCAGAAAGAGGTCGAACACCACGACGATCGGAAAATCCTTCTGTGACCATATGCTGAATGGCTGCTCCAGTTCTGGAAAGTATATAATAAATGTACAAATTTGTATAAATTTTTATTATTTTCATAATATTTAAAAATTGATATATAATGTAGCCAACTGAAGGAAGAATAATTTTTTGTAGGCTTTTTTAAAATAATTTAATATTTATTAAGATCAGATTATTGTTTATGGGTTTAATTTAAATTTAAAAGTTTCTTTAACACTTAATTATGCTAATATTTCCATTTTTTATTATTAAATTATTTTTTATTCTTTAAATTTTATTTTTCAATTTTTATTAGATATATTAATTTCCCTTCTCCTCTCTAACCGTGTCAATCCAGTCAAATATTGTGTATGGCTGACAGCAGAGAGAAGGGATTGTTTATCCGAATATTGATTCAAATTGAATTCATGCCGAATTTGATCCGAATATTGGATTAGGCCAACCTAAATTTGTAAAATAAAATTAATCTTTTCCTCATTTTCTGTATAAAAAAATTTTTTAATATAAAAATTAATTATTATTTGATTAAAATTTTTGAACTCATAAAATTTTTTAATTAATTTTATTATTTTTAAATGAGTTTTTACTGAATATCTAGAAAAAATATCACTGCCAATCCGAATTATATTTAAAATTTTAAAAAAAAATTAAAATCAAAAAAAATATGCAAAATATTTTATACCCGTGTATTATCCAATCCAATGTCGAATAATTCAATGAATTCGCGGATGAATCGAAGCACCTCATTGCGGAATACTTGTGAACCAATTGAGCCGGATCCATCAATTAGGAAAATCAAATCCGTCTTTTGCTTTGGACAACTTGTTTGCACTGTACAGGCTCGACCAGGGGGCAAATGCGCATTCACGGAAACATCCTATACAAAAAAATAGAAAATTATTATTTTTTGACTTTGAAATTTTTTTTTTGACTTTAAAAAATAATTATTATATGGTAAAAATGATTAAATAATTACTAATTTTAATTATTTTTTTTATATTTTTTTTAAAAAATGATTTTATTTTTCATTTTTTTAAATTAAATTTTAACATCATACAATTTTTCTATATTCTACTTTATAAATTTATTGAAAAACAATCATTAAAAAAAACAATGAAATGCACCAATATCACTATAAAAATTTAACAAAAATATTTCTGTTAATAATGTCTTTTTTTCTAGCAAATTCTTTAAAATATATCTTAAAGTAAACAAAAATATCTCTAGTTGAAAAATTTGGCATAAAATATTAAATATCTAGTCAGAATGCAATTATGGTATATCAAACAAATTTTAAAATTTTATTTTAAATGATATTAATTATTTTACCACATAGCCAGCAAAGCATTGGCAACTGTAGCCTTGAGGTGTGTCAATGCAGTCGGCATTCTCATCGCATGTATTCAATGAACGATGGGCACATTCATTGCTGGCTACAAAAATTTTTAAAAATTATTTTTTCTTTTTTTTCTCTTTAATATTTTTATAAAAATTGAATAAATAAATTTTTTTGAGCATTCTTTTATGTATTTTATTTTTTTTTGTCTCCTCATCTTTCGAAAAATATTTATCTGATCAAAAAATTCTATTATTAAAGAATTAAAGTTCAGCAGAAATTTCTATGTGTTGCAGGGTGTCTAAAATACCACATAAATGTGGTATTTGCCACATTTTCGACCATCTCGCCACATTTTTCCCACATTTTTGATTTTTTTGGCGAGAACTTTTTGTTATAATTTTTCGGTAGTTAGCCATTTTTGACTAACATTTTTAACTATGCGGCCATTTTTTAGTAAAATTTTTCACTGCGCGGCCATATTTGGATATAAAATAATAAAGAAATATACAAAATAAATATTTTTAAATTAATTTTTATTTGAATCTTAATTGTTTTAAAAAATGCCACATTTTTTGCCACATTTTTGGCCAATTTTGCCACATTTTTCCCACATTTTTCATAGCCAATGCCACATTTTTGGTCAGACCTTATAGACACCCTGATGTGTTGCAACAATTCAGAAAAATTTACGAAATATAATTTCTATTTAAAAATTTTAACTAAATTAAAATTTAGTAAATATAATGTGATATTTTAAAATAATTTTTTTTTTAAATGATATTAAATAACGAACAATTAATGCATTTTCTCCCAGGTTGCAAGCCAAATTGATGTGAAACATCCGTGTATCCATCGTTGCAACTGCACTCAAATCCATCTTTATTGTCCACACAACGGGCAAATGGCGAACAATCATGTCGATCCGCACATTCATTCGACACTGAAATGAATGGGAATTTTAAAAATTTTTATTAAGAATTAATTTTGGATAAATTTTGAAAAATTAAGGCATCTATGAAAAATTTTTGAACTCTAACATACAGTTTTAATGAAAATGAATTATGAGAAATATAATATTTTCTAAAAAACAATTATAAAATAAATAAAAATTTTAGTCTAATTGAATTAAATACATAAATTATATTTAAAAAACCTATTACATATAATATTATCTTTTTTCAGATATTAATTTCAGAAATAAACAAATAAAAAATTCCAACTTATCAAATTTTTTTTCGATCTTAAAAATTTAATTGGTGAATGAAAAATATTTTTAAAATATTAATCCCAAACAGAAAAATTCAAAAAATAAAACAATAATTAAAAATAATTTTTCTATTAAAAAATTTCCCACATTCTTTGCATTCTCTGCCCGGTGTAATTGGATCCACATCAAAAAATCCGGGTTTGCATTGACAACTGTACGAGCCGAGAACATTTATGCAAATTGCATGTTTGTCACATTCCGGATCGACCTATAAAATTGTGGAATATCATTTAAAAAATATTTTTATTTTCTTAGAAGATTTAACCTGACAAGCTGCTGTCATTTGGCATTTGCCATCCACCAATGTTGATCCTTCTGCACATTGACAACGTTGATTTATGCAGACCTATATAAAATTAAATTTTATTTTGATTTTTTTTAAAATAGATAATTTTAAACCATTTAAAATCCAAATATTTTTTGGCGAGTAATACATCTCATAAATAATTTGAGGAAATTTTTAAATAAAATACCCAAATAAATTATACAATTAAAATATCATTACACCGGCACATTTCCGATCACACATTAATAAATTAAAAGAATAAATTTTCTTTGTGTTTACCTTTCCAGCCGAACATGAATTCGATTTGTTTGGCTCGCATTGATCATTGCTCTCGGAGAATTGTGGCTTCTCTTGGCTGGGTTTATTGCAAACTCGGCCCGGATATTTGCCAACATTTGCAGATGCATCCACAAATCCAGGATTGCAAGTACATGTATAACTATGAAAATGGGAATAAAATTGTGTTTTTATATCATTTTTTAATAATACATTTTTTTTTAAATTTAAAATTGTATAAAAATGTGATTCTTTTCAAATTTGGTATTTAAATTTTATAATGAATGAATTTTTTGAAGAAATTATTTAAAGTTTTGGAAAATATTGCTAAAATCTGCCAATTCTAACATAAATAAATTCATTAGGAAAAAAATTATTATGGGTTTTAAATTCATACTTTTTCATAAGATTTTTTAAGTGCTTCTTAAAAAAAATCTTTAAAAATAGAATAAAAAATCAAATAAATCATAAATGAAAATTTTTCTTTTTCTAAGCTTGTTATATTTTTTTAACTAAGTTTTTAATATAATATAAATAAATTAATATAAATTTTCTGCTGAACTATTTTAAAATTTATTTAAAAATTGAAACCCATATATTATTAATTAGAAAATAAGAAAATAATAAATCCTAAAATTATTTTTAAAAAATTGGAACAACAGAAACGAAGGCAAATTTATTTATTAATTTAAAAGATTCAAAAAATCCATATTTCTACTTACCCATCTTTTGCATCTGTGCAATGTGCATTCTCACTGCAATCATTTTTGCTATGGTCTTCACATTCATTAATGGCTTGAATGCATTTTCTGCCAGGCAATTGGCCAATTGTCTCCGAAATATCCGTATAGCCGGGATGGCATCGACACTCATAGCCGTTGTTTGTGTCCACACAGGCAGCATTCGAGTCACAATCGACGCCTATAAATGGAAACATATTATTGGGGAAGAATTGCCGATTTATTTCATAAAATTAATTTTCAGAAAATGGATTTAAAATTGAGCATTTAATTATTCTTCGTAAATTAAAATCTGACCATAAGTTTGTGGACTTCCACATTCATTTTGTTGTCGTCGGCAAACACTTCCCGGATGAGCATTTTTGGGACTAACATCAGCAAATCCCGGATTACAACGACAAGTGTATCCTTCTGCCTAAAATTTTATTTTATATGGTACTTTACTTTTTTTATTGTTAATGATTGATTCTTTTCGACTTTAATGTATGTTGTATGCGTAGAATAATTTTTTGAGTTTTAAAATATTCTGTAAAATTATTTATTTGCTTTTCGACAATATATCAAAAGATGATCATTTCATGAATACATTTTAATAATTTAAACAATCAAATTTCAAAAATTTATTTGTTAAATGTCCTGGGTGCTGCTTGATTTTATTTAATTATTTTTTAAAAAAATTTCTAAATAAATTAAAAATTATCTAATATTATTTTATGAGTTCTAAAATTTTTTATAAAAAACGAATTTATTTTTAATAGAAAATTTTTATTATTAATGCTACAAAAAAAATATTTAAATATGAATTTGAGACCTGGTCAATGCATTGGGCCTCTGGTGCACATTCATTCAATTTTGGGTCTTTGCATTCATTAATGACCAAGCATCGGCCATCTGGCAGTCGGCCATATCCATTGGGGCATGCACATTTGTAAACACCATCCAAGAACATGCAAACCTTAAAAATAAGATTTAATAAATTTTGAAAAATAATTTAATATGAATTTTTAAAAATATATTTAAAAAAATTTATCAAATTTATGAATTAATAATTATGATGATGAATATTTGTAATTATGAAATGAATTTTATTGGAAAAATTGCTTCCCATAAAATAAATCTTATAAAAATGCAACAAAAAAGTTAAAATAAATAAATTTAAAAAAATCCATAGACAGGTGTTCAATAAAATTTTTAAAAATTAATTTAAAATTTATAAAATTAAAATTTTTACTTCATGTTTTTGTTGACTGCAACTCATTGGATCGTTGACATCACATTCTGATGGCGTTTGATAAGCTGAAAATATTTAGGGTATAAATACAAATCTATTTTTGCAAATTTATTATTATCTATGAATATAATGTTGCAAAAATCACCTCTTTATTAGGCACCGATTTTTAATATATTTTAATTTATTATTCTATCATATTTTTGGAAACAAAATTTCATCATAAAAATTGATAGAAAAATTCACCAATTAAAATTTTGAATATTATTAAATATTTCTATGTTAATTTCGAATAAATAAGATAAATTGGCAGATAAAATTCCAGGAAAATTTAGGAATTTTAAATCTGGTTTTTTATTTAAAAATTCCCACTTTCTCGAGCGCCGAATACGACGATATTGATGGAAATGAAGTAGAAAAAAGCAGCCACCAACAAGAGGAGATGATTGCGGCGAAATTTGTAGTTGGAAAAAGGCCGAAAATATGGAGATGACATTTTTTAGAATAAATGAATTTACCCAAATCTGAAAATTAAATAATTTTAACTTAAAATTTAAAAAAAAAATAAAAAATTGAACTCATAAAATAATTTTATGTTATTTTCTATTAATTTTAATTTTTTTATGGTTTGTTTAAATGAAGTGGTAGTTGCTGATGGACAAAAAATTTTAATTTTAAATAAATTTAAAAATTAAAAAATAATTTCACAAATTAAGTCTATTTATTTTCACTTAAAATATGTATAATTTTCTAGAATTAATAAATGAGGATGGTTTAAAAGAAGTGAAAATAATTTAAATGAGAAGCTTCTTCATGTAAAAACATGACAGTTTAAATAATTAACTTATTTATCATTGCAAAATGTAAAAATAAATAAATTCACGCATGGTCTAGAATTCTAGCCCTCGAAGAAAACGCCCAATGCGAAAATTGACGAAAATTAAAAAAAATTGTAAAATTGTTAACATCTTGTTAATTTGTTTTGCAATAATAAAATTATTAGATTTAAGCTGAACTAAAAGGCAAGTTGTTAGATATTATTAAATTTTTGGGTAAAATAGAATAAAATAAAATAATTTTAAATAGCATAAAACTTTTCATTTTTAATAATTCTTCTGAGTCAGAGTTTTAGGTGGAGAGAATAGGTAAAAACCTGTTTCTATTTGACATTTGTTTTTGGGGCTTGGGGAAGGTGATATCATTTAAAACAAGTGGGAAAAATTTTGTGCAAAACAATGTTGAATGATGGGTAGTGAGTGTGCGTAGATGTGGAGAAAAATGTTAAATTTTTGAAGAAAAAATTAATTAATCTAAAATTTTCTATGACATTTTTGTGGGTATCAAAAATCAAATGATAATTTGAAAGGAATGAGTCAGGGTTTGATTCTGATAAAAATACATTCTCCATATTCAATGGATTGGTTTCTATTTCTATTAGAAAATTGCAAAATGATGGGATCATTTTTAAAACTCATAAATTATTTAATACTGATAGAAAATATATTTCCATATATATACAATTTCAAATAATAAATGATCGCTGATGGCCGCGAAAATTAATAAAAAATTTAAATCTCATAAATTATTTAAAAAAAGATAATATTTATATTCTTAATAAAATTTATTTTCAAAAAAGAGAAGGTAGAAATGACATCGATTGTTTAAAAATTATTAAAGAATTTACAACTCATAAATTAAATAATAATATTAGAAAATATATTTCCTTAAGAATAATTCTTAATAAAAAATAACATGACTAACAACAAGGACATAAATTTTTAAAATAAAGAAAAAAAACTAAATAATAATAAAAACCATTTAATACTATAAATGTTGGATTAAAGGTCGGGCGAGAGTTTTCGATGAGCCTTGATAAAATTATTAGTCGATAGAAATAAAAATAATAGCTGTTGAGAAATATTTCCTAATGCCTTAAATTCTGATAAATATTAAATTTTATAAGCTAATTTTTATCAACGCCGTTTATTTCCACTAAAAATGCTTTAGTTAACCATTCAATTATTAATTTAATATTTGAGCGGAGTAAAAACTAATCACACATTTTCTTTTGCAATTTGGGTGCGGTTCAAATAAGAAAACTCAACAAACAAAAAGGCAACCAGTCTAACCCCAAATAATTAATTCATTATACAATTTTTGGTCCTTCATTCTTCTCATTCATCAGTCATAGATTTTCCCATAGGCTAAAAAACCCACTTGGCCAAATCAAACCCATCAATTCCTAACACCCATTTTCTTCTAATAGGTTTTGCTTTTTAGGGACGCAGTGCCCAATCAAGCAGCAAAACACAGAGAGAAGCCAAATTTGATGGGGAAATGTGTGGATTGTGAAGAGGGAGCAATTGATGAAAGGAGGAAATGGGAAATTAAGGGGCGAATTGATGGGAGGGAAGAAGCCCCACAATATAAACCAAGGAGGAAATGCGCAGCAACAGCAAAGAAGAGGGCAATTTGGCCGATCTAGGAGGAAAAGTAAACTTTTGAACGCTGCCTTTTAGGGGTAAGACGAAGATGGATTGTGGAGTGTGGCGGCAGTGAAATTGTGGTTGAAGGGACAAACAAAACATTTTGGCCCATCCTAGCCCAGTCAAAAGGAAAAAGCCACTAGGGAAACAATAGAAAGAATCTATTTGGTTCTTTTTAGGAAAAAAGGAATAAATTCGAATTTGAAAAGTATTAGGGCTCGTGCCATGTTTTGCAAGTAAATGAATATATTGTTATTAAAATTTTAATTTCAAAAAAAAGTATAAGTAATGCAGACAGCAATCCTCAAAAAGATAAAGACAATTATTTAATTATGGACCATAATAATTTTCATTAAAAATTTAAATACAAAAAGGAAAAAGAAACTCATAAATTAATTATTTATTGATGAAAACTTATTTTCTTTAAAAAATTTATTTTCATTAGAAAAAGACGCCGAGGTCTACAACAAAAATATAATTTTAAAAAAAATAAAAACAAATAAAATTATAAATTATAGTATAAAATATTCACATTAAGAATTTATTTCTAATTAAAAAGTAATCATCTTTTTCTACTAAAATAAAATAAATAATAAAAATAAAGACAATGAAGAAAATAAATCTTATAATGTTAAGAAAATGATTACTAGTAGTTTATAAAAATTTTATTTATAATAATTAATATGTAACTTTAGTTTGATGGGAGAATTCAATTAATACAAATTATTAGCCACAAAAGAAATCCATTTTTTCTATTGAATTATTTTTTGTATATATGAAGAATTTTTAATCCTATTAATCTTAACAAATGGAAAATAGGAAAATAGACAACAGATTTAAATTGAGGAAGATGGAAATTATAAAATTTTAAATAAAGCGCCACACTTTTGAATTAATTTGTGGACGCAATGAAATTACTGGGAAATATTATGGAGAATTTTTATATGAGTGATTAAGAATAGTAAATTTGGCTTTTTGACAACAGCTAATATATATGGATTATGGAAGAGAGTATATATAGAGGATTGATGAAGTATTAGCGGGCGCTATATTTTTGGCATACATGTCTCTCCCAGGTTTCTACTGTTATAGAAGGTGAAAAAATGTGCAAAAATCGACATTCACCATTTTTTCCTATTATTTTTGCCCTCCAGCCTCCACCAATTCAGCCGCTGCCGTTGCAAAAAGTTCGCGCATTTTAGAGGGCCGCAATCTCCGATAAAAGGGCGGTAACCGTCGCAACAAAAAGCAGGAAAACATAGGTGATGTGGTCTTTAATAGAAAAGGCCTATTGGCCTTCTTTTTTTGCCCTTTCCAAACGCGACGTTTTGTTGTGATGAACGCCTAGCCAATTTTCTTCCATTTTTCTAGCCCCCAATATTTCCACATTTGCCTTCCATTTTCTAGCCCCCTTCATCTTTCCTCCTTTTTTCATGTTTGTTGCGCAAAAGTGTTAAACCAACCCCCTGTCGTTTCCCAAGCCACCCGTTTCCCCTTTCTCCTTTGCGCGAAGGAAGGCGTGATTTGATGTATTTGATGGGGGTTTTGGCTTGACGGCTGGTTTTGCTGGTTGCGCGCACATTTTCCTTTTTGATGTAATGATGGTCGCCGCCGTTGTCCCTTCCACCCACCACCAAAAATTGGCCGAATGAACGGCTTTAATGCAACAACATTTTTGGTTAGGGAATGCTCTAATAGGAGGGAAGGAATTTTTGTTGGAAATATTTTATTCCATTTTATTATAGAATAAATTGGATATAATGTAAGATGAGGGACTAAATTGTAAATATTTTCTAAATGAATAATAAATTTTTAGACAAATGATACTAAAAATACTTAAAATCTTTTGTTTCGTCAGACGAGAAATTATGATTATGTTTAAAAAATTTATATCTAATCAATTTTCAATTTTCATTATATTTTTTTTGGTATTTTTCTGGACATTTTTGAGTTATCTTGATATTTTTTGGAAGAAACTGACGACAGATTATATGTTTTCTTTATAAAAAATTATTTATGGGTTGCAAATTTTGATAAAATTTATGCGAGAAAAAAAGGAAAAAAATAGAATTCTGCAAAAGCATTTAATTTTGAATGATTTTTTGGATATCATATAGCAGGTTGGTTATTATTTTGTAAATTTACGCATAATTTTATTGAGCTCGATTGCATTCTTTATTTTTATTTTATTATTAACTTATTTTACGTTTTTAACAAATTTTAATTAATTTTTATCAAAAAGAAGAGAAAGAAACTTCATGGCGTACATTTTTCGAGAATGGAAAGCGGTTTGGGGTTTTTGACTGCTGCGGAAAATATGAGATCAAAGGGAAATGTGTAAAAATGAAGAGGAATTCTTTTCGACGGAGTGGCCAATCGAATTGTGTTGGAATTAGAAAGAAGGCAAAAAGTGAAGAATACAAAGAGAATTGGGAGTTTGGATGGTTTGGTGGAACGGAAACTGGTCTGATTAGAGGCGAATTTTCAACCTAAATATTTGTTTTTATCAAATAATAAAATTGGTTTGAATGCAAAATATTACTCATTAACTTTAAAATATTATAAATTTTTAAGATTTTTAAAATATATATAAAAAAATAAATATAAATTACTAATTTTTTAGTCTAAAAACATGGAATCAACTAATATTCATTTGAAGGCAAAATCGTAAAGAATCCACATCCCAAAAAATTTTTTTGTTTAATTTTTCAAAAATTGGTTTATAGGGGTTTTCGGGGGCGTAGAATACGAAGCTGACATTCATTTTGTTATATCTTACCATCTTGGTTGGAAAATGTCAAATTTTACCAAGAAAATGCATAGGGGGGACCAAGGGCATGTTTGACGAAAAATTTTTACATAAACAAATTAGAGTTCATTCAACGCAGCTCGATGAGCTGAGTCTAATGTTACTATTTTTATAAGGTAATATGGATTTAATGACAAGTTATGACCGAAATTTATCATTAACAATTCATTTCATTTCGAGGAAATTGTCAAACTTGATTGCCTTCGTCTTAATTATCCCTTATTTTCTAGTCTACAAAAAAGGCACTCTCTCTTTCATTTTTGCAGAGAATCATAAAAATAACAAATTTGTTTATGTCGCTGTCGAATTCCTATTTTTGACTTCAAGAAGAGCCAAAGGCCGGCCATGGCATTGGCTTTTAAAATTTTGCGCCATAATTACACACTGGCTGAATGGATTATGAATCTTTGATTCTCTCTCATAAAATGCCTCCTCAAAATGAGTAATTTGTAATTTCCCTCATTTTTAAGAATTATTTTATTTTGCATGATTTTGCTTTACAGAGAAAATAAAATAAATATATTTTTTTTTAAAAAAATTTGAATAATTTAACAAAAAATACTTTAATTTCCCAATAATTTTATGATTAATTTGCATAAAGTAATTAAATATTAATTAATTGTTTAGTAGAATTTAATAAATTTTTATAATCCTTTCTAATTATTCTAAATCAAAATTGAATAAAAAAATGTATTATTTTTGTTTTCTTTTATAAAATGAAAAATGTTGCTCTATCTTTCAAAACTAAATTTGTTTTTAAAGCAAATTTAATTTGCATAACAATACCGCATTGACAAATTAATGAAAATTAATTTTATAATTGAGTTAATAAAAAATTAAAATAAAATTTTATTTATCTTAAATATATAGTTATTATTTAATTTTTTACATTAATTCTTTATGGTGTTTTATAAAAACAAAAAAATTTGCCTTTTTAAATACCTATTTTTCAACTCATAAATTAATTTAACTTTTTCAAACATAATCCTCGGCTCGAGTGATAAATGTTTAAAATATTCCAACAATTATTGAATATCATTAATTATTTAAAATAAAAAAAAAATCTTTTTCATTTATTTGAATTTTCATAACATTTTTCCTTCAATGTAAAGTCAAAATTAGGTAATTAATTTTCGCCTTCAAATTTTCCTTGTCCCCACATTCATTCTCTTTTTCGGTGTCTGCTCGTGGCATCCAATTTATAAGCCCAAAAGTCCAAAAGGGGAGATAGGATTATAGCGCGTGTTTTTAAAATCCAATCACAATTTACTTTTGGGATGGCAGGGACAGAAAATTTATTTCATCCATTCCCCACGCAAATATGATATGACAAAAAATATCGTATGCAAATTTTTGATTTTTTTTTCAACCTTTCAAATAATACTTATTTTATGGAGCTGAAAATATCCAAAAAGCAATATCAAGAAAACTGGTCGAAAAAGTCATTCAATTTTTAGTAGAAAATGTTTAAGGTTATGGGATTAGACATTAGATAGATTATTTGTTTTATTTAATTTCAAAGTTTATTTTTATTAATATTTTTCAGTTTTAATTGTTTTTATTTTATTTATTTATTTTTTTGGCCGTTTCATCAAAATCGATCATTTTTAATTATTTCCAAACAATTTTACTTTAATATATGAATTTTGGATTGGAAATAATTTATGAGTTTAAAATTTTTTCTAATATTTTAATTTTTTAAACATCTTTCAATTTCACTAATAAATTACAAACCAAAAAAAGCAAAATTGTATGCCTTATAAATATTAGTAATTCAATATCTCTTAAATTTTTGTTTGATTGCGCTAGAATATAAATTATAGCTCATTGATTATGATTTAGTATAAAAACAAATGCCGTAATCAAATTCCGTGACCCAATACCTAATTTATAATTTTGTATCCAATCAAAACATTAAAATTATATTTATGCAAATATTTGTACACGCGAACAATTTTCCTCTCTTAAAATATCACGAATATTTTGGTGCCATCATCCATTCGGTTACTGGGGACATAATTTTGTATTTTTAGACCGCAACCTTCCGTTTGCGTATTAAAACAAATAGCAAAAAAAAAATTACGCAGATTATAATTCATCATTTTCTATTATAAAAGTAAAATTTCTCGTTTGGTATTTTTTAGACTCATTAATTTTTGTTTTAATACCATCATTCATGCGTCATTTCCTCCATAAATTCTGGAAATCCAAAAAAAAATACTTCCTTTTAATTTGACTAAGTAGAAATCTCATGGGAAGTAAATAGATTGGCCTTTAATATTAAATCCAATTAAATGTACATTTAATCCATTCGAATTTGCATCCATGGATTTATATGTGAATTTAGCATTGT
This sequence comes from Pratylenchus scribneri, assembly GCA_030063045.1. Lineage (NCBI taxonomy): Eukaryota > Metazoa > Nematoda > Chromadorea > Rhabditida > Pratylenchidae > Pratylenchus > Pratylenchus scribneri. The sequence continues at coordinate 1,169,142 of JAQSEB010000045.1, forward strand.
AATTCGCAGATAATTTTCCTTTAAAATTTTCAATTTAAATATTTTGATTCTATAAATTAAAATTTTATCCTCTAAATACATCAAAATTTTGAAAATTAAGAATATTATGATTTTACTCAAATTCAAATTAATTTTATGTCAAAAATGAATTTTATATTTATTAATTTTAAAAATGGGGAATTGAATGGTGTATTTTAATTTATTATCATAAAATGTCTTCTCGTTTTATGTGTAAACAACAAGAATAAATTTATAGGTTTAAAATTATTTTAAAATAATTTTAATTTTTGTAATAATTTTTAATTTTTTCCTTTTTAATCAAATATTTTATTTAAGTATTGTTAATTTTTCTCTTTCACAAAACTTTGAAATTTTCCAAAGCGTAAAACCATAAGACAAAAATATTATTTGCTATTTTATTTAGTTTCCTTTTATTGTCTTATCTAAAATGCTATATAATTTTTCCTTAATTTTAACTCCCTTTCACGTGACATTTTTATGCAAAAATTTGAAGGTGGATAAGTTAGTTGAAAGAATATTTGAAGATAATGATTTATGGTTTGATGAGACCAAAAATAGGACAAAAATTAATGACAAACAACTAATTTTATTATTATTTTTTTAGCCTAAAAATATGGAATCAACTAATAGTCATTTGGATGATATTAAATATATAATTTTTTAATAATCACTTTACATTTACATTGAATAAAGTTGTGCTGTGTGGTCCATCCATTGTTCATTTATATTAAAAATATTTTATAATTAGGATAATTTGAACAAAAAAAAATAATTTAGTTGGTTTAATAATTTTATGTTAATTTGAATAAAATTATTATTTTTTAATTAATTATTCGGCTGAATTTAATAAAATTTTTTAATCCTTTCTAATTATGCTTAATTAAAATCAAAAATAATTAATTTTCTTTAATTAAATGAAAATTTTAGCAAGCTATCATGTTTTTTTGCTTTTATAAAACAAAATTTTTCCGAATATAATACAGCAATTATTCTTAATTTTTTGTTTTTAAATTCATTTTTAAATAATATTTTTCTTTAAATTAAATTTAAATTCTATATAATTATAATTATTTGATTTTTTTAAATTAAAATTTTCTACTACACTATAAAAATCAATTAAATTATATCTTTTAAAATAATTAATTTTTTCAACTCATAAATTAATTTAATTCCTTCTTCAACATATTCCTCGTCTTCAGTACTAAATTAGTAAAATAGTGAAAGAAACGAATGGCACCGTAAATAAAAGTATTTAAAAAAAAATTAAAAAATTTCATTATTTTATATTTTCTAAATATTTTTTTCTTCAATCTATAGGACAAAGTTATTTCATTTCCGCCAACAAATCTGTTTCGTCAACAATTCACATTTTCTTAAACGGTGACTGCTCGCGGCATTCAATTTAGGCCCAAAAGATCTAAAGGAAGGTAGGATTATTGTTGCGAGTGTCATTTCATCCAATCACATTTTCCCCCTGGGAATTATTGGGAAGGAAAAATTCATTCTACACGGACCCCCACGCAAAATTGATGCGACAAAAAATATTATATGCAAAGCAAATTTTGTTTTGTTTAAGCCAAAAAACCCATCTTATGAACTAGAAAATATCCCAATATAATGCTTGCTAAAATTGTACAAACATGAAAGTTGGTAAATGAGGAAAAGATAATAGGATAGTTATATATAAGGGTCAGAAGACGATAATTACACACATTTTTTTTATTGATATTTTAAATTTTTTAAATTAATTATTTAATTGATCGGATGCGACCTGCAAAATATTTAATAATCCTAAACAATGTGCTTTATTATATGAAATTGAGAAAGGAAATAATTTATGAGATGGAATTTTTTTAAACAATATTTTAATTTTTTTTTACCATTTTTCGATTTCAAGAATAAATCCCAAAATAAAAGTGCAAAATTTCATGCCTCTTCTTTAATAATAGCTTAATCAATATCTGTTAATTTTTTTTGTGTGCGTTAAAATATAATTAAAATATATTATAGCTCATTGATTATGATATAGTACAAAAAATGTAAATGTAGTAATCAAATTCCGTGACCCTATACTTAATTTATAATTTTGCACTCAAATAAGGCATTAAAATTATAGTTATGCAAATATTTGTACACGCATTCAAAATATTTTCCTTATCCTAAAATATAAATAAGTTTTCACGAATATTTTGATGCCATCATCCAGTCGGTTACTGATGAGGTCTATTTTTTGTATTTTTGACCTTAACGGTCAATTTGCGTATTAACTCCAAAAAGTTTAATAAAAAAAATCAAAAATTACGTAAAATTAAAATTCTTCATTTTCTTCCGTAAAAGTAAAATTTCTCGTTTGGCTTTTTTGACTCATTAATTTTTATTTTGATGCCATCATCCACGCGTCTTTCCACCTATAAATTCTGGAAATCCAAAAAATGCTTACTAATAAATTGACCAGGAAAAATTCTCATAAGGAGTAAAAAAGGAAGGATTTGGGTTTTAATATTAAATCCGTTTAAAAATATTCATTTAATCTATTAGAATTTGCTTGCATCAATAAATGTAAATTTAGCATGTTAATTCGCAGATAAAATTTTCTATACAATCAAATTTTTATTCAATTTAAATATTTTGATTCTACAATCTAAAATTTAAATCTTCAAAATCACCAAAATTTTGATAAATTTATTCATATATTCATTTAAATCCAGTTTAAAAATGTGCCAAAAAAAAGAATTTTAATTATTTATTATTTTTTTGGAATTTTTAATTATTTTATTGTACAAAATTTGGTGGTCTGGTTTAATTTAATTACGCAAAATGCCATCTATTTTATGTTTAACAAACAATAATAAATTTATGGGTTTAAAACTAATAATTTTAATTTCTACCATTGTTTTCCTGTTAGAAAAATTTTCAATGTTCTGTTCCAAGGGTATATTCATATCTATCCAAATATTATATTTAACTATTTTGAATTTTTCTTAATTACTTTTTGAAATTTTACAATAGCTTAAGTGCCATTTTATTTAGTTTCCTTTTATTGCCTTATATAATTTTAATATCAAAATTATGGTAAAATTTTGTGACTGCAAGAAAATTTAAACATTATAATTATATTTATGTAAATATTTAGCACGCAATCAAAACAATTATCTTGGCCGAAAACGAAAATACAAATAAGCCATAACGAATAATTTGGTGCCCTCACATAATCGGTTTCTGAGGTCATATTTTTGTATTTTTGGACCATGGCAATCATTTTGCTTATTAATTCCATAAGCAAAAAAATTTCGTAATAAAAAATCATACTCAAATTATAATTCATCATTTTCTTCCATAAAAGAAAAAATTTCTAGTGTGGCATTTTTAACTCATTAATTTTTATTTTAATACCATTATTCACGCGTCATTTCCCCCATATATTCTGGAAATCCGATAAAATTATTTCCTAATAAATGCGCCACGATAAAATCTCCTGGGAAGTAAAATAGATTGGCCTTTAATTTTAAATCCAATTAAAATGTTCATTTAATCCATTCGAATTTGCATCCACGAATTTATGTGATTTAGCATTATTATTACCCCAGATAATTTTCCTCCCCATCAAATTTTTATTCAATTTAAACTTTTTTTTTCATTAATTTAAAATTTATCTCTTTTAAATTCATCAAAATTTTGAAAATTATGAATATTATGATTTTACCCAAATTCAAATTAATTTTATGTCAAAAATGAATTTTATATTTATTTATTTTAAAAATAAAGTAATTTAAATTTTTTTTAATTAATAATTTTTGGGGAATCGTATGGTGTATTTTAATTTATTATCACAAAATGTCTTCTCGTTTTATGTGTAAACAACAAGAATAAATTTATTGGTTTAAAATTATTTTAAAAAAATATTTTAATTTTTGTAATAATTTTTAAAAATTTTTAATTTTTTCCTTTTTAATCAAATATTTTATTTAAGTATTGTTAATTTTTCTCTTTCACAAAACTTTGAAATTTTCCAAAACGCAAAACCATAAGACTAAAATATTATTTGCTATTTTATTTGGTTTCCTTTTATTGTCTTATCTAAATGCTATATAATTTTTCCTTAATTTTAACTCCTTTTCACGTGGCATTTTTATGCAAAAATTTGAAGGAAAGTTGGAAGAATATTTGAAGATAATGATTTATGGTTGATGAGACCAAAAATAGGACAAAAATTAATGACAAACAAATAATTTTGCTAAAAAAAATAAATGGCAGCAGAGATGCCATCAATCCACTCTATTAATTATAATTTGTATTTTAGTCTTTCCAAAGATTTTTATTTTACCATTCATCCGTCCATTTGGGCTCATCATTTATAATTTTATTCATTTCTTAGAATAAACAATAATACAAATTAAAACAAAATTTTCCATTGCAAATATGCAATTATTTAGTGGAGAATATGGGAAAAATAAAATTTAGAAATGTTGCCATTTTTATGAAAATAAATAAAATATATTTTATAATTTATCTAAAATTATGGATTATTTTTGATTTTTTTTATTTTTAGATTTGATTTCATTTAAATAATATATTGATCATTTGATTCTTCTTTTTTTTCATACTCAATAGTAAAGTATTTTATTAAATAAAAATTTTACAATACAAAATTTATAGGTTACATTTTTACAAACTAAAAATTCTTTATCTTTTTTGAATATCGGATTAATTTTTAATCTTTTTTTGTTTATTTATTTTTTATCGAAAATATTTTTTGATGTGTTCATGGGACATATATGTGTTTGATTAAATTATTTTTGCAAATAAATTAATTTTATGAGTTGCAATAAAAGGTATATGGGTGATTAGGAATATGGTTTGGGATATGACAGATGATAACCTATCCCTAGATGTTCTTACTCTATACCGGATGATAGGGGTTACCGTTACTTTTCCCCAGCAGTTGACACAAAAAATCTGAGTGCAGCTGGTAAGTATCCTAAAAATAAAATTGTCTAAGAAAAATATTTATAGTAATTACATTTCTTTTAACTTACAATCTTTTAGAAAAAAACGTTAAAAATTAACAAAAAAATTACTTCCTCATTTCACAACATTTCCCCTCGCAGCCATTATTCATCAATCTCACAAATTTTGTAGAAGAAAGTGGCTAAAATTTGTTATTTTGTTATTTCTTCTAATCTTACACAAAATTCATCCTTCCACTAAAAAAGTGACTTTTCCTCTCTTCACATTTTCATACAATATTTCACCTTTTAGAACCAATAATTTTGAGTGGCACTGCTGTCCAGTCCATTTCCAAAGCGCAACAAAAGCCAAAGTCCAATTCCCCATCCAATTTTATTTTTTACAAAATTGCAGCCAAACAGCCAAAATGGAGGCCGGGATTTATGAGGGATGAGCTCGTCCGTTTGTTATTTTCACTTTTCTTTCCTTTTTCAAAATGGCCAAAAGCCGGTCACAGATGCGCAATCCATCCATTCAACCAACCATAAGTCCAGCACAAAGTCAGAATTAGAAGGCGTGGCTCAGCAAAATCAAATGTGATGATTTGGGCGGCGCGCAAAAAAGACTAAAAATTATGGCGGCGCCGATGCGCGTCCTTAAATAAGAAGGAAGTCCTATTTGTTTGACTAGCCATTCATTCATTTTATTAATGGAAGGAATCCCCCTAATATAAATAAGGCTGTCTCATTTGCAGCAAATTTAATATTTTAATTTTTTTTATTTTTTTGTTGGGAAGAAATAAATTTAGTGAATTTACTCTAATAATTTTTTACCATTAATTAGCCTTATTTGATTGAAATATTTTATGAGTATAAAAAAATATATGAATTTTTTACAAAAATTATTTGATAACCATTTAACGCATAGAAATTTAATGTTAATTAAATCATTTCACATTGTAAATATTTTTTGGTTTTAAAAATTATTTTTTTTTGTCTATTAATAGCCATTATTTTTTCAATATTTATTTATTATTTTTTTGTAAAAATTTTAATGTTGAAACCTTTTATCCAAAGTTAATGATTTTATAAAATCCTCTAATATTAATTAATTTATTACAGCTGAATATTTTATGGGTTCAAATTTTCATTTCTTATATTTAGAAGGGATTTTTTCTAAGTATTTTTTTACATTCATTTTTTGAGCCTATAATTATCATCATGCAATTTTCTACATATAAAACTGGTTATATTTTGGTCAAAAAGCTTTGATTCAAAACACAATAAAAAACATCTCTCCACCATTTTTCCCTTTAAAAATTATAAATAGGTACAAAAAAGTAGCAAAATTATTTGTATCATAAATGCTGCGACTGCCTATAATTATGTAGGGAGCTGATTTTTTTGGGTAACATTTCCTCTCTTATATATCATTGTTTTTCCTTAATTCTATTTTTAGTTTTACATTATTTTCGTTACGAAAAATTGTTCCAGATCCCGACTAAGTTCAATAATTTTTAAAATGACTTAGGTACATAAATAATAAATCAGTGATTTTAAAAATTTTTAAGCATATATAAAAAAATTAAAAAAGTCTAAAATTTTCTTAGCTTAAATATTAATTATTTTAAAAATTTCTTTTTTTATATATTTTTATACGAAAATTATTAATTTTTTGTAACCCATAAAGTTTTGTTTTGTCAATTTCAATAAATAAATTATATAAATTAACACAATTAATAATTGATCGGTCAACACGAGAACATAAAATAAAAAATAATTATAAAATAAAATTTAAAAATAAAATGGATATAAAATTTCTAATTTTTTATAGCATTTGATAATTGTAAAATAAATTTTTAAAAATTTCATTTTATTATTCTAATCATGAATTATTATTATTATTAAGAAACATGTAAGGATTCCTAATCATTTAACTGCCAAATCCCTTCATTTGATGATTTTCATGATAATTTCTAATCTAATAAAAAGCAGTTCCTTCCAAATATATATTTTAAATAATTATTTCACCCATTCCAACAGGGTGACAATTAAATGACAAATTTCCTTCATAATTCCCTCCACATAGAAATACAAATTCCTTCCTTTATTCCGTTTTGTATATTTTATCAAAATTAGTGGCAAAATAAATGTAGTCGCAGCCATCCACCCACTCCCCCGACTTATTATTATCTTTTGCCAATCTTTCACCACATTTTTTATGGTCTACAAAAAATATCTGCTGGACTTTGCTTTTCCCATTTAATAATTGGGTTCCATACAAAATTGAGTGAATTTCTTCCTAATTTGGCGCAAATATGGCATTCATTAATTTCCTTCTTCTTCCCTTATTTTAGCTTATTTTATGTGCTTTTTTTTTGTTAACGGCTGGGTAATTATAATTAATTTTCTGAAGCAAAATAATAACTGTGAGAAAATTGTCTTTAAATGATGGGGTTAGCCTTGCGCGAAAGATGAAATTTGCTTCATGATTGCAAAAATAGAAACAAAAATGATAATCCAAAGAGCAAGGAGTGGATGAGTAATTTTTGTTTTCCATTCAAAATTGCAGCATTTTCTAGTATGGGTTGCTTCATAAATAAACAAAAAAGAAATAATCTAGAAGACTTTTATATGTGCAGAAATAGAAGTCTAATTTGTGAAAATTTATGAGTTTATTTCAATTATTTTCTTAATTAATTTTGTCGAATTTTGTTTTATCTTTTTTAATTTAGTGCATTTGCTGCCCGTTTTTAATTAAAATAGTAAAATTATCCTTTTTTAAATAATTTTATAAATGGAAAAATTTTATGAGATTTATATCAATAAGCTGTCCGAAATTCTTGTTATCAAAAAGTTAACGAAAGAAGAAAATTTTTGCATACAAAATGCGATTAGTGTAAATTAATCGAAATCTCCTACTTTATGATTTTTGGAGATTACAAAAACAAAAAATCTTTAAAAAAATAAATTTTTGATCCCATAAAATTTATCCAAATTCTTCAATTCAAAAATCATTCTCAAAAAGTTAAGCTAAAACATTTTATTCTGATATATAGATGAATTAATAAGAATACATATTTAAAATAATGAAAATATATTCAAAATTTAATTATAAATATCAAAAATTTATCATTTTAAATTTAATGATCTGTAATTTTTAAAACTTATTTCTCAACTCTAACTAAATGACATATAATTTAAACAATAATATTTTAATTCTATTTTTATAAATCAACTTTATAAATGTCCAAACTCCAAACAAATATTACCATATCCAAATTCAAAGTGGCATTTTCCCCCATCTTTGTAAATTTGTGGGTTGAGACATGAAAAAATTGTCCCTATTCCATTGCCACAAAAAGGCCACGATCGACAGTGGCCGATATTCCAAAAGGCCAAATAATATAAATAAATTCGCATGTGTAAATGTCAATTGGTGCGCATTTTGCATAAACACACAAATATGTTTTTAGTGTAAATTATAAATACAAATTAATCCATTCAAATGGCGCATAATGTATGGGAGCAAAGGTGGAAAAAAAATAAATGTCGCAGGCGAAAATGACGATTATTATTCTAAATAAATTTTTCATAACCTTTCGACAAAATAGAGCAAAAACTACATAGAATTTAATTAGAATTTTGGAAGATGGTCAAAAAAAATTCATTAAGGACAATTTATTGTTGGAATTTTATAATTTGATGAAAAAATAATAAATTTGACAAAATTATTATTTGAGTCATAATATTTTATCCATGGATTTTTGGGTTATGTTGTCTAGGATTAAAGCATAGACATGATATTGAATAAAACTTAATTGTAGGTACAGTACATAGGTATTTTATGCTCTTTTTTACATAAAATATTTTAATAAAATCTATGGATGTGGGTAAATTAATTATTATTTTAAAATTATCTAATATTTATTTTTTAAAAAAATGAATTTATTGAACAAATGATATATTTTAATAAGAATTCGTTTATTATTTTATTATTTAGCGAATCAACTAAATTTTTTATGGGTTTAAAAATTTTTAAAAGAAATCCTTGCTAATTCTTTTTTAAATTGTTACATTTTGTAAAATAGTTTCATTTTTAATAATTCCCTTACAATTTGTCAATTCTATCAAATAGTATTTTAAATTAATTATACATAATATCATCCACCATTAAAAATTTTTCTCCAAATTCCACTACAACATTTTCTGTCAATAAATAACAACAAAAAAATTATGTCTAACATTTATGTGGGCGAGCAAAATGTGAGAAGAAAATGACTTTTTTGTACTAATTTGTGCCTGCCTACCAAAACAAACATCCGGCTGAATTCTTTGGTTTAATATTTTTTGGAGTTAGTAAAGGGGATTATTATTATTCTTTTGAAATGGGAGGAGGAAAAAACGGAAATTAGCAACTTTTGGTCGCTCGCATAAACAAAATTTAATTTTCTCCCACATTTACTTTTTAGTTTTTACACACAATTTTTGCAACGAATAAAATTAAATAAAATATAAAGAAACAAACAAAATTTCCAGGTGCTCTTAAATAAATTTTTCATTTAATAAAATTAGAACTCATAAATTATTTTTATAATCTTTTATTTAATAATAATAAAAATGCAAAAGATATAAAAAATCAATCAACTGATGAGGACCAAAAAATTAAATAAATAAAATTGAATTTTTGAAATTTTTTAAATGAAAAAAAAAATTTGTAAATTTAAATCTACATATTTTGAACATAATCCATAATTTCATTTTCTATCCTCGTTCGTTGTTTTTCCACAAAGATATTCACAAAGCATAGTGCATAAAAATAGTATTTTAATTTTTAGAATTTCAATACAATAAAAATTTTTAGTCATCAATGTCGTCAGAAGATAATAGTCATTTAAGGCGTGTGGCATGGCACGCCATTCATTAATTTTCCTTCCTAATTCCTCTGGGACCCAATATTAAAAATAACCATTTATTTATCAGAACCAAAACTTTTGAAAATGCCAATACCACAAATTACTCGACGCGAGGAAAATATTAGACTTGGAAGGCAATTATAAAATTGTGCTCAATGTTTTGCAGCCTGCCCCCCTCCCAACCAAATATTTTCATGTCGCATGTGGCTCATTGACATTCATTGACATTTTGGATGCAATATTTTCTCTTCCAAATCAAAAATATTATGAATTTTTTATCTATTCAATTATTTTGAAATGCTCCACTTTTTCAAATTAGATATTTTGTTTTAGGGTAAATTGTTATGTTAGAAACAATTTAGTCATATGACGCACGCTACTAAATATAATTTGAATCATAATTCAATATTATGCTCAAAAATACATAAGTAATAAAATTAATAATCATTAATAAAAAAATTTGAAAACCATAAAATTATTTTATGAAATTAAAATTTTATTTGTAATTTTTTATGGAAATATAGAATTGAATTTTACAAGAGCATTACAAAATTTAAGAAATTAATACTTTTCATTTTAAAATTACAAAAATTTCTTCATGCTATTGATAGAAATTTATTAATTTTATTAATTTTAAATTATGCAAATTTTATTAAGAAATTGGATATTAAATTCTTTCACTTTTTAAATTGAATTTCAAATATTTTGATAATTCTAAATCTTTTAGACAAATTATTATAAATTTTGAAAAGGAGAAAATAAAATGAATTGCAACACATAAAATTTTTTTATCACTGAAAGTGATAAAAAGATTTTTCAAATGAATATTAAATTCATGTCCAACAATACCCTCCGAAAAATTTTAAATTAATTTAAAAAAATATTTTGTATTTTCAGCAAATTTCAAAAAATTTTAAAAAATGTTTAAATTATTCCTTCATTCCTTTTCATCAACATCAAATTGCCCAAATGATTCGCCATCAATTCGGCAATCCTTCAAAAACGATCAAATTATTAGCAGCAGGAAACCTAAATGCCCATCCAAAACAACAATAATATCTGTACCAAATTTTCCTTCCTTTTTCATTCTCGCTGTGGCCATTTTCCTTATTATTCCCTCCAATTTGCCAATGGCCAATGCTCTTGGGAGGCGACGAATGTGTGGGCAAGTGTTGACCCAAGAATTGGCTAGAATTTGCACAAAACCTGGTATTTAAATTTTATATAGGCATTTTTCTCTAAATTATTAAAAATATATTTTCAGAAATTTTTTTTAATAAAGATTATTTATATTAAATTTTTGGTTTTGCATCTCATAAAATAAAATTAGTAAATGTTTTTAATAAACACATTTTTATCTTCGATTATTTAATTTTAACATTTGAGCTTGAAATTGTTCATAAATAAAATATAATCTTAAAAAAAATTATTTTTAAAATCTTCTTTCATATGGTAATAACTCTTATAAATTTTATCATATGAAAAAATAGTTTAAATTAAAGTACCTATTCAAAATTTTATTAATCATTCTAATTCATAATAAAAATTATAATTTGCCAAAGGAACCCGTGGGCCATGTTTGCATGGACACATTCAAACGCCAACAAAACGAGGAGGCTTCTTCAGTGAAAGCCAACAATTGGCCCCAAAATTTGCCCATCAAATGTTGCGATTTTTGCAGCCAAGAGAATTTAACAAAATAACCAGCAAAAGGATGGTTACAGAGGAGAATGGTAAAAATTATTATAAATTGTTATTTTAATTTTTTTTAGATTATTATTTAATAATTATTTTTGATTAGGTTTAATTTATTTAAAAATAAACAAAAAACTTCATTAATCAATTTTTTTTTAAAATCAGTAAAAGAAACACATAAATTTTTTCAACAATTGACAGATATTATAAATTTTACAAATGTGAATATTTATATTATACCAAATGTGCAGAATTCGCAAAGTGCTTAGCGAATTAAACAAATCAGCACAAATGTGCTGAAAACAAAATTTAGAGAGAAGGAATTTAGACAAAAAAATCTCGAAAAAAATAAACTAAAAATTTGTATATCTGTCTATTTTTCGAAATAAATTTCAATTTCTTTCCACAGATGCGACACATTTCGGACAGAATTTCCAATCGTCATTAAAAACAACACCAAATAATCACCGCCTCAATCATCCATTTTTACATTTGATGTTAAGAAAGCCAATAAATTCTCCAGCAGAATATTCCTCATCATTTCTTGAACCACCACATCATCGACCAAAAAGAGATGGTGGTGGAATTGCGCATCATTGTTGCACTGGCAATGGATGCGATGATGCATTTTTGGACTCATTTTGTGAGTAAATCATAATTTTTTAAAATATTTTATTCACTATTTATTAAAAATGAGATTTATACAATCAATCCAAATTAAATAAAAACTCCATAATTTTATTGCTTTTTTTATTTTTTTAATAATATTTATGGAATCTTCTGAAAATAGAAAAAGTTAATTTATTTAATAATAAATCTCGGAAAACGGCCGGCTAGAAGTTTAGATGTTTGAAAAAATAACGATAAACAGAAAATATTATAAATATATATAAATAAAATTACAATACATAATCAAATATTTTTGAATATATTTTTTTACATCTCATAAATAATTTATAATAGATAACTCATAAAAAAACTAAAATTTTGAAACAAAATTATAATTATTTTTCTAAGTTTCTCATCAATTAATAATAAAAATTAATGAATTTTATTTAATTTAATACAAAATTTAAATTTTTTATTTCCACAGGTTGCGATGAGGAGGAGGAGAAGGCATTCCGAGCAATTAATTCTTAAAATTCAATTTGTGATTTGGATATATTATTTAATATTATGAATTTCCTGAGGATTCGAAGAAAACATTTCATTCATTTTTTTAACGATTTTTGAATATTTGTAGAATGGCAATTTTGATCTCATTTTATTTATTGAATAATACTTATTTTTTTGTTACAATGTTAATTCCGATCTTTTCTTTTTTGCTTATGTTTTATTTGTAATCTCATAATTTAGCTTTTTTGTGTTTAATCATTAATTAATATTACTTTTTTGAATTAAAATTTGGATCTCATAAAAATTACAATTTTTGAATAAATAATTTCTTCATAAATTTTTACTATCATAAATCGATAGGATTTTCGTGAATGAATAATATAAAATATTATTCAAAAAATATTTAATTGATTCTATTTATCTAAAGCGTAAATTTAAAAATTTTCAATTTTCCAAAATAATTTTCCAAATAATTCAAATGATATATCAGCATCTTATTTATTTTGTAATCAATTATAAATTTTCAAAAATATAGTCTAAGTTATATTATACTTAAATGAATATACTATATTTCTGTTGAATTTGTTTCTTAAATTTTTTTGAATGAATTTTATATTTTAATAAATTTGATAAAACAATATCAAAAAATATTCATTTCTGCGCATGCTTTTATGCGCTTATATTAACCAAAAATTGATAAAAAAAATACTAGATTTCAAATTTGCAGAAACAAATTCAGCTCTTTGGTCAAGAAATATAGCTGTCAAATTTTGAGATCAAATTCCCCTCCTCGCTTGAATTTTATTAATTCATTTTGTATTTGTATTTCATTCTTAACCATTTTAATTTATTCCTTTTTTCAGTTGGAATAATTAATTTACTCTCTGATAAAAATCCCAAAATTTTTTTATTCATATTAAATTTAGCTTTATTTTTTAAATTAATAATTAAAAATGAAAATGCATATCATTTTATCTCAAAAATTAACGAACAGAACAATTAATAAATCATCGAAGCAATTCAAAAACAACTCAAAAAATATTATTACATTTCTTCTTCTCTTATATCTCGATATATGTTGAATTCTGTTCTTGATTAATTTTTTTCTCCCCATCTTTCTTCCAATGTTTTCCTTTTTTCGGGAATCGGGCCAAATAAAAATTACCCTTTGTGCGATATAAGGTCAAAATTTCATTGGTTCGCGTGTTCTGGAGCGTAAATTTTCTATTTTTGAATTCATCATCATAATCATCGAAGCAAAAATAAATAAGGAAAATAGATGCAGAATTTGAATTGGAAAATTCCTTAAAAATTTATAAAAAATTAAATATAATATGTTTAATTCACCTCTTTGCTGCGATTGATAAAGTTAACAATAAATTTTTCTTCTGGATCATTTATTTTGATCAATTTTTGCGTTCCATTATTTGCTTGTTTTGTCAACCAATTCAAAATTGCATCAATTTCATTATTGCCGTAAGGAGAAGATTCGAGATGTTGAACATTGTCAAGAATGCCAGGAAATTGGCCATTGAAATCATTCAAATTCGGTCCATCAATTGTTAACTTGGATATTTTGTTGGCCAAACATTCCAGTATTGCATTCATAGAAGCAACCCGCTTTTTGTTCTTTTTTGATGGAATTGTGGATAATCGGAGATTGCACTCTTTTAGCAAATGGGCAATGCTTTTGACAAAATTTGCAATTTCTTCATTCACAAATCTAAATAAAATTAAGAAAAAATAATAATATTGATCAAATCTTACTCTATGATAATTCGTTCGAAGCCGATAATATAATCCTCCGGTGGTTGAATCGATGCAATTGGAATAATTTCTTTATCCTGGCGTCGAACAAGAGCCCGAACATTTCCAAATTCATAATAAGTTGGGTACAATTTCAGAAAAGGAATTTTATGCGGTTTCACATTTTGATGGAGTTTTGGCCAACAAAGTCGTCGGAATGTTTCACTTGAAGTACTTAATTTTGAATTTGCCATTTCTTTGCGGTTAAACCATAGCAATGAGTAGATTAACCAATTTGGAATAAATCTAAATTATTCAAACATAAGACATATTATTTAGGTCTCTACCTTTCTTTATAGGTTTTTGACCTTTTAATGGTTGGAGCAAAACCGTTTGACTCCTCTTCCTGTGTTCTTTTCATCGGCTGGGAAATTGGAATATCATTATCATTAGTTGATCCTGCAGAGCTTTGCTGTATAAATATTTATAATTACAATATTATGGAAGTATTGGTAAAAAACCTGAGAAGATTTTTCCGCTTTTATTGCTTCATTTTCTTTAGTTAATTTGTCATTTTTCTCCATCAATTCACTAATTTTCCTCTCCAATTTGTCATTAATTTCCTTCAATGCAATGATTTCATTGCGCAATTCCCGAATTTCATCAGACATTTTTTGTTGTCAAATTTCTGTTGATTTTAATTGAAGATAATTGAAATATGAGATCGTGAAAAATACGGATAAATAATTTTTAAAATTTATTCTAAAATCAGAAATGAATTTTTAATTTGGAAAATAAAATGGAAAAATGGTTAAATGTTTTGTTCTAAAAATGTGAACAAAGAAGGAAATTTGCCTTCTTTTATAAGGAGGAAGCAGTGGCCATTTTAAAATGCTCTTCGAAATGGACACAGTTCCTAGAAATGGGAAAA
The DNA here is from genome assembly GCA_030063045.1 of Pratylenchus scribneri. Classification (NCBI taxonomy): domain Eukaryota; kingdom Metazoa; phylum Nematoda; class Chromadorea; order Rhabditida; family Pratylenchidae; genus Pratylenchus; species Pratylenchus scribneri. The sequence goes on from JAQSEB010000045.1 coordinate 1,184,513, forward strand.
TAAGCACAAAAAGATTCTCAGCATTCATCCATTATTGTTCTTATTTTATGAACAATAAATACCATTTACATATGACATATTTTTATTTAAAAAAGAATGCACATACTCAAAGGAATTGTTGGGTAGATGTCATCTAGTGAAAAAAATACTTTTTCCTTTTATAATGTAATTCCATTTTCGAAATTCATTGTTCGATTCAAAAACATTTCTTAAGTCGTGTTATTCCGTTCCTTCAACAAAGAAGATGCGCCATTTTTAGTTAAAAAAATAAAATGGAAAATGAAAATGGCAAATTCGGAAAGAAATTTGTTGTATTGAATAATGAAGGAAATTTTATATAGTCCGTTTTGCATCGTAGAAATAATATCTTTTATTGAATGCCTTCTAACCCACTTCTCAAAAATCACAATCAATCTTGTTAATCATTTATATTAATGCCAAGATTAATTTTGAATGAGGAACTTTTATTTTTATTTGATGAATAAATTAGAATGGAGATAAAGACCCAAAGCATATTTTTGAATATGAATTTTGCAATATTCTCATCAATGATCAAAGATCAATCCAACTTATTCAATATTATAAAGAGGCATTTGCATTACGAAGTGGTAGACTTGATGGATGGGGATTGGATAATTAGAATTGTTGGGAAAATTGCCTTCAGGCAAACTATGAATTATATTTTTCCCTTCTCATTCTAATGTATTGAAATGATTTTTAAGCAATTTTGAATGCGATAGATAGGAAAATATGAAAGAGAAGAGAGGATTGTTAAGCTGAAAAGAAATCATCATTTTAGAATGTCTTATGGTTAATGTAGAATTTAAAATTAAAATATTTTATGGATGGGAAAATTGTAACGTATAAAATATAAACCTTTTTGATGTCGGAAAAAATGTTATACGGAAAGTGATTTAAAAAATGATTGACGAGGAAAAATATTATTACCAGGGCCTAGACTTAACGCTTTTTCACCAATTCCAAATCCTATATTCCAATTCCTCGTCCTAACTCCTAGCCCCTTCTGGCCCAGCACGACTACCCCCATTAACTATTAAAATTTAAATTATATAATAGGATAATAATTGTTCTGCAGCTGATTTGACAAATTTTAAAATGTTTTAGAGTATGAAAAATCGTTTAATTTTAATTTTTATTTTAAATTAAATAATTCAAAATATTTTTAGCTAAAATGTTCCACTTTTTTTTATTTTAAGTTATTATTTTTATTTTAAATATTTTGAATTTCTTATGGCCTTTCTATAATTAAAATATTTGAAATATTTTCGTTTAAAAAAGATTTGAATAATATAAAATTTTATGTGTTTAAAATTTTTTTATTTGACTAATTTTGTTTTATCCAACAATTCTACTTTGAATGAATGTGCAAAAATTTTATTGATGCATTTGAGGGACAATGGATTATGCCAGTTCAATCATATCATCGGGACAATTTTCCTATTTATTTTAAATATTTTTTAAATCTTCATTTGGGGCTAATTAGTTTTCTCCACTCTAAATTATTAAAAAATTAAACGTTTTAAATTTATTATGAGCACAAAATAGAATTTTAAAATTATGGTTAGTTTCACAAAAATCAATGAAATAAGGGAAATTGACTATTTTTATGTCGAAGTAATATAAATAAAATAAATCGAATATTCTGAGAATGCGAATATATCAATTTAAATTGTTGATTTTATATAAAATGAAGTTGGATTTTTTGATGAGGAAGATCCACTTGATAAGGTAGGCCGTCATAAAAATTCAATTGGAATTTGGATGTACAAAATTGGCTCCATGAAGCAGGAACAAAATTATATAGATCATTATATGAATATTGGAACTAAAAATAAATTATATTTTCTCTTGATAAATATTCTGTAGATATTACAGTTTGCTGTCGGCGTTCTTGCCATTCATTTTGTTCACTTTGAATTTGGTTGTGCAATTCTAATGTACTTTTCCCACCCCTGAAGAATATGTAAATGCTATTGAAGAAAGAACTCATCCATTTGTAGCAGCAATAGCAACAATTCAGCAGAGGAGAGATTAATTTGAACATTATTAAATTTGCAAGATTTATTTTGTCTTAAATAAATAGTTAATTAAATTTTTGATAAAATTTTTTAAAAACGGAATTATATAATAATTAAATAATCAAAGTTTCGGAAAATATTTAAAATGGAAAAAAGTTGCACACAAATTTTTTGGTGTTATTTTTGGTATTTACATCTTAAAAGGAATAAAAATATTGATTTTGGCCAATGTGCATCTCTTTTCTATGTAAATATTAAAGCCATAAACTGCCATAAAGCCAGCATCTGCATTTACATTTACATTCTTTTCCGGTCAGAGAAAGCCAATGCTCTCGAAATGCAATGATATTGATTTTTCGGGAAGGGTTGGGAGAAGAAATTGGAATTCCTTTAATAAGGTCGAAGGAAAAAAAGAATTCGTAGTAAAGCTACGTTTAGACAAAATTTAGCTTTGTCGAGTAAAAATGTTCAAAAATTGAAATTAGAAATTTTTTAAATCGTGAATGGGTTTTGGGATAAAAATTTAGAAAAATTTCGGGAAATATTTTAAAAAAACTGTATCAAAAAATTGATTTTAGATTTTACCTCATTAATACATGATTACAAAAATGTTGATAAATTAAAGCTATGAAATAATAAAAAAATGTAAAATTTAATTACATTGAATTTTTATAAATAATATTGATTTATTTTTTATGCGTGAATCAAATATTTATCAACAATTTATCGCAAAAAATAATTTATGAACAAATAATCAAATCAGATCAGAACACATCCTGCTAATTGTGGCATTTTTGCCTCAAGTTCAATGGCACATTCGAATTCTTTGAAGCGCCATTCCTTCACAAAATTCATGCAAATTGAATCCCCATTGTGGGCCAAACAAACAGCCGGAAAAAGTTGTAATGGATTAAAATTTGAAGGCAATTCAAACTTCCCTTAATTTGAATTAACTTTTTGCTGAAAATTTCCCCCATTTTCCCAATCAACCGAAAACTTTTAAGACCAAAGCTAATAATTCTATGACTTTATCATTAAGAATTTTTATATGTAGGGATTTTGAGTAAAATTCGGTTTAAATATCTACTTTGAAGTGAAAATTACCAAATGAATTAGTGTAATTTGGTCAAATTTATATTAATCAAATAAAAGAAATGTGTTCCAATAATAGAATTTACAAGTCATTTTAAAATTAAGATAAAAATTCAGAATGATATAAAAATGTAGAATAACTTTGTGATATATTGTAGATTTAATTGTAATTTAAATTTTTATAAAATTTAGCTTGAAATAAAAATCAATAGCGTTGTTCTGCTCAAAAAAATTTAATAAAAAAAAATTCTAAAATATATAAATTTATTTTTTAACTTTTTTCATAAATTTTTATGAATTTAGCTTCAAAAAAATCAGCATTCTTCTTCCTCCCAAAAATTGTTAACTAAAAAATTTTAAAACACATAAATTTATTTTTAAATTATTTTCATAAATTTCTATCAATTTTAGCATAAAATAAAAATAATCTACTTTCTCCGGAGCAAAGAAATTTTAATTAAAAATTTCTAAAACCCATAAATTTGTTTTTAAATTATTTTCATAAATTTTTATGAATTTAGCTGCAAATAAAAATTATCGACTAGCGAGCAGAAGGAATGAAAAAAAATTTTAAAACCAAAAATTAATTATTCGGTTTTATCAAATTTATTGTAACTGATTATTTTAAATTATCAACTTGTAATTATTGAACTAAAGCAATTCAAGGATTTGACTCTTTTTAAAAAATTTTTAAACCCATAAATTTATTTTTAAATTTTTTCATAAATTTTTATCGAATTTATCATTTAATAAAAAACGAAATCAATCAGCGAATAGAATACAAAAAAATGTAAACCAAAAAAATTAAAATAAAAAAGAATAAAATCTGTCAAGTTTTAACAAATTTTAAACCCCATAAATTTTTTCTTAATTATTTTCATAAATTTTTATCAAATTTTGCATCAAATAAAAACGCAAAATGAAGAGGAAGACAAAAAATTTTTTATAACCAAAAAATTAAATAAAAAAATAATATTTTGATTAAGCAAATTATTAAGGTAATGCCTTCCCCCATTTTCCCAATCTTCCGAAAACCCTTAAGACCAAAGCTATTAATCCTATAACTTTATCATTAAGAATTTTTTCTATGTAGGGATTTTGAGTATAATTCGATTTAAATTTCTACATTGATGTGAAAAGTACCAAATGAATTGGTGTAAATAATTTGGTCAATTTTATTTTAATCAAGTAAAAGAAATGTGTTCCAATAAATGGAATTTATAACTTATAACGTCATTTTAAAATTGAGATAAAAATTCAGTAAAAATGTAGAATAATTGTGTGATAATTGTAGATTAATTGGGATTTTTGATAAAATGATGAATTTATAATTTTAAGATGATTGTCATTTGAATATGTAAAATTGGAATACGGAAATATAAATTGAAATGGATATCTTCATTTCATCTTGGTGAGCAAAACAGGCTTAAAAATAGTGCGATTGAGAAACAGGTGGCTGTGGCTGTCCATCGGCGGTGGTCAAAAATGGCATCTGAAATAATAAAAATTATTTAATAATAATGGAAATTAAAGTAAAGAGAAGACAAAACACAATTAAACTAAAAATAAAAATAAACACAAAAATAACAACACATTCAATTCACATTCCACCACTCTAATAAGTAATCACCTCCTCAAGGAACGAATGCCGGTGGAGCACCGTCCATCATTTGGGGTCCATCATCGTTTGGTGGGATGTAATTATTCACCTTTAGGGGTTCCCAGATTATTAATCCACCCTTTCGGTTTCTATTCTTATGACTTTTTATTTGGTGAAAAAATACAAAAATACACGAACATTTTTCATGTCAAAAAATTGATTTTTGTTAAAATTCGATTCTGTCTTAGCGCCTAGTTTAATTTAGAGATGTACTTTTTTACAGAAATTGTTTTTCGACTATTGCGTATTTTATATATATTTTTTCTCTATCTCATCAGTAACATTTTTGTTTAAATTTTCTTTATGGGATAATTTTTGGTTAAATTTTGCCCACAGCACTAAAATTGAAAGTGGAAATTCTCAACCTAATAATTATAATGCTCGCATGCCCTGTGGATCTCCTTGCCCATTTATTAATCGCCTAATAAAAATTGACCCCTATTCATGGCTTATTTTGAAAAATCTGTCAACCATGATCTAAAAACCTTATTACCCCTAATGGTCATATTATTAATTCCAAACTTTCTCATTTATTTATTTTCCATCCATTATTATTACCTGTTGCGGTGTCTGCGGTGCATATCCATGCGGGCGTCCATGTCCACCATAACCAGCAGAGGATTGCATGAAGCTGGCCATCATGTCGACGGGAACCGGAAAAACAATGGTGGAATTGTGCTCAGCGGCAATTGTGCCCAATGTTTGTAAATAGCGCAGTTGAAGTGCACTAGGTGCTTCCGAAATGATCATTGCAGCCTCACGCAATGCACGCGATGCCTTTTGCTCTCCTTCGGCTGCGATAACCTATTTAATAAATAAAATATAGCACCAAAAATTTAAAAATTTGCAACTCATAAAATTGTTATGATCAAAAATTCCTAAATAATTTAAATTTTTAAAATAAAAACGCTGAAGAATAATATTGATCAAATAATCAATTTAAAAAATAATTAAATGTTATAAAAATTTTTTATTTTTCATCTAAAAATAAAATGGCCGACAAATTTTACCAATTTTAGTACATAATTTTGACATCGTTTCTAATAAATAGGATAAATTATTAATTTTTAATTATTTTTGTTAAAATATAGTAATTTTTGCAACTTATAAATTTTGTTTTGGCTACAAATTCTTAAATAATTTTTTAAAAGAAATTTAATACATATACAAATGGACTATGATTATAAATAAAAAATGAAAATTAATTAGTTAAAAATTAGATATTAAGTACATAAATTTAAATTATTTTTTATGGAACATAATTATTGTTTTGTATTAATATTTAAAAAATAAGCATAAATTTTATGCGAAAATTTCAAAATTTGATGACTTAAGAAAATTTCTCTAACATTCAATTACCTTCGCCTTAGCTTCGCGAGATGCCTCTGCCTCAGCGGCCATAGCACGTTGCATTTCCCTTGGCACTATAAAAAAAGGACGATAATTAATTTGCCTATAAAATCATTTAATTTAATTTTTATGTAATTTTTATTGTCCAAAGATTTTTTGAGGCCATTGTCGACTAATAAGAATGATTTCAATTGTAAACACAATGCGTTTTTTTGAGAAAAATTCAATAATTTATGAATCCATTTTCTAATTATTTTTGTCATAGCCCTATCACTATAATAATAAATAGTTTTAAACAAATTGGACAGTAAATTTTACATGCCCAGACCATGTTCTAAAATTTCCAAATTCATCGGCGTTAATTGAAAATTGAATTATTTTTTTTATACATATAATATGGATTGTATAGTAGGACCATGTCAGTCTCCGTTTCAGAAAATCGATAGAAATTTAAAACGGAAATTGGGAATTTTGTTTTTTAAAGTATAAAATAGGAGAAACCCAAAACCGACATTTTATAAAAACCAAAATTTTTTAAACCTAAAATTTTTTAAAATCCGAAATTTTTTTAAATTGATAAACGAAATTAAAAAAACCAGATTTTAAACCACAGCTAAAACTGACTTTATCCTACTCTAATGAATTTGTTACATTTTCAATAATATTCCTCCCATATTCATTGTAAAACTCACATCGAATGTCTTTCACCTCTACACGCTCAACTTTGACGCCCCAATTTTCTGTGGCTTCATCCAAAACTTCCTAAAATTTATTAAATTTTCACAAATTTAAATATTTCAATTCCCACCTGCATATGAGCCGAAATATGTTCACGATCGGAGAGCATTTCACTCAGCGTTTTGATGCCAAGCACATTTCGAAGGGTGGTTTGGGCCAACAATTTGGTTGATCCAGTCGCATTTTCCACATTCACAATACTGAAAATTATTTTATGGATAGGGACTAATATACATAATTCTATAAGGCCTACCTTATGGTTGCATTTTTCACACGGAAGTAGATCACCTGTATAAATAAAATCGAAGATAAAATATTATAAATTTAAACAAAATTATTATAAAAAAAAAACCAGCGCAGTACTTATAGGTTATTTGCTGGGTCAAATTTTTATCATCCCAATGTCAATCTATGTTTTGCCTAAATTGGTAATAAATTTCTAAATCCTAAATTAATATTTTCTATCATTTTACAAATACATATAATATGGAAAATCAAAATTACAAAAAAAACGAATCTGAATCCGGATAACCGATAAGTAACAAAAGAAAAAAAAAAGATTTACCGCATCAACTTCAACGGTGACCGAATCCTTAGAAAGAATTTCTTGCGGTGGCACTTGGAATGAGACAACACGCAAATCCACCTTTCGATATTCGTCAATGCATGGAATGATGAAGAAAAGACCTGGAAAATATTATAATTAATTTAATTAGGATGCTGTTTTTGTCGAATTTTAAAGTCAAAATCCAATTTTTCTGGAAAAAGAACTAAAAATCTTTTGGTAAACAATAATTTAAAAAATGAATTTCTTATTTACCCGGTCCTTTGGCTCCTCCCTTCTTCAATTGACCAAGACGGAAAATGACTGCACGTTCATATTGTTGTACAATTTTGATGCACATAAACACCGAAATTGGGAAAGTGATGATGGTCAAAATGTAGGAGAGCACAATTAGGATTTTGGCGCATATTCTATAAAATAATTCTATAAAATAAAAATATATTTTGGATAATTTTTTTTTATTTTGTGGCTGAATAAGAGCCAGCCAGCTTATAGATAAAATTTGCATAATCTCAGATTTTTGATTTTATTATATTATATGATGATGTGACCATTTTAAATTATCAATGTTATTTTTGAAGCAAAGCAATTCAAGGAGTAAGATCTTCTTAAAAATAATTTAAACCCCATAAATTAATTTTTAAATTATTTCATAAATTTTTAGTCAAATTTAACCTCTAATAAAAAAATGTTCTTGGACCAATACGAAAAATTTTTAATTAAAAAAATAAAATTATATTTTGGTTTATTAATAAGTATATTGAAACTGACTAGTTTGAATTAACAATTTGCTTGTTTTGAAGAAAAGCCAAACGAAGGATTTATTCTCTTTTTCTTAGACATTTTTTAAACCCATAAATTTATTTTTAAATAATTTTCATGAATTTTTATTAAAAAAAAATTATAATTTAATAAAAAACTACCAAAAGCAGGACGAAAATATTTTAAACCAATAAAATAAAAAAGAAAAAAATCATCCATGTTTTAACAAATTTTAAATCTCATAAATTTATTTTCAGTTATTTTCATAAATTTTAATCAAATTCAATATCAAATAAAAATGATATACCAAAAAGCAGACAAAACCAAAAAACTAAATTTATATTTTGCTTTATTCGTAACTGACCATTTTAATTTATCATTTTTTTATTTTTTGAAGGAAAGCGAATTCAAGAATTTTTAAAATATTTTTAAAACCTATAAACTTATTTTTACATTATTTTCATAAATTTTTATCAAATTTATATCAAATAAAATTCAATCGGCAAAAGGAACATAAAAAATGTCAAAATCAAAAAAATAAAAAGAAAATTCAAAAATTATGCCCCAATACAACACTCACCCATAAGGTTCCGCATCGTCGCTGGCGCCCATCGCATATTGAGAATCCTTTTTTGGACGTCGGTCATCAACCGAAGTGCCATTGCTTGTTCCGGCCATTCGTCTCCCATCACCACCAGCAGAATTCATTTCCGCTCCCGGTTCAACTGTAATTGCAGTGATTTGTTGCTGTTGTTGATGTTGTTCAGTCGATTCCATATTTTTGAAATCAGTAAATTATTTATCAAAAGAGATTTTGTCAAATAATTGTCAGTTTTCTCTGTGAGAAAAAATATAATTGGAGAATATTATGAATAAATTGGATTAGAATTAAGAAAAATAATTCTAAATTGGTTAAAACTTGTAATTTTATGTTACTATGGAAATAATGGGTAACTGATGTGAGAACTTAATGGAAGAGGGAGGCGCGCGCGAAATATTCGGCGAATTTCCCAAAAGTCGTTCATCGAATTTTAGCCATTTTCAGTTTGTTCTTTTGCCATTACTTGCGTTAGTCCGGCTGTTGTTTTATTTTTTATTTGGTTCATGCGTACACAAAAATGACGCTAATATTAATGACCGGCCAAAAGCCAAGATTCTACAATCTTTATTAAGAAAAAGCAGAGCAATGAAATATGGGAAATGTGGGAATGAAGAAATTGTAGCATTGAGGTTGGCTGACAGATGTGAATTCATTCATTCATTCAAAAATAATGATGACGTGGCCAAATACGGAAAGGGAATACGGATGTGATAGCATTTTTATCGGGAAGAAAAGGAAGGGAATGACGCATAATAATTGGCAAATTTTTTGTTTATTTTATTATTTATTTAGCATTTTGTAATTTTTATGTTGGAAATATCATTAAAAATAAGTGGATTTTTGGATCTGCTGGATAATTTAGTTAAAAATAATTCGAAAGAAGATGGTTTTTTATGGGTTTCAATTAAAAAAAAAAGGAATGCCATATTTTTTAATTGATTAATTAAAAAATTAAAAAAATAAATTAAAGAATGCCATATGGTGGAGATGGCCAAAAGCGAAAATCGGGGTTGAATGAGAGTAAGGGCGATGGCGTCCATTTTCTCTGCGGTGCCCATTCGCCATTTTTTCTTTTGGGTCGATAAAAATAATGAAAGAGAAAGCAACAACAAAAACAAGTGAAAAAGGAAAGGATAAAAAATGTGATGTGGCTTTGGGGGCAGTGAAGCAATTGGGCAGAAAAGTGGATGCTGCTGGAGGGCTCATCCCTCTATTGGGAAATAAGCAAGCCGACGAATGACGATGAATATCGTTGTATCGAAGTGAGGGTGAATTAATCGGCGATATAGAAGAGAAGCCTGAAGAGAAAAGAGAAGAGATATTGCTTGAACGCTTTTTGGGGAGCCAACAAGGTGAGATGGGATATTTATTGGTCATTGTCGTTATGGACAGGTCCCAATATCTCTATCCTATATATAATTTTCTGTTGGTTTGTCCCCAAAAAATATTGTTTAAATTATCTTTGGCGTTATGTATTTTTAAAGGCAAATGTAAAGAAAAAGGGTCTCAAATTAAAAATTGTTTTAATATTCCGGGATGCAACTTTCTAAGGGTAATTTGGGGCGCTGATCACGAATCTGACATTAGATTTTTGATTAGACATCATCTAATCTAGATTTTCAATAATCTTGATTTTTCCAAAAAATTTCCAATATAAAAAATAAGCAAAAAGCACTAATATTATTTGAGAATAAAAGTTAAATAAAACATTTTACAGGTAAATTAGCATTCAAGCATAGCAATAAGCATCTAATCAATTAACTTTTCTTAATTTTTTAAAATGATTTATTTATGCAAAAAGAAAGAATATTGATTCATCCTGTTTTTTTTTTGGGGCAGGACGACAAGACCTATAATATATAGGATGATTAGGATGATGATGATGAAGATGATGGAGAAGATGATGAGGATGAAGAAGATGGTGAAGATGAGGATAATGATGAAGATTTGCATGATAGGATGATGAAGATTAGGATTATGATGATTTTGAAGATGATGATGAAGATGAGGACGATGAGAATGAGAGGATAATGAAGATGAAGATGAGGATGAGAGGATGATGTAGATGAAGATAATGAAGATGATAATAATGATGAAGATGAACAAGATGATGAAGATGAGGATAATGATAATGATGAAGACGAGAATGAGAGGATGATGAAGATGAGGATGAGATAATGATTAAGATGAAGTTGAGAAGATGAGGATATAATGATGATGATGAAGATGAGGATAATGAGATGAAGACGAGAATGAGAGGATGATGAAGATGAGGATGAGATAATGATTAAGATGAAGATGAGAAGATGAGGATATAATGATGATGATGAAGATGATGAGGATGATGAAGATGAGGATGATGATGAAGATGAAGAAGTTAATGATGAGTATGATGATGATGAGGATGATGAAGATGAGGATGAGAGGATGATTAAGATGAAGCTGATGAGAAGATAAGGATATAATGATGATGATGATGAAGATGATGAGGATGAGGATGCTGAAGATGAGGATGATGAAGATGAGGATGAGAGGATGATTAAGATGAAGATGATGAGGGTAAAAAGCAGGGAATGATCTAGAATGAAAGGAAATAAGCCGAAAATGGTCGAGAATGAAAGATAATAAGCCGTTGATGGTCGAAAATTTTGTAAATGAATGAAGGGAAAATTGACGAATGAATCCCTAATAAATCCTCATTCTTCATCTTCATCATCCTCTCATCCTCATCTTCAGCATCCTCATCATCTTCATCATCCATCATTATATTCTCATAATGGGAGGATGAGTGGGATGAATGGGAGGATGAGAGGGATGGGAGGATGAGAGGGATGAATGGGAGGATGAGAAGAGATGAATGGAAGGATGAGAAGAGATGAATGGGGGGATGAGAAGAGATGAATGGGAGGATGTGTGGGATGAATGGGAGGATAAGAGGGATGAATGGGAGGATGAGTGGGATGAATGGGGGGATGAGAGGGATGAATCGGAGGATGAGAGGGATGAATGGGAGGATGAGTGGGATGAATGGGAGGTTGTGAAGAGATGAATGGGAGGATGAGAAGAGATGAATGGGAGGATGAGTGGGATGAATGGGAGGATGAGAGGGATGAATGGGATGATGAGAGGGATGAATGGGAGGATTAGAGGGATAAATGGGAGGATGAGAGGGATGAATGGGAGGATGAGAAGAGATGAATGGGAGGATGAGAGGGATGAATGGGAGGATTAGAGGGATAAATGGGAGGATGAGAGGGATGAATGGGAGGATGAGAAGAGATGAATGGGAGGATGAGAAGAGATGAATGGGAGGATGAGAAGAGATGAATGGGAGGATGAGTGGGAGGATGAGGGGGATGAATGGGAGGATGAGAGGGATGAATGGGAGGATGAGAGGGATGAATGGGAGGATGAGAAGAGATGAATGGGAGGATGAGTGGGATGAATGGGAGGATGAGAAGAGATGAATGGGAGGATGAGTGGGATGAATGGGGGGATGAGAGGGATGAATCGGAGGATGAGAGGGATGAATGGGAGGATGAGTGGGATGAATGGGAGGATGTGAAGAGATGAATGGGAGGATGAGAAGAGATGAATGGGAGGATGAGTGGGATGAATGGGAGGATGAGAGGGATGAATGGGATGATGAGAGGGATGAATGGGAGGATTAGAGGGATAAATGGGAGGATGAGAGGGATGAATGGGAGGATGAGAAGAGATGAATGGGAGGATGAGAGAGATGAATGGGAGAATGAGTGGGATGAATGGGAGGATGAGAGAGATGAATGGGAGGAAGAGAGAGGATAATGGGAGGATGAGTGGGATGAATGGGAGGATGAGAGGGATGAATGGGAGGATGAGTGGGATGAATGGGAGGATGAGAGGGATGAATGGGAGGATGAGAGGGATGAATGGGAGGATGTGAAGAGATGAATGGGAGGATGAGAAGAGATGAATGGGAGGATGAGTGGGATGAATGGGAGGATGAGAGGGATGAATGGGAGGATGTGAAGAGATGAATGGGAGGATGAGAAGAGATGAATGGGAGGATGAGTGGGATGAATGGGAGGATGAGAGGGATGAATGGGATGATGAGAGGGATGAATGGGAGGATTAGAGGGATAAATGGGAGGATGAGAGGGATGAATGGGAGGATGAGAAGAGATGAATGGGAGGATGAGAAGAGATGAATGGGAGGATGAGAAGAGATGAATGGGAGGATGAGTGGGAGGATGAGGGGGATGAATGGGAGGATGAGAGGGATGAATGGGAGGATGAGAGGGATGAATGGGAGGATGAGAAGAGATGAATGGGAGGATGAGTGGGATGAATGGGAGGATGAGAAGAGATGAATGGGAGGATGAGTGGGATGAATGGGGGGATGAGAGGGATGAATCGGAGGATGAGAGGGATGAATGGGAGGATGAGTGGGATGAATGGGAGGATGTGAAGAGATGAATGGGAGGATGAGAAGAGATGAATGGGAGGATGAGAAGAGATGAATGGGAGGATGAGAGAGATGAATGGGAGAATGAGTGGGATGAATGGGAGGATGAGAGAGATGAATGGGAGGAAGAGAGAGGATAATGGGAGGATGAGTGGGATGAATGAGATAAATTGAGTGATGAATAGGATGAAAAGAGATGAATGAAATGATTAGAAAGGATGAACATAAGAATGAAAGGTAATGAATCGGAAGATGGGAAGAGATAAATGAGAAGAAAGATGAGAAAAGATAAATTAGAAGATAAAAGTTGGAGGAGAGATTGAAGCATGAAATAAATGAATGAGAAAATGAAGAATTAAAAAGAATAAAGGGAGGGAAATTATAGTGATAAAAAATGTTAAGGGGTGAATGAAGATGATGATGAATTATTTGAGTATAGAGAATAAGGAATTAATGAAGTTGATGAGAGATGAATAAAGTATTTAAATAGATTTTTTTCTATATTTATTTTTTAACATAAATTTATTCATTTATTATTAATTTTTTTATTATATTTAATTATTTCAAATATTGGTTCAATTCAAAAAGTAACTAGCTAAGGAACGCGCGCGATAGCGCGCGTTCCTGAGCTAGTATCCAAAAATCGCTGTAGAATCACATAGATTTTTATCTGCAGGGTTTTTAGGTGGAGGGATTTTTGACCCAACTACTCATTACTCAAGGCCAACACCGGAATGGTGGCCGGCTCCTATCAATTTGTTTTGGTTCTCATTTTTATGAGATGTTTGCGCGATTTGTCTATCTTCCTCTCATTATATTGTCTTGCGCAAATCCACTTCATAGACTGCACTTGAGGATCTACCCAGCCCATTCTCATCTTTTAATCCAACTGATTCATTCCCCCAAATATCCCTCAAAAATTCGTTGCATACTTTTCCATTGTTTTATTTAGTTGGATTATGTTTAATTTATCATTCTCGTCATGAATTTTATTTCCTTTTTAGTTATCAATATAATGCGTTGCAAGGTGGATAATGGCCCCATGAGTTTGGTTTCCTGGTACCGTAATAAAAATACAATAACCAAAAATGAAACTCAGAGAGGAAGATGGATGCTTTACAAAGAATAATCTGATTCATAATTTAGTCTGGGGGCAATAAAATTTGAGTTAAATTCTGCGGATTATTGCTGAGAATGCGCTTCGGTTAATTGGTTAAAAGAAATCGTTAAATAACAATTCTGCGCAGATGACAAAAAAGGGGACAAATTTATTTGTTTACTTCATCGATGAGTGTGCGAAAATAATTGGAAGAAAACGTAAGAGATGAAAAGGGAAGTGGTGGAATGACCTCGCGTGCATTTTTGTTTATGAGATTGGTTTGTTTTTACACCTTTTTGTAGAATTTAGTATTATGAGAAAATAATTGTTTTTAATGAAAAGAAAAAGAATTGATTTAGTAATTAAACTTTGAGAGGGAAAATAAAGTAATGGCTGGTGAACAAAGTGCAAGCGAGTTTATTCTGAGCTATTCTTAACTAAAAAGCGCACAATTTTTTCCATTCATTTACTGGAAAAAGAACATATTATTAATCACAAGTTGCATTATTGCGCAGTGGATTGATATAATATGAGTAATTTCCATTTAGCTTATCAAATTTTTTTCGAAATTTTTGACCTTTTGCAAGAAAAAGCTTAAATGCAAAGAGAAGTTTAGGATAATTGGCTGTAAATTTGGTTAGCCATTTTTCATATAACTCAATCCGCACTCATCAATTTGGTAATGTTCAGTAAGCCTAATAAAAGGGTATTTATAAGTTTTATTTTTTTTTATTCAGGAAAGGATATTTGCTTTCGAGCTGAAAGTATTACATAAGAATTCAATTAACATTTAATTTATTCACTGAAAATAAAGATAGAAAAATATCAGAAAATATATATATAAAATTTTAATCTCATAAAAATATATTATACGAAAAAGAAATAAACAGCAAATTAAAAGGAAATTTATCAACAATTTTGGGCCGGTTTTGAGCAAAAAAAGGAACATAAAAGATTGGGAGAAAAATTTAGTAAAATATGAATTTTATGAACAAACAATTAAATGGCCCATGATGCGAAAATCGAACCCAAATCTTATCATCATCAGTACAAAAAAGAAAAGATAAAAATGGGAGAATGAAATGGGTTTAAGAAGGAAATTTTCTTCATTTTCTGCACATTTTTCATTATTATT